>CM024542.1:17001103-17601103 GCA_014182365.1 Eucalyptus tenuipes | reverse complement strand
CGTAAACCACCGGGGACACGCTTGCTAGCTTCTCAGTCAAAGCCAGCAAGTCCGCCCTTTTCTTTGCACTCTCTCAAGCACTCAGAGACATTCTTCAAATCTTGAACATACAGGTGCACTTTAACGAATGACACACAAGAAGGAACAAGTTCTTGGGACTCCTACACCTGCTTGTGGTCGTCTGTCGCTAATCGTTCCATTGGAATTCTGTTCTCACAAGTCCTCAAAGCGGCTGCCAGCATTGTTGAGAACATCGAAAACTGCCGATCTACCAACGTCGAGCATATCGCCTGCCACCACCAGTCATCCGTGATCTCGATCCAGTTACGTCAAAGTTCAAATTTGGATACGTGATCCGCAAAATTAGGTAAAATTTTATCTAAACATGATTATAATATTTTATTTTCTAATTTTGCATTATCGATATCTAATTTGATTCCTTTGAGTGATAGACATATTACATAGGATATATTTCCTAATCCACAACCACATTATAGCTTTAATTCTATCTATAAGGTTTAAATAGAATTATTGATTGCGTGAGAATCATAAAAATTGATATTTTGATCTTTAAGGTTGAATATCAATTTTTTGATTTTATTCGCAAAATTGCAAGTTGATTAGATACTTTTCCTTATTTGAATTGTTTGGATTATATTTTTGATAATCTAGAATGATTAGTGTCTCATTCGGCTTTGATTGTGTGTCTCATTTGGCTTTGATTGCTTCAGTTATTTCGAAAACATAAACAAGATTGCAAAGGATATTATATAGATTAAGATTGGTTTCCTAGATAGAATTGTTACCTACAGAATGCATGTTTAGCTAATATCTAAATTAAATAACATCTTTGCAATGAATTGTTAGTTCAAATAAGTTTTTAGGTTAAGATAGGATTTAAGATTAGTTTATTTTCTAATTTAAAATAGATAATATCTCACTTTAGGTAGATATTTATTTTTGATAATTTTTAATTACGAATTGTGATAAAAAAAAATCATATGCATGTCATATAGAATTAAGTAATGTAATTTGATTCTTGCATGTCATTTATAAATTGCATGATAGGTCTACTAGTTGCATATTAATTATTGCCTGTCATTATAATTAGATTTGCTCAACAAAAAGGCAACATTCGGCTGGTTTTTCGCAGAAGGAGAGAGCGGCAGAGAGAGAGAGAGAGAGAGAGAGAGAGAGAGAGAGGGAGAGGGAGCTGCCGAGAAAAACCGGAGACAAACAAGAGGATCATGATATCTGGCCGAGGAGAGCTTTGTGGGGGAGAAGAAGCTGGTGAGAGTAGAACATTCTGCTTGCTTGCACCGCCTGGAACTTTCAGAGAAGAGGGAGAACTTGAAGGAGATACAGGGAAAGACGTTCGCATGAGAAGGAGGAGTAGGGCTGAAGGGGGGCGATCGCTGGTTTTGAGAAGGAGGAGATGGAGGGGAGAACCGAGGAGAAGAAGAAGAAATAACAGAATAATATTCTCTTCTTGGAGGGCGTGGGCCTGGAGAGAAAACCAAAGGAAAAGAGAATCAAGGGGTGCTCGCTAGAATCCACAGCGAGAGAGAGAGAGAGAGAGCGGCAGTCGGAGGGAGCGCGGGGTGAACCGCATCTTCTGCTTCCGCATCCAGTCTCGCCGGAGAAAGTCAGCGTGCCGTCGGAGTCCGGCGACCTCGCGTCGAGCTCGAGCTCCGGATCGTTCCTCGGCCTGTAGCGACGAGGAGTCAGTCGAGAGTGAGAAGGAGAGGAAGCGGAGGAGCTCGCTCGCACGACAAAGGAAGGAGTCCACATTCGTCGGAGGCTAGTCCGTCGATCGCCGTCCCCCATAGCGCCGCGCCTGAACCAGGTAGGTGTCCCCTCGTCCGTACGTCAATCACGCGAACTCCGGCTCTGCTGGCCCCGTTAAGGTTGCTGTACATGTATACTCTCGTCTGCTTGCCGTGTATGCTAGTATGCCTGTTGACAGTCTTGGTCTGAGTTTGAGCTGCGGATGAGTCGGAGGTCTCCTGTTTCTTTAGTGCACACCGCATGTTTGATAAAATGCCTAAGCTAGATTCTGAACTGCGTTTGCCGAGATTCGTTTCTGTGATACCATCTTTATATGAGTTTGACTCCTCTTCATTGTGGTTTTTCCGTTCTGATGGTAATGCCTGAAACATTAGATGTTTTTTGTCATACAAGATTTTAGAGCATGAAAGTTCTTCGCCGGAGCTAGTTCGGCGTCGATGACAACCTCCGGCCAGCCAGCGGCCGGCAGTAGCTTAGCGCAGGTCAGAGTAGCCGACCAGCGAGGGATAACCAGTGAAAGCCGAATTTCGGCTGATTGTTGCATTTATCGATGGGGCGTTGGTTGCAGACGTGGGAGGGAGGAAGAGGAAGAGGACAAAACAGAAAAAGACAAAGACAATAAAAGAAAAGAGAGAAAAAGAGAAAAGGCCAAAAATAAGGAAATAGAAAGTAAAATGGGCTTCGGCCTTTTAATTTGTGGGCCGGTCGCCTTAAGAAGAAGAGAAGGGTTTTGGGCTGGTTGTTGTGGGTTAGGTTATTTTTAGAGTTGGGCCAAAAAATTTAAAAATATAAGTGTTCTTGGAATGGTTTGTTTAATTCCGAGTGGGCTTCTAGAGTTAATAATTTTAGTCCAACCTGATCCGATAGGGTTCAGGGTTCGGGTCGGTCGGTTTAGTTGGGTCGGGTCTCTTGAGCCGGTCCGATTGCTTATATGTTAATATTAAAAAATATTAGTAATTAAAAATTCAGAAAATGATAAAAAAAGTTTTAAAACTTTAGGTAATAAAAAAAATTTAAGAAAATTCGGAAATCAAATCAATAAAAAAATCGGAGTTTTAGAAAATCACTAAAAATATCTGAAAAAGTCATTAAAAAATAATATAAAAATAGAAAACCCTTGGAAAGTAAATCCTAAAATTGGACAAGCCTCTAAGGCTTTACAATAGGCTTCCCCTTTTAATTGTCTTTTTTCTATTTTAGAGATAATTTTAGGATGTGTGCATGCTTTCTATTATGATTATAATTGATTGTGTTTTTCAATTTTGGATGTCGTTTTCCTGCTTTAAAATGGTTATGATGCTACTTAGAACCCTTGGATAGGCTACTATGGTGTTAGCTAACATGTGATTAGGTTATGTACCAAAAGGGCGTTGGCCTTAGGGCTAATGTAATCAAATTCTCGAGTTTAGAATTTCTGGTTGCGTAAATAATGAGATATTCTCCCATATCTTACTGCTTTTCTAACTGATCTAAAAAGGCTAATGGTGATTCCTTAGTCAAAATTTGTATAGGCTTAAATTGATTAAAATTTTGAATGCCCGATGATGCACGAGTGGATTTGGGAGAGCTCCCATCTAAATCATGGGTAACAGGTCCATCATGTAGGCAATATTTGTAAACCTAAATTTCCCCCTCCCCTAGTTGGAAGGGTTACGTCGCGACAATTTGAGTGAAATTTTGTGACAATTAGAAATCATATTTAAGTTAAATATGTGTTTCTAATTAATATTTGTTTGCAAATGCTTACGTTGCATCAAGGTAACTATTCTCCTTATGCTTGCAATTTATATATTGCCTTGCTTTATTAAGTGTTGAATAATGGTTGCGCACCTACCTGATCACCTTGCTTGTTAGAGGATATCTTAAAATCAATTCAAATTGTATGCAAAAATATTTTTGGAAATAAAAGAGATTAGGTATTGAAATGGTGTTAGAACAATCTAGCGTGATCAATTTCCCAAACTCATTTAATCCATGGTTCGTAGTAGTAGTGTATTTCTCCAAATGCTTTACTCGGATATCTAATCAACTTGTCATAAATCGATAAGTGGCAACTCCTAGATAAAATTTATTTGCATGCTAAGTCTAGGCTTAGTAATCTATTAGTTAAACAAACCTCTAGGTGGATTCAACCCGCTTCGAGGAGGTTGCAACACAAGTGTTCGCTGCCTTCATTACGTTGCTCCATTGTTTGGTTTTTGAACTTCCACCATAAATATTGCACGAAATGTTAAGCCATCTCCTCCAGGGTGCACCCCTGGTTTTGGGCATCATGATGAAAAATAAAATTCACGTGATGATGATGCCCACTATGAACAAAAAAGTAACCCCACCGAGGATGGTTGCCTTGGGCAATAGTACAAACAAGAATGATATCCCTATACCTGATAGTTGGCTTGTGGTGAAACTAATTACGCTTTATTGCGCACGTAGGTGGTGGGAATAATTCAGCGTTGTAAATGAATCCGACCGGTCCCATGCCTAATTAGTAACATATCACATAAAAGAATAATGAAGTCATGCACCACGTTGACAAGTGATTCTTGTCCGCTTGGTCGATAATCTTTATATCACTTTAGTCAATCATAATTGAACGAGGACCTAAAGCTAAGAGAGACCCGATAATCCACCAACATTGCACAACAACCTTCGTCTCCAGCCCAGTCAATGAGGAGAATACATACGAAGGTAAACAACCCTTACCAATTCAACTGCAAAATTCAATAACAATTTTGTTGCCGGCATTGACACTAGCCTTCTCAAATATTCAAGGGTTGAATAGAAGAACAATGTCCATGCCACATGCCTGTTGGAAGTCATGGATACTAATAGCACAGATGATCATGTCGTAGAGGGCTGGGATTGGGTGAAGGAGCTCTCGCCACACATCCTTCATGCTAATGCTTTGCACAAGGACAATGTTGCCATTGGACTCTCTTGGGATGGTGGTAGCCTCCCTGATTTTGTTAACTAAGAGTGCGCTTCATATCTTTCAAGCGTCTACTGACTATCAAGGGGATTCCACATGACACGGATCATGATGATGATGATGAAAGGGATACAAATGTATAAAAAAATTATTTTCCCATAAGGAAAAGACAAAAATTTGTAACATATAAAAAAATAGAAAAGATACTACAAAATTTCTGTAAATATAGAAATTGATAAGTACCTCAGGTAAGGAGGTGAAGAAGCCATGGAAGGAGGCAAGAGAGATCTCAATCACATAAAGGAGGCAATCATTGGGGTGCAACCGACTCCTATGTGAGCAATGAATCGGCCTAACGAGATGAAGAAGTTGGGAATGAACCCATCAGGAAGGACCCAAAAAAGAAAAAGAATTCCATCTAAGACAATTGTTCGGCAATGGCCAAATCTGTTGGCAATTCACCCTACCATCACCGATCCAACAAGCGACACCACATAAAGGATCACTGTCTGGACACCAACATGGTCATCGATTATCTTTTGGTCCTTTTTTGAATATACTGCCATCTTGATCATTAATCATGATTCTACCAAAATTCAAGGAAAAACACATACATAATAAATCTTATTTGTAAGGACCGACCTTTAACCCTACTTGCCAACGATATTGTTTGCTTTGTGCTATAGGACTTACCCCTTCATGGTTTTGTTTCCTTAAGCTTCACCCATAAAAGGCCTCATTCAGGGTAGAGGCGCCACCACACTGCTATCCCTCAACCTAATTGTCCTCTTTAAGGTGCAACCGCACTGTCATCCCTCGAAAGGTTAGGTCTGTGGCACATCAGAAACTACTACCAAATGGCCTTGTTGGTAGTTAGGACTAGTGATACTCCTTATATAGCACATTACTTCATTGTTTTCAAGTGATGTGAGATTCAATTCATTCTTATCCCTTTCATCATCCTCGAGGCAAAGTCGCACTCCCATGCCTCATGAGATTGAGTCGCTACATTATTTATCATCACAATCATTGAAAGAAAAATCAGTGCTCGATATTTCTTCCATTTTTCATTAATATGTGAGATGAGAATAATAAGTGCGATGAATTTGTCCAAGATTAACGTGCTTGGCCAAAAAAAAGTGAATTATGTTATTTGAAATTAATTAATCTTTTCTTTTTTCTATTTTTAGTTTTCTTTTTTAATTTCCAATCGGTATAAAGCTAGAAAAAATAAGGACAATGAGACTAACAACACAATAATATAGACGTGATGGAGGCGGCAATTACGCATATGAACTTGTTCACAATCGGCTTTGCTGGAAGATGATTGAAGCTCTCAGTCAACTCCAATTGAATGTTGTTGTTGACACTAGAATCACTAAATGACTGTGGATATCTGCAAAGTCAGTTTAATAACTTATATACGTCAATAAGTGATGTATTTAAAAATATAACGTTATATTTGGAAACGTTATATAAGTTGTTGAATTGATTTTGCATATATCAACAGTCATATGGTGTCAACAACAACGCTCAAATGGAGTTGATTGAGAACTCCAATCATCCTCTACTCGTGAACAAGTTCACATTAAGATGCATAAGTGCCGCATCCATCATGTATATATTACTGGGTTGTGTTTAGTCTCATTGTCCTTATTTTTTTCTAGCTTGAAAAAAAAAAGAGTAAAAATAGAAAAGGAAAAGATTACTTAATTTCAAATAAATTCACTTTTTTTTGGCCAAGCAAGTTAATCTCGGATAAATCCATCGCACTTATTATTCTCATCATTTTTATCTTATAATCACTTATATTGTGAAAATAAATTCAATGAAAAATGGGAGGAAAATGGGGCACTGGTTGTTTTTTTTTTTCAATAATTGTGATGATAAATAACGCAACGACCCAGTCTTGCAAGAAATGGGAATGCGGCTCCAACTCGAGGATGGCGAAGGAGGCAGAGAGGCGATGCGGCAAATGTGCTATATAAGAAGTAACATCAGTCTTAACTACTAACGAGGCACTTTGGTAATAATTTCTGCTACACTAGGGACAAAACATTTCGAGTGATGACAATGCTGCTACGCCTAAAAAAGGACTATTAGGTCAAGCCGAGGGATTGTTATGTAGTTGTGCCTCTACCCTGAACAAGACTTTTTCTAGGCGAAGCTCATAGGAACAAAGTCACGAGAGCTTGGAAAAAGTGAGTCCTGCAGCCCAAAACGAATAATATCATTGGCAAGTAGGGTTAGAGGTCAACTCTTACAAATAGGATTTTTTATGTGTGTGTTTTTCATTGAATATTAGCATAATTAGGATTAATGATTGAGACATCAGCACAAGTAAAAAAAGACCACATGATAATCAATGACTATGATGATGTCCAGACAATGATTTTCTATGCGGCATTGCTCGTTGGATTGGTGATGGCAGGTGGACCGTTGATAGATTTGGCTGCTGTCGGACAATTGTTGTGTGGAATTCTTCTTCTTCGGGCCAATCCTGATGGGGTTCGCTCCCAACTTCTTCGTCTTGTTGGGCTGATTCGCTGCTCACATAGGAGTCGGCTGCATCCTCATGATTGCCCCCCACTACGTGATGGATATCTCCCCTGCCTCCTCCCATGGCTTCCTCACCTACTTACTTGAGGTACTTATCAATTTCTATTTTCAAAAAAATTATGTGGCATCTTTTCTATTTTTTTTTATGTTATAAATTTTTGTCTTTTTCGTTATGCGAAAATCATTTTTTTATACAATTGTATTTGTTTCGTCATCATTGTAGTCCACACCATGCGAAATCCTCTCGAGAGTTGGTCATGCAGAGACGCTCAGAAGATGCGAGGTGCATCCTTGCTAGGATCTTCGACTCCGAGGAGGAGACTGCCGCCATCCAAAGAGAGTCTAATGGCATCGTTGTCCTTGTGCAAAGCATTAGCACAATGGACGTGTAGTAGGAGCTCCTCCACCCAACCCTATCCATCTATCATATGATTATTTTTGTGATTGGTATTCATATCTTTTGACATGCATGTGGCATGAACATTATTCTTCTATTCAACCCTTGGATATTTGAGAAGACCAGTGTCAGCGCCACCAACAAAAAAACTATTATGGAATATTACAATTGAATTGGTAAATGTGGTATTTATCTTCGTAGGCTGGGCTGGGCAATGACGATTGTTGTCGTGCAGCATTGATGAGATTATCGATTCTCTCTTGGCTTTGGGTACTTGTCTAATTATGATTAACCAAAATGACATGGAGCCTATTGACCAAAGGAACAAGAATCACTTGTCAATGTGGTGCATGGCTCCATTGTTCTTCTATGTAGCATGTTCCTCAGTAGGTATAGGATCGGTCACTTCCATTTAAACCGCTAAATTATTCCCGCCACATCTATGTGCACAAGGAAGCGCAATTAGTTTTGCCAAGAGCCAATTGTCAGGTTTAGAGATATTATTCTTATTTGTATTGCTGTCCATGGCAACCACCCTCGATGGGGTTACTTTTTTGTTTGCAATGGGCACCATCATCCTTTGATTTTTTTTTTTTTTCATCATGATGCCCGAAACTAAGGGTGCACCCTAAAGGAGATGACCCAACATTTCAAGCAATATTTATGGTGGAGGTTCAGAAACCAAGAAATTGAATTGCGGAGAACAATGGGCGACACAATGAAGATAGCGAACACTTGTGTTGTGACCTTCCCGAAACGGGTTGGATCCACTGAGGGGTTTGACTAATGGATTACTAAGTCTAAACTTAATTCAAATTTAATTCGCAACTTAGGTTTTAGGTTTTTAGAATGCAAATGAATTTTATTTAGGAATTACTACTAATCAGTTGATGGTGAGTTGATTATATACCCAAGTAAAGTATTAGGAGAAATACCTTATTTCTACGAATCGGGGATTAAATGAGTTCGGGGACTTGATTTTGCTAAATTACTCCAATGCTCTTTTGGTACCTTTTTTTTTTTTTTTTTCAAAAATATTTTTACAGACAACTTGGATTGATTTTAACCTATTATTTAATAAGTAAAGTGATCATGCAAGTGTACAACCATTATTGAACACTCAATAAAGCAAGGTGATAAATAAATTGCAAGCATGGGGGAAAATTTACCTTGATGCAATGTAAGCATCTGTAACAAATATTAATTAGAAACATATATTTTTAACCTAAATATGATTTCTAAGAGTCACAAAATTCCACTCAAATCTTTTTATGGGTTTTTCTCTTATTTAAATGAAAACTAAGCCATATGTCATGCAATTGAACTAATTAGCCTTATTCTAATGATGGGCAATACTTAATGTGCAACTACTCTACTTGACATGCAACTTAATTAAGTAGACCTATCATGCAATTTCTAAATGACGTGTAAGTATCAAATTGGTATACCTGTCAGATGGAAATTTTAGCAACCTCAGAGAGATTGTAATGGATAGCCTCGAGAGATTTGGGGTTGGGTTAAGGCTGTGCATGGTAACGTTTCTGTTTCTCCCAATTTCTGTTTTTTTTTCCCTTGAACAGAAAAATGACAGAAACCTATTTGGTAATGCCAAGTTGTTTTTCTATTCCTCGAAATAGAAAGTTAACTTGGGAATAGATTTGGAGCAGAAACGAGAAACAAAAATAAATAAAATTGCTTCTTGTTCCCGGGAACAATATCTAGAAATAAGCTAATTTTCTTTTTTATTTTTCTTTTATTCCTCTCTCTTGCCGCGGCCACCTCCAACTGCCTGGAGCCACCGACTGCCGCCGCCGGATGCTGGCCGCCGCCGGTTGCCGGACGCCGCCGCCGCCGCCCGCCGCCGTCGCCGTCGCCACCCGCCGCCGTGAGCAAGAATAAAAAACGAATAAATACAAAAAAGAAACTGTTGCGTTACCAAACGCATTTCTATTCTTTTTCTGTTCCAAGAGTAGAAATTTTATGTAGTTACCAAACGCGTTCTTTTACTCAGAAATTGTTTCCCAGAATAAAAATAGAAAAAAACTATTTCTGAAAAAAAAAAAACTCTTTCCCAGCCAAGAAGCGTTGTCATGTGCACCCTAATAGACCCTCGGAGGATACATGATCTTTATTATGATCTCCATAGCAATTTGGCGAAATACGGTGTAGATGGAGTGAAGGTAGATGTTTAGAATATATTGAAAACCTTGGGACAAGGATATGGTGGACGAGTTGCTTTGACCAAGCAGTATGAAGAAGTCCTTGTGCAATCTATTGCAAGGAACTTTGAAGAAAACGATATCATTTGTTGCATGAGCCATAACACAAAGTCTATATACAAACTATGTACTACCGACATGGACACGCAACACAACATGACACGACACACTGACACGTAATTTCTAAAAAAATGGAGAATTTCGAAATGTTATATATTAAATATATTTTTGGAATAAGTGCAATAAAAGTCCTAAAATTTGTTACGAAAATGCAATTGAGTCCTAAAACTTGCAAAAAGTGCAATCAAGTCTAAAAGCTGTCAAATTGATTCAATTGAGTTTTAAAGTTAACACCGTCGGACTTACTAACGGAAAATGCCGACGTGGTGCGGACATGGCATTTTAAATGATTTTTTTTTTATTTTCCACATAGCTTTTTAAAATTATTTTTATTTAAAATTAAATTTAAAAACTAAAAAAGAAAAGCTAAAATTTCTTTTTAAAAAATGTATAAAAAAAAAAAGTGGCAGCTCTTCCACTACCACCCATCGCCGAAGGGGCCGGCGGGTGGAGGTCGCCGGCCACTACCCGACTAGGGCGAGGCCTCGTCGGCCCTAGGCAGGGCCGACGACCCTCGCCCGTGCCGAGCGAGGGTTGCGGCCCTCACCTAGGGCCGGCAAGGCCTCGCCCTAGTCGAGCAGACTAGTGACCTCCGCCCAAGGCCGGCGATCGTCGCCGGTGCCTCCGACGATGGATGGCGGCGGCGGTGGCGAAGAAGCTGCTTCTCTTCTTCTTCTTTTTTTTTTTTTAACAGTTTTTAAATAATTTTTTTTTTAAAATTGAATAAAAAATAATTTCAAAAAGCCATGTGAAAAATAAAAAAAAATCATTTAAAATGTCATGTCTGCGCCATGTCAACATTTTCTGTTAATAAGTCTGACGATGTTAACTTTAAGACTCAATTGAACCAATTTGACAAGTTTTAAGATTTGATTGTATTTTTTTTTGTAAGTTTTAGGACTCAATTGCATTTTCGTAACAAGTTGTAGGACTTCTATTGCACTTATCCCTTTTTTTTTGTATATAAATGCACATAAATAAATAAAAATAAAAATAAATTAGAATTAATTTACACAAAAAATTAATCCAATCTTTATTAATATTATTCATTATTTTAATTTGACAAATTCAATTATATTCCATTACAATAATCAATAAAACTTGAAGGAAAAAAAAAAAAAAAGCAATCTACATTCTACTATTAAAATCATGTGCCTCTACTGCCTATATAATCCATGCTGAAAATCCCACTACAAATAAGGAATTTAGCCTTTGTAGGCAAATGGACACGTCATCAAATGTACGAATTCATTTTATGCTTAAGTGAAAATCAAAAGTTATTTCTCGTTAAAAGTTATGATCGTACCTAAATTCCATAAATTATGGAAAATTATATAAAATATATGACATCAAAGTTATATATTATGTAAATTTCAGATATTGCCGAGCAACAAAAATCAAAACGTGTCTATTTGAAATCACAAAAAAAGAAAACGTAAGAAACTATTTAGACAAAGAAAATAAACTCGAAAAGCAAAAGAGGAATAAAAACCAAATAGTTCCCCCGAAAAAAAAAAAAAAAAAAAAAAGGAGGAGAAGGAGAAGAAAAAAACAACGCGCAACATTTTCCGAGGTTTAGGGGCTGTTTGGCAACGTACCAAATAGTATCCGATTCTGATTTTTTGTTTCCGAGTAGTTTTGGAATAGAGTTGCTTTTGGTAAATTTTTTATTCCCGAAACAGATTTGGAGTGGAATCAAGAATAAAAAAAAAAAGAGTTAATTCTTGTTAGGGGAACAAATTTGAGAATCAAAACCAACTCTTCTTCTTCTTCTTCTTCTTCTCTTTTCTTCTTCTTCATCGACTGGCATCCCGTGACCGCCGCCCGCCGTCCGCCGCCGCTCGTCGGCAACCGATCCGACGAGCTCGCCAGAGGCTCACCAGGCCAGGGCGAGGTCCGGCGAGCTCGCCGGGGCTAGGCGAGGCCCGCCCACCCCGGCGAGGCCGGCCCGGCCACCGTGAGGCTCGGCCGACGAGGGCCGGCGATGCTCCGATGAGGTCGCTGGCCCTCGTCTAGCTGGTCGCCGGTTCGGCGACCGGCCACAAGAAGAAGAAGAATAGGAGAAAAATGAAAAAAAAAAAAAGAAAAGAAAAGAAAAAGAAAAAAAAAAATTATTTATAAATTAAAATAAATTGATCTCGGAACAATCAATGAAGACGGTACCAAACGCAATTCCATTCCAAAATCGAAATTTTGGACAGTTACTAAACGTCTTAAAATGCTTAGAAATTGTTCCTGGGAACATAATAATAAAAAATCATTTATGATCAGAATTTGTTCTCGAGAACAGAATCGTTACCAAACGTGCCCTTACTCTCTCTCATCAATTCTTCTCGCTTCATCTTCTTGACCTAGAAATACGACAACGCCACTCTCTCTCTCTCTCTTCCCATCTGCGACAGTAATGGCAGTCTCTCCGCACAGCAAACTGGGACTCCACCGACCCTCTCTCAGGTCATTCAAGCGCATGCTTTTCCCTACCCAGGACTCACCTTGGCTAAATTTCTCAATCTTGTTTTTTCAGTCGATTTTTTTGAGTTGTGGAATTTCGGGTTGCGAAATTTGCAGCTGCACCACTAAGCTCTATTTTGGGCTAAAGCTTCACTCTTCGAGTCCGTCTCTCACTATTATGCCATCCGTTTGTTCATAAAAATAGGTGGCGAAGTGGGGTGGAGTCACAGACAAGGGCTGTCATCGCCTAGAGCGAGGGCATGGTGTCACCCAAATCTAAGGGACCTCATCGGCCCTTGCCTGGCTGGCGATGGCCTCACCCGGATCGGCGAGGGTTGGCCCCCCTCCACCATCGTTGGTCCGATGGAGGCAGCGAAAACAGTGCCCAGCCACAATCGCTACCCATTTTTTTCTTTTTCCTATTTTTCATATATTTAGATTTTGACCTCAACTATTGAAAATTTTTAAAATTGATTCTATGCATATCGGAATTACGTGTCGGAATTCTGAACTCACGTGTCGGAGCGTGTCAAGGAGAGTTGAACACGTGTTGGATTTTCCGACACTCGTTGACAGCGTGTCAGACACGTGTCGAAGTGTTAAACATGATACAAAGGCTCCTCAAGACCTGGGTTAGGGGAAGACGTTCTTGTTCTCGACAGCTACATCCGGGACTAAGGCGCCATGTAGGAGAAGACTTGAGAGTAATCTTCCTGCGGCGGCATATTTCTGCAATAGTTGAATAGATAAAGTTAAACTCTGGTTATTCTGCTCTGTATTGAAGCGATAGCTAAACCTGTGAATTTTTCATTAAAACCAGTTACAAATCTCTCTTTGTTTTTTTCTTTTCTTTCACTCATTCTTTCGCCATCCTTCTTTATTCGGCCTTCGCCCCATGCCTATACATAACCGACCACAGCGAGTTCGCATGGAAATCAAATGGCCAAAACAAAACGAATCTATGAAGGTTCATAACATTCATGTTGAGATAGCAGAAAGTTAACAATTGCGATTAGAACAAAGCAAGTTCATACAATGACGCGTGTGCTCCAGCATTCTTATTTGTTTTTAAACCTCAGTACATTCGCTCATAAAGAAGGCATGTTCAAGAGCACACGATCAGAAAAGAACGTGACTGACCTCCACTCCCAACGAGTGCACCAGCTACCATCAACAAGCAGTTGCGACTTGGCATGTTCCAATCATTCTTTTGAATAATAATTCATAGACGTGTGTACAAATGAACCCTTAAGATGACTCGACTCTCTTCACGATCTAAGCATCAGACTAGGATTGAATGAATGTAAGAATAAGCAAGTCCAGATATGTTTCCAACCAATATTAGTCCCTCTGAGCAAATTCACGTTTAAGAGAAAAGAAATGACATAGGTCCAGAGAACAATTTAAAATAAGATAGTGTATCGGAAATCCTAAAATTTATCACAAAAGTATAATTCAATTTTAAAACTTTCAAAAATTATAATTAAGTCATAAAACTTGTCACGAAATGCAATTGGGTCCTAAAACTTTCAAAAAGTACAATTAAGTTTTAAAATTTGTCAATTTGGTCAAATTAAGTTCTTCCGTTGAAATGCAGAATTCTTTTTTCCTGTTGAGTTCATAAACCCTTCAGCGACGATCAAAATGGCCTCATCACTACAATCGCGGTGGCCCTGATCGATCGGCGACCCACTACTGCAACAGATATATCAGCATACTCATACGATGCACTGGAAATGTCGGCAATGCTCACGCGATGCATTGGACAATGAATAATCTCAGCGAAACAAAGGTCAGTTAACACCCAAGTCAAAGTGTCCAACTTACTATTTCAAAATCACAGGTCAAGAATCGCTCACCGGATCAACATGTACTGGAAGCAGAGAGACCAACGCTGACCGGTGAAAACCGAGATTGGATCGAACTCACATTTGATGGTTTTCAATTCAGAAATAATGAGTTTGTGAACATGGTAATGCCACATAAACTAACAACAAGTGATTCGTGCTAGAATGCTCTCGATTGATCATAAATTTGTCATAAATGTACCAATTTAAGATTTTTGGTAGTTAAAAACTTAGTTTTGAAGATATCGCCTCCAAATCTGAGGAGACACATTTTTATTGCGTCGTTTTTAACTTTGCCCCAAATTTCTCCAACATCATGTGTGCTAGATAGGACGTGGTATCCCCTTAACATCGTTGTTTTAAGGAGAAGGTGGGCGATGAACAGGCCACGACACATCTATTGGCCACAAACTATCCACACAAGTTGACGAATCGGATTTTAAATGGCCATTACTACGATACTTCTAATGGAAGGTGTTTTTGGGTAAGTGGTACAAATGGAAAGATTTTGGTCAGGCGTCTGAAAATTTAGGAGTTAGTGTCACTAGCGTTAAAGTTTATAAGTTAGGGAGGGATTTGCCCTTGTTTTTCAAGCGTACAATATAGCATTTTAGCCTATGTTAAGAATACAACTGTTGTCAGCTTTCTTTTTGGCATAATGAAAGAAGGGGCTTAATGCCCCCACATCAAATTTCGAACGGCATCCTAACATTGAAATGTCCTATTTTATCTCTCAAAAGATATATAGTCAATCCAAAAGGAGATCGAAACGAAAGCTAAGACATCTTCTAATTCAACAATTTCCCAGTTGGCAAGCCAATTTTGCTCACTTATTTGCTTCACGGTACACATAACTTGGCTCAAAACACCAAGTTAGATCCTGAGTTGGCAAGTATCTTTGATCGCATCATGTGTTAAGCCATATAACAACCTGCCCCAACTCGTACCTTAATGCCAATTTTCTTTTCATGAGGAGTATTCTGTTTCATGTTTTCATTGTCATTCTACTTATCAAACGCATCCTTACCCTTTATGAGTATGGGGAGAATTAGGGGCTGCATGACAACATTTCTTTTCCCCAAAATTTATGTTCTTTTGTTCCCCGGAACAAAAAAAGAACAGAAACCCGTTTGGTAACGCCAAGTTGTTTTTTATTCCCCGGAATAGAAAAGTTATCCCGGAATAGAAACTAGAAACAAAAAAAAAAAAAATTGCTTCTTGTCCCGGGAACAATTTCTAGAAATAAGCAAATTTTCTTTTTTATTTTTGTTTTATTTCTTTCTCTTGCCGCGCCACCTCCAACCGCCGCCCGCCGCCGCCGCCGGTCGCCGGCCGTCGGACGCCGGTCGTCGGCCGCCGAACGCCGCCGTCGGCCGCCGATTGCCCGTTCTTGCCGCCGCCGCCGCCGCTCCGGCCGACGCCGTTCGCCGCCAGCTTGCCGCTGGCCGATTCTGCCCAGCCGGTCGCCCATTGCCCGGCGTCGGCCGCGCCGCCGCCGTCCGCCGCGCCGACGCCGGCCAATTGCTGTCCGCCGCCGCCGCCGCCGCCGCCGATCACCGTCCGCCGCCGCCCGGCCCATCGGCGGCCGATGGGCCGGGCGGCGGCGGTCGCGGTGGGGCGGCGGCGGCGGACGTGCGTGGCGATTGGCGGCGGCGGCGGACAGCGATCGACGGCAACCGGCGGCGATCCGTGGGCAAGAATAAAAACGAGTAAATACAAAAGAGAAATTGTTGCGTTACCAAACGCATTTCTATTCCAAGAGTAGAAATTTTGTGTAGTTACCAAACGAGTTCTTTTACTCGAAATTGTTCCCTGGAATAGAAATAGAAAAGAACTGTTTCGAAAAAAAACTCTTCCCCAGCCAAGAAATTTTACCATGCGCACCCTTGACAAAATCCTAGACGTATTGTACAATTGCCAATTTAGTCTCAATTTTTTTTTTAATTCCACCAATTTAGTAATGCAGCCCTTTCGGCTAATTTTGATAGCAAATCTCTAAGACTAGTCATTTTATATGGCTTGACCAGCATTAAAGTGAACAAACTTTTCATTTTTATAAAAGAAAAAGGAAAAAATTCAAAAAAATTGTAAATATCAATATTGATCATGACACATAAGATAATCAACATCAACTTCGATGATTTGCGGCTAAAATTGGCTGAAATAACTACATTATTTTGGTCGGAATTGCTACATTGGCTAAATCATCAAATGATTTTGGATTAGATTTATCAAATTAGAAAGTTCAAAATCAATAAGTTTAGGATCATCGTAATAATTATTTCAAAATTGAAAAAGGTTAAAGGCTGAAACGCTACTGAAATATTTCGCCAACCTCGTCGATGAAGTACGAGACCGAAATTATCCAATTGCCGCTTCCATAAAACAACAAAGAAAGGGCAAACAAAAAAAAAAATAGGAAGAAAAATCCAGCCGTTGATTATTCCACAATCGAGTCGAGCCCGTTGCCTCCCCCTGAATCTCCGACGACCACGCAAGTCCATCGTCACCTAGCGCTGTAGGTTCACCTCTCGATGCAAGACAAGACAATAACATTGAAGATGGTCGCTTGTTTTTGTCTCCTTGTTGTCCCCCTTAAACTTTCATAAATACACCGACTTAATCAACCCATATTCATACTAAATTAAATATGAAACGTCAAATCTGATCAAACGAGCCTCATTTAAAATTCACAAGAGTCACGCCATTTTTATGGTCCAGATTCAGACATTCTACGGTTGGAAAGAAAGTTTTAGGTGTGATAATAGTGATTTACCAAATTTTTAATGTTAAGCAGTGACTGAATTTTTTTGAACGTAAAATACAGTCCATTTGTTATTAAAAGGTCCAATTACGATTTAACATGACATTTACCACATTGATTTAGTAAGCCAGTTTTAGTACGCCCGATATCGCTCTATACCTAAAGCCTCGAGAGTGAATCGAATAAGAATTCGCCTTTGAAAGAGCTTTTTGCCACTTTGGAAAGGTCATATGATATCAAAAGCTTTTTCAAAGATACTAACTAAAAGGGTTTTTATAGCCTGTCAAGGAGGAATCGGACAGCCGATTCACAAAAAAAAAGGATTCGACCCATTAATGGAATGGACTTTGAGAAGAAACATTTATAATTCGACACGTCACGACACTAAATCAGTCACTCAGGTCGAAGAATGGACTTCTCAAACATCGATTTGCACGTAACCGGGTGAAAAGATGGAATCGTGAAATGAAATTTTGGAGCAAGAAAAGTGAATTCTCTTGCGGGAAGCGATGCGATGCATTGCATCATGAGTCAACCCCAAAACAACAAACCGCGAAATGCGGATCGCAGCGTCGGACAGTGGGCCTTTACCAACTTGGCCCCCCTCCAAAGCTCTCGCCCACCAATCATGTCACGTGAGATTTTCTTTACCTGTCTTTGTTTACGTGCGCGTTAATCCCGGTCGCTTTTCCTCACCGTTTTTTTCTTAAAGAAAAGTCACAAAAAAAATTCCTAAACCATACAATTTCATAATATATTTACTTTAAATTTTTTTATGACATCAAAATCTTCAAATTATGCTCAGTTTCTAAACTTTTTCTTATAACATAAAAATAACCACAAACTCATATCTATGTGACACATTTACATGTCATAAAAAAAAAAAAAACCCTCAAACTCATACTTATGTAACACATTTACTCTCCTCTATCAATATTCTTTCGATGGTTTTTTAGCTAAAACAACATCATTTCATGTGGGTGCCATAGCAATACTGTTTGCTTTTCATCATCCATGTAAGCAAAATTTTCAACAATATTGATTGACGAAATCTTGATGAAGAGTACACATGTCACACAAGTATAAGTCTGAGATTTTTGTATCATGAAAAAAAAAGGTAAATGCATCATAATAAATATAGTTTGAGATTTTTTGTGACTTTTTCCTCTTTCATTTTACTGTCTTTATAATATTCGCGGGATTCCATGTAATTCCCTTTAACAAAATGTTTTAGACAGTAGAAATCTACATAATCCGAATATCAAATATAGCGAACAAAATAAGAAGCAAAGCAGCTAACGTGGGTCCGGCCGGTACGCCTCAAAAATCAATTTTACCGGTCCATCCCACATGTCAAACAAAACACTAAGTTGCTCGTTATAGAGCCCATCACACGGCCTCACACGGCCTCACACAAGCCCGACCCATCTCAGCTCAAACTTCATCATCAAAAATCTGCTCAAAATTTCCAAAATGGTAGCAAAAGCGACAAAAGAAGAAATTCCAAAAAGGGCCAAGTCCGAGGGAGAGGGAGATGGGTACTGGAGAGGGGAGGCAGAAAGAACTTCACGACACGTCGCGCTCGCTCCCGGGGGGCCTTCGATCGGTTTCTTTGCATCGCGTCGTGCCGAGATAAAGCCGCGCAGCAGTGACCCCATGATCCGAATCGCGGTTGTCTGGTCCCGTTCGGTTGGATCGTTGCGGGTTTGTAACTCGCGGCACGTGACCAGGACCAGTAGTCGACAATAAAAGACAGCGCAGGTGTGATTGGGACTATCATGCCTGGTTTTTTTCTTGTCGCCTTCCAGTGTGGTAGGACGCTAAAAGCTTTTTTTGAAGTTGCTTGGCTCAATCTAAGATATACAATTGCATTAGAAAAACGACATGAGTAGATCGAACGACACGGTTCTTGCAACGATTTCTAAGAAGAATTCGTATAATAGATCCTTAGTGTTTCCTTTCGGCAAGATCACGAGGAAATTAAATAGCAAAAAGGAGAGAATTTCTCTCTCTTCTTTTCGAAAAAAAGGATAATGTGAATCGCATTCTCTGTTGCCCCGGCCGATAAAGAGCGAACATTTTTCAGTGCAATGACCGTTGACCTTAGTTTTGGATCGGCCATATTGCGTTATTCTTTTGCACGCAAAAGAAAAAAAGGCATATATAAAAGGAAAAAAAAAAAAAAAAAAAAAGTTAGAAAAGGGCATTGGTGTCGGCGCCTATTCGATGTCTCCGATGCGTACTTTGTGGCGCTCCTGTCTTCTTCTCTAGTGCTTTTGACTGTAATTTCCCACCCAGCTTAGTTTCTACTTTCTGCCTCGCATTGCTTGTAATTTCTTCCAAAAAAAAAAAGCAAATTACATTAATTTTTTAATATTTAAATTAAATTATAAATACCCAACTATCTGAAAGTTCACAAAATAGGAGAAGCACGATCAATAAAAGAAATTTTTTAGATGATATATCAAGCTCAGAATGTTGCACGAAAAAAGGGGATTTAATTTCGAGATCGTGACCAACCTTTAGCTATTTTATAATAATACATTTTTTCTTTATAATCTCAAGACATGAAAGCAGATGCTCGACTTTCGACACACACATGGAACACGTTATATGTTCAGTATCAGTTAAGTCTGGGCATTTAGTATATACTAGTGGGAAATTGAAAGCACTTTGTGTACGATTGCTGCAATTTATACAATTCATCCCCAATATCCAAGTTGGAAACTCTCCCCACGCCTAACTAAATATTGCTAGGCCCGGAGGGTCACGTTATAAGAATTTTAGTTATGTGTCCTTGAAAAACTATTAAGTAACCTTAAAGTCGGCAAGGGAATTTTATCCTCTTTCAATAGTCGCAAGTTCAAATCTATTGGGAGCACTTTAAAGGAAGAATCTTGAATGAATCGGGTTGATACGGGAAAACATGCACTGGACTAGTTCGAGATTTACGCAGAGCTGAACTAGACACCCCCCAACCCTTGTCGGAACAAAAGATTTGCACAAGCTGGAAATCCAAACTCCATTCGGGAAAAAAGAAAAAAAAAGCCTTGCCCAATAAAATATTCAAACTTTCCCTCGGCACATGGATGATAAAGAAATAAGACACAAGGGCCAGAGAAGAGGGAGATTGGTCCTTGAGTTTGATTAACGTGACGCGAACGGAATCTTTTTATTTGTTCTGCTTAGAAAATAAAAACGAAATCTGCAAAATCTGTTCGAGAATAAAGAATGAAAAATCTGATAATCTTGTCCGGATTTTGACCATACGTCAGATTTCGGTCGACCAGGGGATCCAAGCCGTTCGATCCGATTGAACTTATTCGACGGGTCTCATATGGGACCTATAGTGATTTGATGCCGCTCCACTTAGTCTAAATCTATATTAAAATAATGAATGATAACTATTTTATAGAGCACGATCATTTAAATCATTAAGTTACGTAGACTTCATCATGAAATCTACGTAACGAATGGTTTAGACTGTGTGAATTCAAGTGATTTATTGATCGTGTTAAATACGCACGGACACGTGTAGAGTTAGCTGGACCACCGTACACGAGAGAGTTTATCCCTTACAATCTTAAACGAGAAGGCTGTGAAGGTGTGATGGCATGTTATGGAGCACAGACAATCTTGCAGGTCTACTCACCCTAGACTGTGAACGTGCGATGGTACGTCTTTTGAAATTCCTTTTCCTTTTCTTGAACTTTTTTTAAAAAGTTGGGATGCTTGGTACCCCCAAGATCCGAAGTACTTCTGGGAGGTACTGTTAGCACGCGTGATTGCTATCTTTTCCTGTGGGAAATGCAAAAGTGCCAAAAAAAAAAAAAAAAAATAGAAAACCCTCGTAAAAGAAACGCAATTGTGATTCGCTACACTCTTTAGCTCTTTCACAATCGACGTCCTCTCCCGGAATCGCACACACCAGAAGTAATTCAACTCAGAACATGGCGTTGGTGACGAAGAAGAGAAAAAGGGACTCGGACGCAGCCACATCTTCTTCCACGGGTGGAGGTAGCGAGCCACTGGGAGCTGAATTTGATGTGTTCTTGAATTTCAGAGGACCGGACACTCGCCTCAATTTCACTGATTTCCTCTATCACTCCTTGAATGGAGCTGGGATTCGCGTCTTCTTAGACGATGCCGAGATCCGAAAAGGCGAAAAGATTGGAGGCGAGCTTCTACACGCGATCAACGTCTCCAGAATTTACATCCCCATCTTTTCCAAAACTATGCATCTAGTGCATGGTGTCTTCGCGAACTTGCTCATATGGTGGATTGCTTCAGAAGATCGGTGGACAAAGTGATTCTTCCCATTTTCTTCGATGTGGATCCTAACGATGTTAAGCTCAGAACTGAATTATACGTTGATGCCTTGAAAAGGCATGAGGACAGGTTCAGCTACGATGAAGTGCAACTCTGGACAGAGGCCCTAAGAGAGGTCGCTTCGGTCAAAGGATGGCACTGCAAAGATAGGGGGTAAGAGAGTTTTGAGGCTTTTCTTCACTCCTTTTTCACGCCTATGAATACAATACCCCAGCGCGACAAACAAAGATTATTGGCTTTTTAGTTGAGTTTCGAAAGTACTGCGACAAACCCTCGTATTTAGATTAGTATATGACTGCAAGATGCATGTGTTTGAAGGAAATTGCTGATTAGAGTGAGGTTATCCTAATGGATTTTGCTGTAATTGGTGCGATTTGCTTCAGTGTTTACTTTTTCGGGTGATCAACTCAGATCTGCCACCGACCAAAAAAAAAAAAAAAAAAAACTCAGATCTGCCGATTTCTTACTGTTTTTCCCTTCTTTTTTTTTTTTTTTTTTTTTGGATGCAATGAATAAATCTTATGTGATCCGAGGATAAGAAATCTTTTAAAAAATTTTGTTCATTTTCCGGTAAATTGTAGTTGCTTAACATTCTAGACCCCCTCTCTATGAGGTGTTACGAAGTGATGTCGGAGTATTGTTTCTGAAGTGATGCTCCGATGCTTCGATTTTTTTTTTTTATTTTTTTTTAGGCTCGATACTTATCAGATCTTGAGGATGATGACACTCTGTGTTAAGGGGGTTAGAGTGTAATTGATGGGACTTATAAAACGGAAAGGAAAAAAAAAATGACTTCTGATTTGCTGGAGTTGATATTCTCGTATTGCTATTAGCTGACACTTGCAAGCCTCGCCATCAGTTGGCCAGTGCCCAATGACCCTAGCCGACCCTCCTCCCATCGCTGGCCCTTCCCAATGATAGTGGGGAGACAGCAGCTGCACAGCCCTCACCATTATGCGATCTCCCTTTTTCAATTTAGTTTTGAATTTAGTTAATTAATATTTACATCAAAATTCAAATAAGAGGCTCTTCTTTGCGGATTTAGCTCTTCGGCGAGTCACGTATGTGAGTTATATTATTAAAAAATTGCCACATAGGATTTTCAGCTGGGGTTGCCGAACTTGGCATTCAAATATCTCAATTTTCAAAAAAAGTGGCATTTCTGTGTATTTTTCGCAACTTTTGATACTTAAGTGTTCCCTCGCGCCAAATCCTGGCTCTTACGTTGTACTTTTGCCGCTATTAGTTACAAATGATAATTGTGTCAAGGACTATGATTAGTACGGTTTTTCAAATATCTAAGAGTGTTTGTTATATTTACCAAGATTAAATGGAGAGCAAATTGATTTAGCCGGTTGTATATTTAAGGGAAGAACGTTTAGCTGTTTGTGGAGGCTTTCACTTAAATTTAGTGAGAGAATTCATTTAGACAGCGCATTTTCCTCGCTGAAACGTGATGATGATATAGAAAATATTTTTGTAAAAAATAATTTTCAATATAATATATGACAATGAATCAACGGAAAATGCCATAATTATCAATGAAAATGTCTAAGCATAATTGTTCTTTATAATGAAAATATTATTAGTCCATTGATCTTTCTAAGTGATATGTACTGTTGTTTTTTGGAAATAATATTTTCCAATGAGTGATTTTCCACTAAATAAACACATCGCTTGCAAGACAACGTTATATCATATTCCGAGTATCCAACAAAAGAGTAGTGGTTATGACTCATTCGGTATCAACTTTTTGGTGGTTTAAATTTCCAGGAATTAGTTCATTCACACCATAAACGGGATGCTTGCATAATTCAAGGATGACAGTGTATTGCTCTGTGGTTATTTTGCGGTGAATGTATTTGTCTTTCTCGAGTTCCGGGTTCCACGCCATGGGCGTTTAACCTTTGATTGTTGTGTTTTTGACTTGAATCTTCTTCTCTGTTTGCGTGATTTTGTTCCTCTCTCATTGTAAAAAGATGTGTTACATGTGCGTGTTTAAAATAGATATCTTGGTCTCAATTTGCTTTGGCTGCTAAATAAAATTTTCAATTTCCGCCACTGATGTGAATGCCAAATCCACATGTAAAAAATCACGGAACTTGATGTTCTTTGTGTTGTTACTCAATCTGAATTTCTTGTCCGGCAGCCAAGGGGAGCTTATAAAACTTCTTACCGACGAGGTTTCAAGGAAACTGTCAAGAGGAGCTCGAGTAGTGCCTGATGATTTAATTGGAATCGATGATCATGTGCAAGCTGTGATGGATTTGTTAGGTAAAGATTCTCTCGACGTACGGTTTGTCATAATACATGGAATGAGTGGAGTTGGTAAAACAACTCTTGCCAAAGTTGTTTTCAACCAAATCGCGTCTCAGTTCCAAGGTTTCAGCTTCTTATCAGATATTCGAGAATTTTCACAGCAGGATAAAATTGTGAAATTGCAAAACAGATTATTGTCTGACATCTTTAAGTCTCACTCCATAAAGGTTCATGACACTGACTCTGGGATCAACATGATTAGAGGAAGATGTCGCCACAAGAAAGTTTTGATTGTTCTCGATAATTTGGATAGAAGGGACCAACTTGTGAAGCTAGCAGAAAAATGGGATTGGTTTGGTCCGGGAAGTAGAATTATAATGACAACTAGGGACATTGGTTTTTTGAAAATTTACAAGACTAATGCCTCAATGCGTCCTGAAGTGTATCACTTCTATGAAATGGAGGAGATGCATAATTTTTTTGCCATTCGACTTTTTAGTAGATATGCATTTGATGCCGATACTCCTCCCCTCCAATATGATCGAAGAACAAGAGATATTGTGGAAATCACTGGTGGACTTCCGCTAGCCCTCGTGGTTATTGGATCCTCACTTTGCAACGAGAGCGAAGAAGTTTGGGATGATGTATTAGCCAAGCTGAAGAAAATGCCAGACAAAGAAGTTCAGGCCATATTGAAGGTAAGTTATGACATGTTGGAATATGAGCAAAAGAAATATTCCTTGACATTGCATGTCACATGGCTGGTGAAAAAAGAAGTGATGCAATTTCCATGTGGAGAGCTTGCGATTTTTTTCCAGGCGAAGCCATCTCAGTTCTTGTTAAAATGTCTCTAATAAAAATTATGAATGACGACCTTTGGATGCATGATCAACTCAGAGATTTAGGGAGGGAACTTGTTCGCAAGGAGAGCATCGAACATCCTGGAGAGCGTAGTAGAATATGGTCTTCCACCATAGCCATGGATGTTATAAAAAGAAAAGAGGTATGTATTGGCTGAAGTTCTATTTTTCACATTGTTTAGAAAATAGAATAGGTCAGTAATATGTTAATTTACAACCGAGCGTGGTAGCTCATTGGTAAAAGGGATCATTTTATCTTCTATGAGATCATTAATTCAGCCATGTTATCAGTGAATTTTTGACTGATTTGTGTTCTGGCATTTGCTACCTCATGTGGAGAAATTTCTTGCTTTCTGCCAAGCTGGTTGGGTTGTGGTAACGGACTCGTATACTTACGGGTGGATTGCGTAATTATGGCTCGTGAGTCAAAGAGATAGTTACCGCCCCTTTTCATTCTTTTACCAACAAGACGAACAGATATTGTTTAAATTCATGAGCCTCTTTTTATGTCCACCAAAGCTGAGGCCTAATTTACCTATTATGTCCTTTACTAGGGAACAACAAAAATAGTGGCACTCAAACTAGGGGGACAATCTCAAGGGTGCAATATTACACGTGAAGACATTTTAGGGCTGACAAAGTTAAGGTTCCTTGAATTCAATGGAGGAAATTTTGTTGGGGACTTCCAGAATCTCCTTTTGGAGTTAAGATGGCTCTCTTGGCAAAATTGTCTGTCAGAGTTTCAAGCTATTAACTTCTCTCCAAGCAATCTGGTTGTTCTCAAAATTTCAGAATCTGACCTTACAAATGATTGGGGTGGATGGAACCAGATCATGGTACGATATTATGTAATATGAGCAATTTACATTTACTCCTTTTTCTTTGCGCATAGTAAATATGACAATCTTTGTACATTCTTGTATGAACAATTTCACAGGGACATTGTAGGTTAAAAGTCCTGTATCTCGTGAGTTGTAGAAGGTTAATCAAGACGCCTACCTTCTCTACGTGTTTGACTTTGGAGAGACTCGTTGTGAAGGATTGTGAAAGGCTGGTTGAAATTGACCCATCCATTAGCATGCTGCAGGATTTGAAGCACTTGGAAATTAATGGGTGTAATGGTTTGAGGATGCTTAAAGGAGCTCCAACCGCGCTCAATCCAGGCACAGTATGTCAATCATGGCCAGACTCATTGGGTAATCTAATGTGTCTATCAACACTAAGGATGGAAAATTTGGAATTCCTTGAACTTCCAGATTCAATAGGAGAGATACCCAGTCTTCAACAGTTGTCTTTGAGTGATTCATCTGTGGAGAAACTTCCAGAGTCAGTTGGAAAACTGATATCTCTAGTCGAGTTGAATCTATCTCGCACGAACATTATAGAGCTGCCCAATTCGATCGGAGAGCTTAAGAGATTGGAGGTGCTACTCATGGAAAGCTGTAAATTGAGAAAGCTACCTAAGGCAATAGGGATGTTGGAGAAGCTCGAATATTTAGAAGCTAGCGATTGCAGATTTTTGGAGGGAGAAATTCCGATGGAAATTGAGGCACTCTCATCTTTAAAAATCCTAAGCTTAGGAAATACCCGTATTTCTGTAGTGCCACCAACTATTAGTCAGCTTTCTCGACTTCATGATTTGGGTTTGCGTGGTTGTCATGAGCTTCAACAATTGCCAGAGCTTCCAACAAGTTTGGAATCTTTGGATATTTCATCTTCAGCTTTACAGAGGATTCCGGATCTGTCAAACCTAACCAACTTAGAATATCTGTATTTGTCTGATGGCGGTCGTTCTAGATCTCTTAATATGCCTCATGCACCACCAAACGTATGCCAAGCTCAAGAATTGCAGTGGATTGGGAGGTTAACTAAGTTGACGAATTTGAGATTGGACCTTTTAGACATGACCATGTTGCCTGCTGACTTTAGTACCCTTACCGAACTCCATAATCTTGAATTACCAGGCCTCAGCTCTCAATTTCTCGAGCGGATTCCACCCAATATTGAGGGGTTGAGGTTCTTTGATCTTGAGTCCACACATGGATGGTCATGCCTTCACACCTTCAAATATTTGAACAGAATAGATGTATGCAGGTCATCCTTGACAGAAATTCAACTGGATGTGCTTGCACAGTTGGAGGACCTTCGCCAATTGTATATATTGGACTGTCAATTCCTTGAGAGACTGTCTCACATGCAAAGCTTAAGAAAGCTATGGTTTTTTGGGGTTACTAATTGCCCACGGCTGATTGAGGTTCATGGTTCAGAATCAGTGGAGCATATACTTGTTAGGTCCTGCCCATCTTTGAAAGAGCTACCTGATCTTTCCGGCTTACAAAACTTGGAAACACTGCATATATCTCACTGCGACTCGTTGGAAAGTTTGCCTGTTTTAGCGAATATGGAAACATGTCGTATTACTGTTGACTCATGCAGGATGCTGCCTCGTGTTATATGTCCCTTTTCAGCTTTTGGATCAGGAAGGTTATGATGGGCAGCTTCCAATCCGCAATCAGAAGTGGCGGCATTTGAATGCCTTGCTCAGATTGCTCATCATATTTTCTATGTATATCTATATGTCGTGTGTACTAAACGTTCTTGCCCTTAGACTGAGATTTTTTTTTTTTTTTTTTTTAAAGTATCTATACTTAGCTGTTTTTTTTTTTAATTTGTACGTAAGACGTGATGAGTTTCGCCACAAGTTATTTGGGTCATTTGCCACCAGAAATTTCTAAATCGCCTTGCGAACGTCTCCATGTCCTCGGCAATGAAGAAATGTAGGATCTTCTCCGCCTGTAAGTTGGTGGCTGCCACAATTACCTTGACGGACTTTGAACTTCGATTTTCTCCGTTGTGCTTTTTTCCCTCTCTGTGTTCGCGCTAAAACGACACAAGTCTAAAAAATGCAGGTCGTGCCAAGTTGATTGTGGCTTGACTTCAACGGAGCGGAAACTTCGGTGCAATGGGTCCTTATGCATTAGATGAGCGAATGACGATTAAGAAAAGAACACAAACTCGATCTTAGGTCTTCAAGTAGAGGTCTAGAATAGACTCGAATTCTCAATTGCGGGCTCCGGTAGTCGATGGGAGGAGATATCAAGGGAGTTTGTTTTGACTACATTGAATCAAGTGACCAAGAAAGAAACGGTGCAAATCCCATTGCTTGATAAAGAGTTTAATTTGTGGTTGGGAGTGCTAGAATATCGTACAGTTAGGATAATATTTTTATGGATCCTGTATATTTTCTAGGACATTTTAGATTTATTTTTTTGTATATTTTTTGGGATTGTTTTCCTAGAATGTTCTAGATTAGGCTTCATTGTATCTATTTATTATGGCCTTGTGCCTTAATACCTATACACATTTTTTTTCCTAAATCCTTCCTCTCTATCATGGTATCTGACATAAAACGATGGGAAAAATGGAGTGTTTCTGGGAGAAATTGTAATTTGTATTTTTCTGTATACTCATGTACAGGAGCACTGTTCTATATATGTTACAAGAGAAAAATAGGAAATAGAATATACACGATTGTACTACGATTACATTCCCACTTTACCAAGCTAATCACAGATTAACTAAATAGATTAATTGGCAATTTAATCGATATGAAATTGATATTTGCCATCATATTTCCAATATTCCCCCTCAAGCTGGTGGCCTATATATGTCAAGGACACCTAGCTTGCTCAAAAGATATGTATGTTATCTTTGATATAATGGCTTGGTAAAGATATCTGCAGACTGTGCTACAGTTCCAATTCCTCTTGCTATGATGATACCTTCTCGAATTTTGTCTCGAGTGAAGTGACAATCCACTTCTATGTGTTTAGTACTTTCATGAAAAACTGGATTCGCCGCTAACTTGAGCGCAACATCATTGTCACAAAATAATTCACTGGGTCCATCGATTTGTACTCCAATGTCTGAAAGTAGCCCACGTATCCACACTATCTCACAAACAGTCTTTGCCATAGCTCGATATTATGATTCGGCTGACGATAGTGATACTATTGACTGCTTCTTTGTCTTCCATGAAATGAGTGACTTCCCTAGTTTGATACAAAAGCCAGTAATTGATCTTCTCGTCATTGGACAAGTAGCATAATTTGTATCACAATAGGCTGTTATCTTCATATTGCAATCACAAGATAGAAAAATACCAAGTCTTGGACATCCCTTCAAGTATTTCACAACTTTCAATGATGCATTCATATGGGATTGCTTCAGCTTGTGCATGAACTAGCTGAGTATCTGTACTGCATAACATATGTCGGGTCTTGTCATGGTGAGGTAGATAAGTTTTCCAATAAGAAGTTGATATCCCGACGGATCCTCTAGCAATGGATCAGCAATAGATGAGTGCAAGCTCATATCATATTCATGTGTCGTCAGTTTCGCATTCTGTTCAATCGGTATGGCAGCTAGTTTGCAATCCGATAAACCTGTTTCTAAAACTTTCTTCAAAATGAACTTTCGTTGACTAAGACTAATTCCCTTATCATATCGAGCTATTTCAATACCTAGGAAATATTTGGGAGGTCCCAAATCCTTGATATGAAAAGTAGAATGCAAATATTTTCTGAACTTTGTGATAGCCATCTCATTGTTCCCCATGATAAGAATGTCATCAACATATATCAACAAATAAATTGATGAAGTACCTTCAGTCCAAGTGAACAAAGCATAGTCATGCTTAGAGTGCTGAAATCCTGCGCTGATCAATGCAGTAGTGAATTTTGGCATACCATTGTCTAGAAGCCTGTTTAAGCCCATACAAGGATTTGCGTAGACGACACACACGAGACTCCCCCGTCTATGTAAACCCTGTGGAAGTTCCATGTAAATTTCTTCATCTAGGTCCTCATGTAAGAATGCATTATGAACATCCATATGATGTAGTTGCCAATTACGGAGGGCTACAATGGATAAAAAAGAACAAATAGTAACTTCCTTAGCTACAGGGGAAAAGGTTTCATGATAATCAAAACCTTCCCATTGTGTGAAACGCTTTGCAACTAACCAAGCCTTGTATCTTTCAATGGAACCATCTGCCTTGAACTTGATCTTGTAAACCCATTTGTAGCCAATGGGTCTTTTGTGCGGAGGTAATGGAACAATGTCCCATGTGTGATTTTTAGTTAGTGCTTTAAGCTAAGCCTCCATTGCATCCTGCCATTTGGGGTCACGTGCCGCCTCATAATAGGAAGATGGCTCTTGTTCTTTAGAAATCCAACTAATGCAGCACATATGTTCCGGTGACAACCGACTAAAAGAAACGTATGAAGATATTGGATACTGTGTACCTGGAGAATCTAGCGTTGGACATATGTAATCCTTTGTCCAAGTGGGTGGTCGTATATGTCGACCAAAATGCCGAGGTTGCTCTATTCTTCCTTCTTCAGAAATAACAGGTAAGGAGCCTTGTGAAGAATACTACAACTCCTGTTGTGAAGAAGTGATTAGAGATCCAGATGGCTGATTTTCTTCATCTGAAAGAATGGGTGATTCAGCTGCATGATATGATGGATTTGTTGTAACCTATGTAGGCTGTTCTGGTGCAAGAATCACATATGGAGACTCCATAGATAGATATTCTTCTAATAAAAAGGGGCGACGATCTGAAGTTGAGACAGAGGATGAGGGGGGTATTGTCTCAAAATGGAAATATGTCTTCATGAAAAACTACATCTCTGCTTACGAAGAAATGTCCTGTAGAGATCTCCATGACTCTATAACCTTTCTGCAAAGAGGGATATCCCATAAAGACACATGGAATGGCCCGAGGATCCATTTATCCCAAGACCCTATAGTTGTGGCATAACACAAGCATCCAAGTACTCTCAGATGATCAATTCTTGCTTCTTTCCCATGGAGTAATTGAAAAGGGGTTTACCCATTGAGAATCTGTGTTGGCATTCAATTAATCAATTAGGCTGCCGTAATAATACAATCTCCCCAAAAATCTTCAGGAATCGAAGCCTGGTATTTAAGTGCACAAGCGACCACTAAGAGGTGCTGATGTTTACGTTATACGATCCCATTCTGTTGAGGGGTATAGATGCAGGAGCTTTCATGTATTATCCCCTTAGAAGATAGAAAAGATTCACACTCTCTAGTATAGAACTCACGTCCACTGTCTGTACGAATTCTTTGAACAAATTTGTTGAATTGGTTTTCAATGAGAGTGAGGAACTTGGATAGAATTGGAAAGGTTTGACTCTTTGATTGCATAAGGAAGACCCAAGTTGCGCGACTATAATCGTCAACAATAGTAAGGAAGAATCGTGACCCATCTTGATGTGGTGTATGATAGGGTCCCCAGATATCAATGTGGAGTAAGAGAAAGCAATGGTGGTTCGAGATGTGCTAGTGGGAAAATGTGTCCGAGACTGTTTAGCTAAGGGGCAAATGGGACATTTTGAGTAAGGGAAACACGCACTATGACCCAAGCGCTGATGGAAAATGAGATTCTTATTATTGATAATAGCATTATAAGAGGTGCTTTTATCAAAAACTTCAGAAAAAACTAATCCAAAAATAAAGTCCTTGTGCAACACTACCCAAGCCCATCGATCTGCCAGTCGAAAGGTCCTGAAAGAAACAGCTGTCAGAGTTGAATACAACACGACAAGAATTATCTTCGCAAGCTTTTAATACAGATATCAGGCTGAATTCAAACTCTAGGATATGAAGAACATTTTTCAGGACAATATTGAAGCTAAGATGAATAGTTCCAACCTTAGTGACATGAGTAACATTGCCATTCGGAAGACGTACGGAATATGAGTATGGGCTTTTCTGGGCATGGGAAAATAATGTCTCATCACAAATTATATGATCACTAGCACCCGAATCTATAATCCATGCATCAGCTGATATTGAATTTGTTTTTCCAAGGATAGTACCCGAAAAACTTGCAGTCTTGTCATTTGTGGTCAAACGGTCCGGAGCTCTCATGATATTCTAGTGCTTTGTCTTGGGTAATTGGTTGGTGTGCCCCATCGCCCGGTGTCGAAACCTAATGAGCAGAAAATTCTTCTTTTTTTCTTTATCACTGGGCTTCCCATGCAGTTTCCAGCAAGTTTCAATTGTATGATGCGGACACGGACTTCTTTTTCTTTCTAGGTCATGCGAAGGGGGCGTCTGCAATATTCACAAAATTTTCCTTTATTTTTGGAAATTTGCCCACCTGGTCTATGCGATGACGTGGTCCATTTGATCCCATATAGATGGGTGCCGATGTGGCCAAGTGAGAGCCGTTCGATTCAGGCGCACCAAAGGTGGAATATCCACCATTGGATGTCTTTTGATGTCCACCGTTGGATCCAAAAAAAGTGCTGGGTGAAGGAGAGCCGTCGGATGACTTCTTCTGATCTTGGTCGTCCATCCGTGGGATCTTAGGGTTTCCAAAGTTTGTCTTCCTCGCAGTTGCAAGATGTCCAGCATTCTCGAAGCTTCCGCTCCCTCCATGGCCGCCGAGCGTCGAATCCAACAAGCCAAAACCACCCGTGAGCGTAACAGCAAGGGCGACTCCATCAGTTGTTCATGTGTGCTCAATCGTCGCCAACCGTTGACTTTCATCCTAAACGGCCAGTTGGTAGATTCGGCCGAGCGACGACGTCGGCTCCATCATCAAGATTTGTGACCTAAAGGTAGTGTACATCTCATTCAAGCTCAGCAAGAACCGCGTCACCTTCTCCCTTTCCTTTCGGCCCTATACTAACGAAGTGTCATTTCGGGTCCCTCCGGTCGTTCCTCGGTCGCCTCGAGCTCGTTCCAAAGAGTCGAGAGTCGATTGAAGCAAGCGGTAACCGTGAGGTTCCCTTGCTTCAATTCGGAGAGAGCCTGTGTTATGGTGAATAGCTTCACCTGATCGAGCCGTCCGTACATCTCACAGATGCTTTCCTAGTAGGTTCTCGAGTCCTCTGTTGGAGGAAGCCCTGCCGCAACGTCTAGCGCAAGGCAATTTCCGATCTAAGTACATACAATTGAAGCCGTTCATCCGTCCGGTAGGGCATAGATCCGTCGAGAAAATCCTCTTTGTCTTTGGTGATGAGGGCTCGACGAAAATCGCGTGCCTGTGTGCCGTAGTTGCGGGGCTGGTGAGCTGCACTGGATGAGTTTCAGATCTGGTCCATCCGCCGGTGAAGTGAAGAGAGGGTCATCGGCTTCAGGTCGGCTGCTGTTGCCAGCGGGAAACAGGTACGGTACGTAGACGGATCCAAAAACGGGTAGGAATTTGGTCCTTGACCCAATGGACCCAAACCCTTGACCCCGTGTGTAGACTGTTTCCTTGGTTCGGATCCCTCCGATCTGGTTCCTAACTCGGGTCGGCTTCATTTTTGTTAGGGCTCGGATCTCCTCTGGGCTGTGGTCTAAAGACGTGGGAGCTCTCTCCGGCATACTGGCCATGTTGAGCCCACCCCCGCCCCGGACTCGCACCCCATTGGCCTTGAACAGGTTACCATGGAAACGCAAGCTATTGCATTGGACCGAAGCGAAGGAAAACGGTGGTGTTTTGAGGATCCTCAGGTTTTTGGATGAATGCATCCTCCTATTCATTCGGATTGATCTGAACCAATGAAGCTGAAGTTTGATCTTGAGGCATTTCCTCCGAAGGTGAATCCTGAGTATTCCCTTTTCTTGCCATGGTACAAAAGATTGAATTCCAACTCAGCTTTTGGTTTGTTTTGCAAATTGAAAAAACCGCAACAACAATAACTCAAGAAAGAAATGAGGGCAACTCGAGATCGCGGAAGCTAGGTCCAGGGACCGTTGCTCTGATACCCTGACAAAAAACGATAGGAAAAATGGAGTGTTGTTGGGAGAAATTGTAATCTGTATTTTTATGTATATTCATGTACGGAGCACTATTTTATATATGTTACAAGAAAAAAAGGAAATAGAATATACACGATTGTACTACAATTACATTCCCACTTTACCAAGCTAATCATAGATTAACTAAATCGATTAATTGGCAATTTAATCGATATGGAATCGATATTTGCCATCATATTTCCAACAGTATCAAAGTAATTGCTCTATGCCTTTGTTTCTCTATAGTGACATATGTCATCACTATGCCTTTGAGCATTGCTACATCACCGACAATTAAGTTCACCACAATTTGACGTTGTCGTTCGAAGCTCAGGACTCTTCACCATTGTGTTCTTGTGGTTTCATCAATTTGACGACAGCATGTTCATCATCTAGTCACCAGTAACCTCTCACACTTCACTTGCACCACTCGATGAAATCTTGACACACGCGCTCTCACACGCCCTCATTATTGGTGCTCTTGAGTTTTGGTTGTTTTCTATTCTATTGGATTTGATACAGGTGATTTGGGTTATGGCACCCCTTGACGGCCCCCGATCGGTTAGAGTCGCCACTTTACTTCTTCGTCTTGGATGTCCTTTTATTTTAAATCAATGGACTTCAGGGAATCCATGTGGGGGTTCTATCATATACTTTATTGGTCCCTGCGCAATGTATATGGCGAAAGCGTATCCAACAACTCCCTTCCTACACACAAAAATGATGCACACACTAAACACGTTTATAGATAATAGCCGGACACTTATATTTATATAAACTAGATGGACATCATTTGTCAGTACATCTAAAAGGCCGTAGTTTCCTATACTCGGCGATACTTCAAAAGTTAACCGACAACTTCAGCGGCCATTTACATAGAGTCCATCGTTCAGTGCCGGCATCCAAAAATTCTTTCTCTGCTGTCCTCACCCTCGCGACCACTCCCAGCCACTCGATCCCCTGTTGTTGTCTTCTGGTGGTGGTGGCAGTGGCCCCAGAACTCGCTTGTTCCTACGGATGAATAAGACGACATATTCTTGGATTATAGGGCTTGAGGTAAGACCGGTATCGAATATCACGATCACTCTCACCTGTATGAACATCAGTCCCCACACGTCAGGATCCTGATATTCCGACTGCTCCCACTACAAGTCGATCGGGATCCCGTAGAATGTACCGGGAGGTGCGAGCAACGGAGGCATCTTTCTTAATCTAAAATATGTTAGTCCCCACAAAGGGTGAGTACAACTGCTCAGCAGTTAAAGATCTACTAAACTATATTATGCATAACCATCACCATTTGATTTCATGCAAATTCACAAAACACATAACCAAAGGAATAGGTATGCATCAAATCAATAGAACTTTTCAAAGTAATGGAAAGCGCAGTTTAAAAACCATAACACATCATTTCAATCACATGGATCCTAATTATAAGGCCAAACTATTATGACACGTCCCATACCGTGCCAAACAATTTTGTCCCATAATCAGGTGCAATTATCAAAATGGCGTAACTCAGCAGGAAAAATCAACTTTAAAAACTCAAAAGATTTTTAAATCACTAACTCCCAGAGGACTAGTGTTTGCGTCCCTCTGAGCATTCGCACCAACCTGGCATAATGAAAGTCTCCGGTTCCATATTTCAATCACCGGGCATCCGGAGCGTGTCATGTTTCACCTCCAGGCATCTCGCACCTCACCTAGCATCACGAGGAATTGCCAGGGCTCGCCATATCAATGATTGCCCCTACCCTTCGAAACGTGTATCGTCATACATCCGGGCATCTCGACTCTCCCGGGGAACCTCTGGGGCTCACTAGTCCCCAAGCATCTAGAGCGTGTCATGTCTCACCTCCAAGCATCCCATCTCCCGGGGCATCATCGTCCTGAGGGTCCGACGGCAACAATAACACACCAACCATGGTGTAGTAATCAAATCATTTCAATGCCAAAACATTTTCAAATTGTCAATACGGAAAATCCTTGGTCTTCCTCTGAAAGTCCCACTTTCGCAAATACTTTTCAACCCTTTTCGAATCCATATAAAAACTTGAAGGATAATTTCCCTTCCCAGCTTAGAACAAAACAATTTATCGAGATCTATAAATACATTTGAAATTGGCACGTTAATAAAATCAAATCTCAATCCCAACTACAACGGTTTAAAATATTTTCTATAAAAAGTTCAAAATTTTTTAAAATATAAATCATTTCTTAAAACATTTGAGTACGGTGCCACGGTACTCATAAATTTTGATGCAAATCAAAATATTTCTAAAACGGTTTGCGAACAAAAGTCCCAAGGTTCTACCACCGCAACATTTAGTGTACAATCGAAGGTCTAAACCGAAGTACTCACGAAAAATTCTCAATTTTCCAGCCTCAAATCAATTCGGTCATTCTAAAAGTCATTATCCAACATCAGAATTCAAACAATTGCAATCTAACAGCACTTCCTTAAAACACAACAGCACTACACGATATAGGTTAGTAGACTCTAACTTGCCTTAAATCCAACGACGTCGACGGCGAGGGGGTTCGGGAGCTCGCGAGTCACTAGGTCCGGCTCGGCAACAACAAGCGCGAGCGAGCGGCGTTGGTGGGTACGGTGGTGTGGTGCAGTCGGTACGAGCTGGACAGCGACGAAGACAAGATGCGGGTGAGAGAGAGAAAATTTCTTAGCCTTCTTCGGTGCACTTGCTACAGGAAAAAGGAGAAGTGAGCACCGAGAGAGCTGGACGTCGAGAGAAATCCACGATTTTTCTTTCTTCCTTGTTGTTTTTGATGACACACTGGTCAACAAAGGGAAAGGAAATTCATGGTGGTAGCAAAGAGAAGGGGCAGCGTCGAAGTCAATCCATGCAAGGAGACACCTTGCAATTTCCTATGCAAAGCGTGTCTCTCTACATGTGTTGGTTGGCCACGCAAATGGGGAAAAGACGTGGCCACGAGAGACGGCCTCTTGGTCAAAGCTCCTCCAATTGTTGACCGCTGAAGGAAGGCTCACGTGGCCATGCGAGTCGGTGACCTTCATGTCTTGCTGCAAGAGTTTAGGTGGGTGTGCATGCATGGCCATGCATGGTCGTCGAGACAACGTGCACGGGAGATTCGGTTAGTAGGGTATAAATGCGGGTGGAAGAGGGTCTCAATCATGGCGTTACACAAAGAAACTTTCGACGAAGCGATAGGCTATGCGATGATCGAATTGTCTTGACGCGACCAAGGCACGACTACAAATTTAGATCCTAAGATCATCGTGTAACGTGACGTCTGGGTCTAACGATGACAATGATGAAATAGTGTCTGTAAATTGTGTCAATGATACGGTCTGACGACACTTCCGTCGATCCGTGAAGCTCTGTTACTTATTCGAGATCTAACGAAAATCCAGATGTCACAATTCTCCCCTCCTTAGAGAATTTCCTCCTTGAAATTGGACATCTCTTACATGTCATGGAAAAGATGAGGGTACCTTTGCCTCATTTCTTTCTCACTTTCCCATGTGGCCTCTTCCATATCATGATGTCGCCATAAAACCTTAACTAACGTAATTTTCTTCATTCGGAGAACTTGCTCCTTCCGATCCAGTGCTTGGATTGGCTCTTCCAAGTCCTTCACTTGCTCATCCACTTTGATGGCTTCATGATCGAGTATATGACCAGGGTCGGGCTAGTACTTTCTTAGCATCGACACATGAAACACATCATGTAAGTTTATCAGCTTATGGGGTAATGCTAGCCTATAAGCTTTGTCTCCTATCCTTTTAAGGATCTCAAAGGGTACAACAAATCTGGGGCTCAACTTACCCTTGATTCCGAATTGTGATATTCCTTTCATTGGGAATACCTTGAGAAATACGTGATCTCCCACGTTAAATTCCAAGGGTCTTCTATGCTTATCCGCGTAGCTTTTCTTTCATCCACTTCATTCCAGTAAATAGGAATTTTACAAGCTTAACCATGCTTCCGTTGCGCCACTCTGATAAAATTATCCCAGAAACACTACCCTTCCAATTCAGTTCATAGTTCGGTTCATTCCTGCCTCCATTGCCATCCTAGAAGCCTACCAAAAGCCGCTCCTTGTTCAAGGACGAGTGTACGCAAGGGAATACTTGATGACCTATAGGAAAACCATGTTACGAACTGGGAGTTCTCCTCCATCAAGGACCGAGAATATAGCTTCAAGAGCAGAACCCCAAATGGAGGATATCCTACAAGCATTAGCTAACATAGGAAATCTGATGGAAATGCAAGCACAACAGCAACAACCCGGAGTAGAACGTCACCCTCAAGGACTACTGGAACAAATCCTGAAGTTGAAACCACCTAAGTTTACGGGAATGGGAAGTCCTGAGGAGGTGGAACAATAGATTGATGGAATAGAATAGATTTTCCGATTGTTGAATTGCAATGATGCTGAAAAGATAACTTTGGCAGAGTACCAATTGGAAGGAAATGCCAAGTTTTGGTGGAGAGCTTCAAGGGACACGATCTTTCCACCAGGTACTGCCATAAACTGGGATGAGTTCGTTAGAGCTTTCAATAGAAAGCATTTCTCTGATTGTGCTAGAGATAAGAAAATCACAGAATTTGTTCAATTAGAACAAAGAGAGCTGACGGTAGACCAGTATGAAGCAAAATTTTCTGAATTGTCTAGGTATGCTCCTAGGTTGATTGAGGATCGAAAGGAAAAGGCTAAGAGATTCCTGAAGGGGCTAAGAACTGATATAAGAAAACAACTAGTGCCCCTGAATATAAGAGATTATACTGAGATTTATGAAAAGGCACAGCTAGTGGAGCAGGAATTAACGAGAGAGCAATTAGAGTTTAGGAGGCAATTGACCTTTAGTGATGTCCGACGAGGTAAGAGACCCTATCCAGATCGAGATCAGCCCTGGGAATATAAGAAAAAGAGTAACTTCGAGAATTTTGAAAAGGCCAAGAGTGGCCCGACTTTAGGGAAAGTATTATACCAGGATAATATTTGCCAAAGATGTGATAGATAACATGGGCCAGGACCTTGTAATAGCCAACTAAGATGTTATGGTTGTGGGCAGACGGGACACTTTAGGAGAAATTGTCCACAAGATGGGTCGCAGCTGAATGTCAGCTCGGTGCGACAAGTGCAGCAACGTGCAGCCAGACCACATCCATAAAGGAATCCACAGAGGCGACCAGCACAAGGATGGGTGTACGCGGTCACCCAAGAGGAAGCGGAAACTTCTAAAAACGTTAACCCAAGTACGATTTCTATAAATGATAAGAAAGCATATGCGTTATTTGACTCGAGTGACACGTATTCGTTTGTGTCTGAGAGATATAGACGATTGGGAGAAATAGGAACCAAATCTTTAGATATGCCTCTTTGTATTTCTACACCGCTGAAGGACATGGTGTTGTCCACGTTAGTATGTAAGAAGTGTGAGATAACCATAGGAGGACGAAATCTGGAAATGGACTTGGTAGTGATAGTTATGTATGACTTTGACATCATCGTAGGATTGGACTGGCTCCGTAAGCAACGGACTAGGATGGATGATCTCCTGGGATAGTACTTACCTATGCGCCAAGGGATAAAACCGTGAGGGCTTAGTATGGGATAAGGCAACCGGATAATACCTCTATAAGTTAGTACCTATTGAAATGAGACCCTCTAGTAGATGTGTAGTTCGGGTTCGAACCAGGTGAAAGCTGGTGGACTTGTAACGACCTGGTCCTATGAGGGCAGGGAGTGGACGCCGAGGCTAGAGCGCCTGAACAAGGAGTGACTTCTGACAGGCTTCTAGGATGGCAATGGGGGCAGGAATGAACCGAACTATGAACTTAACTGAAAGGGCAGTGTTCCTGGGATAATTTTATCAGAGTGGCGCAACGAAATCATGGTTAAGCTTGTAAAATTCCTATTTGCTGGAATGAAGTGAATGAAAGAAAAGCTACGCGGATAAGCATAAAAGACCCTTGGAATTTAATGTAGGAGATCACGTATTTCTTAAAGTATCCCCAATTAAAGAAATATCACGATTCGGAATCAAGGGTAAGTTGAGCCCAAGATTTGTTAGACCCTTTGAGATCCTTAAAAGGATAGGAGACGTAACTTATAGGCTAGCATTACCCCCTAAGCTGACAAACTTACATGATGTGTTTCATGTGTCGATGCTAAGAAAGTACCAGCCCGCCCCTGGTCACATACTCGATCATGAAGCCATCAAAGTAGATGAGCAAGTGAAGGACTTGGAAGAGCCAATCCAAGCATTGGATCGGAAGGAGCGAGTTCTCCGAATGAAGAAAATTCCGTCAGTTAAGGTTTTGTGGCGACATCATGATATGGAAGAGGCCACATGGGAAAGTGAAAAAGAAATGAGGCAAAGGTACCCTCATCTTTTCCATGACATGTAAGAGATGTCCAATTTCGAGGACGAAATTCGCTAAGTAGGGGAGAATTGTGACATCAGGATTTTCGTCAAACCTCGAATAAGTAACAGAGCATCACGGATCGACGGAAGTGTTGTCGGACCGTATCATTGACACAATTTACGGACACTATTTCATCATTGTCATTGTTGGACCCAGACGTCACGTTACGCGATGATCTTAGGATCTAACTTCGTAGTCGCGCCTTGGTCACGTCAAGACAATTCGATCATTGCATAGCCTATTGCTTCGTCGAAAGTTTCTTTGTGTAACAACATGATCGAGACCCTCTTCCACCCGCATTTATACCCTACTAACCGAATCTCCCGTGCACGTTATCTCGACGACCATGTACTGCCATGCACGCACGCCCACCTAAACTTTTGCTGCAAGACATGAACGTCACCGACTTGCATGGCCACGTGAGCCTTCCTTTGGCGGTCAACAATTGGAGGAGCTTTGACCGAGAGGCCATCTCTCGTGGCCACGTCTTTTCCCCATTTGCGTGGCCAACCAACACATGCAGAGAGACACGCTCTGCATGGGAAATTGCAAGGTGTCTCCTTGCATGGATTGACTTCGACGCTACCCCTTCTCTTTGCTGCCACCGTGAATTTCCTTTCCCTTTGTTGACCGGTGTGTCAACAAAAACAGCAAGGAAGAAAGAGAAATCGTGGATTTCTCTCGGCGTCCAGCTCTCTCAGTGCTCACTTCTCCTTTGTTCCCGCGACAAGTGCACCGAAGAAGGCTCAGAAATTTTCTCTCTCACCCGCATCTTGTCTTCGTCGCTGTCCAGCTCGTACCGACCGCACCACACCAATGTACCGCCGACACCACTTGCTCGCACTTGTTGTTGCCGAGCCGGACCTAGTGACCCGCGAGCTCCCGAACCCCCTCGCCGTCGACGTCGTTGGATTTAAGGCAAGTTAGAGTCTACTAACCTATATCGTGTAGTGTTGTTGTTGTTTGAGGAAGTGCTATTAGATTGAAATTGTTTGAATTCTGATGTTAGATAGTGACTTTTAGAATGACCAAATTGATTTGAGGCTGGAAATTGAGAATTTTTCGTGAATACTTCGGTTTTGACCTTCAATTGTACACTAAATGTTGCGGTGGTAGAACCTTGGGACTTTTGTTCGCAAACCGTTTTAGAAATCTCTTGATTTGCATCAAAATTTATGAGTATTGTGGCACAGTACTCGAATGTTTTAAGAAATGATTTATATTTTAAAAATTTCTGAACTTTTTATAGAAAATATTTAAAACCGTTGTAGTTGGGATTGAGATTTGAATTTATCAACGTGCCAATTTCAAATTTATTTATAGATCTCGATAAATTGTTTTGTTCCAAGCAAGGAAGAGAAATTATCCTTCAAGTTTTTATATGGATTCTAAAATGGTTGAAAAGTATTTGTGAAAGTGGGACTTTCGGAGGAAAACCCAAGGATTTTCCGTATTGACGATTTGAAAACGTTTTGGCATTGAAATGATTTGATTACTACACTATGGTTGGTGTGCTATTGCTGCCGTTGGACCCTCGGGACAACGATGCCCCAAGAGATGGGATGCCTGGAGGTGAGACATGACACGCTCTGGATGCCTAGGGACCGGTGAGCCCTAGAGGTTCCCCGGGAGAGTTGGGACGCCCGGATGTATGACGATACAAGTTTTGGAGAGTAGGGGCAATCATTGATATGGCGAGCCCATGCGATTCATCGTGATGCTAGGTGAGGTGCGAGATGCCTGGAAGTGACTCGGATGCCCGGTGACTGAAATATGGAATCGGAGGCTTTCGTGATGCCAGGTTGGGTGCAAATGCCCGGAGCGACGCAAACACTAGTCCTCCAGGAGTTAGTGATTTAAAAATCTGTTGAATTTTGAAAGTTGATTTTTCCTGCTAAGTTACGCCATTTTGATAATTGCACCTGATTATGGAACAAAATTGTGTGGCATGGTATGGGACGTGCATAACAGTTTGGTCTTATAATCGAGACCCATGTGATTGAAATGATATGTTCTAGTTTTTAAACTACGCTTGCCATTACTTTGAAAAGTTCTATTGATTTGATGCATACCTATTCCTTTGGTTATGTGTTTTGTGAATTTTGCATGAAATCAAATGGTGATGGTTTTGCATAATATAGTTTAGTAGATCTTTAGCTGCTGGGTGGTTGTACTCATCCCTTGTGGGGACTAACATATTTCAGATTAAGAAAGATGCCTCTGCTGCCTGCACCTCCCGGTACATTCTCCGGGATCTCGATTGACTTGCAGTGGGAGTAGTTGGAATATCAGGATCCTGACGTGTAGGGACTGACGTTCATACAAGTGAGAGTGATCGTGATGTTCAATACCGGTCTTCCCTCAGGCCTTGTACTCTAGGAATATGTCGTCTTATTCGTTTGTAGGAACAGGCGAGTTCTAGGGCTGCTGCCACCACCACCAGAAGATGACGACGGGGGATCGAGTGGCTGGGAGTGATTGCGAGGGTAAGGACAGTAGAGAAAGAAGTTTTGGATGCCGGCACTGAAGGATGGACTCTATGTAAATGGCTGCTGAAGTTGTCGGTTAACTTTGAAGTATCACCAAGTATAGGAAGCTACGGCCTTTTGGATGTACCGACAAATGATGTCCATCTAGTTTATGTAAATAAAAGTGTTCGGCTATTATCTATAAACGTGTTTAGTGTGTGCATCATTTCTATGTGTAGGAAGGGAGTTGTTGGATACGCTTCCGCCATATACATTGCGCAAGGACCAATAAAGTATATGATAGAACCCTCACATGGATTCCCTGAAGTCACTGTGGCACCCCCTGACGGACCCCGATCCGTTAGGGTTGCCACTTTACTTCTTCGTCCTAGATGTCCTTTATTTTAAATCGATGGACTTCAAGGAATCCATGTGGGGATTCTATCATATACTTTATTGGTCCTTGCGCAATGTATATGGCGGAAGTGTATCCAACAACTCCCTTCCTACACACAGAAATGATGCACCCACTAAACACGTTTATAGATAATAGCCGGACACTTTTATTTACATAAACTAGATGGACATCATTTGTCGGTACATCCAAAAGGCCGTAGTTACTTCAAAAGTTAACTGACATCTTTAGCAGCCATTTACATAGAGTCCATCCTTCAGTGTCGGCATCCAAAACTTCTCTCTCTGCTGTCCTCATCCTCGCGATCACTCCCAGCCACTCAATCCCCCGTTGTCGTCTTTTGGTGGCAGCGGCAGCGGCCCCAGAACTCGCCCATTCCTATGGATGAATAAGACGACATATTCCTGGAGTACAGGGCCTGAGGGAAGACTGGTATCAAATATCACGGTCACTCTCACCGATATGAACGTCAGTCCCGGCACGTCAGGATCCTGATATTCCGACTGCTCCCACTGCAAGTCGATCGGGATCCCGTAGAATGTACCGAGAGGTGCGGGCAGCAGAGGTATCTTTATTAATCTAAAATATGTTAGTCCCCACAAAGGGTGAGTACAACCACTCAGTAGCTAAAGATCTACTAAATTATATTATGCAGAACCATCACCTTATGATTTCATGCAAAATTCACAAAACACATAACCAAAGGAATAGGTATGCATCAAATCAATAGAACTTTTCAAAGTAATGGCAAGCACAGTTTAAAAACTAGAACACATCATTTCAATCACATGGATCCCGATTATAAGGCCAAACTATTATGACACGTTCCATACCGTGCCACACAATTTTGTTCCATAATCAGGTGCAATTATCAAAATGGCGTAACTTAGCAGGAAAAATCAACTTTAAAAACTAAAAAGATTTTTAAATCACTAACTCCCAGAGGACCAGTGTTTGCGTCCCTCTGAGCATTCGCACCCAACCTGGCATAACGAAAGTCTTCGGTTCCATCTTTAATCACCGGGCATCCGAAGCGTGTCATGTCTCGCCTCTAGGCATCTCGCATCTCACCTAACATCACGAGGAATTGCCAGGGCTCGCCATATCAATGACTACCCCTACCCTCCGAAACGTGTATCATCATACATCCGGGCATCCCGACTCTCCCGGGGAACCTCTGGGACTCTCCGGTCCCCAGGCATCTAGAGCATGTCATGTCTCACCTCCAGGCATCCCGTCTCTTGAGGCATCATCGTCTCGAGGGTCCAACGGCAGCAATAACACACCAACCATGGTGTAGTAATCAAATCATTTCAATGACAAAACGTTTTCAAATCGTCAATACAGAAAATCCTTGGGTTTTCCTCCGAAAGTCCCACTTTCGCAAATACTTTTCAACCCTTTTCAAATCCATATAAAAACTTGAAGAATAATTTCCCTTCCCGGCTTGGAACAAAACAATTTATTGAGATCTATAAATACATTTGAAATTGGCACGTTGATAAATTCAAATCTCAATCCCAACTACAACAGTTTAAAATATTTTCTATAAAAAGTTCAGAAATTTTTAAAATATAAAACATTTCTTAAAACATTTGAGTACGGTGCCACGGTACTCATAAATTTTGATGCAAATCAAGAGATTTCTAAAACGGTTTGCGAACAAAATTCCCAAGGTTCCACCACCGCAACATTTAGTGCACATTCGAAAGCCTAAAACGAAGCACTCATGAAAACTTCTCAATTTTCTAGCCTCAAATCAATTCAGGTCATTCTAGAAGTCATGATCCAACATCAGAATTCAAACCATTTCAATCTAATAGTACTTCCTCAAACAACAACAGCACTACACGATATAGGTTAGTAGCCTCTAACTTGCCTTAGGCCCAAGGCGTCGACAGCAAGTAAATCGGGGAGCTCGTGGGTCACTGACACGGCTCAGCAACAGCAAATGCAAGCGGTGGCATCGGAGGCGTGCGTGCACAGCAAGAGGAAGCAATCCTCCTCTTCTTCTTTCTCTCGCTGTCCACTCTCTCGCCCACTAATCTCTCTCTCGGTTTCTCTCTCTCGATCTCTAGCTTTCTTTCTTTCTCTGTTTGCTGGAGAGGAAACGGAGCGGCCGAGCGTGAGAGAGAAAATGAGGTGTTTTTCCTTTGCTATTGTCGACCTGAGTCAACAAAGCCAGCAAGAAGGGCGGTGACCGCTCGAGGAGAAGGCAACTGGAGAATCGTGGCTCCTTGCATGTCAATTTCTTCCTTTGTCGAGACAGCCGGACTCCCATGCAGGACGTGGCTTCTTCTTTCGGTTTGTTGACTGCATGGTCAACTAAGCGAGGTCTCGGTGGCCATCGATGCGTGTCTTCATGGGCTTCTTCGGCTTGCTGAGTTGGCAGAAAACGTGGCTGCCGTACAGTTCTTCTCGGTCAGCTTTTCCTTTCTTTCGTTGACTAGCAAAAGAGAGACATGGGCTTCCACCGAAAACTCCGGCCATCAATTTCCCCTTCCCCATGCACGAACGTGTCTTTATTTGTTGCATGGGTCAGCCATCCTTTCTATCGTTTGACCGGCCAAATGGACGTGAATATGGCCATGCAAATCGATAGTCTTCAAGTCTTCATGAAGGAGTATAGGTGGGCGTGGCTTTTTGATTGCTGCATGAAGAAGGGAGATCTCACGTGGCTGCTTGGTCCTTCGTGCATGGCCATTATCTCTAATCTGTTGACCGGCTGAGGAAAAGAAAACGTGGCCGTTGATGAGGCCGCCTGAGGAGAGGAACGGTGGTGGCGGGGTGGTACGGAATCGGGGTCTTCAACTCCGTTGATTTACGAGGCCGCTCGGGATTTGCATTGGACGTGACTGCATGGAGGGGAAGAAATTTCACACGGCCATGCATGAGAAAATTTTCTCTGAAATTCGTTGTTTCGGGACGGCGGGTCGTGATGAAACGATGGTCAAATGTGGTGCCGACGATGACGATGATGCAATAGTGTCCAAAATTGGTGCCAATGATACGGTCCGATGACACTTCCGTCGATCCGCGACGCTCTATTACTTATTCGAGATCTGACGAAAATCCAGATGTCACATTTGGGTGACCGGATTGATGTCAAACTTAATGGCTCCAATTACGCTTTTAGGCGGCCATCAGCTATGGCTGCACTTGTTTATCGAGACTTATTAGGGCTTGTTGAGGATATTCGCGTTTGTCTAGGCCAACTCAAGGACGTTGAGCATCCAAACTCACTTCTAAGGCGATTGCTCAGCGTAAATCTGACATTCGAACTTGGACTATTGCTAATTGAAGGTCCCGGGCCATTGTATTTGGCTCTCTTGATCATGCGCTTCGCCCATAGTCTGCTCACATCATGGGTGCGAAAAATCTCTAGGATCAACTCGCCGACATGTTTACTTAGACTGGCTATATCCGTGTCTACCAGTTATAGCAAGAAATTGCCATTGCTACTTTGGGAGCTCAATCTATTCATGAGTTTTATAATTATTTGAAGTTGCTTGGAATTAGCTTGACGTTTTGTCTTCCACTTTATGTTCCACATGTTCAAGCTATGTCACGTGTCAGTCTTCTATGGCTACAAACTCAGGATGGACTGTGACTTTGTGATTTTTTTTACGAAGCTTCGACCTGCTTTTGAGGGTGCACGTAGTTAGATTCTTTATCGGAATCCTCCACCCTCTCTTCTTGATGCTGTCAAGGAACTTCAGTCTGAGGAAACTCGGCTGGGTCTTCTCTCATCTTCTACAATGCCTTATCCTACTATTGTTCTAGTTGCTATTCCTCAACTGACATTATCGCCTCATGCTCCCAGTTAGGGTTCTCAACAATTTCTTTAATGTTTTTACCATCATCACCGTGGTCATATCGATTGTCGATGTAATAAGAAGCAGTGCGATGCCCAGTGCTGCTCTCGAACTTCACCTGCTCCTACTCCGGCTCAGCATGTCCCTCTCGCTTCTCATTCTATGGATGAGTGATTTGCTGCTCTTGAGGCTCAACGAGCCCGCTTAAATAAGTTGCAGCTTAGCTTTCCGTCATTCAGTTCTGGTCTTTCGGTTGTTATTACTCCTGCTGATTCTTTTACGGCTATTACTTCCTCATCAGGTGGCTCTTCTAGTGATTGGATTTTTGACTCAGGAATTGCTAGACACATGTCTGCTTTCACTGCCTGTCTCACTGAGCTTTTTGAGCTCAAGTCTCCAGCACGATTCTTTATAGCTGATGGTACTCCTCTTTTGGCTGCCCAGGAGGGGATTCTTGTCTTCCCCCGGGCTTTTTGTGTTCTTGATGTGTTGCATGTCCCTTCCCTAGCACTCAATTTATTATCTGTCGGCCAGCTTACTAATGTTGGTTATATTGTGAGTTTTACTGATCGTTCTTGCTTTGTGTAGGATAGTTCGAGTGGCAGGATGATTGCCAAGGGCAGTAAGGATGGTGGGTTGTACACTATGCAGTCTCTTCATCTTCCATCCACCTCCACTTCCTTTCCTCATCCTATGTTGACTACCATGGATCTTGCGCGATCGCATCAGCATCTTGGGCACGCTTCCTCTTCTCACCTTATTATCATCCAACACTAGGGGGTTCTTGGCCTTGTACCCTCTAGTGCTTTACCTCCTTATTCTATTTGTCTTTTAGCAAAAGCAGTCTGTTATGCCTGTTCTTACGAGTACGTCTAGCTCTAGTGCTATTTTTGATATTGTTCATTCTGATTTATGGGGCCCTCCCCTTGTTTTATCCAAGAGTGGTTTCAAATATTATGTTTCGTTTATCAACGATTATTCTCACTATATTGAGGTCTATCTTATGTGTCGGTGTAGTGATTTTCTTACTATTTATCAAACTTTGACCGCCATGATATCTACACAATTTCAAAAGAAAATCAAGGTTTCTCGCTCTAACTCTGGAGGGGGAATATCTCTTGGGTTCTTTTCGTCCTCTCTTAGTTAGTGATGGGACATTGCCACACCTTTCCTATCATGGTGTCCCGACTTAAAATGGGATTGTTGAATGTAAGCATCGACATCTTCTTGAAACTACTCGTGCTCTATTACTCTCTACTTCGGTTCCTATTGAGTTCTAGTCTGAGGCTCTTCTCACTGTTGTTCATCTTCTTAACCGCCTTCCCTCACCTATTTTCCATCAAGATACGTCACTTCAGTGACTTCATTCGCGTTCTCCTACCTATACACATCTTCAAGTTTTTGAATGCACGTGTTTCGTGCTTCTTCCTCCTACTGAACGTACGAAGTTGACTGCTTGATCCACATTGTGTGCATTTTTAGGCTACGACACCGAGCATAAGGGATGTCGTTGTTATGATTCGCTTGCTCAACGCATCCGTATCTCTCATAATGTTTCTGATAAGCATGTTCCTTACTTCTCTATTACCATTATGCCTTTAGTGTCTACTCCTATTCCTTTTATGTATTTCCCAGCTGACCCTTGTCCTAACCCACGTCATCCCCCTACTTCTCCTCCTTTGGATATCTCTACCCCTCCTTCTTTACCTAAACTACCCCTTGCCATTGCCCCTCTTGTTCCCCCTGCCATCGATGATTCTGCCCTTCTAGAGCCGCGTCATAATCCTCCTGGGATCATCGCCCCCTGCTCGATATGTTGTTGCTGCTTTTATTCTGCCGAGTTTGGTTTCTTTTTGGCTATTGTCCATGATGTTTAGGTACCTACTAGTTATCGCAAGGCAGTACAACATGCTGAGTGGCATTTGGCCATGGCTACGGAACTTTTTGCCTTATAGAGTTCTGTTACTTTGAAACTTCTCCCTCTTCCACCGGGTTGATCCTTGGTATCCTGTTACTAGATCCCGATGGCAGTATTGAGTGCTACAAGGCGCATTTGGTTGCGCGACATTTCTCGCAAGATTATGGCATTGTCTATGAGGAGACTTTCGCTCCAGTGGCAAAGATGACTTCTATTCGTACTCTTCTGGCAATTGCTTCTGTTTGCAATTGGCCTCTCTATCGACTCGATGTAAAGAATACTTTTCTTAATGGGGATCTTCAAGAGAAAATTTTATGTAGCCACCACATAGTCTTGCCCATACCCCAAGTCTGGTTTATCGTGTTTGAAGGGCTCTCTATGGCCTCAAACAAGCACTGTGTACTTGGTTTGAGATGTTTACTATTGCTATGCGTTCCGTGGACTTTGTTCAAAGTGAGGCTAATCATGCTATGTTTGTTCATAGTTCGTCTTCTTCTTTATGTGGATGACGTGGTCATTACTGTCAATGACTATGATTATATTGTGCAAACCAAGAGGCATTTTTAGCGACATTTTGACATTAAGGATCTTGGTCTATTGCGTTATTTTTTGGGCTTGAGATTACTGGCAGTTCTCGTGGTATACTTCTTTCTCAGGAGAAGTATACTGCCATTATTCTCTCTAGGGATGCTCTTTCGAATTCCTATACTTCGGTCACTCCTATTGAGTTGAATCAGATGCTTCGCCTTGACGACAAAGAGCCTCTTTCTGGTGTGACTCGTTGTCGGACTTTGGTTGGTAGTCTTGTGTATCTCACTATTTCACGGCCTAACATTGCTTATGCAGTTCATGTTGTCAGTCAATTTGTTGCTACCCCTCGGTCAACTCATTATGCTGTTGTTCTGCGAATCCTACGCTATCTTCAGGGTACTTTGACGTGGTCTTTGATTTTGCCGTCCTCTTCTCCTCTTGAGTTGCGTGCTTATTATGATGCCGACTAGGCTTCTAATGTAACCGATCGTCGATCCATCACCGGATTTTGCATTTTCCTTGGCGCGCCAAGAAACAGCAGATTGTCTCGCGCTCCTCTACTGAGTCTAAGTATCGCATTATGGTTGACACTGCTGTTGCGATTGTCTGGCTCTGTCATTTGCTTGTGACATGGGCATCTCGCTCCAAGATCCCACTCCTCTATATCGTGCCAACAAAAGTGCCATCCATATTGGGACTAATCCTGCTTTCATGAGCGACCAAATATATTGAGATCGGCTTGCCTTCTTACTCGTCATCATCTTCAAGCTCACCCCGTCTCTCTTCTTTTTGTGGGGACTGCAGACCAGTTAGCCGATGGTTTTACAAAGGCTCTTATAGCGGCACATGTTCAATATCTACTTTCCAAACTCTCGCTGTTTGATCCACCTTGAGTTTGGAGAGGGTGTTAGAATATCTTATGATTGGGATAATATTTTTATGGATCCTGTATATCTTCTGGGATATTCTAGAATTATTCTTTGTATATTCTCTGGGATTGTTTTCCTAAAATGTTTTAGATTAGAATTCATTGTACCTATTTATTCTAGCCTTATGCCTTAATACCTATACACAGTTTTTTTCCTAAATCTTTTCTCTCTATCACAGAGAACCACTACTCGGAGCCTATTTATAGACTAGTACAAGGGAAACTTCTAGTCGGATGCAATAGATGCAGCAAAGGACACAACAATAAAAATTGTTTGATGTAAACATCTCCCTAGAATATAAGATTTTATGTACTCGTGAAACAAGTAATGGAGACAATGAACTAATTGCGTTAGACAGTGGGGAAACATGAGTAATGCTAGTCAAAACATTCTAGGCTTCGGATTTCACAGTGCCAACACTTTCGTTACATCAATCTGGTACAGGGAACTCTCGACTTCATTTGCATTTATAGATAATAATAACATGTGTCGGTCTCACGACTCTTAAAAAAATTTCAACATGAGTAAAGAAGCGTCTTAGAATGCGTATTGGTTTTTCTTTAAAGCACATGCAATATACATTTCCTAATAAATTGACTACTCGAAAAAAGTGAAATCAACCTTACATGATTAGTAAGACTCTTATTTGATAATGAAGAGAAACATCATATTTTAATTTATACATGACCAGTAAACGCAAAATCAAATGAGTATTCAATTATGACTTGATAATTATATATTCTCTATACTTATATTTGAGTAAGCGGAATAATGGATTACGGGTTCACTTTTTTTGCTCTAATTAAAGTGGAGAGGATTTCCGATGTGGGAGAGAGACCTCCGCGAGCAGTACTGTTTTTTTGTTTGGTAATTCGATGAAATTTATTGCTGCTAAAGAGAGAGGGTAGACCGATTGCCTTATAAGCCCAAAAACTCACTTTATACAAATCATGTCCTGGCCTAATTTGACAGCCACAAACCCAAGCCCAATCCCACATCATACAACAATATTTTACAGAACCAAACTACCAAAAGACAAGTCAATAGAAACAGATTAAAATCATCACTATGTAGAAGTCTTGTGAGTTTTTCCCCAGTCCCGCAATTGAAGGAAATGCCTCTTTGCTATGCTCTCGAGCTTTCTGGTGCAGAGAAATTTCCCCACTTCTTTATTTCTTTTTATTTATTAAAAAATTCGATTTTTTTATTTTTTTTTTTCTTTTTATTTCTTTATTTTTTTTTACTTTTCTTCTTTCTTAGCGATTCACGGGCCATGGCAGTTCACGGGCCATTGCAAGCATCGAGCTCGAGGCTTGTGCTTGTCGATCTGGAAAGTGGCAAGCCCGAGCTCACCTATGGCCAATTGCCGTGGCTGGCAACCAACCAAAGAAGAAGGGGGAAAGAAAAATAAAAGGAAAAAAAAAAAAAAGAAAATGGAAAAATAAAGAGGTAGAAAGAAAATAAAAAAATTTAAAAATCGTTTTTTTAGAAAAATAAAAATACATTAAAATGAGTGCACAAAGGAAAATCAAATCAAATTTTCCACATCGAACGGTGGAAAATATTTTTTAATTCATTTTCAAGTTTTAACTGAATATCAAAAAAATTATTATTCTTCTAGAAAATGGCTTATTAGAAAATATTTTTCAAAAAAGCTATATTTTCGGCAAAACGAAAGGACTATCAGTACAATTCAAACTTAATGGACATTTGACAGCCTGCAATTTTACACCCGAAGAATTCTCAAAGCGAGAAAACCCGAGGCTCCCTGAATTAAGATGGAGGGAACTTTCGTCGGTGACTTTGGGCTAAGATTGCTTTCTTATCATCGTTGTTCTTCAGTTCTCGTTCTCGCAAGCAATCTAGTTGTCCTGAAAATCTTGGGAAGTGACATTTCATGTGGTTGGGGTGGATTGAGGGAAACCATGGTATGATATGATACATGCAATTTACAAGAGAAATGCTTCATATTTGGTTAGATTAAGTAAGAAAGGATGGAAGAGACGAATAATTCCACTGGGCCCACGATAGGAGGAAACGGAGGGAAATGCGACATAAGCTCCTTTTACCAATTTATGTTCCCTTCATTTCTTTTCACTTCCACGCACGTACCAAAAACACAAACGAAAAATTCTTTTCTGTTTCCTTTCAGTTCCTCGTTAACTTGAATTGCCAAACAGACCATGGATAGTCGAGATTCATGGTCTTGACCAATCAGAATCGTGGAAAGATTTACCTATTTATCCGATTCGTCTGACTTACAAAACCTGATGGAATTGGGACTCTCGTTGTGGATGGTTGGAAAATTTCTCGGCTGTAGACCCTTACGAAAGTTTTCTAATGTAGAAGGCTAGATGGCCCTTATCATATGTACTAATTTGAAGCATCCCATTACCTTGCTCGAGAAGTCATTTGTAGAATTTCTGGTTTTTGTTCAGGGCAGGAGAAAAAGGAGCGCTAGCATGAGATCCCAAATTCTTCTTTCAATAAACAGGTGTATAGATCTGAGATTTTTTAGCTGCGAGAATAAAAACAAACCATGGTCAAGGACGAAACGATTATGTTATTGGAATATAAATTAGAATCATTAACGATGTAAATCATTTTCATTATTCCTAGCGAGTAACAAAAATGAAGCACAAATGATTGCAGCATCTCTTCTCACAATTGATCATGTTTGTTGGTTTTTTATTTATTTATTTGTTTTCAAGTTGAAAAGAAATTCATAAGGTTGAGCTTTCGTAGATCTTTAGGAAGAGGTCTTCTTCTGTGCACATCTAGTATTACTGGAGTTCCTCCGTGCTCTTAAATACATGGATGATGAGCCTAAGTATGATTACTTTACCTTCTTCCTCAAATCAACATAATAATTAGTGCCAGGTAGACTTGGGTTTGCTGTTTTCTACAAAAGATAATGGCTTAATAAGGATTGCTATACCGACCAAAAAAATAATAATAATAAGGATTGCTATGACTATAGTTCCTTGCGTCACAGGCCAGGCTTGGGTGGGCTTAGTCTTGGGTGGGCTAGGCCCAAGATCAAGTCTACTCAGCACTAATTGACCACAAGCGGCCCATTAGCATGCCTGTGATCAAGTCTACTCGGCCCTAATTGATCAGAGAAGGGCCAAGTAGACTTGATCATGGACCTACCCGACACAAGACTAAGCCCACCCAAGCCCGACCTGTGACACAAGGAACTATAGTTACGGCAACCCAAAAAAAAAAAAAAATCAAGGTACATAAATACAATCGGAATAGAATAAAGAAATTACATTGTGCGATGCAACCAAAACATCTAACAAGCAATAAAGGTATGTCTTACTCATAGAAGGGCCAACCTTATCTCCTCAGGCACTAGGCACCTATACTCCCATCTAAGGGGCAAGTACTGCAATAGGTTAGAAGGTTTTTCCTTTCATGAAAGGGCGGTAGATGAGGACGGGTACTACAACTGGTTCATCTGCAGATTTAACCCCCCTACAGAGTGCCAGATGAGGGGAGACCCTTATGTCGAATCAACTAGATGAAGACATCCAACTTTTTGATGGACAACCAATGAGAGATGGTCATAATAAGGTTTACAAGTCGTTTTCAGATGTAATTGAAAACAAAGAGGGAAGATTTTGTGACACTCTGCTTGGCAAATGGGTTGATTATTTGGCTCATTCTATCATTGTCAATGTAAGGCCCACCCCGATTAAGTTCTAGCTAGACCTGCATTGATGTTACAGGGATGGACAGGCTTGAGCATTATTTTAGGCCCGATCCGAAGGTCCAATCAGACTTGGGTTTGTCTACTGATCAACCCCAGTGTCAAATAACTTTTCTCCTCCTATATATTAATAAATTTCAAGTACTTGGTATTTAGTTTTATATGATTGTCTTAAATTGCTATGTAGAGGCACTTGATGTTATTGGTTCCTAAATCTTTGGTACATGAGAAATGAGACCTTGCCCTTCAACTCGACACTGTGAGATTGGACTCGAGAGTCAAAGACCCTGTTCCTTGGACACTGAGCACCGCCCAGCTGGGACATTTCTTCTACGGTCCTGTTGGGGGGCTTGTTGGCCACCTTTAAAAAGCACCTCGTCGGCCCGGCGTTCAAAGAGCCGTCCTCTCACGGCCAGCATCTAGATTGGCCTCTGGATCACCAACGACGAACGAACTCGGGATTTGGGGACTCCAGCACTTCGAGCGAAGCCGAGGAATGGATTCAATTGAGCCAAGGACTCGGGCCGATTACCGGTTGAAGGTGAGAAAGGTGGGGGATTCACCGCCCCATTATCGCCTAGCTCTGGCACTCATAAAATGAATGTCGTCAATGGTGGTGGTGGAAGAGAGAGATGTTGGAGGATGGTCATCAAAAGGAGTGATGCAAAAGAAACAGCTAAAAGGAGGAGGGGAAATTCGCATTGAAAACTTTCATGAATGACACTTTGCAGAAAGAGGAAACGATCACAAAAGAACTCGTCGGATCCACAGCAGCATCAGCTAACGACTAGCAGAAACCCATGGGAATTACAACTTATCGGATAGAACAAAATCAAAATCTGGACATCCACACAAAGATAATGTAACTCTTGCGAAGAGAAAAAAACAAACAATCAAACTCGAACACTTCTTCGCATTCTGTCTCGTTCTTTCACCTAATGCAAACAAGCTTCTTAGTCGAACAGGAAAGGGAAGGTAATTACAAAATAAATAAAAAAAGAAGGGACAAAGAAAATGAGCGATTAAGAATAACAGAAACTGTTCGAACAACAAAATCAATCGAACATTCACTTTTCGAATTCAGGATACGGATTGTTGAAGTGTCACACGTTAATGAGAAATTCAGGGGTCTTTTTGGTAGAATTAGATTTATGACTTTGAGTTTTTGCAACGTTCCTTGGAGGAGGAAAGTTCAAAACTTCGCTTCTTCGCCAGTTGCCATTTAGGGGATGCATGACAACCAATTGTTTCTGTTCCATAAACAATTTTTCTATTCCAAACTTATTTCTGGAATAGAAATCTGTTTGATAACATTATTTCATTTTTCTATTTCTGAAATAGATTTTGGTTCCAAAAATAGATTTGGAATAGAAATCAGAAGTAAGAATTTTCTACTTCTCTATTTTTGGAATAGAAATGAGAAATAAAAAAATTTCGCATCATTCGTCGCCGTCGAACATCATCCGCCGGTTGCCGCCGCCGCCGCCGCCGCGCGGCATTGGTCACCGCCGCCCATCGCGTCCCACCGATCGCCGGTCGCCACCGTCCGAAAGGAAGAAATTTTGTGTCGTTATCAAACAGTTATTTTTGCTTAGAAACTCTTCTAGAAATAGAAATATAAAAATCTATTTCTCTTTTAGAAATCAATTTCTAGCCAGAATGGTTATCATTCACCCCCTTAGCTTGTCTCACCCAACCAATCTAGAACTAGCAAAAGCGAATCGGGTCGGATAGACTTCTTTTTGGAACAAAAGCCAAAAATTATTTAGTGATGTTTAGTGACACAAAGCTAATTTGGGATAAATTTATGACAGTGATACTAATTCGAGATTTTTTGACACAAAAAATAGTTTGAAGTAACTAAGGCACTATTACACCTATTTAGCATTTTTTGTAACAAAAAAAATAATTTGAGATATATGTCACAAATTTACCAATTTGGGAAATTTTTGTGGTATTAACATAATTAAATAATATTGACTTTGCATATTGCATAGCTCTTCTTTTTATTTTAATAAATAATTGCATCATCAAATTCAACATCAGTTGCTTTTTATCACCCATACATCTTTATTTTTTTTTTTTGGTCGAAAAGATAGATTGTATTATATAGTTGATAAACTATAGCCAAAAGCCATAGCATCCGCATACACAAGGTCTTGTAGAACAAAGGGGGGGAAAATATTACAGTTTCGGGCCAGATCTGATCCGCCGTAGGCCTTAGCAACCTAATTTGCCACTCCATTTGCCTCCCGTCTATAGTGTCAAAGCTGCAAATTAGGGTAATGGGAAAGCAGAGCGTCGACTTCAGCAAACAGAACGCTTCTTCCCACGGCGGCGCCCTCCTTTCGTTAACAGTTTCGATCAAAAGCAAACAATCCGATTCAATTATAAGATGTTCATTGTTGAGGCCTTGGTGCAGCAAATGATGAAGAGTAAAGGTAAGCGCCTGAACCTCCGTTTGAAACGTAGAAGCGGCTGGGAAACTTCTGGTAAATACATCTGTAAGTATTCCCTGGTGATTTTGACTCACACACGCCATTGTACCTTCTTTACCCGGCCGATAAGCACCGTTTATGTTGCATTTTAGGGTTCCGTGATCCTGGGGGGGGTCTCCATAAATGTGCCATGTTGAGAGCAGGATTATCTATTCGCTGATGGCTTGGGTCGGAGATTTGGTAAATCCGGGTCTATGCGATGGCATCCTCCACTACAAGGGTCGGATCTGGTCATTGTTGGCAAAAGATATAGCTGTTGCGCATACGCCAAATCTACCATAAGACATTAGCTATGGTTTCCAGACCAGGTAAGAGTTTCGGTTTTGTTACTCTTGCTGTGATCCATGCATCAAAGCGTTGCACTGTATGAGGCGATATCATTATATTGAGCTGAGGATGACTCCATACACCCCTAGTCCACGAACAAAAGAAAATATGTGCTCTAGGGTTTCCGAAAATTTTGATTGCAGAGAATGCAAATAGGATTAGGGGTTATGTGTCTGTGAAATAGATTTGCTTTGGTTGCAAGTGTGTTTTGGCATGCTGTCCATAAGAATGTGCGGATTTTTGGTGTTGTTTTCATTGTCCAGATCCTTCGCCATAATATTCTGGGGTTCTAGTAAGAAGTCGAGGCTTGTTGACTGCTTTGTTTATTTGCTATGTTGATGAGAGTGTTGTAGTTGCTTTTCACTGTGTAACAGCCATGCTTTGTGGCTGTCCAAACTAAATGATTAGTAGCATAAAGGGGTCTGACAGGAATTCTAAGTATTTCTGCAATGATTTGATCGTTGAAAATCTATTTGATAAGAGGAAGGTTCCGGGTATGGTGGATAGGGTCTATAAGATCAGCCACCATCACTGGTTCTTCTCTTGCGGCTGGTCCGCCTATAGTCCCGATAGGTAACCACCTATCCTCACGTATCTTGATTAGTTTGTCATCACCAATAGACCATCTTACATTCGGTAGAATGGCTTCTCTACCAATCAGAGGGCTCTGCCAGCCCCAGGATGGTCGAGTTCCTTTATCCGCTAATTGGAAGTCCTTTGAATGAAAGTATAGCCCCTTGAAAATTTGAACTCCACAAAGATAGAGGTTGTTGGATTAAACGCCAAGCTTGCTTTCTAAGCATTGCCCTATTAAATTCTATAAGGTCTCGGAAGCCTAGTCCTCCATTGTCCTTGCTGGTTTTGAGAACATCCCATTTCTGCCAATGAACTCCTACCCTGTTATTGTCGTTCCTCCACCAAAAACTGGAAATTCTCTGCTCAATTAATTTACAAAGAGATAGGGGAAGCTTGAAGATGGACATGGCATATTATGGAATAGCCTGTACAACAGATTTAAGCAGTATTTCCTTTCCTCCCTTCGATAGTAATCTTTCTTTCCAAACCTCCAATTTTGCATTTACCCTCCCTAATATCCAAGAAAACATCTCTCGTTGGGATCGCCCCCAGTCTGATGAAATACCCAAATATTTTCCATATCGTTGCAACACCGGTATTTGAAATTCCTCGCCAAATTTTCCTATAATCTCAAAGGAAAGTGTTTACTAAAAAACATTCCAGATTTGTTTTGATTTATGACCTATCCCGTGGCCATGCAATACTGATTCAAGATATTAGCAAGGTTCTGACATTCCTTAATGTTAGCTTCTAGGAAAAACATTGAATCATCAGCAAAAAAAAAAGATGGGAGAGGGTCGGTCATGACCTGGTTAACTTGATCCCTTTGATGTGGCCCATGTCGACTGCTTGGGTAATAAGGATTGATAATACATTCGCCAATAAGATAAAGATACAAGGGGAGAGTGGATCACCTTGCCGGAGGCCCCTTGTCGGCTGAAAGTAATCTAGTTGTTCGCCGTTAAAACGTACACTGAAGGATGTTGTGGTGATGCATTGCATCACCCACTGAACCCATCTTGGGTGAAATCCCAATTTAAGTAGATAATCTTGAAGAAAATCCCATTCAACTCTATCATACGCCTTTTGCATATCCGTCTTGAAAAGGACATTGAACTTTCGCTTCCGCTTCCATATCTTAAATTGATGAAGAACTTCCTGAACAATCAAGATATTATCTTGAATTTGTCGTTCACTCACAAAGGCAGCCTGTTCCTTAGAGATTAGATCAGATAGCCAAGGTTTCAGTCGATTTGCAGTGACCTTTGAAATAATTTTGTATGCGTAGTTGCATAGGCAGATTGGTCTATACTGATCAAGTCTTTCAAGGTGATTGGTTTTGGGAATCAAAGCAATAATGGTCCTATTTATATTGCTAGGCAACATCCCCGATCTAAAGAAATCTCGCACTAATATAAGAAGATCATCATTAATGATATCCCAATGAGTCTGATAAAAGAGCCCGTTCAAGCCATCAGGGCCTGGGGCCTTCATAGTCCCTAGCTGGAAAGTTGCACGACGCACCTCCTCCATAGTGACTACAGTTGTTAACTGGTCATTCATTTCTGAAGAGACAACTTGTGGGCATTGATCCAAAATAGGTTTGTAGTCATGATAACCCATAGTTGTATATAAATTTGAGAAAAAACCAGACGTCATCTCCCGTAGGGCCTGAGGGTCCCGCACCCAGTTCTGATGTCATCTTGTAACATACTAATTCTGTTCCTTTGCCTCCTTTGTATGGTAGTTGCATGAAAAAATTTTGTATTCTTGTTTCCCCATCGCAACCAATTAATCCTGGAGCGCATAGCCCAAAACTGTTCTTCTTGCTGCCATATCCGTCTGATTTCATCCCACAGATTAGATGCTGCCTCTTTGTCGTTGCCGTTATTATGTGGTATGTTTATGATGAGCTGAAGCTGTTGTTGTAAGGCAGTCACTCTCAGGTGGCCCCTATGAAATTTTGATCGACTCCATGCTTCTAAACTGGCAGTAACAGCTTTTAGTTTTTGCAAAAGACTAGGATTTCGCATTTGAACTGAATTCCATGAATTAGAGATGATCTCTCGGCATTCCTAATCTTGGTTCCAAAAAGCTTCGAAGATGAAAGGCTTTCGTCGTTTTCGATAATGTGGTTAAAAGAAGGGGACTGTGGTTAGACCCCACAGCTGGCAGAGCTAAGACTTCAGCTTTAGGATACAAAATGTGCCAATCCAGCGTACACATAACCCGGTCCAAATGTTCTTTGACTAGCTCATCCCCATCTCGATTATTCATCCAAGTAAAGGCACAGCCTTTGCTTTCTATCTCCATTAGGGAACAGTCGTTTATGACGGCTCGAAAGGAAAGTAGATGATACGAGTTTGATGGTCGCTTGCCAACCTTTTCCCATGGATAAATAATTTCATTAAAATCACCAGCACATATCCAAGGTAATGTATTACAGTTACTTATCGCCCGTAGCTCTTCCCATAACAGTTGTCTAGTGTGGTAGGTTGAGGGAGCATGAAGACAGGTGATTCGCATCGTTCCGTCCTCCATCATATCTCGGCAGATCATATCAAAATAGTCCTCCGCTGATCGTACTATGTTTAAGGTTAAGTGGTCATTCCAAAAAATCGCTAGTCCCCCTACCAGACCAACTGGGTTTCAAACAAAAGAACTGTGGAAATGTAAACGACGCTGCAAATGTTGAAGCATTGTCTCATTATTCTTTGTTTCCATTAAGAAAACTAAGTCGGGCTTTTCCTTGGCCGTTATGGCCTTGAGAGCTTGAACTGTCAGGGGATTGCCCAAACCCTGACAATTCCAGCAAATCAACTTCATTTGTGTTTGGGTGGCTGTTTAGGGCCAGCCACCAAAGACCAATGTTCCACTTCCTCTACTGCGTATACTGGTGTGTCCATAAGATATGTGTCATCGAACTCATTTGAAGCCAAGTTCCTCATCTCATAGGGAGAATACCTTTTCTATTTTTTAGCTGCACCCACTTTGGGTATAGATCTGGTACTCTTATGCTTTTTTTGGTGCTGTATTTCCATAGGTTAAGTCTGAATTCCCTTCATCTTGGTTGTTGCAAGAATCAAAGCAGTAGTTAGAGAATTCCCCTGGATCAAGTCCTTGTGATGGATTTGCTAATTAGTCATTGCATCTAAAGGGCTGTTTTGAGTTGCTGGTTTCGGCATGGGATCTGTTACGACATTAACTATTTGGGGCAATAAAGGAACAATCGATAGCAAGGCAGGAGGGGTCTCAGGTACTGTCTCTTCTGTCTACTCTGTTCTTTCCGGCGGGTTATAAAACTTCTGCCAATAAGGGCTATATTCTCATACCTCCGAGCATAGCCATGGTCCATAGGCCATTTTGTCTTTACCGTCTATTTTTGCTTCTTCAAAAGGATAGTCTTTACAATACATGGCATAATGCCCGAGTTTCCCACAGGAATAGCAAAAATGAGATAACCGTTCATATCAAAAATCTAGCCACGGTGTTTTTCCATTTATGCGGATCAGTTTCCCTATCTGTAAAGGTTCATGCAAGTTTATCTCAACCCTCGCTCTCCCAGCTCTTAAAGCTGAACCCTCTTTAGAGTCTACTTTAACTTCTAAAACTTGACCAACTTGGTTAAGCAACTTTTAATCATTTGTTCTATACTTCATTCCAAAGGCAGTCCAAAAACTTGTACCAAGAAAACACAGCGAGAAAAATCATAGCAGTGTAATGGCGTATTGGAAATCCATGGCTTAAAAATGACTAAATGGCTTGAGAACAGCCAAGGTCCACCTTCGAGTACTCTCTATTTCTCTGCCTTTTATTGGAATTTTGCTATATACAAGCCAGCATCTCTTTGGGAAATCTCAACCTGGTCAGTCCGCCAAGCTCGCTTTAAGGTACTCTAGAAAGTGTGGAAATTAATTGAGGGGTTCAAGAGGATTGCACCCACTAATATTAACCGGCACTCCTCCAATTTTTCAGGTGGGGCTCCTCTTCCCGGATCTCTATTTCTTGTGCAAAACAGAGGCGACCCAATCTATAACACAAGGCAGCCAGTCGCAACGAACCCTCCTGGTCGACCGAAGCCATTGGACTAACTAAAAACAGGGTTTACCTAACCTAATCTGGACTGGAGATAAGGGATACCAGGACACGAGCTACACACTATCCAGCGGAATAAACTAGATGCAGGAAGGAACACGGAAAGGGGTGAATCAAAAACATGTCAAGTCATTGTTCAAGAAAGATTCAATTGAGGCACCTCTAAAGCAGGTAGTGAAGAAGACTAGCCATGCATGCATCCAAAAGCCGAGAATGGATGAAGGTGAGGTTGCTGGAAGTTCCGACTGAGGTGCAATTACCTTCAAGGAAGAACATAACATAAAAGAACCCACGGTGGTTCGCTTTGCAAGAGAATTACGGAAGTGTTAGAGCAAAAAGTTATTATGGGCGGTAATGAGGGATGGGTATAATTGGGGATTAGGGTTTGGGTGGATAGAAAACTACCATCAGAGGTAGACGAAGCTCTACATTTCGAGAGAGAACCGTTCCTTTGGCTTGGTGTCCCCGTAAGTGATTTGACCCCACCCGTACATCTTTAGAATTGATGGGTTTCGTGTTACTTTTTATGGCAAAGGATCTAATAAGGAATTTGATCATTAAATATCCCAAACACAAAGCCCATTTTTAATTACAAGAAAAGAAAAGAAAAGAAAGGAAACAAATATTTATGGGCAAGAAATTGCGGGTTTCTGCTCATCCTCGTTGTCACTTCAATTGCAAGTCTCCTGTTTTTTACAGCAATGCAAACCAAGAAACATTTGACTTTGTTAAAAGCAAAATCTCTTCCAAGGCACAGGCAATCGATTCTCTCGCATGTTAAATTGTTAATTACCCTTCCTGGTTATTTCCTCTTTCGAAACACCATGAAGAGAAAGAATGCCTTGAATCAGGATATATACCGGCTTGATCCATCCTGTGCTCAAGGCTTGCCAGCCATGGGATAAATTATCGTTAGTTAGTGTCAAGTTATGTCTCTCTCCTGTCCAGAGTCCTTTTCATCATCGCAAATTACAAGAGGCGAGAGGGAGAGAGATTGATGTGCATGGAAAACAGAGCGATGGAAGAGGTGACCCACGACGAGAATAGAAATGTTTGGAGAGAGTATCGCAATCAATTCCCAAAGAGCTTAAAGGTTCTCGTGGTTGACGACAATGTCACCTGTCTCCACCTTCTGGACTAGATGCTTCAAGATTGTTCGTACCAGGTAACTTCACTAGCACCAATGTGTGTTGTTATGTTGTTTCCTGAGTCGATTGCTATAGTGTTACTGGCTGTATGTATAATTGTTAGAAATTAAACTGAATTCATCAGTGCCGACACTTAGATACCAAGACTATCAAGTTGCTGATATTTCGACACTGAGATCCCATAATTGATACCGAAGGTTGTTCGGTCTTCGCATCCACATTGAAGAAAAATCATAATTGCTGCGTTACTTTTAATGAGTTTATTCGTATTTCTCGATATACGGTGCATTTTTAACATTTTTATTTTGAGAACAATTTCTTTTCAAAAATAATATTTTTCTATTTCTATTCCATGGAATAATTTCTAAGTAAAAAAACACATTTGGTAACTACATAAAATTTCTATTCTCAAAATAGAAAAATAATAGGAATGCATTTGGTACAACCCATAATTTTTTTATTTCTTTTAATTTTTTAATTATTTGTTTAGATTTTTCTTTTTTTCCTCTTTGTTTATTCTTGCTCATAGCCGGTGGCCGGCAACCAACGATCGGTGGCCGAGTGCTGGTGACAGATGGCGGGGGCGGGCGACAAGAAATAAGAAGAAAAGAAAAAAAGAAAAGAACTTATTTCTAGAAATTATTCGTGGGAACAATAAGCTATTTTTTTTGCTACCTATTTCTGTTATAAATCTATTCCCCAGCTACTTTTCTATTCCGGGGAATAAAAAAATTAATTGGCGTTACCAAACAGATTTATGTTCTTTTTTTATTATGAGGAACAAAGAACAAAAGAACAAACAAATTAGAACATTAACAAACAGACTTGTAGTGATTGTTTCTGAGATATGATGAGATATTGTAAGATATTGTGATTATTTTGCAAGTTTCTAGAGATTCATCTCACTCGAAACGCTAGCTATATTTATTGGAAAGAGTAAAAGTCATATAACAAGTCTATATATAGGGGAGTTTTGTAATTGTTTTCATTAAAGATGAAAAAAATCAAAAAGCCCATCTATTTTCTTCTCTTCATTGAGCAAATTGTGAGTGTTTCACTTTCAAGTTATTCCATTAAATTAGTATTAGAGCTTACGGTCGTGACCTCAACAAATAATCAGCTTCCTCTTCAATACTCTCATCTTACCAAAAAAAAAAATGATGGTAACTGGGCCGTTAGAATGAGAGCTCCACTCGGCGCTTACGGTATATGGGCACTTGTCAACACTAGCTATGATGAGCCATAGGATGACGTTACTTTGAACCAAAACCAGAGGAATGACTTGGAGAAGGTTCGGATGAAAGATCAAAATACCTTGTCAATCATCTATCAAGCTTTATATGATTCCATGTACGCCGCTACTGCTAGGGAGGCATGGGAGATTCTTCACAACACACACCAAGGAATTTAGAAAGTTCATAAGAGTTGCCTTTAAACCTTGAGAGGCAAATTCAAGGTAATTCATATGAGATAATTTGATTTGATTTGATTGCTGATTATTTCACAAGAGTTTTGGCAATTGTCAACCAGATTGTTCATGTTGTCGAGAAAATATCCTTGGACAAGAAGTACGAGTACATTGTTGTTGCAATTGAAAAATCCAAAAACTTGGATGCCATGATGATCAATGAGCTTGTGGGTTCATTACAAGCCTATGAAGAAAGGTTCAAAAGAAAAAAGATTGAACCAGTGGAGGAAGTTCTCCATATGCGATTGACCATTTTAGATGAGAAGGAACAAAGAAGAGAACCCATTTGTTGGAAGATATGCCGTGATCACATTTTGTTGGAAGTTTTGATCTGATTTGATCATAATTTGTATGTATATCAATTAAATATTAGATTTAGATCTAGATTGACATAGGATCATTTACTTCCTTTCACAATTTACATCTTGTATTATATCTAAGGAGATCTGTACATTTACAACGATATTGAAGACAATACACAGAAAACTCCCTACGTCTTCATTCTCGATTCCCTTTTCCTTCCATTTATTTTTGCTTTCTTTCATGGTATCAGAGCCTTCTTGGTCTCTGACTTGCTACCGCCTCGACCTTCTACCAAAGGAAATCCTCAACCTACGAAGGAGATAACCATCCGGCATTAGGATCATTCTCAAAGGAATGAATTTTTTTACTTACCATGGCCTCCCCGCAAGACTCCAACCCAGCCGCCGGCAACAGATCCACTGGAGAAGCTACCCCTCAACCTTCGCAGACTTAGAATTTACCTGCGATTCTTCCAGTAGTTGATCAACAATCAGCTCAGGCCCAACCCGTGCAATGGCGACCCACACAGGCTCAATTTCATTTGGGGCAACCCATGACAAGCCAACCTTACCAGTGGATTCCCTATCCACTATATTTTGGGCCAAGCCCAAGTTCCTCATCGCCTAGTTTTATGGGCTACCAGAGCTACGTCCAAGCTGATGGAGGCCCGCCAGCCACGAATGGGGCAAGCCCAACCACCAGATTGGAGCAGACGAGCAGGTCGGGTGAACCAAGTATGGGAACAAATTCCTACCCGGGATACTTTAATGCGGGTTATCCGATCAAGTCGAACGAATCGGGTCAAGGGACGAATCCCTACCCGAATCTCACGCTCGGGTTTCTGCCAACTTCCAGCGGCGGTGTTCACTAAACGACCAGAACCAGGCAACCCTCTGTATGTCTCCACCGCCGACGAACCAGGACTGCGGTTGATTAGCCAACAACTGACCGGGCCAGAGAACTATTCCAGGTGGTTACAAGAACTGTCACAATCCCTTCCAATGAACGCCTAGCCGGACACTGGAGGAAGTGCAATCAACTCGTCTGAACTTGGATCGGAAATTGCATATCCCCAGAAGTCACGGCTAGGCTTCCACCGACAGAGGATGCGAAAAATATGTAGGAAAATGTTAAAGAAATGTATGGTAAATTGGATCAAGCCAAGATTTTCACCCTTATGCAGGAACTCAGTGAGCTCAAACAGAGGAACATGATGGTCACGGCTTGCTTCAACAAGCTATCGTCACTGTGGAACCAACTCGAAGCAATCGAAGAAAATTCGAAGGGCCGGAATCTACCTTCAAGCAGTACAAATCCATCAAAGAAAGGGAGAAAGCTACGCGCTTCCTGTTGATTCTAAACAAATCGTACCTTACATTCCACTCGTAGATCCTTGCAATGGATCCAGTGCCACCAATCGGGCGTATTTTCTAGTTGGTTGTACAGGAGGAGAGTCAGCGACTCACGACGCCAGAACACACGAGGAGCAGCGAGAGTGTCGCCCTTGCAACCCACGATGAACAGAGAGACACGGCCACCAGAACCCTAACTAGAGAAAGGGAAAAAGAAACCCTTTATGGTTCGGCGAAAGGGATCCACGGATCCTTAAAAAGGATGGGATGAACGGCCCAAATCACACGCGAGGATCGGACGACCCACAGGGATCCGAGATTATGATTGGATCGGACGGTGGACAGGAGCACGCGTTTAAAGGGACGAACGGCCAGATCTTTGCCACATCATCAAGGAATTTTGCGAAAATTCAAAGGGAAAGGGTAAATTATTTTGCAAATATTGCAAAAGTACTAATCATATGATTGACAGCTGTTGGAAATTACATGGAAAACTTGGAGAAATGAGAAAAAAATCTCAACGGCTTATCAAGTTACTGGACCAACTGGTCAAAATATTGAGCAACCCATTTCAAATGGTGAGTATCAGCAACTCATGTAGGCGTTACAGAAATTGGATATTTCTAACAAAGGAGGAAGTTTCTCAGGTATTTCACATTGCTTAATTAATTTTTTTTCAAGAAAGGCATGGATTATAGACTCAGGGGCAAGCGATCATATTATATGCAACAAAGGATTTTTCTCAAGTATAAATGAAAGCTTGGATTTTCCTATTTCCGTGCAATTACTCAACGGAAATGTTACTCATGTCAATGTGACAGGAACAGTTAATCTCAGTCCCCAGATTATTCTTTGGAACATCCTATATGTTCCAGAATTCCAATTTAACCTCATTTCTATGTGTAAAGCCTACAAAGAAAATTCATGCCAAGTAATTTTCGATGCTGACACCTGTTTATTTCAAGCCCTTTTGATTGGCAAACTGATGGGCTTGGGTAGTCTTTTTGAAGGACATTTTTTTCTAGATGAGTTTTCCAAGTAATTTTGATTTTTCCTGCAATTCCTTGAATAAGCCATCATTGTGTAATTTGACTACCAATGATAAAAATTTCATTATGCATTTGAGATTGGGTCACAGTGCCTCTTTTCCATGTCCTCAATGTCCTATATGTCCTTTTGCAAAATAATCTCGTACGCCATTTCCTTCTAGTGACTCCCGGACTAGTGAAATTTTTGCATTGTTCATGTGGATATTTGGGGACCTTACCATACAGTAAATCATGATGGATCTCGTTACTTCCTTACAATAGTAGATGATTATTCTCGTGCGACATGGATTTTCTTGATGCAGTCTAAGAATCAGGCTTATTCTCATCTAAAAAACTTCATTGTGCTATCCAAGAATCAGTTTGGCAAATCCATTCAATGAATTCGTACTGATAATGGGAGAGAATTCTTCAGCCATGATTGCTCCCTGCTATTTAATTCTCATGGCATTCAACACGAGAGCTCATGCGTTTATTCACCACAACAAAATGGAGTGGTTGAACACAAGCATCGTCACCTATTGGAAGTCGCACGTGCCTTGAAGTTTCAAGCATCGGTTCCAGAAGATTATTGGGGAGATTGCATTACCACAGCAACTTATCTTATCAATCATATGCCCACTTGGATTCTTAATGGGCGAACACCATTTGAGCTGCTATTCGGGAAAAAACCTGAACTGAACCACCTCAAGGTTTTCGGATGTCTCTGTTATGTCGCGACAGTGGGACCTCGGGACAAGTTGAGTCCACGTGCTCGGCGATGCATTTTTATGGGATATCCCAATCTACATAAGGGGTATCGGGTCCTTGAGATTTCCACAAAAGAATTCTTAGTAAGTCGTGATGTGATTTTTCATGAGAACATCTTTCCCTTCTTTGAAAAAACATCTTCAGATGAAGACTCAGAGATAATATCCAGTTCTCGTAATCTTCTTTCTGATGAAGTATTACCTCGAGATCTTTCTTACATACCACTAGCACAGCCAAGGAATGTTCCTCCTCTCCCTGCTCCAACTCCAGCAACAACACCGAATTCAACTACAAATTCGAACTCCTCAGATAATATTCTGGAGAACACATTAGAAGATTCTACTACAAATGAGGAAATTCAGGATATTGCACCGTCATCCTCAAATGAGACAATCCAATCCACCGCTAAAGTCAATTATCCAAGACGCTATGGACGGGCTACACGACCTCCAACCTAGACCAAGGATTACGTCTGTGCTACTCACAATTCTCTAGGTATTCAATATCCAATCTCATCCTATGTTTCCTTTCATAGATTATCACAAGAACATAGATGTTGCATTAGTTGTTTATCGGACGACAAGAAACCATCTAGTTATGATGAGGCGTCCATTGACCCAAGATGGCAACAAGCCATGAAGGCAAAACTGAAGGCACTGATTGATAATCACACATGGGATCTTGTCTCACTACTACCTAATTGGAAACCGATTGGATGTAAATGGGTCTACAAGATCAAGTATCATGCTGATGGCTCTATTGAACGATATAAGGCACGATTGGTAGCCAAGGGATTCACCCAACGAGAAAGCTTCAACTATCATGAGACATTCTCTCCAGTTGCCAAAGATGTCACAGTTTGTTCATTCTTAGCCGTTGCTGCCATTAATGACTGGCATTTACATCAGATGGACGTACACAATGCCTTCCTCCACGATGATTTAGACAAAGAAATCTATATGGATATTCCTCAGGGCATACGGAGACAGGGGAGAATAAAGTATGTCGTCTCCGTAAATCCTTTTATGAATTGAAACAGGCATCCAGATAATGGTACGCCAAATTTGCAAATGCTCTTACAATAGCAAGCTTCAAGCATTCCAAGCACGATTATGCTCTATTCACACGAACTAAAGGTATGTCATCTATTTATTTAATGATTTATGTCGATGACATACTTGTTATGGGAAATGATAGAGCTACTATAGAAAATTTCAAGGAATATTTGCATGCCACTTTCCACATTAAGGACTTAGGAGCACCTAAATATTTCCTTGGGATTGAAATTGCTCGATCTGATAAAGGGATTTCCCTTAGTCAGGGGAAGTTTATATTAGAGATCATATCAGAGGCAGGACTATCAAAATGCAAGCCAGCTGTAATTCCCATCGAGCATAACACTAAGTTGACTACCGTAGATTATGATAAAGATATATCTCAAAATGATGATCCCATACTCAGTTATCCATCAGGCTATCAAATACTTGTTGGGAAACTTATATACCTGACGATGACTAGACCTAATATCTCATATGCGGTTCAGACACTTAGTCAGTTCATGCACAATCCGCAACATTCTCATTTGGATGCTGCCTTGAAGGTTGTGAAGTATTTAAAGAAATGTCCAGAACTTGGGATACTTCTATCTAAAAAATGTGACATGAAGATGATAGCATATTGTGATGCAGATTATGCAGCATGTCCCACAAGTCGAAGATCTGTCACTAGATATTGCATTAAATTGGGAGAATCACTTCTTTCATGGAAGATCAAGAAACAGCCCACTGTGTCCCTATCCTCAGCCGAAGTAGAGTATCGAGCTATGGCTAAAGCCACTTGTCAAATAGTCTGGATATGAGGATTACTTAAGGATCTTGGAGTAGAAGAAGGACCCACGAAGTTATATTGTAATAATGATGTGGCTCTCAAACTTGCATCAAATCCTATAGTGCATGAGAGAACCAAGCATATAGAAGTGGATTGTCATTTTACACGGGAAAAGATCCAAGAAGGAGTAATTGAGACAAGAGGAATTGGGACGACAGAACAGCCAGCGGACATCTTCACCAAGCCCTTGTGTCAAAGATAGAACGCATATCTATTGAGCAAACTAGGCGTCTTGGACATCTACAAGCCACCAGCTTGAGGGAAAGTGTTGGAAGATATGCCGTGATCACATGCGATGATTGCTCGACATATTTGTTGGAAGTTTTGATCTAATTTGATCATAATTTGTATGTATATCAATTAAATATTAGATTTAGATCTAGATTGATAAATAGGATCATTTACTTCCTTTCACAGTTTACATCTTGTATTATATCTAAGGAGATCCGTACATTTACCACAATATTGAAGACAATACACAGAAAACTCCCTACGTCTTCATTCTCGATTCCCTCTTTCCTTCCTTTATTTTTGCTTTCTTTCACCCACATAAACTCGTGGGACAAACTAAGATCGTGATCGTGGTCGAGGCCAAGGTCGCTTTCAAGGAAGAGGTCATGGACGAAGCAAAGGAGATGTTGCTCAAAGTGATGGTAGATATCAGTATCAAAGGGGTGTTCGTGGAAAAGGAAAGAACTCGACGGGCCAATGGTATGATAAATCTAAAATTTGATGTTATCATTGCAATAAACTTGGCCATTATGCTTATGAATGTTAGAACAAGGAGAGTAGTGAAGCATATGAAAAGGCAAATTTAGTGAATGATGCTGATCAAGTTCTCTTATTGACATTCAAAGAGGATGAAGGAGGACAAAATGATACATGGTACTTGGATACCAATGCAAGCAAAACAACCATATGTGCGGGAGAAAGGAGATGCTTACCGAGTTAGATGAGACAATTAAAAGGAAAATCTCTTTTAGTGATAGCTCCAAAATTCTTGTCGAAGGCAAAGGTACAATTCTGATTCGCTTGAAGAATGGTGCACGTCAGTTTATTACTAATGTTTATCATGTCCCGAAAATGTCAAGCAATACTTTGAGTTTGGGACAACTTCTAGAGAAAGATTATATTGTTCATATGAAACATCTTAGTTTTGTGTTAAGAGACAGGAATAATAAATTGATTGTAAATATGAAAATATTGAAGAACAAGATTTTTACTCTCAATATAAAAAATGAAATGTCTTGATATCTGAAGGCATGCATGGATGATCCTTCATGGTTATGGCATTTGAGGTTTGACCATCTCAGTTTTAGCGGACTCAATTTGTTTTCTCACAAGAAGATAGTATATGGCTTAACACATATTGATCATCATGATCAATTATATGAAGGGTGTGTTATCGGTAAGCATTCCAAAAATAGCTTTCTGAAGGAAGCGACTTATCGAGCGAGGAAGCTACTTGAGCTTATTCATTTGGATATGTGTGGCCTAATCAATCTTTACTCATATGGTAATCATCGATATTTTATTACTTTTATTGATGATTTTATTTGGAAAACTTGGGTCTATTTTTTGAAAGAAAAATAGAAGTATTCGATACTTTCAAACAATTCAAAAATCTGGCTAAAAAGGAGAGCGGTTATTCTAATAAAGCTTTGAGGACTAATCATGGCGGAGAATTCACCTCAACCATATTCAACAAATTCTGTGAGGATCATGGTATTCGGCCTTTCTTGACAGCTCCATATTCTCCTCAACAAAATGGTGTAGCTAATTAGAAAAATATAACTATTCTTGACATGGTTCAAAACATGTTGAAGAGTAAAAAATTGTCCAATGAGCTTTGGGCTGAAGCTATTTTGTGTGCATTCTATCTTCAAAATAAATGTCCCACATATGGACTTGAAGGTGTAACTCCATAAGAAGCATGGACTGGAAGAACACCAAGTATTTCGCACTTGAGCATTTTCAAGAGCATTGCCTATACTTATGTCCCAGACTAGAAAAATCAAAACTGGAAGATGAGCAAAAATAGAGATGTCAAGTTCGAAGAAGATGGCACATGGGAAGATAACCCAAAAGATGAAGCAGATGCTCGTGGTGATACCAATCATTCTTCACCTTCTTCTCCAATATCTTCTTCAAGTTCATCATCACCAACCTCTTCAAATGGTGTCGATGAACCGCCAGTACCAAGATTGAGGAGATTGTCCAATGTTTATAAAGCTATTGATGAGCTTCATCTTGTATGTCTTCTTGCAAATTGTGAACCACTTGTCCATGAAGATGCTACCAAAGAAGAAAAATGGAGGAAAGCCATAAATGAAGAAATTGAAGCCATTGAGAAGAATCAAACATGGGAGCTTGCCAATCTCCCACAGGACAAGAAAGCGATTGGTGTCAAATGAGTGTGCAAAGGAAAGAAGAACAAGAAAGGCAAAGTGACAAGGTACAAGGCTAGATTAGTCACAAAGAGGTACAAGCAAAAAGCCGGAATCGACTATGATAAAGTTCTTGCCCCTATCATCCGCATGGAAATGACTAGATTGATCATTTATATTTCTACTCAAAACTATTGGTGACTTTATCAAATGGATGTCACATCACATTTTTTAATGGCATCCTTGAAGAAAAGGGTTTGTTATGAATGGTCATGAAGACAAAGTGTTGAATTTAAAGAAAGCTCTATATGGCCTTAAACAAGCACTGAGAGCATGGAATTCCAGAATCAATACTTATTTGAAGGCAAATGGATTCTTACAATGTCCATACAAGCATACACTCTATTTGAAGCAAGAAAAAGGTGATGTTATATTCACTTGTTTATATATCGATGATCTTGTTTTTATAAGAAATAATCCAACAATGATTGATGCTTTTAAGGCATTAATGGTGACAAATTCAAGATGATCGATAATGATCTTATGGCTTATTTCCTTGGGATTGAAGTGAAGCAAAGTGCCAAGGGAATTTTTGTTTCCCAAAATGGATATGTAGAAAACATCCTTAAAAAATTCAACATGAAGAATTGTATTTCGGTCAATACACCAATGGAGTGCGGAACCAACCTTTCGAAGTTTGATTATGGTGTCAATGTTGATTCGACATATCATAGAAGCTTGATTGGGAGTTTGAGATACTTGACATGCACAAGACCAGATATTATGTATAGTGTTGGAATTGTGAGTCAATGTTATGGAGAAGCTGAAGTCATCTCATCTTAAAGCTGCAAAGATGAGACTTTAGTACATCAAAGATACTACTTCTCATGGCTTACACTACTATTGTTCTGAATCCTTCCAACTTAGAGTTTATACAGATAATGATTATGGTGGAGATATCGATGATCAAAAGAGCACCACAGGTTTTGTATTTTTCTTGTGACACTACTTTCACGTGCTTGATGCGGGAGCATCCGACTTAGCTCCATCAACCCAACTAACACCATAATTGCAAATTCAAGCCAAGATCGAATTTGGGCATAACATATTTCAATGGGTCGAGGCTGAAATTCCGACTTAAGCAATATCGAACCATTTTTTCGACTTATCGGTACTGACAATTAAGGAGTTATTGAAGTTATCAATGTGGTATATTAGTCGTTGCTTTCTTGGTAAGCTATTTTAGCTGTTGATTTTGAAGTTTCTCAGCAGCATAACAATGGGAGGCTATTCTAACCAACTTCCTTGGATATTTGATGAAGTCTTGGAGTACTTATCTTATGGTCATGATGGGAGCATAAATTTTGCAAGGTTCAAGAATCAATAATATGAGTTCCCAAGTCATTAGATGGATCTCTATTTCCCTAGGAGTCTTTACTATTAATGTAAAGTTTCAAGAGTTGAAGTTATAGTTCTTAGGTCTTTAATGTTAGGCTAGTTCTAATGTCCATTTATTATTTTTCCATTTCCTAAGTTGATTTCCTCCTACAAATAGAGGAAGCCTCTCCATTGTAAGGATGAATATAAATACTTGAGATTTCCTCTGCGTGAGTGAATATCTTTGAGAGTGGATAACTCTTATTTCGATCTCTTTATCCTTGGAGAGTGGATACTCCTTGGTGGTGAGCCAAGAAGCCTTTTGTTGTCGACCAATGGATTTTCCTTTAGGCCCTGGAGGTGAACTTCTCTTATCCTAAAGTCCTTTATCCTTGGCGAGTGGTTCATCCTTTAAGCCTCGGTGCTGAATTTCATTAATCCTAATTCTCATCCTTGGTTGGTGGCATGTCCTTTATAACTTGTTGGAGATTATTATCTATCCCTGCATTTTGCATTTTATCCTTCGATATCCATCCTTATACACATCATCCCATACACTTAACCACGAAAATCCCTATCTCTTGGAATCACTCACCCACGTACGCATCACATGGTCATCAAAGAAGCAACCCAGTGTCACTCTATCGACATGTGAAGCTGAATAGGTAGTTGCATCCTCGTATTTGTCAAAAATATTCTTATGGACCAGAAGAAAGTAACTTAGATAATGTTTATGTTATTGTATTGGCGAAAAATCTAGTTTTTCATGAACGAAGCAAACATATTGATGTTTGATATCACTTCATTCGAGGACAGGTTAAAAAGAATGAGATTGAAGTATTGCATGTGAATACAAGAGATCAAGTAGCAGACATTTTTACTAAACCTTTCAAGATCGATACTTTCCAAAAGTTCAAGAGCCTCATTGGAATGATCAATGGAAGAGAATTTGGTTTAAGGGGAAGTGCTAGAAATTAAGCCAAATTCATTAGCGCCGATGCTTCGATACGGAGACTATCGAGTTGCCGATACTTCGACACTGAGATCCCAGAATTGATACCAAAGATTGTTCGATAGTCATATTGAAGAAGAATCATAATTGTTGCGTTATTTTTAATGAATCTGTTTGTATTTCTAGGTGTAGTGATTGTTTCTAAAGATATGGTGAGATATGATGAGATATTGTAAGATATGGTGATTATTTTGTAAGTTTCTAGAGATTCATCTTCTCCAGAACACTAGCTATATTTATTGGGAAGAGCAAAAGTCATGTAACAAGTCTATAAATAAGGAAGTCTTATCATTTTTCTTTTGTTAAGGTGAAATAAATCAAAAAGCCGACCTATCTTTTTCTCTTCTTTGAGCGAGTTGCGAGCATTTCACCTTCAAATTATCCCATCAATAATTAGTCACCACGACTAAACTGCTAAAGAGAGAATTCTCACCTGCGTACCTGAAGTAGTCGAGGAATTAGCTTTCTTGATGGCGGTTTGGTGTTCTCCAATTGCAACCAGATTTTCGAATCTAGTGTAAGCACGGACAAACTCAAATTCCCATCTAACCCTACCGATAAAATCTTAGCTACTAACTCTAATTTCTCCTAGTGCACTCTTGTAGAGATGTCGAAGGTTAGATTAGAAAATATTTTAGGACAAAATCAAGGAGACTCTGAGCTCAGGCAATAACCATGACCAATCTCTGAACATCATCCAGCACTATTACAGATGAGAAGTTGCAAGTGGATTCCTTATGCTTGTGCCTGAAGGTGGACGGTTTAAATGATATGGAAAGGAGAAGTTTGATACTTGAATGCGTCTTATGCAGATGGTTCAGCCAAGAATCTGCATGTATGATATGTATAATGTGTGTTTTTATAGTGACCAAGTGCTTGTGAGAAGAGGATGCGTTGTTGACAATTCGAGAGAATAAGGGTAAGTTCGACATTGTCCTAACGGATGTTCACATGCTTGGCATGGATGGACTTCAGGTTCTCACCGAGATCGCTACCATGGGGATAACCTTGCCTGTAGTTAGTAAGTGCTTAATATGCCAATCAATTCAAGCTAGACTCATAAATTTATGGAATTAATGCGATACATTCATTTTCTCTTATTTAAATTTGCCCGTCTTTTCCAGTGACGCTGAAAAGGCCACTGTTGTGATGGGAGTAAACAATGGCACTTGTGATTTTCTAATAAAGCCCATTCAAATCTCCACTCTTAAGATTCTGAGATGTGCTTAGGAGCAACCGATCGTTGAGCAACAATTCTACTAAAGAATTGGAGACATTGCATGCTCTGACCACATCTTCATCTAACAATACCCATGCTCGGGCAGAGAATGAGGAAGTGAATTCTCAAAGCTTGGAAAAGAGTAGCGAAGATGAAATCGATCCCGATCATGGCAAGAACAAAAGCGGGGCGAAGAAGCCCCACGTTGTATGGACATTTGAGCTCAACCAGATGTTTATCATGGCCGTCAAAAGTCTTGGAAACCATGGTACGTGATGCATGCATGAACTCATTTCCTTTCCGAATGAGATAATAGTTGATTTCACTAGCGTGTTTTTATATGACACGCAATGCAGACGTCAAACCCAAGAAGATACTACAACTTGTGAGGAAAATGACAGGTGTCCCTCATCTCAGAAAATATTAGGTGCCCAAGTGGCAGACACCTCAACATTATACTAGTCTTAACATATGACATGTGTCATTTTGGGCTCACTAGTCAAAAATTTCTGCATTATCTCTCTTCAATTAATGTTTTTATTCTTTTTTTTTCTTCTTCTTCTTCTTCCTCCTTTCACTCTCTCTGTCCTCTCTCTTCTGCATTTTCTTAAACAAAGAACAAACCACTCTTTTTTGTCAAAATGCTCTCTCGCTTTCAAGACCCTACAGCCTCCGCACGTCGCCTCCATCTTCACTTGCTTCTTCTCCAACCTTCGGTGTTACCGCCTTCTGTCCAACTCCTCTCGCGCCTTCCGCATCGGTGCCCATGTCGGCCAAGAGTTTGAGGGCCCTCCACCATGTCAACAAACCACGCCGTGCCTCCAATCCACCTCCGCTTCATCCATTGCCTATGCTGACCTTGGTTGACCTTGAAGATTCAAGGTCGAGCTAAGCTCTAGATCACAAATATAAGGCTCACTCGAGCTTAAATCCAAAATATGAGGCTCAAGTTCACCAGCGAAGCTCGAGCTTGATGACCAGCTCAAGAACTGAGACGACGGTGAGGTGGTGGTGGAAGGCGATTCACAGGATTAAGTCTCCGGCACAATAAAAGGAGGAATTCATTAGTGGAGTGAAAGGAGGAAGAAGAAGGAAAAAAAGGAAAAAATAAAAAGAAGAAAAAAGTAAGAGTGGGTCTGTTCTCTATTTAAGAAAATGCAGAAGAGAGAGGGGAGAGGGGAGAGAGAGAGAGAGAGAGAAAAGAAAGAAGAAGAAGAAGAAAAAACAACGGAAAAACATTAATTGAAGAGAGATAATGTAAGGATTTCTGACTAGTGGGGCCAAAATAACACATGTCGGATGTTAAATGGACTAGTATGATGCTGAGGTGGCTGTCACTGGGCACCTAATATTTTCTCCATCTCATTAGGCAAAACATCTCCAGCCACCTTCAAGTAACAGCCCCTTCAATCTCATTTAGAAAGATCAAGAGCAAAGTGGGGGAAAAAAGGACATATGATTGCTTTAACAATTGTATTTATTCCTTGAACTCCTGTGAAAAACGCTTAGTCAGTCAAGCTTGTTAATTACGCAAAAATACCGCACAAACTCCAAGAAGATAGGTGAAGCCTCGGAGCATCAAAGTGTACCTTGGGCCCGTTTGGTTCAACTTTGGAAATGACTTTGCATTTTCCAAAGTATCTTTGAATGAATGAGTATTTTGTGAAGGTAAGAGTGTTTGGATACTCATTTTTTGTGTATATTTTGCAAAACAACTTTAAAGTGAAAAGAAAAAAAAAAGGAGGAGGAGATGCAGCTGCGTGGAGACGGGAAAATCGTGGGGGAGGTGGCTCCACAATGGTGCTAGTGGTGGGGAGGCAGCTAGTGGTGGGGAGGTGGCTGGTGGCAACGGTGGCGGTGGTGGCAGTGGGGGGGCGGCTCGCCTGAGATCGACAACCTCAAGCGATGCTCTGGGTCACGCCAACCTCATGTGATGCCCCGGGTTGTGCAACCCGGGTGACACTTGAGGCCTCGGGCGGCGTCGCCTAAGTCGCTCAACCTCGGGTGGCGGCGCTTGGGTCGCTTGACCCAAGCGAACACCCGAGGTCACCCGACCTCAAGCCACCTCACTTGAGGTCGCACGACCTCAGGCGAGGCTTCCTAGCGGCTAGATCTAGCCCTCTAGTAACCAAATCTGGCCGCTCGCGGTGAGCGCCGCCCACCGGCTGAGCTTTGCGGTGGAGCAGCAAATCCAAATCCAAGGAAGAATACGATGAACTGTGTTTTTTGAAGGCAAAAGAGGAAAACATAATCATCAATGAGAGCAATATTGGAAAGAAAAAAAACTCATTAAACCTTATATTAGCATTCCGAAAAGGCATTACAAATGCTAGCATTTGGCAAATGGAGCCTTAAAAATTTGAATCAAACGTCTAATATTTTTCCCAATAGGCTTTGAAGGCTCAAAACCCTTTAGGAATGCTGAATCAAATGGAACCTTTCTTCTCCCATTAACAGGCCTAGCTTCGCCAATCTGACTCGTTCCACTCCACCATCGTCGTCACCAATTGGGTGCGGCGGTATCCAAAGATATGCCGCTGCAGCTCAATATCCATCACAAGCCACAAGCATCGCCCCTCTGCAGCAGTGCACGGATTGTAGCATGAGGAGGCCTAGTCTTGCCGAGTTCCAGATCATAACGCGCTCCCGAGGTGAAAATCGGGCTCCAATCACAACCGAACCCGCCTCTCCAGAACTACGGTCACCAACAACAGGTAGATGGATCAGCTCGATGGCTGCTGTATGCTCCTGCGCCATCCGTCGGGTTTGCCTCGCCGATGAGTAACACAAACCCAGTTCTTCCTAAACAAAGTGACAGCTCGCTCATCATGCAGATGTCCCAAACACCTTCAAATATGCAAATCCTGGACGAAGTTGCACGTGCAAGACACTATCTTTCCGCCACTACTCAGCATAATCCATTGCATAGCCAGATTTCGACACATGACATTCAAAGCCTTAATTCAAGTACTCCCCATCCTGCTTTTAAGCAGGATCTACGTGTAGCCCCCAGCACCATCGGAGCTAAAGCGAATGAATCTTACGCCGGCAATATCATCACAGTCGAAGGAGAGTTCTACCACCAGAATAACCATAATCCCGTCGCCAAGGACTGCCAAGTATATGGTAAAAAGGCTATGTTCGCAGATATGCTTGATACAGTTAGCCGATTTGGTGGCTGGAACTAATTCCAGATTTGGTTGGTCAGTTTAGTTTCGATATAGCAATTGGCAACAACGACTCGTTCTGATGACTATTATTTTCGTCTTTAATGCAGAATTTCCTTGAGGAACTTGGGTTTGGGGAACGGTGCGTTGCAGGAGAAGACTAAAGAGTAATCTTCCTGCATCGGCGTATCTCTGTCAATAGTTGAGTAGATAAAGTTAAACTCTGGTTATTCTGTTCTGCATTGAAGCGATAGCTAAATCTGTAAATATTTCATTAATACCATTTACAAATCTCTTTTTCTTAGCAACTTTTCTTTCACTCATTCTCTCGCCATCCTTCTTTATTCGACCTTCACCCCATCCCCACACGTAACCGACCACAGCGCGTTCGCATGGAGATCAAATATGACCAAAACGAAATGAATCTATGGCGGGTTCATAACATTCATGCTGAGATAACAAAGCAAATTCATACGATGACTGATATGCTCCAGCATTCTTAGTTGTTTTCGAACCTTAGTACATACGCTCACACAGAAGGCATGTTCAAGAACACACAATCAGAAAAGAACGTAATCTACACTCCCAACGACAGCACCAGCTACCATCAACAAGCACTTGCGACTCGGTATGCTCCAATCATTCTTTTGTATAATAATTCATAGAAACTCTAGAAGGGAAAAGATGTATACAAGTTAACCCCTAAAATGACTCGATGCACTTCGTGATCTTAGCATCAAACCAGACCTGAACGAATGTGCAAATCAGCAGGTACAGATACGTTCCCAACGAAAGAGAAGATATTTGTCTCTTTAAGCAAATTCACAATTAAGAAAAAAAATTAAAAAGGGACGGGTGCATTGAAAGTCTTAAAACTTATCAAGAAAGTCAATTGGGTCAAATTAAGTTGTTGATTGCACTTATGAAAGTTTTAAGACTTGATTACACTTTCTAACGAGTTTTAGGACCGGATTATACTTTTTGAAAATTTTAGTACTCAATTGCATTTTAGTGATAAGTTTTAGAATTTTCAATGTACTTATCCTATCATATTTCTGTACAACTTTAGCCTTCGAAAATTGAAGTTCAAAAAAAAAAAAGTAATTGAACAATACGAGCGCTGAAACACTAACATCCCTTGAACCCTCAAGCCTGAGTGATGAGTTCAACAATTGGCAGACATGATAGGCCCAAATTGACTTCTCTTAAGAGAAACATAGGAAGAAAACACGAGGAAGCCTTCCCAACCGATCGGAGAGCAGGACTATACCATACCAAACATCGAAATCTTGTCGACCACTTCTACTAAAGCCAAATGCTAATCCACATCCAGTTCGAATGCACAATTCTTTTCCCTTTGAATTCATAAACCTTTCGGCGACGATCAAAATGGCCTCACCGCTACCGCAACAAATTCGTCAGCATGCACAGACGATGCGCTGGAAATGTCAGCAATGCTCACGCGATGCATCGGACAATGAATAATCTCAGCGAAACAGAGGTCAGTAAACACCCAAGTCAAAGTGTCCGACTTTTACTATTTCGAAATCACTGGTCAAGAATCACTAAACTGATCAACATGTAGTGGAAGCAGAGAACGCGGATCGGTGAATACCAAGATTTGATCGAACTCATATGTGATGGTTTTTGATTTGGAAATAATGAGTTTGTGAACATGATGACGCTACATCAATTAACAACCGGTGATTCATGCTAGAATGCTTACAATTGACCAATAACTAACGGAGAATAAATTTATTACAAATGTATTAATTTGAGATTTTTTGTGATCAAAAAATTAGTTTTAAATAAATTTATCACGGGTATATTAATTTAGAGTTTTTGGTGATAAAAAATTTAGCAGTTGATGCCGCTAGGGTTAAAGTTTATAAGTTTAGGAGGGATTTGCCCTCATTTTTTCAACGTGCAATATAGCATCTTAGCCTATGTTAGGAATATAAATGTTGTCCGCTTTCTTTTTGGCATAATGAAAGAAGAGGGCTGAATGCCCCGACATAAAATATCGAACGGTATCTTAAAATTGAAATGTCCCATTTTGTGTCAAAAGAAATGTAGTCAATCCAAAAGGAGGTCAAAAACAAAAACTAAGGTGTCATCCAATCCAACAGTTTCACAATTGGTAATTCTATATGTTCACTCATTTGCTTCACAGTACACATAACTCGATTTAAACCACCAAGTTAGATCCCAAGTTGCCTAATATCTTCGATCACATCATGTGATAAGCCATATAACACCCCGCTCCAACTCATACTTTATGACAATATTCTTTCAATGAGTGTTCAGTTTCGTGTTTTCATTGTCGTCCTACATATCAAATGCGTCCTTACTATATATCTCAAAATTATAGACACCACAAATCATTAACCTCATATGAGTGCGGGGAAAATTACCAACAAAGTTCTAGAATTATTGGACAAATGCCAATTTAGTCTCAAATTTTTTTTAAAAATTCGACCAATTTAGTAATGTAACCCTTTTTGGTAGCAAATCTCTCACTTGAAGACCAGCTACTCTACATGGCTTGGCCAATGTTAAAGTGAACAAACTTTTCATTTTTCTTAAAGTGAAAGGAAAAAATTCAAAAAAAATTGTCAATATCAATAACGGTCGTGACACGTTTAATGATCAGTATCAATGTCAATGATTTGTCAATGATTTCCGATTAAAATTGATCAAAATGACTATATCATTTTGGTCGGAATGGCTATATTAACTAAATCATCAAACGATTTTGAATTAAATTAGTCAAATTAAAAAGTTTAAAATTAATAAATTTGTGATTATTGCGGTAATTATGTCGAAATTGAAAACGGTTAAGGCTGAAAGGCTACTGAAACATTCCGCCCACCTAATTGATGAAGTACGAGACCTCGGATTACCCAATTTCCACATCCAAAAAACAACAAAGAAAAGAAAAATCCAATCGTTGATTATTGCACGATCGAGTCGAGCCCATTGCCTCCCCTCTTGATCTCCGCCGACGACAACGGGAGCCCATCGTCGACTAGCGTTGCAGGTTCACCTTTCGATGCAAGACAAGACAATAGCATTGAAGTTGGTCGCTTGTTTTTGTCTCCTTCTTGTCCCCCTTAAACCCTTCCTAAAACACACCCGCATTATATGTACTAAATTAGATTGAACCGTCGTGTCTCACGAGCCTCAGTCCCATCACTTTTGATGGTCCAGATTCAGACATTCTACGATTAAGAAGAAAATTTTAGATGCGATGATGGTGATTTATGAAATTTTTAATATTAAGCGGTGTAACGAAATCTTTTTAAACGTAAAATACGGTTCAATTATTATTAAAAGGTCCAATTACAATTTATCATGACATTTACTACATCAATTTAGTAAGTTGGGTTTAGTACGCTCAATATCTCTCTCAACTTAAAGCCAGAGAGTGAATCGAATAAGAATTCCCCTTTAAAAATAGCTTTTCCCCACTTGGACAAGGACATCTAATATCAAAAATGTTTTCAAAGATACTAATGATAAGGGTTTCTATGGCCCGTCAAGAGGAATCGGATGCCCAATTCACGAAAAAATCAAACTAACCCATTATTGGAATGGATTGCGGGAAGAAGCATTTATAGTTCAACGTCTACATCAATGCTCTTGTCGAAGTATCGATTTCTCAAACATCGATTTGCACTTACTGGGAGGAAAGTTTGAATTATGAAGTGAAATCTTGGAGCAGGAAAAGTGAATTCTCTTCCGGGAAGCAAAGCGATGCATTGCACTATGAGTCAAACCCCAATCCAAACGAAACGGCCAGCTGAGTCTTCTTGCCGCTCCCTCCGCCGATGAACGAAAGAAACCCAAAACGACAAGCCGCGAAATGCGGATCGCGGCATAGGACAGTGGGGCTTTACCAACTCGGCCCCGTCAAAGCTCACAGCCACCAACCATTTCACGTGAGATTTCCTTTAGCTGTCTTTGTTTTCGTACACGTTAGTACCTGTCGCTTTTCCTCTCCATTTTTTTTTAGGAAAAGCTAAAAAAAATCTAAAGCCATACCATTTTATAATATACTTATCCCAAATTTTTTATGACATCAAAAGGTCCAAATTATGTTTATCGTGACACATTTATTCTAAATTTTTCTAATGAAATTAAAAAACCCAAAATCCATACCTATGTAACACGTATATCCTACTTCATCAATGTTATGTTAGATAGTTATTTCATTTAAATCACATGGGCACCATATTGACACCATGCATGTAGGCATATTTTTAATAGTACTCATTGACGGAACATTGATGGAAGAGAGTACACATGTCCATAGGTGTAAGGGAATTTTCTGTGCTACTAAAAAAATTAAGATAAATGCGTCACAGACTCACGGTGGACATAATTTGAGATATTTTGTGATTCGTTCCCTTTTTCTTTTTGCTGTTTTTATAATAATCTAGGGGCTCCATGTATTTCTTCTGAACAAAACATTTTAGATATTAGAAATCCACAAGTCCGTGCAGTACGCCTCGAAAATCAATATTACCGGTCCAACGCACATGAGAACCAAAACACTAGGGCCTCGTCATAGAGCCCATCACATGGCCTTACCCAAAACCGGGCGCATTTCACTATAAAAAATCTGCTCATAATTTCCAAAATAGTAGCAAAAAGAAATTCGAAAAAGGGCCAAGCCGAAGGCAGGGAGGGAGATGGGCATAGGAGAGGGGAGGCAGAAAGAACTTCATGACGCGTCGCGCTCGCTCCTGGCGGGCCCTTCGATCGGTTTCTCCGCATCGATGGGTCGTCCCGAGACAAATCTGCACGGCAGCGACCACACGATCCGTATCGCGGTTGTCTGGTCCGTTCGGTTGGATCGTTGCGGGCTCGTAACTCGTGGTACGAGACTGGTAGTCGACAATAAAAGACAGCGTAGGTGTGATTGGAACTATCATGGCCAGTTTTTTTCTTGTCGCCTTCCGGAGTTAGGAAGACGCCAAAAGCTTTTTCTGTGGAGGACCAGATTCTCTTCCTTGTCCAAAGGGCTCCAGCTTCACAAGAAAAAGATTCGCATTCACACCACTTGAAGTCGATTGGAGTTGCTTGGCTAAATCTAAGATGTATAATTGTATTAGAAAAATAGCATAATTAATCTCTGAATTTTGATCAAATATGCATTGTGATCTTTAAATTTTTAAATTTTATTTTATTTTTTTAATGTAGTTATATGAAATTGTTTGATATTGTTCCCGATTTGAATTAATGAAATGACAATGTTGGTCATTTTCATAGAATTCAGGGATCCCGTTGAATATATGTTAAAAGTTTGAAAGTCACATTAAATAAATTAAAAAGTTAAATATCACATATTAGTGGACTCGACCGATAAATCCCCTCTCTGGTGATGTGGGTGCTGATTTCAAGAAAAAAAAAGGGTCTCACTTTGAATTTACACCCCTTTACCATATTCCAGTTTTTATTTCTCCTTTATTATTGTTTTTTGGTAAATTCCAAACAAGACCCCTCTTGACTTTGGTCAGGAAAAGAAAAAAGACCACCTTGAGCGCTTACATCAAATTTGCTAATGACCCCTTTTTTCCATTTTTTGGACCATTAGGTCAATGATCGTACATATATAGAAAATAAAAGTAAACCAGAATGAATAAATAAAATGAAAAGGAACAAATAAACCCGCATCGATGCTTTGCAAAGAGATCCCTATTCAGATCCATATTTTTTGTCCGACGATCGTTTGACTCAAATATCAAATGACAAGGTTCTTGCAACAAGTTCTAAAAGAATTCGTAGAATAGATCCCTATGGTTTCCTTTCGGCAAGATCACGAGGAAATTAAATAGCAAAAAGGAGAGAATTTCCCTCTACTTCTTTTCGAAAAAAGGATAATGTGAATCGCATTTTCTGTTTCTCCGGCTGATAAAGAGCTAACATTTTTGAGTGCATTGATCGTCGACCTTAGTTTTGGGATCGGCGACATTGCGTTGTTCTTTTTTGGCACGCGAAAAAAAAAACATAAATAAAAGGAAAAAAAGAAACAAAGTTTTTTTTTGGACGAGAAAAAAGAAACAAAGTTAGAAAAGAGGATTGGTGTCGGCGCCCATTCGATGTTTCCGATGCGTACTTTGTGGCGCTCCTCCTTTTTTCTTTAGTGCTTTTGACTGTCGTTTCCCACCAAGCCTAGTTTCCACTTTTTGCCTTGCATTGCTTTTAATTTCTTGATAAAAAAAAACAATTACGAGGATTTTTTTGAATATTTAAATAAAATTATATAGACCCGACTATCTGAAAATTCACAAAATATGAGACGCACGATCAATAAAAGAAAGTTTTTAGAGGATATATTAAGCCCAACATGTTGCATGAAAGGGGGATTTAACCTTAAAATCCTGACCAGCGTTTAATCATATTATAAGAATACATTTTTTCTTTATAATCTCGAGACAGGAAAGTAGACACTTGACTACCTACGCACACATGGAACACATTGTATGCTCCGTATTGGTTAAGTCAAGGCATTTAGTCCATATAAGTGGACAATTGAAAGCACTTTGTGTTCAATTGCTGCGATTTATACAAATCATTCTCGATATTCAAGTTGGAAAATCTCCCCACATCCAACTAAATATTCTAGGCCCAGATGGTCACATCATAAGAATTTTAGTCACGTGTCCTTGCAAAAATTATCAAGTAACTTTAAAGTCGGTGAGGGAGTTTTATTTTCTTTCGGTAGTTGCAAGTTCAATTTATAATGGGAACATATTAAAAATAAAATCCCAAATGAATTGGGTCGATACAGGAAAATATGTTTAGACTAGTCTGAGGTTTGTGAAGAGCTGAGCTAGACACCACCCGATCTTTGTCGAAACAAAAGATTTTTACAAGCTGCAAATCCAAGCTCCATTCGGAAAAAAAAAAAAAAAAATAAAAATGCCTTGCCCAATAAAATATTCAACTCCCCCTCGGCACATGGATGATAAAGAAATAAGACTCAAGGACTAGAGAAGAGGGAGATCGGTCCTTGAGTTTGACTAACGTGACGCGAATGGAATCTCTTCATTTGTTCTACTTAAGAAAGAAATGGAATCCGCAAGATCTGTTCGAGGATAAAGAACGAAAATTCTAAAAATCTTGTCCGGATTTTGACCATACCCCAAATTTCGGTAGACTAAGGTGATCCGAGTCATTCGATCCGATGGATCTTATTTGGCGGTTCAAATCGGGTTTTTTTAGCTTGCTGTGCATCCTTAGCTCTTAAAATTCAATGTGTCATGTGGGATTAACGTTACTAATTCTCGGATCTTATGGAATTGTAGCTCCTTAAATTTTGTTTGTAATTCTACATGAACTTTATAACGCAAAAATTTAATAAAAAAATTTAACTAGCGTGCGAGATTTATTTATTTTTCCCCATCCGACGGTCGTAAAAAGTCAGTCTATTCTATTTCTTTCCCGATGGTCACGATGGTCGGAAGCCGTTCCCCCGAAGTAGTTCTTGTGAAACCCCCTCGGTCCGACGAGATATCTGGCGGTAAATCTGGAAGAGAACACAACGCCAATAACCAAAACGAAAGCGATCTGTATCTTTGTATCTCGTAAAACACGAAATTTGCCGTGTCAGAGAATCACGGGCGTGGACTAAATTTTTTCTCCTTTTCAAGAAGTATTTTCCCGGAAAAAGGGTCTGTTTTCCCAGATGCAAAGAGGGGAAAAAAAGTGGAAAAATCGGGACTTGCCCACCGGAGGAAGAAAGGGTGTCTCGCTGCTGCTGCGCGCCTGATGCGTGTGCATGTGCTCGAGATATAGAGTCTAGAGAGGGAGGGGAGGGAGGGAGCGCGTGTTCTCTTTTTAACTTTTTTACGGAGGCGAGATCTCTGAGGGTGGATCTCCAAAGCTGTCGCTTTTGTCGAAGACGAGAATAATTCCGGCTAGGAGCCGACACGGCTCGAGACAACAGCAGCGTCGCCTCTCTTGAGAAAAGCGACTTCCCAGCATTTCGAGTAGGAGAGAGAGGAAGGGGCGTCATGTGGGCGCGAGAGAGAGAGGCGGGGCAAGAACAGAACAGAACAGAACAGAACAGGGCAGAACAGAGCGTGGCAGAGTGCGTTGTAGGGTGGGGCACTGTTGCGAAAGGGACGAGTAACTGTCATACTGTAAATGAGGAAGCGGGGGGTTCGGCGTTGGGTGGTCCCGCGGCTCTGCGCGACTTCCTTTGACAGCGACGTATCTACCGACGTTTCAGCCATTTTCACTCTCTCTCTCTTCCCTGCTCTGCTGCCTCCTGCCTCCGCTTTTACTGCACCCCACCGCAACCGAATGGTTGACCTCTTCTACTTCGAGGGGAGAAAAGTAAAGTCCTAAAATTTGTACGTGAAGTGAAATCAAACTCCTAAATATTTCAACTGATCTCTTGTTATATTATAAGCCTTTTCCTTTCCAAAATGTGCAATCTACTCCTTTTGATTGACCATATCTAAAATAATCTATGGTGTCGTTTGAGAATTTGCTTGATCGACATCTTAAAAGTGTGCTTGTTAACATGAATTTAAGACGTTCTTTGCATTTTTAAATAATTTTTTTAGGATTCAATAGACATTTGAAAGAATTAGGACTTCATTACATTTCTCAACATGGTTATTTTTTCTTTTTAGATAAGGTATTACCTTTCCTTGTGACTCGTCTTTAGGAATGGCTACAAACCGCCTCTTATATTTGTACCAAGTAAGGCTTTGTTGGCATGATCGTGGGATAGCCTTTGGATTACTCTGAGTGGGAGATGTGATTTGATCCCAAGATCCGTCGCATCGAAGCAATTTCCCTTGCTAATGTACATCGTTGTGGAGGGTGAGAAAGAGAGCACATCATTTAATATGTACACCACTTGACATAATCACGAGCATTGTATTTCCCTCCATCTCTGTTGATAGATTTGTTTAGGAGATATAAACAATCATGACTTAAGACCAACCACATTAAGCTAAAAATAGCAATATATAAAAAGATTCATGATAGTATTACGTCCGTGCAAATGCCATCTTTGCTAATTTTGCGAATCTAACACTACCCTCTATTTTATAAATTTACAATATAATGGATTATATTGTACATGCTCATTTAAGAAAAGATTCTACCTGCCTTCTCTCGTATTATGTGCTATCTATACATTTAAAATCGAAAAATATTTTTCTAATAAGCATATTTTATAAATGTCCCATCAGCACATGCTAATAAGACTTTAACATGAAAAATCAACATAATAATAAAAAAAAATTGGGTAACTGATAGAGGGGAGAATTGATTGTCGGAGGGGCATGGTTTTTTTTTTTTTTTGGAAAGAACGGAGGGGCATGGTTTGACCTACACTCTCTAGTTCCTAGTCTCTAATCTCTAGGGCCAAAATCCAAAATCAACTGCCACCGGTTGGAAATGGGGCTCGAAGTTCGCAACAAGTTAAGGACAAATTCCTTTTGTCAATTCACGCATCGAAATTCGACTTTGACACGGACCGTCCAAGATAGTAGTTACAACATCCGCCGACGGCCCGAAAATTATTTTACGCAAGCGAACATGTCCGCTCCTCCCTTGTAAGGTTTCAATTTTTTTATCTTGGGTGATTTCAAGCTATTTCTTGTCCTAAAAGCTAGTTTAAAAGATAAGAATTTCATTTGTACTTATAAATCAACTACTAATCCCTATGGGACAATCTCAATATTTTAATCGTCCACTCTCTCCTCCCAATTCTCGATTTTGGGATATATGATGTCGTTCACGCAAAATATCTCTCAACACCAATTGGTGTAGGAGCTAATTTTTGTAACTTACAATTGGGGACAGGGAAGGGTGAATTTCACCTTTGATAAAGGAGCGTGCACATGGGCTTGTACTCAGATGGCCATAACAAGTTACACGAACGTTGCCCCCATCTCTCTCTTTTGTCCCTTTCTTTTTTTTTAAAAAAAAAATTGGCCACATAAAATGCATTAGTGATGTTGCCACATAAAAAAAACAAAGAACTTTTGTTATTTTTCATTACACGGCTCGTCGCTATAAAACCCACTCGAACCATATAGATTTCTAAATCGGCGAAGTAATTTCACAGGGCTCTTCCAAGTCACGCAAGATCAGAGGCGAAGGCTGCGAGGGGGGCCCGATCCAGAACGCGAAAACCGACCCACAAATTCGCCACCAGCCCCCCTCCCCCTCCAAAACAAAATCGGGTTGGTAACCATTTTTCGCCTGCAATTAGTCGCTAAGTACTCATTGAATTGGAATAAGTTTGGCGAGATTCGACATTTTTATCCTGGGTGGAAGAGATTTGACAATTGAAGTGGAGTGGAAGCAGGGAGAGAGGGAGAGATGGGGGAGGTGACTTTAATTGGCACTCCCGCAACGCGTGAACCGCATGCGTAATCCGTGGCGAATCCAGCATAGCGCACTAAAATCCGATCAGTGCTTTTCCATTAAAAGAAGAAATCGAATTGGAGAAGGACCTTCTCGTGGAAGCATTGATGAGAGAGAGAGATGATGGGCATCATGCACTATGTCATGGTCCCTTTAAATGCCATGCAATCTCTCTCCATCACTCCTTTTTTCTTTTATTTCCCCCTTCTTTTTTTTGTACACTGACACGTGCCCCTTTTTGACCTTTTTTTTTTGGCTGGGTAGGTGACCAATACATATACTTTACTTGCTAGGCACGGAAAAAAGAAAGGCATTATGGATGGACGTAAAACTCGATATAATTAAAATGGGTATTAATTCTTTTCATGTGCAATGAAAATAACATTCGCTCCATTATTTTTTGGGTGCCAGGCGATAGAGCATATATCATATACACATACATATATATTTTTGTGTGCGTGTAACTCATTATTGAGTAAGTCGGGAGAGAGAAAGGGAAAAGGTTTTTCTTTGTTCTTTTTATTTTTCTGCATGAGTAATGATAATTACATGATGAGGAAATTAATGAAAATGTCTTTCTCTCTCATTCTCTGAAAAATACCTTCCTCTTTCAGCCCTAGCGATGGGGACGCCTCGCTTTAATTGCAGCATCGAGTCAGAGGAATTTAGGCCCAACCCCCCAAAAAGAAGTAAAAACAGTTTGCCATTAAATGCCTCCCCCTTGCTTAATTACAATGTCCTTTTATTTTATATTCATTTTCTTTTTTAAACTTTTTACTGCGGGCTGCAGCTGCTGCCGCTTGCTCGATTTCGTGCGAAACAATTAAAAAAAGGAAAAGGGCAAAAAATGGGGAGGAAAAAAAGGAAAAGAAAAAGGAAAAATTTTGGGTGGGGATGGCGCAGGCGTTGATGTTTCCACATCCTAGGATCTACGGAACGACACGGAAGCATGCATTAATTAGGGTTTTCTCGGCGCAAGGACGTGCCGACACGTGGACCTATGGGGGGCGGGAGGACGCGTCCATCAGAAGTCTTTTGGGTTTCCCTATTTCTTCTTGACATCCAAATAAATACCCAGAAATATATTTTTCGTTTAAATTATTGGAATTTTCAATCCGACACGTTTGGTTTTTTTCCAAAAATTGCAATCGGGTCAGAGAATTCTTATTTCCTGCTTTTCTTATTTAAACAGGACCATATAATCAAAGATCATCCCTCCATTCGTCATATTCCATTCTTCCTTCTTATTTCATTTTGTCACGTCAAATATAGTTCTAATCTTTTTATAAAATTGGATAATACACTACATAACCGATATACCGTCCAAGAACTTGTTCGGTACAACAGTAATCACACCAAACAACAACGGACGATACAACGGCACTTGCAACTGCAAAGCTAGATCCCATAGCTTGCAGAACATTTCACCACCATTTGGCGAGATCAGCTCGAGACGATCTTTTCTTGGACTTCCCTCGTCCATGCACTTTCGAGGATTTAAAAAATATGATCGGACCAAACGCGTAAATTGCAACACTTCATAACATAGTGAATAACCATGATAAAAAAAACGATAAAGAAAAGATAACTACATGCAAAAAAAAAAAAAATTGCGGCTGAGCTTTGGAAAACAAAAGATAAAAATGGGAACGAGAATCTCTCGAAGCGAGAAAGAGATTCGCAAGCAGTCACATAAGAGCTCACGGCCGTTAACTAGAAAAAGGTGAAAACGGAAAAAAAAAAAAAAAAAAAAAATCGCGGGAGGCCGTTACTTTTTCTGAGGAGGCTCAATTTTCCTTTTTTCCTTTTTTTCCTTTTTTAATTATCATTTTTACCCCCTTCTCCAAAGAAAAAAAGAAGGAGGAGGAAGAAAACGAAAATACCAATTTCCCCTCCACCCTCCCCCGGGGAAAGAAAAGGACACGTCAGCAAAAACTGAAGTGACAGCAATGACAAATCAGCAAAAGCAGAAGGAAGGAAGGAAGGGAAGGCAAAGTGGGGGCGACGATGCTCGAAGCTTCAACCATTTTAGAGAGAGAAAGAGAATGACCCCCTGCTGTTAACAAACCCGAAACCAGATCTTCGATTTTCCCCCTTTTTATTTTCCCTCCTCCCCCGTCGCGTTTTCTCGAGAAAACGCTCCCCCCCGGTCGTCCTCCTCCTCCCCTCCTTTTCCCGAGAAAAAGAAATATCCATTTTCTCGGCGGAGACTTTCTCTCTCTCTCTCGGCCGGAGAGATTCCGATCGCCGATCCCTGCCGGGCCGCCGATCCAGCTCCCGCCCCGCCGGATTAGGGAATTCGCGGCGACGGTGCGTTCTCTCTCTCTCTCTCTCTCTTGTGCGGAGGCGGCTCCGTCTGCCCGCACCGTCGGTGCGCTTCCCTCTCTTTCTCTCTCTACCTCTATCTACCTTTCTTTTTCGGGGGCGTTACGGGAGATCCGTACGGCCGTCGCTCGGCATTGTTGAGTTTCAATGCGGGTTCAGCTTTTATGAGCTTTCAATGCCGCCCCTCGTCGATGTAAATGCTCGCGCGGCGGCCGTTCCGTACGCTTCGGAGTTCCCATAACGGTCTCTGCTTCCTCCTCCTCCTCCTCCTTCTTCACTGTGATTTATTGGTGCTGTTGGATTGGACGTTTCCTTCTTCTTCTTCTTCTTTCGAGCGAGGATTCTGATGGGTTTTCGAGCTGCTCTGCGACGGCGCGTTCGGGAGGTGCGCGTCGGTGTCGAGCCTCGTTTCGGGGTTCTCCCCTGGCTGTTGTTTAAGGCAATTTTTGGGCAGTGAACAGTGCTCCCCGGTGTTCCATTGATTTCAGTAGCGAGTATAGCGCGTGAAAGGCGGCGAATTTAAGTGTGAGCTGGTTGTGAAGAAGGAAAGTCGCGTTTTTTCTTTCCCTCTTCCACTCTCGGTTGTCAGCTGCTGGAGTTTCGCCAAGTTTCCAGATCTGTCGAAATTTGTGGGTATCTCGAGGTCTTTCTGTGGTGTCCGGTAATGGCACGTCAGTTCACCGGAGTGAGCGATCGTGTCTTTGTTCTTGCAATTCCTGAGCTCGCGCGATGAGGGTCCTGCATTAAATGCATTCTAGATACTGGGGCAGGCAAGAACCGGGGATCGCGAGTGCTGCTTTCTTTTGCTCGAGCTGGACCGTTCTGTATGGTCGCTTTCGTCTTTTCATTGCTCTTTTGCACTCTGATAAGCAATCAGACTCTGGAATGGTCGAAGGGAATTTGTCGCAGACTAGAGGGTCTTCTTTATACCTGTTCGTTTTTCATTTGGGTGTGGGTGCTGATGCCCATTTGCAGATAGATGACCGTTTTTGAATTGCATCTTATCTGATGATTCGTCGTCGTGGTCGTTTCCAGAATCATACTATCTTGGTTTATTTCTATTATTCCTTTCTAGCTTTTCATTTTCGTCATACGTCTTTCCCAGGCACATGTGCGCTGCTGAGATTGAGTCTGGCTCGATTTCTTCCCCCGAAGAGTAAGGTTAAGCTGGTGATATATTATAGTGGATTGAGATGTCAGGTATGTCTCATGTGTTTATATCCCTCCTTAATCTGAGCCCACAAGTCACGCCATCCCGGTGATCTATAAATTGATTTATGGTAACGTTTTCTGCAGAAGAACTAGAAGGGTTCAGGGGTTACGATGACATAAGAGAAAGGAGAACAGATCCTGAGAACGCTGATGACGAAAGACGGAGATCTAAAATTGGGACTCTTAAGAAGAAAGCCTTAAATGCTTCGAACAAGTTCACTCATTCCCTTAAGAAGAGAGGAAAAAGGAAAGTCGACTACAGGGTACCGGCAGTTTCCATAGAGGATGTAAGAGATGCAAAAGAAGAAGGAGCAGTTCTTCAATTGCGTCAAAAGCTTCTCGACACAGATTTGTTGCCATCTAGGCTTGATGACTATCATACATTGTTGAGGTTAGTTCAATTCGTCCTTCCTGCTTTTCAGTGTTCTTGAGTGAGAATTAAACATGGTGACCTCTTCCTTTTCCTTCTCATATATAGGTTTCTGAAAGCTAGGGATTTTAACATTGAAAAAACAATCCAAATGTGGGAGGAAATGCTTAATTGGAGGCAAGAATACGGAACAGATACCATCCTGGAGGTAATTAGAAATCCTTTTTCACAAATGCTCTACCATCAGAAGAATCTGTATCATTAATCTATGCTCCATGGCAATTATTGAATTAAGCAGATGTTTCAGAATATTGAAAACAAGGACAAAATAGATGATGCGTGAGAAGTGGATTGTTCGCTATGTCACATCCTTCATTTGTTTGAAATGTGTAGGATTTTGAGTTTGATGAGTTGGAAGATGTCTTGCAATATTATCCCCAAGGGTACCATGGTGTCGATAAGGAGGGCAGGCCATTGTACATTGAAAGGCTGGGTCAAGCTCATCCTAGTAAGCTCATGCGTATAACCACTATTGAGCGATACCTGAGATATCATGTCCAAGAATTTGAGAGGGCTCTACAGGAGAAATTCCCAGCGTGTTCGATTGCAGCAAAGAGGCGAATATGTTCAACGACAACTATATTGGATGTAGACGGATTGGTATGTTGCTGGTACTCATATGCCATTGGCAATTTTTTAAAGTTTGTTTTTCCCTAAGTTTATTTTGGCAGCACTTATGTCTGCTCAGACATTCTTCTTGAGGGTGCTTTCCAATGTTTGATTGTTAATATATCCTCTTTAAGAAAAATTTCCGATGTTATTTTGGCCTCCTAGATGACTCTGCCAGTTCATTTTGTTGTAGAATTTAAGTATGGTGATAAGCAACAAAAGATTAATTTATCCATCGATAGTTGCTTTTTTTAGCAATTGTGCTGGTCCTTTTAACTTGTTGATTCAAATTCATATGAGATGCAGAGCATGAAGAACTTCACTCGAACTGCCGCAAGTCTTTTGGCTGCTATGGCGAAAATAGACAACAGCTATTACCCTGAGGTATTTGATTACCATGAACACCATTGTGTGCACTTTTTGTAATGTCTCTGACTGGTCTGAATTCTGCAGACTCTTCATCGCATGTACATTGTTAATGCCGGTACTGGCTTCAAGAAAATGCTCTGGCCTGCAGCTCAGAAATTTCTTGACGCGAAGACAATAAGGAAGATACATGTAAAATGATCCTACCTTGAGTCCCATAGTATCCGCCTACCTTCTTCGTTTAATGTTTTGCTAATCTATGGTTACCTCCTATCTTTCAGGTTTTGGACTCCAAATCCTTACCTCGACTCCTCGAAGTTATTGACTCAAGGTTTGTTTTTTATTTTTATTTTTTATGCTGATTTATTGTTGTTAAGTAACTTCAAACATGCAGGTGTTGACTTCAGATTTGGTTTTTCCTTCCAGCCAACTGCCTGACTTTTTGGGTGGTTCTTGCACCTGTTCCGGTGAAGGAGGGTGCCTTAGGTCTAACAAGGGTCCGTGGAATGATCCTGACATAATGAAGGTACTGCATCTTTTTATTTATAATTCTTTCTTTACTCAAATTGATGAATCAAAAGTTAAGTTGAAGTGATTCTGACATTGTGAAGCTCGTGCGCAATGCGGAAGCAACGTTTGTGAGACAAATTACCAGAGTTTCTGACGATCAAGAGAAAGTTGACTCTTATATTCAGATACTCCCATTGAAGGCAAGAGTTAACTGCTTGCATGTTGACAGGACTGATTTTGTTGTGTTTCTAATCTAGATTGTCAGTTCTTCTTCTTCTTCTTCTTCTACTTCTTTTGCTGAGTTATTATGCACTCTACTTATCAGGGCAGAGCTAGTGATATGTCAGCAGCTGAATCAGGGTCAGATGTAGATGATGCTTGTTCTCCAACAGCGCAAAGAAGTTCTAGTTTTCCTTGTTTGGACCCAGTGCATGAAGAGGTGATTCCTAGAAATTGGGACATGATGTCTTAGATTACCTTGTGTGTGTGTTAGATGCTGTGTTAGTGTCTCTATTTGTATATCACTCAATAAAGATGTAACTGATGCAGGCAAGAGCTTCGGATTCAGAAGCCTATTACAGTTGCCATGATAACTTCATTTCAATTAGGAAAGCCAGTGAAAGTGAACTGGGAGTGGAAGCTGCTCAGGATCTGCTGCTTAATAGAAGTTTGTCTTGCAAGGATCTACAGACATCAGAAGGTATTGATTGTTTGCCTGATTGACTAGATAGCAGATTCTATCCTACTTGTGGTTCTTTAGAAACAATTGAAAAACAACGCTTCTGATGAGGACCAGGCATAAATGGGATCCAGAAAATGGAAAAAATAAAAATAAAATTTAAGCTGGCATAATTGTTGACAGCCTTTTATATGATGATCCTTTTTTTTTTTTTTTTTTTTGGTCAGATATGATGATCCATTTTGTAATTGTCAATTTGGCAAAGTATTCTTTTGACTATTGATATACTGATACATCTCTCTCTAGGAACTTACTTTGTTCATTGGTTAGGCAACATCAGGGAAAAGGAGGATGTCAGGAATGTCAAAAGTGATAAAAAAATAAATATATATTTGAGCAGGCATAATTGTTGACAGCCTTTTTTATGATGATGCATTTCGTAATTGTCAATCTTTCTTGGTGAAGTATTCTTTGGCTATTGATATGCTGTTACATCTCTCTCTAGGGACTTCCATTGTTCACTGGTTGAGCAACATCAGGGAAAAGGTGGATGTCAGGAATGTCCAGAGTGCGGCACGAATATTTGTCTCGTTCATGGTCAAACTTTTTGCATTCTTCCGCTTTTTTGCATCTAAATTAGGGAGAAAGCGGAATACTGTTCATCCATCTAACATGATTGAGAGCAACACAAACAGCCAACTGGAAGTTGTAGATGATATAACTGAAGAAGATCGTATCCTCCCATGTGTAGAACGTCTTCAAAAATTAGAGAAAGCACTTGAGGAACTTAGTCATAAGCCTGCGGAAATTCCATTGGAAAAGGAGAGAATGCTTTTGGAATCTCTGGAAAGAATAAAGTCAGTGGAGTTTGACCTTGATAAAACAAAGAGAGTGAGTTATGCTCCCCTTATTTTTGAATCTGAAAGAAGGACCGTGATGGCAATACTGTGGGTAATTTTCTCATTCCATTGGAATTTTGTTACAGGTACTTCATGCTACGGTGATGAAGCAACTGGAGATCACTCAACGGTGGGAGAATTTGCAGGATTCAAGGTGTCGAGTAAGTTGACATCTTTAGAAATTTCCTTGTTTACAGACGTCTTCATTGAATTTTGTCCCTGGAGATCAATAACATCCCACACGAATCTCGTAGCATCTTGTTGTACTTCGCTGAACCAATTTACATGCTTGTTCATAAAAATTGTAAATGCATGACAGTAACAAGATCTAGACGAATGTGCAAAACGAGAATTGTTTGATTATGCTTTACGGGTGTGTGAATGGCTAGTATGAGACGCTAAACAACAAAAGTGAAGTAAGATTTCCACACTAGAAATGTTGATGCTTTTGGTTTTCTTTGGAATGCAAATCTTACTGGATCATTATTGCAGCAAAGGAGGTTCTTCTGTTAGATGCTTGAAGAGTCAATGACACAAAAAGTGCAGATGAGAACACAGAAAAGTTGGTGCTGTGGTCCATAATATTGGGTTTTCGAATCCACTATTTGCTCCCAACGCTTGCTTTTCACTGTTAGCATATATGCTCAAGTTGGCAACAGATGCCCGCTGCTTCACGGTTGTCCTGCAGTTTCGACACAGTATATGGAAGAAAGAAACGCCTGAGGAAATTCTTTTTGTTGCACGGCACGATGTTGGTGGCCATTGTATATCGGAGCATTGTATAGTCGATGAATTTTTAATGGGATAGAAGAGAAAAGTGGGTGACACTGATAGTAAAGTAATTGCAGTCCCTTTTGATATGGAGGGATTGCTTTTGAAATTTTGTCAAATCATCATGAAATGGTCTGATGAGATCTTCCCCGCCCGAAAATCTCTGCAAAGTCTTTGCAACGTTGGAGTAGCATATCAAGCATATCAGGCGCGGCATTTAATTATTTTGCACATAGGTTTGTGCTTTAGCAGGATGGTGCCTCGGATCAAATTTGAAGCTGGGTCAGATCAGACACTCACTGGACCATAAGGTTATTCCAAGGCTAACTTGTCAAACTGCGAAATTCCAGGACATGATTTAAGATTGACGAGCCTCGTATTGTTTGCCAAAACGTCAAATTTAGCTGTTTTGTTCTCTTTCGTTGGTCAAAGAATAAATTAGTGCTCGTGCGGACGATCGTCCCTCCCCTCCGCCGCAGGATCTGACTACGTCCTCTCTTCATTTAAGCAAGCCTGGAAGACCTTTTAATTACTGAAAAGCAGGTGAAGTCTTGAGCAGGGTGACAAAGGGGGACCGGAATCAACGGGGGCAGTTGCAGGGATGGGGACTGCAACTCAGAGAAATTTACCTTTCGGACTTCAACCTATCTCTTGAGCTCATTATAATTCCATAAATGGTTCCCGAAATTTGATCTAACGGCCAATATCACTTTTGAATTTTTGCTATGTTTAATATGATTTTTAAATTTTTGATAAGTGTTCAATTTAATCTATAAATTATATGAAGATTTTTAATATTATTCTTCAGTTATTATAAATTTAGAGATAATATTGAATATTTTTATAAAATTTAGGGGACTAAATTGAATATCAATAAAAATTTAAAAATTATATTGAATAAATTAAAATTTTAAGAACGATATTACATGTTAAATTAAACTCTAAGAATTATCTATGTCATTTTCTTTAGATGAAGTGAATTGCGTTCTAAAAATATAATGACTTAGAAGAAAACAGAAGAAAAATGGTTCAACTCAATCATGTATTCAAAAATGCTCACCAGCTGGCGATGGCGAAGAAAGAAGAAACTGCGACTGCGAGAGAAGAAAGTGACGCGTTCGCGAGCTTGAAGTCACCTCTCTCTCTCTCTCTCTCTCTCTCTCTGTGCACCTTCCCCACGGACGACTACTATGTCAATGTCCATCTCTCGACCCAAATCACCACCGAATGTTACGCTGTCTTCAACGCTCCACTTCAGCTGATGGTTCTAATGGCTTTGCCACGCGCTGCTTGAACCTTCGCTCGCCTTCTCTTTCTGCGTAAAGCAGAAATTGACGACGCAAGAAGAAAGCCGCTTGCTTCTCCGCAAAAGGAAACCCGATTCCTCTCCGTCCGTCCGTCCGTCCCTCCCTCCCTCCCTCTCTCGCTCTTGCTTTCTGGGTCTCTGCACTTTAGCTCAATATCCCAGAAATCAATGGCGCCATACGGGTTCTCTCCCTGCATGCTGTGTGCCCTCTTCTTGATTCTTTCGGCCTGTGCCTCCAAAACCGCTCCTTTGGCCCACCCCATTTCAGGTATCTTTATCTGGAGACTCCTCTTTTCCAGGACCCGCCAATTCATCCTCTCGTGGTGGACCCGTGAATGTCATCCTGAGATTTTTTATTTTCTTGATATGTGGATGCAGATGACACGTTCGAATCTCGGGCTCTTGCGGGTCGGCATCTCCTCCAGGCTACACAAAGTAAAAATCTTTCGCGACCCCGTTTCTTTATTGTCATTTCTTCCGAGCTTTTTGATGCATTGGGCCGTTTCGGGATCTTGGCGTCCCGAATTTGTTTCCGGTGTGGAGATATCGTGGCAACAGATCCCTGGTTGATGGTTATGTTTAGTTACTCGAATTATGCGAGAGTTGTAGCTCTTAGGTAAGTTAGTTCTAGCATACGTCCAGTGTCTTTTATGCTCAATGACTACTTAGTTCGGTGAAGGGCAGATCAAATTCCAATCAGATATCTGTCCAGCTTCTACTTCAGGGTTATCTTACACTCTCTCACGATGGAATTGTAGGAAAGATGGAACTTTGTCTTAGGAAGTTTAATTTTTGATTTGGTAGAATTTTAGAATGCTATAGTTAGGCCACTATTGTTCTATCTCTGCAAGAAATTCTCAAATCTATGAAATTGAAGAGACTCGATCTAGTATGGAAAGGGAAAAAGAACAAAGCCTTTAACTGGAAGCGTGTGAAAAGCGTGGTGTTACGACTAGGTTTGTGCTGTTCTCATCATCTGGTTCTTGTAGCATAACTGGGGACTCCGCAAATTGATGACCCCTTTGAGGGAGCTCTTTCGAAACATTATCAGCAAAGTACTTTACTTTTTAACAGATGTATGTTATCAATACTGCACTGTAGCTAGCCACCATTCATGCTGCATACGTATATTAATGAAAAGGCGTATATTAATAAAAAGGCAAAAAATGATCACAAAGATATGGGCAAATAATGCCCCAGCCTCATCTCTGCACCGATTCGCTCAACTTGCATGTTTCTTTAATTTGATCATTGTTTCGCATATCCAAGTCTAGAGCATTTAGAATCTCAATTTTCTGCAATGAATTTTGCAGGTTGTCCAGTGAATTTTGAGTTCCTGAACTACACGATCATCACGAGCAAATGTAAAGGACCTACTTACCCTGCCAAGGTCTGTTGTGCAGCATTCAAGGAGTTTGCGTGCCCTTATGCTGATGTCATTAGCGACCTCAAGAATGACTGCGCTTCGACCATGTTCAGCTACATTAACCTCTACGGGAAGTACCCACCTGGCCTTTTCGCTGCCGAATGCAAAGAAGGATCACAAGGGCTCGAGTGCCCAGCATCAGCACCATCATCCGTAGTCCCTGACAGTAGCGGGGCTCAAATCACATTCCATACGCCCCTTCGATTAGTCCTTTCAATTGGCTTCATCATCCTTGTGTTCCACGTTCTGTTTGGACCACGACTGTAATCTCTCTTCATTGCAATTATTGTATTCTTTTTATAATAACATCGAGAAATATATGATTGCTGGCCTCTTCATCTTTTTGTCTGTCATGTTTTGGTAAGCCTGTTCTTAAATGACCTGCCCCTGATCTGTGCTAGGTTTTCACATAACTGTTGTTGGATATTTATTGAGTCAGTTCGTGATTATGTACACTTAGCTGTATACCAATATGCCATGGTTCTTGAATTATCAACTTGCAACTTGCGGAATGAAATCTTTGGATGGTTGTCGTCTCAAAGGCTGTGGCGTGCAATTTTCGTTCTTTTTCCCGAATGCCCGGCCCAACCACCATCGACCTTAGCCATTGACAGTGGGCCTCAAGTAAAACTCAGTGCATCTCTTCTGTTAATAATTCATCGGGCTTCATCGTCGTCCGTGATTTAAGAAGAAGAGATTTGTAAATGATATCAATGAATAGTTTTAGCCATCGCTTCAATACAAATCAGAATGACCAGAGTTCAACTTTATCTATGCAATTATTAACGCAAATATGCCGCCGCAGGAAGCCTCTTTACTTTAGTCTTCTCCTACATGGCACCGTTGTCCTGGATGTTGCTGTCGAGAAAAGGAGTGTCTTCCCCAAGCCCAAGTTCCTCAAGGAACCCAAGATCATCAAGGAAATTCTGCATTAGAGACGAACATAATAGTCATCAAAATGGGTCATCATTGTCGATCGCTATATTAAAGCCAAACTGACAGACCAAATTTGGAGAATAGCTCCAGACAGTAAATCAACTTACCGTATCAAGCATATCTGTGAACATAGCCTCGTTACCAGATATTCGGCAGTCCTCAACAACGGGATTATGGTTATTCTGGTAGCCGAACTCTCCTTTGGCTGTGGTGATATTGCAGCCGTAAGATTCATTCGCTTTAGCTCCGATGGTGCTGAGGGCTACAAGCGGACCCTGCTCAGAAGCATGATGGGGAGTACCTGAATTAAGGCTTTGAATGTCATGTGTTGGAATCTGGCTATGCAATGGATGATGGTGAGTAGCGGCGGAAAAGTAGTATCTTGGATGTGCAGCTTCATCCGGGATTTGCATATATGTAGGTGTTTGGGACATCTGCATGATGAGCGAGTTGTCACTTTGTTTAGGAAGAACTGGGGGTGCGTTATTCATTGGTGGGGTGAACCCAACGGATGGCGCAGGAGCATATGGCGGGCATTGAGCTGATTTATTCACTTGCTGTTGGCGACCGTAGTTCTGGAGAGGCAGGTTCGGTTGCTGCAATGGCGCAAGCGGTTGTTGTGATTGGAGCCCCATTTGGTAACTTGGGAGCGCGTTATGATGTGGGAACTTGACAAGATTAGGCATCCTCGAGCTGCAGCCTGTGCAGTGCTGTTGAGGGGCGATACTCATAGCCTGCGAAGGATATTGAGCTGCAGCAGCATACTTTTGGATACCGCCGCACCCTATTGATGGTGGAGGGGAAGGAGTCGGATTGGTGAAGCCAGGGCCGTTAATGAGAGAAGAAGTTGCATTTTGATGCTCCGAGCCTTCACCTATCTTCTTGGAGTTCGTGCGGTATTTCTGCATAATTAACAAGCTTGATTTCATAAACATTTCTCACGGGAATTTAAGGAATAAATACAATTGTTAATGCACTCATATTCCTTTTTTCCCAAGTTGCTCTTGATCTTTCTAAATGATATTGAATCAGGGACTCTTACCTGAAGGTGGCTGGAGACGTTTTGCCTAGTGAGATGTGGGACACCCGTCATTTTCCTCATAATTTGCAATATCTTCTTCGGTTTGACATCTGCATTGCGGGTCATATAAACCGCGTCAGTCAAGTCAACTATCGTCTCTCTCAAAAAGGATGCGCGCATCACGTACCATGGTTTCCAAGACTATTGACGGCCATTATAAACACCCGGTTGAGCTCAGATGTCCATACAACGCGGGGCTTCTTCGCCCCCACTTTGTTCTTGCCATGATTGGCTTCATCTTCGCTGCTCTTTTTCAGGCTTTTGGAATTCACTTCCTCGTTCTCTGCCCGAGTATGACTATTGTCAGATGAAGATGTGGTCAGAACGCGCGACGTCTCAAATTCTTTAGTAGAATTGTTGCTTGAGGATCGGTTGCTCCGAAGCACATGTTGCCATAGAATCTTGAGAGTGCTGACTTGAATGGGCTTCACTAGATAATTGCAAGCGCCGCTGTTCACTCCTTTCACGACAATGTCCTTTTCAGCGTCGCTTGAAAACACTAATGAATTTAAACAATAGAAAAGGAATATATCACATTAATTCCCATAAATTCATGAGTCTGGCTTGAATTAATTGACATATAAGAACTTACTGACTACAGGCAAGGTTATCCCCATGGCAGCGATCTCGGCGAGAAGCTGAAAGCCATCCATGCCAGGCATGTGAACATCCGTTAGGACAATGTCGAACCTGCCCTTATTCTCTCGAATCATTGACAGTGCATCCTCTCCTCGCTCGCACTTTGTCACTGTAAAAACACATTATACATATCATGCATGCAGATTCTTGGCTAAACCATCTGCATAAGATGGATTCAAGTATCAAACTTCTACTCTCTATATCATTTAAACCGTCCACCTTCAGGCACAAGCATAAGGAATCAACCTTCGTCATCTCTGTCTCTGTCTTTCGTTTCATAAAAAACAAGAATGCATTAGGGGAAACATGAGTCAGTATCTAAGATTTTATCTCTAGGGTTAGATGGGAATTTGAGATTGCCTGTGCCTACACTGGATTCAAAAATCTGGTTGCAATTTGAACATCAACTCGCGATCAAGAAAGCTAATTCCTCAACTACTTCGAGTACGCGGTTAGAATTCTCTCTTCTGCAGTTCAGTTGCGGTGACTAATTGTACGTACAGCCAGTAATACCACAGCGATCGACTCAGGAAACAACATAACAACACATTTTATTGCAGGTGCGAAGCGAAGCAGTGCTAGTGAAGTTACCTCGGTACGAACAATCTTGAAGCATCTTCTCCAGAAGGTGGAGACAGGTGACATTGTCGTCAACCAAGAGAACCCTTAAACCCTTTGGGAATTGATCACCATCCTTGCTCCAAACGTTACTATTCTCGTCGTGGGTCACGCCTTCCATCGCTGTGTTTTCCATGCACGTCTCTCTCTCTCTCTCTCTCTCGCCTCTTGTAATTTGTGGTGATGGAGGGGACTTTGGACAGGAGAGAGACAGAACTTAACGATAACTAACAATGTTTATACCATGGCTGTCAAGCCTTGAGCATAGGATGGATCAAGCCGGTTTATTTCCCGATTGAAGGCGTTCTTTACTTCATGGTGTTTCGAAACAGGAAATAACCAGGAGGGGTAATTACCTAAAGAGAGAATCGATTACCTGCTCCTTGGAAGATCTTGCTTTTACTAAAGTCAAATGTTTCTTGGTCTGCACTAATGTTAAAAACGGGAAACTTGGGATTGAAGCGACCGCAAGAATGAGCAGAAACTCGATATTTCTGGCCCATAAATATTTGTTTCCCTATTTTAATCTTTTCTTTTCTTGTAATTAAAAGTGGGTTTTGCTTTTGGGATATTTAATGATCAATTTCCTTATTAGATCCTTCGCCATAAAAAGCAACACGAAAAAACTATCAATTCTAAATATTTCTGGTGATTAAATACAATTGATGTGCAACTATGTATCAAAATAAAAAAAAGAGCTATATAGTATTTAATGCAAAGTCAAATTCTACTTAATTACGTTAATACCAATTTTTTTTTTTTCTAAACTTGTAAACTCATGCCATATTTATCCCAAATTATAGGTACAATTGTGTCATATTTACTTTAAATTATTTTTCATGTCACAAAAAATATCAAATTAGCATTTCCATCACATATTTATCTCAAATTAGTTTTTATGTTACAAAAACTTCCAAATAATTTTTGGGCTTTTGCTCCGGAAAGAAGTCCGTCCAACCCAATTCGCTTTTGCCAATGCTACACTGGATGGATGACACAAGCTAATACAAACTGGTGAAGAAGAGAAGTTCCAAACTTTCCTCCTCCAAGGAATGCTGCAAAACCTCAAAGTCATACATCTAATTCTCCAAGAAAGACCCTCGCATTTCTCATTAACATGTGACACTTCAACGATCCGTATCCTGAATTCATAAGTGAATGTTCGATCGATCTTGTTGTCCGAACAGTTTCTGTTGTTCTCAATCGCTCATTTCTATATATATATTTTTTTTATACCTTTCTTTTCCTGTTCGATTAAGAAGCCTGTCTGCATTCGGGAAAGCACGAGAGAGATTGCGAAGAAGTGTTTGTTGTGTTATTTTTTATTGCAAGAGTTATTTTATCTTCGTATGGATGTTTAGACTTTGATTTTTGTTATATCTGATAAGTTGTAACTCCCATGGGTTTCGGTTAGTCGTTAGCTGATGCTGGTGTGGATCGACGAGTTTCTTTTATGATCGTTTCCTCGTTCTGCAAAGTGTCCTTCATGAAAGTTTTCAATGCGAATTTCCCCTCGTTTTAGCTGTTTCTTCTGCATCACTCCTTTTGAAGACCATCCTGCTACATCTCTCTCTTCCACCACCACTGAAGTTCCTCGTTTCCCAGACCCAGTCGACTTGGTACCTACCACCATCACGCCGGCCTTAACAACGATGCTGTCCTCCTTCAGCCAGTCAAGATGTCATCAGGGTTGAAGTCGAGGCGCTGCGATGAGTAGCATCCATGACGGTTTCGCTGATTGCTACCATTGGCACATTGTGTCGCGCTACCATAGGCTACGTTCAAAATTTCTTCTCTTTGGGTTTTCTGTAGCCTCGTATGGGTTTGTCCGTGGTTTGGTTTAAGCAAGTCGTTCCTCCTTTGTTGATTCACAGATGCATTGCCTGCTGAGAACAGTTGCTGCTGCCTCTCACTGGAGTTACGCCACCCTCCAGTTTAAGCTAAGGACGCGCTTGGCGAGCAATCTCATCTCTTCTTCCTGAATGCCCGGCACGACCATCATCGACCTTAGCAATTGACAGTGGGGCTCAAATCAAACGCGGTGCACCTCTCTTGCTAGTACATTCATCTGGCTTGGTCGTCGTCCGTGTCTTCCAGCTCCTGTGATTGTTGTCCTTTTGCAAATTCGAGGAATACAGCCACCAGCCTTGACGGCCTCCATCTACTAATTTTCTGGTACGCACCTGCCCCCGACATGCCATAGTTTTCGACTGGTCAATTCTGGCGAGGAACAAAATCATTTCGGATGGTCGTCGTTTCAAGAGTCTGGAATGCAACCTACTTTAGTTTATCTGGCCGAGTGCATTGATGATGACGTGACTATCTCAGTTGCACCTAGTGATTGAGCCGAACTTGGAGAGAGAGAGAGAGAGAGAGAGAGAGAGAGACGTACTTCTTTTGAAAAAAATTCCGGTCACATCTGGCTTGATTGGACAGTTGATCCAAACCGTCATACATAGCAGGAAAACCAATGCAATTCGAAAGTGAGCCCGAAAATTCTATACCCCCGTGACAATTTGGAACTTTTTGAAGAGAGATCTGAGAGAGAACTTGAGATGAGGAAGATTCACTATGTTATTCTGAGCAATTCTTCAATTACAATATCCTTGGCACTTGAAATATACTCACAACGCAAACGTGTTGTAATCTACACACACACAGGAACATAGCAAAAGCGGAATCCTCATGCCAGGATTATTTAGCAAGATCTTGGACATCATGGACAAGTCATACAGGAAAAGAGAAGGCCGAATTGCGACGCCAATTAATCATGTATTCACCTATCTTAGCCTCAAGTGTTTGTTGTCTGAGAAGAACAAAATGCTGATTTTCTCTGTCCAGTCAACTTCCTCAAGGGTTCACTGCTGCCCAGATAAGCACCAGCCTTAACAGATTGAAGTCGATGGGCGTTCACCATAAGAGATTGAACCTAGACTTCTGTCGAAACCGCTTCTTTGTCAAGCACCAGGGCTCAGGGAATGTGCTCAACTGTGTTATGCCAGAAAACAAGGCAATGTCTAAAGAAATCAGAATCCTGAAGAGGAAGTCTTCATCCCCCCACTTTTTTTGGCTAGTCGAAGATTAGATCCTAAATATGTATGCAAGCAGCATATACACAGTCAAGATTAGACCTTAAATGGCAAAGGAAAGTGAAGAAGCCTTACGTTGCTGATTAGCTTAGCCCCAAACCAAGCAGTATCCGCACCAAAAGGTGGTGTTTCGACCCTGATCCCACTTGAAATGGAAGGGGGAAGAAGTCCATGCAATTCTTTCTCCAACCTCTCTGAACAAGAATTCTCAAATGCACGTCAATTATTATTTTGTCAAAATTTGGGACCTGAACGGTAATTCACAAATAGTCTCATAGTATGATTATCGAGGCATATAAAAAATTGCTCATTGCATAGCATTTTTCAACAAGAATGCTGATACAGGAGCAGACGGCATATACCTGCTAGTCCAGGTAAACATGCTGTCCCTCCAGACAAGACCACGGTCTTGAACCATGTGTCATCAGCATTTAGCTCTGCATCATGGCAATGGTCTATGCAAAGTGCTACTGCCTGGTGCAAGCTCATTGTTCTTCTGTATGAAGCATATGATATAACTTTAACAAAAGCATTTCTCATCTGACAAAGTCCGAAAAAAGACTGCAGTATTGTATTACAAAATGCAGAGAGAGAGAGAGAGAGAGAAGAGACAGAGGCTGGAGACAAATAAGACAGATGAAGAATCTGCTTTCATAAGGCAGTCGACATTTGTCTGAGAGAATCTATATAAGACTTAGAGCACTAAGCTCCTCAAACATCAAAAAATTGATGGCAAATAGAAGAGATGATCTTACACTCCTGCCATGCGAGGCTGAAATAGGATCTCTCCTGTTTGAAAGCGTTCTCTGGAAAGAGTAAATGACCCTTCCACTGGATGTTCATAAGTTGCTTCCGTGTTCTTGTGTAACTCGGCTTCATAATCAGCCGCAACATAACATAGCTTCTGCATTTCCATTTCGTCCAACATAAAAACAATAGCAGACATCAGATGGTGGTGCTACGTAAGTGTAAAAGATGAGCTTGAAGAAGCCAATAAAATAGGTTAAGTGTAAAAAATGAGCTTGAAGAAGCCAATAAAATAGGTTAGACATTGTGCAGCTTGAGTTCATGGTTGAGTGGCCAAGATCTGCCTCAAATTTTATGTGGATCGTGAAGAGGAAATAAATTTTAGGCATACGATTTCACTCAAATGTTCCACATACAGAGAAGATTGAGTCGATTAGCAGAAAGTTGTAACTGCAGAAGAAAAGCATCAGCATTTGGGACCTCGAGTCCCTTTTCTAGTCTTGTTAACCAAGAGTGTTCTTAAAGGACAGGACCTGGTCAGACTTTATTAGAAATTCCATTGTTCCAGGTACCATTCTTGCACAGACTAACATTGTCATGGGGAGTCAGCTGATGAATCCTCACTGTTTTGCAGCATGTTTAAATGACGGAGAGATTCAGAAAGAATCCAATGCACTCTGGAATACAAGATACGAGTGAACCCTGCTCAACCATCAAGGAAGAATGTGTTACCTCCTTCAATGTACGGATGGTATACAATGACTCAAAACTCATATTCCTCTGCTGCATCAGCTCCCGGAGGAATCCTGTCAGTTTTAAAGCTCCGAGTCCCGTAACTTCCACACCTACCTTGCGCATAACTTTACCATGCAAAACTTGGGAGAGAAAGAGAAAATGGGGTAAATTAGGAAGTTTTAGATCTTACAGAATTAAAAAGCGGGAAGCATCAATTTTGCATTTGGATATTCCAGAGGTTCACCATCCCATTATATTTATCATGAACCTAGTGTGTTAAATGTACACTCTCTATCTCATTGTTAACCCTTTTTTAATTTTGGTAAGGTAAGATATATATTGACTTTTAACCAATAAGCTATACAGCAAGGTGACGTCGGCACCAAAAACTTACACTCACGAAGACAAACATGTCGTAACGAGTGGAAGAGTTAACCCTTTTAACATCAGAAAATGCTAGAAATTTAGTTTTTTGAAGAAGGGGTAGCATGAGATCAAAACTATTTGGGATGTCAAGATTATGATCACATTCTATAGTGTTCTTTACATATTAGACTAACAAACATTTGTGTTCTCTTTTACTGAAAATTTAATACAGATCGATGAAGTTTTCTAGAAAACAATGAGTTCATGTTAAACAAATAAGAGAATATTTCACAAGAAGAACCAAAATCAATAACTAAGTTAAGCACAGATGAACAGGTGATCTGAAACCACCAAATTCCAACCATCAAATGGATTTCTATGGGATTGATGAAGTAACAGATTTGGGTCCATGTAGCACTTCCCGAGAAGAAGTCAAGAAACTAGATGAGGCAGGAGGCCTGATTGGCATCTCACTCCCACCAGAAACTAAAGCTGCATCACTCATAAATAGAAATGAAGAAATGATTACTTGGAACAATGGAGGTCGCCTGGAAACCAATATTGACGGAAATTCCAGAAATTTGCCTCGCTGCAAAGAGTGACAAAGTTGCCTACAGTCAAAGAAGAAGCATGAAGAGTTTATGCTCAAAGCAAGAAATTAACCAGTTTGAAATGAAAAGGAAGTTCCTAGCAATAGGTACAGCAAGGTCTTTCAATCCTCAATAAGTCGAGCACAAACACACATTTCACCAAAAGAAAGAAAGCACCCAACTAGAGTGAATGTGCATCAAGAAATCTAAAATCGTGATACAATAGATAAAAAATTGCCCCCCCCTTTCTTTTTTTCTGGCTTTTCTCTGACCAAGTAAGTGATTTACATTTGACAAGTGTGCATTTGAATGTTTGTTGGCAGACTCACAAATGGATGCTTCAGCACAGACCTAGCTTGCTAGTTGGTAACAACGCATCACAATAAGAATAACATGCAATCCACGATTCTCTTTCTCCTCTCTCTAATATTCAAACAACTAAGGGCATAGTAAAGGAAATGAGATTTAAACCTGATTAATGGCACAGACAGCAGGAACATTCATTTCAAATAAAGTAGAGAAGATGGCCTCTTTGAGCTGCCGTCTTGATGCTTTTGCAGATTCAGTATCTAAACAAGAGAGAGAAAAGGTCTAGTCTCTTAAGACAATATAAGATTCCCTTTTTTGGGCAAAGGGTAAAACTAATGAAGGATACAAACTGTATTATACAGTGAAGACATGAGAAATGATCAGTCTATATCACTGCACAATGCAATTTGTGATATGGAGGGGCTCTGACAAGGAAGCATCAAGATCCGGGTTCAGACACTACTTCCACAACACATGGTATGCACCCAACTTACTCACCATCATAGTGGCAGATTGGAATGGACACAACGATTGGCTGCATTGATGGCATCACCTGCATCCTGCAATATATCAGAATCCACATCTTTAAATGTAGAAGTTCAAGATTAACAGGAAATAACGTAGTCTAAGGTTTAAATAATTTTTGTAAAAAGAAAACGTTAAAATTCTTGGTAGAATTAAAATTTCAATTAATCCGATCATTGCAGATTACTAGAATTCCCAAAGTCAAATTAAGAGGAGAGAGAAGAACCTGCTATACATTGTCGCGAAAAAATGCCTAAGTCTGGCATGAATTGGAGATTCGATATTGCCAAATTCCTACACATTATCCAATAATATTTAAACAGATGCAACTTCTGGTATTGGGGCTTCACGCAAATGAAGACGCGTCTCATGATGTTCCCAGGCTCCCACGCGCCTCGCTAAAATTAAGGGAATGTGAATTCTTGAATCCTTACCAGGAAGGTTGCTGACCTGCCAGATGGACAATCGTATTTGCTCCAACCATATTTGCAATATCCAGAACCACCTAGCGCAAGACAATGAAAGAGGCAATGAGAACACCATGATCAAGACACACGAAATCAACGGGCATCGAATCACGTTTCGAGAAGCAGGGGGCTTACCATCAATTATGACGGCACCTTGTACGTGCGCTCGCTGGCTGTACATACTCATGAACGATAGCTCGGGCACCTCACTAGGGACCGTCCTGCAATGCTTTCGCCTCCATTAACCAACTACTCCTCAATCTAGTTCCACAAAATCATCGACTAAATTGACTTGAAAGGCCTCTCCGAAGCACGGTACGGACGACAAATCGACGATCGCGATCATACCAATCATTACGAACCGAATAATTCTACTCGAATCCGAAACGGCCGAAGAGAACTCACTGAATCGGGTAGCCGTGCCGCAGATGCGTCTCGGCGAAGAAGATCGATTCCCAGGGTTGCTTCGGGCACTCCTCACGGAAGAACCAAATCCAGAGGCTATCGTCGGACACGAGCGACCGCCACGACTTGCACACCAGGCTCGTCCGCATCGCGTCCTTCGGCCCCAGCAGCCGCAGAATCTGCACCAGCACGTCCACCGGGAGCTTCTCGAAGTCCCCCAGGGACGACGGCTGGGCCGAGGCCGCCGCGCCGGCGGCGTAGGGCGGCCGCTTGGACCTCAATTCCATGAACTTCCTCAGGATCGCCGACATCGCCTGCCGGACTGGCGGCGGGGAGAGACGAGGTAGGAGAGTAGACCGGGCGGGTGAGAAAGTGAGGAATTTTCATCATTTTTGCATTTTTTTTTGTAGTGGGGTGGGAAACGGCGATGACGTGGCCATTGAAAACACGCGCCACGTGGCGAAACGAGTGCGAGAGTCCACGATTCGAGGATCGAATTTTCCTTCCGAGGATTTTCCCGGAAAAGTCACCGCATCATTGCAGAAGAACCGGTCCGAAAGACGACTGAAGCGAAACCCCGAGAAAATCACTGCCTGCCGTTCGGAGAAACTAAGGAGATCCTGGAGAGAGATGCGTCGCTCGCAGAGAAGATCGAGGGGCTTCGAGGATCGTTCCGGCGCGCGCAAGGCGACGGGCCATCGGCGGCGGGCCTGGCCGGAGCCGAGCCCGCGGCCGGCGACGGCGGAAGAGGCCAGGCGAGGCGCCGCCGAGGGTCGCGCGAACCCGGATCATCGGAAGAGAAGAATAGTTTATTAAAGCTTATAAAAAGTAAGCCTTGACCGTGTTAAGCTGCCTCAAAAAAATAAAAAAGGGATAAATAGATATAAAGGAATAAAAAAGGAGATCCGGAGGAGAGGGATTTGAACCCGACGTGAATCGAACACGCAACCTTCTGATCTGGAGTCAGACGCGCTACCATTGCGCCACGGATCCTCGTTGTTTGTTATGTTTGCTCGGATTTAGTAATTATAAACGTTGATTATCACGTGGCGACATCCCCCCCGACACGTGTTCCTCGTCTCGTGCTTTTGACCTTTTTTTTTCCACTCATTTTTACCTTAACGGAACATGTTTGTGTGAGCTGATGATTCATTGCCGATTCCTTCTATACCCCCATAGGTAACTCCCTATCCTAGGCATGGTAAATAGAAGTTAGATTTGCTAGCCAAAGCATTTTTGTCAAAGATTGACGGTCAGGATTCGATACCTAGCTTTAAGGAGAAGGGTTCAAATTTGATTGTCCGTTTTGATCTTTACAACAATTGGGCACGAGAATTTACTGTCTACAACACGTGATTATTTTTGACGTTAAGACACTCATCTCCTCTAAAAGATAATCTTTTCTACAGGGTCAAAGATATTTCCCTATCTCATCGATTAGCTTTTAAACCAAAAACTAATCGATCCTCGTGGTTTAATTGGTATTAGACAAGATCGGCTCTTCGAGTAAGAATAACGCATAAGAATTAAAGAAAGTTTACTTTGCCATTGACAAGTCTGTATCGCCTACCGCATCTTCGAATCTAATCGGTTGGATTCTCTTTTCATATTATTTTATCCATCGACATCAATTTGCAATGAATTTCTTGCCGCCCCAATGAATTCTTGGATGGAAATTTATTCACATAGGAATGTGACTTGCCCTTGTCAGAAGAATATGATTCGGCATCGATTCCTTTCCCTTCTTTCCTGACCGAATCAGCAAGAGATTTTCATCGTTTTGAAAGCATTAGTCTCTAAGTAAGGAAACACATATGGATGTGTGCGTATGCATCAAATTTTCAAATTAAAAAACTGTATTTGCAATTAGATAATAATAGGCAATCATAAAATTATAATTAAAATCACCTTCCCGACATTGTCAATGCCTTCTCCACAGCACCAATTAGCTCCTATTTTAAGTAGCTCGTGATGAAATTTACCAAAATTCATGATTTCTACGAGGAACTCATATGCTCCATAAAAAATGATAAGTACGTCATTCTATATATAATAAGAGTTTTGGCTCATTCCTTGAAGTAACCCAATTTTATATATTTAAGATGTCACTATAAGGAACTCACACGCTTCTTAAGAAATGATGGAAATTCATCATAATCGTGGTTTTTATAGAAATACATTGCGATATGTCTGCTGGAACTGTTTAACTATGCAACAGCACAATAGCTATCAACACTTGATTAGCAACTGTAATGTCATCAAACTCGAATAATTTGAATGTTAAGATTCAGCGATATTACTTTTCACCATAAATCCGATGCCTAGGCAGTAGTGATGCCAGTGGAATGCACAAGAACTCATGCAGCTGGTGCTGGGATCTTCCTTTCTCCGCCAAAAGAGGAAGACGATGCATGCATCAGAAATTGTTAAAGGCTCTTGCAAAGTAGCTAAAAAGACCCTTTCTCGCATAAGATAGCGCTCATCATTTTTGTCTTGATCATTAATAGGCTTCTAGAGTCCAATATGATAGGCTGAAAAGTGTGTATGTGCTATGCAAGGGAATAGGGTCTGGCGGCAAAGGGAATCATCGGAAAGTTGAGCTTTTCAGAAAGCTAAATTTTACATGGGAGAGGAGACATGGAGGTGCATGCCCAAATTGGAATCTCTTTCAGTTATTTTGGCACAAGTGCAGAAGAAACAGTCAGACAAGATAGCTTTAAGAGCACATTAACATACGCATTCTTTTAGGTCATGATATTTGACTCTGCATATTTAGAATTAAATTCTGCATGAACACTTTTGAAAAAGATAGTAAACCAAAGGAACCTCCACATTTGATTTTGACCACAGTGATAAACTTCACTACACTGTGACGCATCCGCCATAATCCGCATTTTGCACCTGCTTTTTGATGTAATGGTCATTCTCCAGTTCAAGGGTGGATATTTTTCTCGGCAACACAAAAGTATGCAAGCACACCAGCTAGGAAAAGTATTGCTACCACTGGAAGACTACATTTGAAAATTCATCGAGACAAGACTCCTCTCATAATTTGCCTATTCGTATACAGATATTGACTGTGAAGACCAACGAAAGATGGTTACTTCAGCTAGTTGTGAAAGAACCATGATTTTCTTATGATCTTCACTTTCCCGAGAATTTAAAATACGATTCTTTAATCCTGGAGGCATGAGATGTGCTCCTTATCGACAAAGCAACCAGTTTAGGACCAGCTATAGGAACTATATTACGGGTGTGCAAGAAGCAATGTCATTTTCAGCTAGCTAGCTCTATAAGATTTTTAAGCCACCATTGCCTGTGTATTCTCCCCCTGTTTAGCGAGTAAATGTTCAAGTATATTAATGGCAGAGTAGCTTCATGAAACCGCTGCTTCTACCGAACCAAATTTCAAAGGCCGGTATTCAATTTTCTAATTTCTAATCCTAGTGCTCGTGAGCTGAAGAACTTATCCTTGTGGGATTAAACCATCAATGACAACCACGAGATCTGTCAATAGGGCAAAGGTTTGAGATTTCGGGGGAGATGATCAGCTTTCTGCAGGAGGAGAGGCAATTTGGTTATTCCGATGTGAAATTTTATTTAAAGATTTGCGACTTTCATTTGCGAAATTAAAAATGTGAAATTGGTGATTCATCAAAAGTCAAGAGACTTTCCACTTAGAAAAGAGAAAAAGAAAGGAAGTGTAAATCCCAAAGATACAAGCTGGCATATTCAATAATAAATTTATTCAAAATTAATTTTTTAACCACCCAAAACTGCAATTTAGTATACCTTGTGATAAATTTAACCAAACTATCATAAAATATTTATGACAAATTAACCCGTTATTAATTTCCACTGAATTGGATTAATATCACAAAAATATCTGTAATAAACGGAGGGTAAAATCCAAACTAGTATACACTTGTTAACTGTCATGCGTCATCTAACTTAGCAATTTGTAAATTTATCATAAATATACCAATTTAAGATTAATTTATTTTAAGTATACTCATTTGGATTTTCATAGTATTAACCGGAAAAAAAAAAAAAAAAAAACGGCTATGCTCGTCTTGTCAATCCTTCGTGCGCTTTTCTATCGCCATTGCAGCCTGCACCGACGATAGGATTTTACAATTGGAGCGGGAGAGAAATGTTGAATCCATGCTCACTTGGACAAGAGGCCCTAGACCATCTTCAGGGCTCCGGATGGCGCACCGGTTGCTGAGGGACGCAGAGGCCGACGGATGGGAGCGCTCCGATTTCCCCATCATCTGCAAGTCCTGCCTCGACGACAATCCTTGCATTCGCATGGTACAATCCTTCTCCATCTCCTTCTTCTCTCCGCCGATCTCGCTCTTTCGCTTGTTTGGTCCATGCCTCTCTTTTGGGTTTCGTGTTTGCCGCCTTCGAATACCATTCTCTTTGGTCATTCCGTTCTCAGTGGTAGCTTGAATTCGAAGCCAACATCACAGCGAGACGAGCATGGCGCGTCGTTGTGTCAAGTCACTGATTAGGCTGTTTTAGAGTAGCCCAGTAGCAGAACGGTGCCACCACTACACCCCACTAAGTAAATGACAGTGGGTCAGGTCAGATATAGACCCATCAAATGGGTGGGTCGGGTCGGGTTTGAGTCGGGTAGAAAATGGGTTTATTTATATTTGACCCATATTCATGTAATGTAAATCTAGTGATCCATATTTGACTTGACCCGTATTCTAAAACATATTAATATTCTAGGAAAACCCACGACTACTATGCTAATTGGATTAAAACTTCAAATTAAATTAAAAATAGTAAATAAAATAAAATAAATTTAAAAAACCTATATATTGAAATATTTATAAAGAATTAAACCATGCACATGCTTCTCTTGTTTGGAATGAACATAATATTAAGTAACTGAAAATTGTAACATGAAATTTTTTTAACTAAACTTAAGAAAACTCATTTTTATGATTTTTTATTAAAAAATATTACTAAAATAATTTTATGCAATACAAATTTAATGAAATTTTTATAATTCTTTTTAAAATATTTTTTAAAAAATCGAATTTTTAATTATTTTTATTTTTAAAAAATATATTTTTATATTTTTATATTTTTAAAAATATAATTTTTAATTATTATTTTTCTTTTTCTATTTTCTTTTTCTTCTTCTTCCGTCGGCCAGCGACCACAGGCGAGCTCGAGCCTCGCCGATGTCGATGGGGTCTTGGCCTCGCCAAGGCCTCGCCCGGTGTCGAGCGAGGCTCGATCTCGCCGCATCGGGCGGGGCCTCGGCCTCACCAAATCGGCGAGATTGAGCCTTGCTAGATCGGCGAGTTCCTCAAGCTCGGCCTCGCCCAACACCGGCGAGCTCGAGCCTGGCCTGGCCTATCGTCGACCGTTGCCATGCCGGCCATCTAAAAAGAATGAGGAAAAAGAAAGAAAAAAGAAAGAAAAAAGAAAAGAAAATTGAAATATGAAAAATAATTATAATTTCGATTTTTATAAAGGTAAATAGGGAAATATTGTGTGGGGCTTTGATTGGAAATTTAGAATTAGGTTCTAACCCACTCAATATTTTAAATGGGTCACAAGTTCTGATCCATTTAAATCAGGTTCACTTTTTTGCCCATTTTTAGTTGGGTTTTTAAAAGCCTCTTACTCATATACGACTCATGTAAATAAAATATGAGTCCAAAAATGGGTCATGATCTATTTTGACACCTCTAGTCGGATATGATCCGATTCAGATGTAGTCATCAATAACTTATGTTGACTCCTTTCTTCATAATACAAATTCAGAAACCCAACCTGGATTTGGGCCCATACCCATATCCATATTCACACCCAACCCAACTCAAGCGACAACGCTTAGCAAAATTTCTCCTTCAATCATTGCCTATGAAGAATACCCATATCCATATCCACACCCAACTCAAGCGACAATGCTTAGCAAAATTTCTCCTTCGATCATTGCCTATAAATAATGGACAACTCTGTGAATTGACTTGTCAAGTCGGTGAAGGAGCGTGGGTTTGACCCGTAACACAACCAGACCCATGTTCATTCTATTCTTCTTGTTGAACGTTGCTGTCATCGTCATGGTTGCCTGGCGTTAGTCTTCATGTTTGTCTCTTCTGCACCTCTAAATTGAATTCGAGATATCTGACTTCAGAATGGTTTGAAATTAAATATTCAATCATTTGCTCGAATGGGTAACCTCTTAGGGTGCATCTTAATAATATATTTTATTCATTACGTCCCTTTTTGTTCCAGACATAGTCCACTTTGGACATTTGCTTTTCCCACTCCCCCCAACCACACAAACAAAATCAAAGATTCATCGTCACCGTGAAAACTCTCTTGTCGGTCAGTATAAACTAAGCACTATTGATATTGATAAGTGACACACGACACAACACGACACGTCGATATGTCGTTTCTCAAAAAACAGATAATTTCAATACGTTGTGATACGTTATATATTAAATGCATATTTTTATATATACATAATGAATGATATTTTTTATAATTATTTCGTTCAATTTATTTGATTTAAATTCCCAAATAAATAAATAATAATAAAAGTCTAGAATGAATTTACACTAAAAACATTAATCTATCATTTATTAATATAATTCCTTATTTTAATTCAACAAATTTAACTGTATTTCAATAATCCATAAGCTTGGAGAAAAAAAAAGTAATTCACAATCTAAACTCGCATTCGGACGTGTCGGAAGAGAAGAGAAAAAAACATGGGGATGAATTGTATATTACGGGAAGCGAGAGTCAGAAAAGAAGATATGACTAAATTTTTTTCTTTTCCCATTTGTTATTTTTATTTTTATTTTTAACATATATACATTTTGACCCCTCATTAATTAAAAAAAAAATTTAAAATTGACCTTGTGTGTTAAAATCACGTGTGGGAAACTCGCATTTCAACTTGAATGTTGGAGAATATAAAAAAGTTGATCAAGTGTTGGATTTTCAAACACATGTTGACCAAAAAAAAGTGTCGAATATGTGTTAGAGTATGTGACACGACACAGCGCTTTCGAAAAGTGTCGATTTCTTTCCTTTTCGTATAAACATTGGCATTTTTCATTCCGCACTACTAGACCAAAAATAAAATAAAAGAGAAGAGCGAGAAAAAATAACCAATCACTCTAGCACTCAATGGCCAGAAGAACGAGAAAAAGGATAGAGAGCTCGAGGGCCAACACTAGACTCTATCTCCCAGGGCGTTCCTCCATTTCCATCCCCCCTTTCGATCCTTAGAGTTGCAAGCAACGAGCTTTGACTGAACAAAAATGTCACCTCGTTTTGTTCCCTCGGGTTCCTTGGCCTGGGGCGGCTTTTGATTTGGACATTGTGCGAAGGAAATCTCTATTTAATCGCTTAATCGCTTAAGGTCTATTTAATAACATGCCAAACTCTGTTTGATTTCATGCTTTTGTTCCCAAAACAAAAAATTGAATATAAATCCATTTGGTAACTTTTTCGTTCTTAGAAATAGATTTCGAACAAAATCAAGAAGTTAAAAAAGATTGATTCTTTATTCTCGAGAACAATTTTAGAACCAAGTCTTTTTTTTATTTTCATTTTCTTCTTCATTTTCCTCTAAGAGGCTTAGGTTGACGAGGCTCAACCTTGTTGGCCCTTGTCTGGCAGGTCGCTAACCATGATCGAAGCTAGCGACCGACATGAAGAAGAAGAAGAAGAAAAGGAAAAAGGAAAAATAAAAGAAAAAGGGAAACATTGTAATAATATTATTAAAAAATTAAAAGAAATTCAAAGTCATAAGAATTTTGAGTTATATTAAATGTATTTCTATGTCGAGAATAGAAATTTTGAACAATTATCGAATGTTTTCGAATGTTTGTCCAGCAAATAAAATCAGAAAAATCATTTCTAAGATAAATTGTTCAAGTAAAGAGAATGATTACGAAATACATCCTTACTCTCGTTTGGTGATGGCTCGACTGTTACTTTAATTGGTCCCTAAGACCACCGCTCTTCCTCGTTCATCTTGCCGAGCGAAAATGCGCTTGATCGAGTCCTTATTTGAAACTATTATCGTTATCTCAAGCCTTCATTGAAATGACGTCTATTTTGAAAAAAAAAAAAAAAATTAAGTGTATTTCGGGCCCTAATTTGAAATCTTCTCGCGACAAAAGAGAGGGAAAAAAAGAAAAAGATGAGAAAAGTGCTTAGCTCGTCGGTACCAACCCCTTCCCGCGCTTCTCCATCGCCATTTGCAGCCTGCACCGGCGATCGGATTCGACAACCAGAGCCCCTAATCGGGAGAGCTCCGATCTTTCTCTTTCGCCGGTTCGCTCCGCGCCTCTCCCTTGGGTTCCTGCGTTCGACACTTGAATATGGGTTGCCAGTTCAGGTTCGAGATACTGCTTTATCGATCAGCTCACACGACGCCATTCCCAAGAGTGATGTCAACAGGGAGTACTTCGCAGAGGAGCACGATCGAAAAGTACTCTCTCTCTCTCTCTCTCACCGAGTCCACATCGGTCCTTGCTTGCACAGCTGCACTTCATGTTTTAACCCCATCCATGTGCATTCACATTATAATTAGGAGAATATTGGAAACAGCGAGGCTGTTAAGAGGGGTAGCTGCAAATTTATCACAGCATGCGATGATTGCTTGTAGACATCCCTTGGTTTGTGATAAATTCTGCTAAAGGGAGGTTCTTAGGCTAAATGCACCTGATGTGAGACGGTGGTGGTGAGAGATATTGTGCTTGAATTTGTCATATTGTCTATTAAATGGGTTCGAGCTGCATTAGAGATGGTGCAGTACACATGAGCTCTGATCGATAAGGAGACTTCTCTGGATAATTTTTTTTTTCTTGATAATTGCAGTTGTTTTTTATTAGCAAAGAGCCTTGATTATCATGTCCATCTTTAGTTAGTTAGAGCTATGCCGAGTTGGTTCATAGGATAAGTATGATCCTGGTGCCAGGGGTGAGAAGTTTCACCCTTAAATGGTATGTTTCATATTGTTCATTGAAAGAATTAGGCTACCCAATGGCTTGCGTGGATAGCGCTACATTCACAGGCTTCAACCCATCCTTGAAAGGTCTTCGCATTATAATGTTTTGCCAGTCGTTGCACTTGTCCGTGATGAATAGAGAACCTTAATATGATTCCCTTCTTCAGTATGTAGGTTGTTCTAATGTACTTCTGTATATGCTCATTGTTCTTTTTCATCATTTGGGGTGGACCTTTGTGTTATATGCTTAACCATGAAATTATATTATGTGGAGATTGATAGTGAGTCTCACCAGTAGTTCAGTATTATCATGAAACTTGTTACCATTACTGTGCAGGCAAGGGCTGAATTAGATTATGAATCCTCATATCGCAAGGTTTGGCCTAATGATACTGTTCTGAGACTTCAAAGAACAATGTCGTCTTACAAAAGAAACAGAGCATGTGTTTGCAGCTTCTACATTAGGGGGAGTGCACCAGAGGTGCTGAGTGTCCATAGAGGCATGAAATGCCAGTAACTGGGGAGTTGTCTCAACAAAATATAAAAGATCGTTACTCTGGGCATGTCTCTTGCCTTGCATTGCATTTATTGTGCAAAACCTCCTTAATTAGTCCCTTGCCGTGCATATCCATGTTCTTGCCCTTGGACGAACACATTTCATGGTTTCCTGGTTTCTTTGTCTCAAACTGTATTGGTGGAAATAGAAAGCCTCTTTGCAAGTTATATATGTTACCAAAAGTATGCTCATGCATTCGAGACTCTAATGATTTGTTTGGGGAGGAGGGAGAGGTGAGGAATATTGGTAGTGGGTTAAGAAAATGGGACAAATTTTAAATTTTTTTGAGAAGAAAAGAGTACCAAATTATGAAAATTTTCATCCCTTCCTACATAAAACTGTTCCTTCATTGTTTGATGTTACTTTGATGTTCTTCTCTTGATATTTGTCTTTTCATCTGCTTGGGTGTGTGGTATGTTATTATTCCCCCTGGCAAAGCTACTTAACTTAATGCATTTTTTGTCAAAAGCTTATGCATTTTGGTTTAAGTTTTGACCTACCTTTTAGTTGAGAATTTAAATGTTATTCACGAAATTTTTTTTCCTCTTTTTGCATATTTGAATGAGGTCATATAGGAAAGTTGGGCGAGTTCATCTCATGGATTATGTTTAAATTCTTTCATCTTTTGCAATTAGTTCTATGTTCTTTTGAGACTAAAGTGAAGATTGTTCTCTATTTTCTTCTTATGTTGTGAGTTATTTTTTGAGGGGCTTTCAAAAACATCTATTCATGCTATTTGTCGAGTTATGATCCTCAAGAATCTTATACTGCAATTATTGTGGGTATTTCTCTTTAATATTTTAGTTTGACATGGCAATAAAGAGAAAGGATGCAAGGGAGTAGACACTGATAGTCCCATTTATTAGGTCCGCTAGAAGTGAAATATTGGCCAGGTTTTGGTAGATCCAGGTGAAGCTTTTCATCCGTGCATTTGTTGTTGTTAAAGCTGTCAGCTAAAATTCTCAATTAGATTGAGTTTTTTTCAGAGGAATTTCTCTTGCCGTTTTGTGTAACTGAGGTAATGTTTCGCATGACCGGTTAGATGATTATGTAGTCTACTTAAGCTTCTTGACGAGCGTAAGAATAATGAAGGTTTTTTTATAATTGAATCTTAATAGGGAGCACACAATTTGCTCGACATTGTCTTTGTGTATACGACATCTATTACCCTTTCCTTTGTCAACGTCAGCTCCATCTCTTAGATTCTCTTTGCTAACGTCTTGCTTGTTTCATTCACACAGTTAAGATTTACACTCTTTAAAAACATCTTATACTTGCTTCATAGGCATACATGTCAGGATGTGATTGCTTATTTTAATGGATTTTTGCATAATATTTCCAGAGTAAATGATCCAGTGGCTCTAAAGTTGCTTAACAAGGCTGGCGAGATGCCCTCATTGGAGCCCCCTGAGGATGAGAGCATCAGAACCCTGTATGTGGGTGGCCTCGATGTAACGGTATCCGAGCAGGATTTGAAGGATAATTTCTTCGCCCACATTGAAATTGAATCTATAAGGATGGTGCTTCAACGAGCATGTGCTCTTGTGACATATACAACCAGGGAAGGTGCAGAAAAAGCTGTAGAGGAGCTCTCAAATAAACTGGTGATAAAGGGGTTAAGGCTGAAGCTGATGTAAGGTAGACCTCAAGCCCCAAAACCACAAACTGAAGGTTCAGAAGTTGCACGGCAGGCAGCCGTCCTTCCTGGGGGCTGGTACCAAGGGCAGTTATATCTCAGCAACAGAGCCAAATGCAAGTGCCTGGTTCTCAGGACCAGGGTCCAGCAATGCACTACTTCAACATGCTACTGCCTCTGCAGCCAGGGAGAATCTTGTATCCCTCCATGGCCCCCTGAAGGATGGGTGCAATTGTTCCTTCCGAGGAAGGGTCTTTCAGTGGGCTCTCAGGGTCCAGCGAGAACAGGCCACCTTTGGAACAGCAGCAACAGGGGCAGCATAATGCTTACTCCGCAATGGCCCTGCCTCATGGGCAATATTATTCCCATTTTTACCCTTCTTATGCTTATATGATGCCCCCGCCTCTTTATCAACAGTACCAACTGTTCAACCCATCGACAGTGCCTCCGTCACATCCCCTTCTGGCAACTCTGCAGTATCAGCAGCATCCTGTGCAATCTGTGTCCGCACCCTTGAGTTCTGCACCGTCCCATCACCAGCACTGCCATCATCTTTGGGGTCCACACCTGGGGGCTCTGTTCCACCAGTGTCTTCCTAGTAATTTACTGTTGATTTTAAGCTAGAATTGTGTTCATGCTCCTTGTTTCTCCAATGCTAAGGTATGTATGGTTGACATTCATTTTGGTTGTAAGGCCTTTTGCAAGCTGGCCCTTAGAGGGCTAATAATTGTAACATAGCCTTTTGATTATCAAGACCTATTCATATTGTGACTTTAGCTAGTTGAACTTTGAACTTTGATTTTTACAGTGATGGGAAGGAGAGAGCTGCAGGAAGGCAGAAGAGGCAGAAGCTGGATTTACTTCACTCCCTTGACGCTTGGGGGCTCTGCTATGGGGAAAATCATTTTGTGTCTGTCACAAAAATGACTGAGTGTGATTGACTAAGCTCGTTGTGTATGTGCTATGCTTGTGATCCTCCGTGTCGTTTGAATTGTGGAATCGACCACTCCAGTTTACTGTCCTATACAAAAAAAAAAATTATTTATTTGTTGCTATTTATCCTGGGTTCTGGGCAATCGCTGAGGACATAATCAACAGACACGATTGTGGTTCTTTCTGGCTTTCTTTTCCCATTATTTTACTGTGTTGGGGAAGTGTAAATTGCAAAGTGAATGCTTGTTATTCAATTTAATGTTTTCTTGGTCTGTTGATTGATGTGCTGGACCTAATGAGAGAAGAAAGTTCTCTAAATTTGCTTGAACCGTGCACTTTTGAGCTATTTTGCCAGATGTTGTTGCTTGGTATTTGGAGTAGTGGATTACCGTGTCCCCCTGCCACTAGTGCTTGAAAATCATATGATGATCAGTTCCAACTTTTTCGTTATTGGAGACCTGCTTTCTGTAAATTTTTTCTCCTTTTCTGGCCTTTTAAAATGTTTTGGGTGAGAATATCTTGTTATTCTTATCTTGGTAAGTACCTGACAAGTAAGGAGTGAGAGGATTGTATATTCCTTTATAGGATGTGAGAGGTTGCCTGGCCTTGTCAAATTGAAAAGAAAGAAAGACGATCTCCTGTTGTTTTTTGGAGCTAAGAGAAGGGGCTTTGTAGCTTGCTTGTTTCTAGTGTGGAATTACTCATGTTCAATGGAAGTTTTAGGTGCTCGATGTTCAAAAGGATGGTTTTCAGCTTTGTTTTGGGGCGTGATTACTCTTTGTTGAACTGACTTATGAAGCCATATCTGTCATGTGATCAACCATATGCAGAATATGATCTAGAGAACGAACATCAATTGCTCAAGAATCATTGTTTTAAGGCATTTGAGATGAATTGCTGTGCTGGTTATCTGCTCTGTTTTTTTCCAACTTTTCTTCATCTTGTCTGGGCATTGTAATGATGGTTGATGGCATTGTGCATATGCAATTTTGGTCTTTTTTTAATCTTACCAGATGTCTTACTCCAGAAGGTCCAATTGCTTTCTTCTCATTCACCTAGTTGAATCTTGATCTGTCTTGTATCAATTTTTCTTGGAGCTTCTGTAAACCTCAGTTACTGTTAGTTCATCGATGTGTAGGTGGTGGATGTGCATATCATGGTTGACCCATACACAAGGGAATCTCGTGGTTTTGGGTTTGTAATTATGTCAACTATTGAGGAGGCTGAGCAGTGCATCAAGTACTTGTTATAGTCAATGAAGATCATACTCTAGATCCCATCCCCCTTGCAGTAGGTCGCCAGTGTATCGGCGTGATTGCTCCTACTCTCCATATGACTCCAGGAACTACTCACCGGATGATCGTTGTCACAGAAGGAGCCGCTGTCAATCTATTTCTAGAATTGTCTCACCAGGAAGAGGAAGATACCCTAGGAACAGCTATTCCCGAGGAGGAGGAGATACTTCCTTTACGAAGCTCCAAAACTTAGGAGAAGGTCAAGGTAGAGTTACTCTCATAGCATCTCAATAAGCCCGAGGAGGAGTTCTAAGCGAAGCTACTCATCCAGGTGCAGGTAATAGAGGGTTAGCTATTCTTCTGGGAGTCTCTCTGTGTCATAGTGTTAGTGCAAGTTCCAGAGCAGTTTCAAGGTCTAATACGTCAAGGTCATCATCACCTTCAGCTGAAGAAATGTTTCTGTGGAGGGGGATATCTAATTTGTTTGTAAGTTGTCTGGTTTGTCCATGCTGGTTTAGTGCTCGGCATTACAGACTGGGATTTCAGGATTTTGTGTGAGGCAAACTCTTCTTTGGTTACTACGTGCTGTCTCTCTAGTGGCTAGAATTATCTAATGTCACGCCACTACTTTATATTTTTTTTAAGAATTACCATTATATGGATCTGATTTTCAATTAATCTGGCAAGAACCATCTTTATGGTTAGTCTTGACTATTTCGTTCTTAGACAGAAGTCTCTCTTTCCATGGCATGGTCCAACATTGACCTGTCCTGGTGGTGATGCAAGGGTCAAGTGGGTCTTGCTCGAACTAAATGTTTGAACCCGATAAATGAGTGAACATTGTCGCATTAACAATTTAATGTTGTAATTAACAGTGAGGACTTTCCGAATCAATAGAATCAGATGAACTCAACATTACCAACGATAAAGAAATCCAATCTTCAATGTCCTACGCATACCCAGTTTAAAAGTAAGAAGGTTCTTAGACAAATCCAAAGATTCGAGTGAAGTTGAACAAAACGTGAGGAGGGGGTGGCCAGTAGTCACTCTGATTCGCAGGCTCTGCGGAAAGAAGTTCGCTCCTTTTAAAGGGGAAAAAGAAAGGAAGTTGGGTAAAACCAAGCTTTTTCTTACCAATATTCACACAAATGAACAAAGACTATACATATGGAAGCTCGATTATGCAGACACAAATTCATAGGTTTCACCCTCTTCAATGCTGAATGACATATGGCGATGATTTCTCGCATCCCTATTTTGATAATTTGCAGAATGACGGAAAGCAAAGGCAAAGGGAAGGAAGCTCTTTCCCTGAACTCTTTTCGAACTTCCCGAAGCACCTCAGCACACCATGGAAGGCCTCTACTTTTTCGCGGAAGCAAGGCGCTGTCAAGCCAGTTTAAGGATGTTCTCCAGAGCCATGAAGAATGCTAGACTTCTCGGTAGTTGTCAGTACATGGCAAGAATTGCATCTCCCTCTTTTAGTTTTGCATTGCCTGCATATGGACATCAGATGCGAACGGATCAAGCGAAGAAGACTCTTTTTGAACTGGATAAAACTGCTGTTGTTTTTTCTCAGATGTTCATCTCCTTTATCAATAAGTCATATACGCTATATTCGGTCTTCCTCATATTGTTAGATCGTCTTTCCAGCAGAAGTTTGAATGATCAGAGCAATGCTCTCCCAAAGCCTGCTTTTATGTCGGAGTTCCTCAACTTCTTGGAAGGAGATCGTTCAGCTTTGGCTATTGATGAAGAATCCGAAACAATGCATCTCTATACTTTTCTCAGGAAGGGTGAATGTGAAAGATTCGTCATAATATTCTTCCGCTTTCTAAATTCATGAGTGATAGGTGATTTACTAACCTCCATTTCATTCGCATTAATTGAAACATAGGAACTGGTTATGGTTTTTGTAATGTATGTCGATTATCACACCCTGATGCAACTTCTCAAAAAGGCTAGAGCATTCAGTGCCTTCTGAAAGTAAAACTTAGCTATCAGTGCTATTTGACCAACATATTCCAGATGCCCATAAATCTGCATATCCAGGGGAATATGTTGATTGCTGTCCAATATTTGGGCAGGTTTCTACCAGTCGTGATATCTCTCTCTCTCTCTCTCTCTGTCCCTCTCTTTCCAAGGTTCCTGCCCTAGAACTAGGGGCAATCCAAGGTCTGGCTTTTATTTTTCTTATCCTACTTTGACAGACTCAGGTATTCTCTCGGCTACCTAAAGCTTAGGAATAAAATGAACAAAATCTTTCCATCCCTCGCCTCTCTCTCTCTTTCATTCATATGTAATGTAATCCCTAAAAAGTTTTAACTTATTCATTTTGTTCCTTGAATTTTATTTCAATATACAATGTTGTTTATGAACTTTTGATTTGTTTAATGCAATCCCTAAACTTTTGATTTATGTTCAATCTAATTCTCGACTATATGAAAATATTCAATAATATCTTTGAACTTGAATTAATAAAAGGACAATATTGAACATTTTTTTTAATCCAAAAACTAAATTGAATGTGTGTTAAAAGTTCAAAGACCACATTAAACAAATTAAATATTTAAGACGACATTGCATATTGAGCTAAAGTTTAGAGATCAAAATAAACAAATTAAAAGTTCAGAAACTACATTGCACTTTAAACCAAAATTTATACTATTTGTGTGAGATATTTTTATAAATGCTATGCACAAATCATAGGAAATAGTGGAATTGCATTTTACGATATTGTTCGATGTGTTTTGCAGATTTAAATTTTATTTGAAAGTTCAAAATTCAAAATTCAAATATTTAATATCGCCAAACCTTTAAAAAGGGTAACAAATCAAATGTGCACTTAATAGAAAAGTAAGGGCTTAATAAGGAAAATGAAAAATTTAAAGAGGGCAAAGGCTCGTACTCATCGCCTCATGTTTGGGTGCGATTATCTAACTTTTTTTTTTTTTTTATGGGAATTTATACCCAAATCTCTTTGAGATTTAAATATAAATAAATGTAACAGTGGGTGTGCGTTTTTGGGATGACTTTTAAATCTCGCGGGGTCATGCGTTTTATTCTATTTTTAATATTAAGAACCTGAAATTTTTATAAAATATGATTCATAGACAATTCCTATGAAGTTTTCATAATTTTTAAAATTCGAATAAAATTAAAGACTTTCACAAGAAAGTAAAAAGCGATGATTTGCTTTTTCATAAGTCAAGACGAATCCTAAAATTGCAAACATAGAAGTTCTAAATCAATAAATGACGGACACATGCACTTGAAAATAGCTTGGCTTTCAAGTTAATATTTTTATGGAGGAGTAACTTTCCGGAGGTGAAATCATTAAAAAAGATTCTTATTTCGAAGTATCCTTCCAAGTAAGGTTATTGATAAACGGTCATTCACAAAACTTTCTCATTTAGAAAAATCGATAACCGACTCCTTTAAAGTAGGTTCACAGCAAAAGCAATTTCACCTAGATTTTCCAATATCAACATCAAAGTCCGGGGTCGATCGCATCGAACCAATATAATATGGTGAATTCAATGAACAATCAACCGAAGTGAAAAAGGGGAAGGGGAAAAATAATTTACATGGCGTGTAATATTGAGTCGCCAATTATGGGAAATGGACAAAAGATTAGTCAATCAATCAAGGATTTATTAAGATATATGGGGGGAAAAGCATAAAGGGCTTGCTTAAAACGGTGGACTGACCGAAAATATCATCACCGTCCAATTCCTACCTTAACTTTAAGATTTCGCTAATCTCTATGCTCTTCTTCCCCCCCTGTATATATAAATCATCACCACCACCACCATCACCTATCCTCACAGCCTCAATCCAGGCAAAAAAAATCATCATCCCCATCATACCTTTGTCACCTTCTTTTTCGTTCCACCCCATTACCCTAAATCACCCCCAAATTTCTCTGCCTCTGCAGAACAGTTCAACCCCCCTCTTTTATTCCTGATATCAGATCTTATCTCACCGGTTCTTGCAGTAAAGTTTGGATTTTTATCTTGCTTTGTTGGCAAAAGGAGGAATCTTTACTTAGGTAAGGCCCTGCTGTGACTTGTAATTCTTCATTTTTTTTTTCTTTTTCACAGAGGAAGGGGGGGCAAGAAAGAAAGGAAAAAAAAAAAAAGAACCCATCGATCTTTCCGTCTGTTTAACCCCCGCCCTACCGAAAAACTATGTCCATGGCCATGGTCATATCCCCGCAAAATCAACCTCTCTCCGAGAGCGCAAATGGGCACCCCTCGGTTGCGTCAAGCTCCAAGCTTTACCCTCCTGCGACGGCCCAGTACGAGGAGCTCGTGCAAAGCTCGGAGCTTTTCTGGGAAAAGCTCAAGGCTTTCCACCAGTCTTTTGGCACCAAATTCATGTGAGTCTTTTCAAGTTTTTCGAAAAATGGATTGCTTTGCTGTTCTGGGTCTTGATATTTGAGTGCAGGGCTGGCGGATTCTTGTCTCTCTGATCTTTTCTTTTTGTGCTTGTGTTTCTGGGTTTTGGTTTGTGGCTGGTTCAGTTGGTGCCCCTTTTCTCAGTTTGAAAATTAGTGTCGGATTTTAAGCTCTTAGAGATGGTGCATGCATGCGGATTCGCCGAAGTGGCTCGGAGAGAGATTTTGGTTGTGAAAAGATACGAGGGTTGGCCCTTAGATAGATTTGTTTTGCATGTAGTTTCTGTTTCGAATTCTAACGAATATTGTCTGCAATCTGACTGGCATAAGATAAACCTCTCACAACTCCTTGCGGGTTAGTTCTCTTTTCCTTTTGTGTGTGTGTGTGGGTGGGTGGGTTTCCGGATTGAGCAATTGCCATTTTGAGAAGAGTCTTTTCACTGGCTGACTTGTTTTGATTGTTTGTTGACTGGTGCAACCGTCAGAAGTGATGAATAAGAAGGCTATGATTGCCATACGGCGGTATCATTATTTTAATCTGCATTTCGGTATTGAAAGAGAACTAATGTCATTTCGAGCAGTTAATTGTGAACGAAGTTGTTTTATGCTCGTAAAAATGTTACCTTTATGAGAGGATCTATTTTGGTAATTACTTGATGACATTATCATCGTGATTTGCCGTGTAAGAGCTTTCCGATATATAATAAATGGACCCTTTTTGTTCCATTTCAGGCTGATCTGTTTCTCAAAGTACCTTTCCCTTGCTCAACATCTTATCCCATATCTTGTGTGGGCTATCTTTGCTTGTGATCAGACCATGAATGTTAACAGCGAGGAGTTTCCATTGCAATTTCCTTATAAAAAGATTTCTTATATGAAGCACCCGATATTTATTAGCATGATAATGTTAAGCAATACAGATTGCATGATTTTTGCTTTAAGAGAGCTTTTTCCATGGTGGAGAATATACAAATGAACTTATTAGCTCATCAAATGGCTTAGTATTATCATGACCACCTTCTTGTGACTCTGTTTATCTTTTTATTTGATTTTCATAGATCTTGTGACGCATAGATTTCTAAATCATTATGAAGTACATCTACATGGGCATGGAAGACGGGCATAAACAATTTTGTATTATTATTCACACAGGGTTCCTACGGTTGGAGGCAAGGCTCTTGATCTGCATCTCCTTTTTGTGGAGGTGACGTCACGTGGTGGTCTTGAAAAGGTATGGATTCTACACTTTTTCCTTCTTCCATGTATTACGGATTTGAAACTTAATATTTCAATTGGAAACTACTAGGGCACCTGTTCTTGGACCCTATGCAGCTTTCATTTATTTCTTGAAAGTCTAAGCATTCAGCAATTAATTATGAGTAATTCGTTCTTGTTTTTTGATATATTTGGTATGATTGAACTGTATTGTCTTAAGCTAGAACCTTGTTGAAAGTACTTGAATACATGACTCGCAAGATGCTCCATTTTGGTTGATAAATATATATGATCTTGTTTTGGAGTGTGCCACCAGTGGCTAGATGTATTAGCTCCACTAATTTCGTTTAACTTTTTACAGGTGATCAAAGATCGTAAATGGAAGGAAGTGATTGTGGTGTTCAACTTCCCAACAACAATAACCAGTGCATCATTTGTTTTACGAAAGTACTATATGTCCTTGCTTTATCACTTTGAGCAGCTCTATTACTTCCACAGACAAGCCCCTTCACTTTCTGCTGCAGGTGCTGTCTATAATAAGTAGTGATGTTTCACTTATTTTAAAATGTCATTTCTGAAGTGTTATTAATCATATCATTGTGCATACATTCATGCAGATCTTGAAAGTGGGAATGAGGTTGAGGGGTCACTGGTCCAGAACAATGGAGCGTCCACAAGTTTCTTGTCTAGTCAGGGTACGACCTTTGGTTTTTGAGATAATGGCTTGATTTTGATTATATCATGCTAATCAATTGGTTGATAAGGACTGACTAATTGAAAGGAACAATGGCAAGGAGAGCATGTTATGTAGTGGTCTGAGGAGTAAAGTGAGTCGTGAGAAAAGGCAAAAAAAATAAGAAAAAGGAAAAAAAAATTGATAAAGATAGGAAGTAGGAGCAGCTGGGTCATTTACAGAAGAATCTAATGTGTACTCCATAAAGAAAAAATTTCACTGAAGTTCTTATGACAAAAAAAAAAACTGCTTACTTTCCATTTCTGGTAAAGAAAGAGTCAGAGACCTATTGGTTCCTCCCTTTGAGAAACCTGCATATTTTGGGCAATTTTGAACTATCATGATGGCATGGTGAGTTTTAATTAGATCGTCTAAATTGCTGCATTGGACGGTCTTCTGAAACTAAAAATCACAGGTGGCATTTATGATTAATGAAGTTTTGCTGCTGACGTGGATATAGATAAGGTTCATGGTCATTCTCAGTTGTTTTTTGCGAAATGCAAGTTAAACACTTGTATATGGAAATATAAGTGCCAGTGTTGCTCTCTGCTGAATGTCAGCGAATTTTTAGGTTATTCCCTTATGTCTGATGCTCTTATGCCAGATAAACATGATAGATATCATCAGCTTAGAGGTTTCATTAGGTTGGTAGTGTAACCTATGCATTGTATCTCTTTCTTCAAGAGCATAATCACAATGAGAAGGTTAGCTGTTTGCATTGCTGGTTGGTTCCTCAACTAGGGTTCTGCCAAATTTGGAAAAGAGATTTTGTTAAAAGGTGCTGCATGACATTTGTTAAGCAACAAAACGAGGAAATATTGCGATTTGCAATACAATGTTTGTCCTTGTGATATGTACAATCACCGTTTTGAAAATCAAAATATATAAAGCATATTCAACAAAAGCTCAGGAGGCGCTTTTTGTCACGACGCTTTGTTAAAATTAACTTCTCCCCCTTCTCATGTTGCTTTGTTCCTCATGGTATAGTGGCCTCACAAACATTTCTCACTCTGCTCTCGGTAAATTGGTTACAATTTCTAAGTAGCTGTACTTGTTTAGCCAGGTGATGATCTGGTGACCTTTTTGTGTGCAGGAAATGCGAAAATGCATCCTGGCAGTTCAATAACTGGGTTCATCGATGGGAAATTCGATAATGGGTACCTTGTTACGGTGAATTTGGGTAATCATGAACTGAAAGGGGTCCTGTATCATATCCCCCAGGTCATGCACATGTCTCAGAGTGCTCTTCCTTCTGAAATTGCTACTCACCGGAAACGAAGAAGATCGCGGATGAAATTACGTGACCCTTTTCGCCCCAAGTCCAACAGGAGTGGTTACAATTTCTTCTTTGCTGAGCATTATGCGAGGCTAAAGCCTCAGTACTATGGCCGTGAGAGAGCCATCAGCAAGAAGATTGGGTATCTGTGGAATAACCTTACAGAGGCTGAAAAGCAGGTACTAATAATACACCATATCTATTATGCTACATCTCTTTCCCTCTCCTTCCTGTTATTTGCCCCGTGTGTGCGCTTGCGTGTCATGCAATAACTTTCTAAAGAGGAATATTATTTGGACGGATCACATCCTAAAATAGATGCTTATGATGAGGTTTTAGTCAGACGATTGAGATTATTCTGGATGCCTCAGATTTTACTTTTGGGTTTTCCTCTTTTTTTCTGATTTACTATGAAATACCATTGTCCCTTTCTTTCCATTTCTACTTTCTGGTCATTTGGCTAATGACTGTCTTATTGAAACGAAAAAATTACATCTACATACCAAAAGCTAGTTGCAACAGGTATCTTGTAACATCAACCTTTATTTGTTGTGGTTGAGCACATGGAATTCACCGCTAGATGCACCTAAAGATGTCATCAAATGCACATGGACAGGGCAATTTGATGTCTGACTACAGTTGATTCGCACCTGCAGAATATTTTCCTTCTCTCTACAGTTAGCAGATTGGGAATAACTGTGGTCCTGGCTGTTTGGCGACTGAGTTGCAGGATAATATGTGTTTTTTTTTAGGATTATGTGGATATGTGAATATATGTGCAGTATATTTGGATGTCAAGATATATGTATGTTTCTGATGTGTTTAAAGAAAACTTCTGCCACAGAATAGTAAGAAGAAAAGCTTGCCTTCCAGCAGTGGTACTGGATCAATGATGCACGTTTAGCATCTACACTGACCACTTTAAATGCATACTTTTTCCTGCACTGACGGTGCTTTGTGAAAATTTGTTTTCAAACCCGTGCATGACAACGTAGTAAACATGTAAACACAAGACACATCTCGCGCATGCTTTCTCCAGCTGCTAATGAAGTGGATCGCTTGCTCTAATCATTGTCTCTAAGCTTTTCCTTCTGTCAGCGCAGGTGTATCAGGAGAAAGGCGTGAGGGACAAGGAGAGGTACAAGTCCGAGATGCAGGAATACCGGTCGTCTCAGGGTTTGAACATGGGCAAAGTTTAGACTCCTAGGTTAGTCTATAGCTAGGCATAGGCAATCCATGTTCTAGGGAAGACCAATTCTTGTGCTGGGTTCCTTCTTTTGGGCTCCTCGGACATTCATCCTTTTGGTAGTATATGTAGAGTACCCAGCGCGCCTTTGCACATCCATCATTAAGGATGCTCTTGTTTTGTCGGTGTGGACGTCGTGCATAGGGTGTCGCCCTCGGTTTTATGCTTTATCGTCGGTTGATAAGAACTGCTGGCTGAATCTCTTACTTTGAGCTAAGCTTGTAATATAGTTGGTGAAGCTTTAGTTTTACTTAGAGCTCCGGAGCGTATGGTGACTATCATTTCTTTGTCGGAACATGAAGCTTTGTTTTTGCAGACTCTTTTCTATATCCAATTGAAACTAGAAGTTAGACGAGACTGCGGATATCGATTTGATTTAGATGCATTTGAATTAAAGATAGGTGGGTTCGCTTCCAAGATTTATATTCACTTATTCAGTTTGATCAAACTTATTCTCATCTGGAAAATGTATGAATCCGTAATTTCTGTTCTGTGAAATTATGCGTCGATCATTTGCTCTTATATTTGAATTTATTAAGGAGACTAATCTCGTCAAGCAAAATTTGGTTTTTTAAAATAATCTATCATGTTGAGAGCAGTGATGAAACGCTATCTCTTTTCTTCTTTGAAATACATTTGTCTCCTTTGAAGTACAATTATCTCCTGGGATAGAAATAAATATTATCTTATCCCTCTTAAAAAATTGATTTTTGCATATTTGATTTTGGGATCTAGAGGAACTTCTCTTGGTAAAAGCAAATTTCACATATTTGATTCATGCTCTTCTGTCTCCTGCAAATTGCAAGTGTTTTTTCTTGCATTTTTTGGTTGAAATGAAAGTGTTTTTATATTCTATTGCTATTCTTTTCCTACTATTCTATTGCTTGTGAAATTATATATATGAGGTTGCTCCGGTGGCTGCTCTTCCGACTTGAGAAGGGAACCCAACTTTCTCTGGGGGCTAGGGTTGGGATACATGAATGGAGCACGGTTTGGTAATCTACACACACATCATACACAGTGGTTTCTAAAATGGATATAGGATAAGGTCAGTGAAAAAAATTATATCAAAGAAAAACTTTTGCTCACCGAAAAAAAGGGTCGCCTAATAAAGGGTCAATATAAGTGAATATCAAAGTGGTTAAAAAACTAATATCTTTACTGGCCGAAAAAGGAAATAATAAAAAAATTAAAATCTTGTTGAAGGAGCCTGAAATGCTTTTGTAGAATTTGCCATTTAGGCGGCATTTAGCTAGCTCTTTTCATTCCCTTAGAATGCACCTGCTTTACGAAAAATGAATTATTAGTAAAATATATTTTTTAAAATGATCACTTATATGTCTTATGAATCAAATGAACACAAATTAAAATGTTTAGTTATAAATTGCTCTCAGCAATAAAAATATTTTTAATTACTAATCACTTTAAATGATATAAGTGATTGTTTTTAAAAAATAATTTTCAAATCAATCATAATATACAAAATAAACGGAGCCTTTAGTTTAGAAATCGAACAATACCCGGACCAAACTATTGCATATCTTGACTAATTTGACTCCCCGTGGACTCGTACTAATTCGCACAATTCTCTCTTTCTTCTCTTGTTTTGGTCACAATCAACTGTGATTATGACCAAATATAGACTTTGAACCGGTGTCAGTCAAAAGCTCATTCCAATCAACATTATGTCTCCATTCATTTATAAGGTGAAATCTCATTTATCATCACTTATATTTCCATGTATTTGCCTGTTCCACCCTTGTGACTTGCATTGTTTTTAGTTAAAATTTCTTTTTAAGTAAATTAGACAATATTCTGATTAGTAGGCAATGCGCATTCAGGAAACCCTAAAATCTCGCTAAACAGATTTCTTTTCCAAACATATCCCATCATATGAATTGCACTTAAAGAAAACAAATCTCGAAATTTTATTTGAGGAGAGATCTTGGGAGATTGATAGATATCAAAATCTAAATTCAAACACGAAAAATTAATATATTATCACAAAAACACACATATATTTAGTTCAAGCGAAAATTCAGGTAATTTTATTTTTTGAAAATTCTCTGCAGCTTCGTTCCAAAAAAAGAGATCAATTTGATCAAAGATGAAGCCACCTAAAAATTCTAAAAAAAAAAATCATTTATTGAAAGATAGGACTTAAATGTGATAAATAAATTTTTGTAGGAGCAATTAAGAATACTTATCCTACACAGAATCAAGTCTTGATTTCTTCTCCTCTCTCTAGCTTTTCCGCTTCTGCTTTGATCAACCCCTTCACTACTTCATCTTGTCTTCCTCCCTCTTCTTCTTCCTCAGCTTCCTCTTCTTCTTATCAGCTCAATTTGCAGTTCTTATCATAAAAAAAATCTCGTCTTTTATCCTTTCTTTTTGGTCGCAAAAGAGATCAACCCTCGACGAGGTGAGTTCCGAACTTTTCGTCTCGGCTAATGTAGATGCACTTAATCTACATGCCTCATTGTCTCGCTGTTTAAAACGTCTCAAATTTAAGTCGATTTATTTTTTCCTCTTTGTTAGCTCATCAAGTTGTGTACTCGTGATTTCAACCTTTTGTTTTGGTCACAAGTCTCTTCACAACTTTTTTTTTTTTTTTATTTTTATTTTTATTTTTACCTGGGTTCAGTTTTTGGTTAGGTTTTTCTGTCCATGGACGAAGATCAGGGGACTGAGTCGTCGTGTCCCAACTATCACAACGAGGACAACGCCGGGAAGAACAAGCCAGTTGATATCACGGAAGGAAGACTGTACATCAAGCTGAAGTTCCCGATGGCTGATCAATCTAACGGTGAAGAAACTGGCACGCAAGGCGACGGACAATTAGAGAACCCTCAAGTCACAAAAGATTATGTTTGCGATTTCTGCAATAAAAAGTTCAGTTCAGGAAAAGGGTTAGGAGGGCACAAGAGGGTTCACACGCAAGCAAGCAAGAGAAATCAGTTTCTGCACAAGAAGATTCATAAACCCAAGTTCAAGAAAAGTGGTGGTGTTGACGATCGCTATCACTCCAAGGCTAAAAAGGATGATATCGATGCGACTTGTGTGATGTGTGGGAAAACTTTCCCTTCGATGAAGTCCTTGTTTGGACACATGAGATCGCACCCTGACAGGGAGTGGAGGGGAATTCATCCCCCTGCGAGGTCAAACCACAGCATGTCGGTCTCAATAGTGGATTCCGCCGGCCCTTGCAGGGTCCGTGATTGGGCAACAGTCCATCCTGATGATAGTAGCCAGATATCATCGCCCGCTGATGAACTGCAATCCACATCGGGAAGGGTCGCTGGCAAGAGGAGAAGTAAACTGTCCTCTGGTGGTGCCGACATCTCTGGTTCGCCTTTGAGTCCGGTTTGGTCGGATTGGGTATCGACTGAAGTGGAACTAGAAGCTAGTGATAACCTCTTGTTGCTCGCTAAAGGGAATCATGCTTTGAGCAATTCATTGAGCACAAGTGGCCTGGAGGGCAAGTCAGTCCCAGGCGACAATTGCAATACGGAGGTGATCAAGGGTGAGCACGATGATAAAACTCGAGCTAGCCCTGAATTGGTCGAGGTGTCCACGAAGCAAAAGATCGAATCATCACCACCTGATAAGAAAAAGTGAAGAAAGAGTTTTCACAAGCTGATCTGGCCTATACAACAACTGTGAGAGAGGGCAAAGGCAAGGGGAGGATGGACGAGTTTCAAGGTTGTGATGATCATGATAACAAAGGATGCAGTCCTGAAAGGAGTAATGAAGCTGAGTCGAATTGTGAAGATGGAGAATACAAATTGACACAATATAAACTTGAGCTCAATATTCTTGTTGAAAAGGGAAACATAAAAAAAAAGAGAAGGAAGAGGTTGCCCAGAAATTTAGAAGCAGGAGTGGAGGGCATTGCTTGTTGCATCAGCCATAGCCAGAAGATTTCCAAGACACCCAAGAGGTTCAAGTGTAATATATGTAATAAATCATTCTCGACGCACCAAGCCTTGGGCGGTCACATGTCCAGCCACAGCAAGGTCACCATCAAGAAGAGCCAAATTGGAGATGATCATGAAGGATCTGAATCAACAGATTTAGAAGATGATGAGAGAGCTGTAGCTGCGGCCGCGACCCAAGAAGTGGAAACTGATGGCGGCGCAGATGCTCAATGCCTTGGAGACAGCGGTGATGGTGCCCCGTCGGTGCAGGCATTGGGTTGTAAGATGCTCGTCATCGACCTCAACGAGCTTCCACCTATGGACGAGGATGAGCAAGAGGGATAATGATTCCCTGTGAGTATGGCTTCTTCACTAAAAGGATCAGCTAAATGAGAATTGTTTGATATTTTCTAGGAACTCTTGATAATTTGATATTTCCTAGAAACTCTTGATAATTAGGACATGGAGTGCAGTTGATTAGCTAGTTTGTTCCCCCAACGTCTCGTTTGACTCACACAAGATGAATGAATAATTTTCTTTTCATATAGTTTCTTGGTCTCTTCTCGCTGTGAAAGTCCATGGATTCTTGGAGATCTAGTCATTGTTGTTTCAACTTCAAGTTTTCTCCAACGTAAAGCTCAGCATGATGGCTGATTAAAAGCGAGGGATGGAGAGGCTCAGGAGGTTTTTCCTTTTATTAGTTTGGTCAAACTCATGCTTTTAGTAAATATGCTTATGTGTAATGTCAATTTCATGAGACCAAATCAAACCCAGGGAAGTCAACATCGTACCGTATGGGACATTTGCACGCACTTAGGGAACTTAAAGGCTAGCGTGCCCTACACAATTTCATCTGATTTTCGGGCTAAACCAAGGAGAAAAAAGTTGCTTTTATCTTTATCATCACACTCTAAGACATGATCTCACACTAAGAATTTTATCATCTTACTAATAGGTTTAATCGGCAAGTTATTACGTGAGTGACCTTTTTGTTTGGTGAGACACCATTATCCGCTATCTTATGTGCTGGAATTAAAGTTATGGCGATGTGGTTAATATAAAGTTGCTAAAGTATAAATTACATCCATCATCATTTTTAGCAGATATCAAGGAAAATTCAAATATATCGAAGGCTATTAGCATGAAAGGGCTAGATTTTTTTGATTTGATATATCTTTTCTAACTCCTTCTAGAAAATGATATTAGAAGTGGCACAATTTTTCGGATGACACTTACTTTGGTACCAAAACTTATCGCCAAATCACTTAATGTCAAATCGGAGAAAAAATTATCATTAAGTGCTTGTGATAATAAATTTTGACAATTTTTCTTACATGGCCTTTTAAATAAATTTTTGAGTCTAACGTGACTATTTTAGAACATATTCAAGTCTAAAGTGGAAAATGAAGGAGAAGACATGGCAAATGGGACTAAATGACAACCCTTCATCTCTCTCCTTCCTTCTTCTTTCCCTCTTTGGGTGATCTAAATACGCCTTCTTTTTTGCTCGTGCTTCTCTCTACTACTCTTGATGGTGCACTAATGACGACATAGATGAGGAGATCGCGTTCCAGATTTAGGAAGATGACCGCAAATTGCTCAGCAGCCTCCTCAATGATGTGTTGCAGAGAATAGTTGGAGGCTAACTACATGAAATAAACCGAGGGGAATTCATCCCTTTAAAAAAAAAAATCTTTTTGGAAATATCAATGACATAGCCTATTTGTTTCGCCTTACACGAGTATGTGCAGATTCTCCTACTCCTGCCCTCCATTGCAAATTTTAAAAGGGAATTTTTTTCCCAATTTGAGCAATTAGGGTTTAGGGTCTTTTTTGAAGAAGATAAGAAATTGCCCCAGGATTCACCGGAAGTGTTGTTGATGTTTGTTTCGCCTTTTGTCGTTTCGTTTTTACTTGTGAATCAGTTTGATTGCGTTTTCGTTCATTCATCTTTGATTGTGCTAATGGAATGAGAATCTCTGATGAAAAGTGGTTTTTCCAATCACGAAGAGCAATGGGGGAAAATTGAATTGAAATTGATTAAGAGATTATTTTATTTTCCTTTGGATTGGCATTTGATTATTGCTTGTCTGCATTGTCTTCGATTCTTTTTCATTTTGATATGGGTCTAGCAATTTTTTGGATTTAGCATTTGTTCAGCTCTTTTTTTAACCGATAGAGATAAAATGACGTCATTTCCTTGTGGTTTTTTCTTTAGTGAGTGGATTTACAATAAAATATTATCACATCAGCTTTCCAACTTGCAATCGGAGCTGGCACTTAAATGATCTTTTTTTTTTACTGGTACTTAAGCGGTCCAATGAAAATTTTGACACTACGTTAACTGCCGTGCACAAATTATAGCACTTCCAGTGTTCTTTTTCCCAACTCCTCCATAGAGACTGCTTATTTGGCTGGCATAAGTATTTACTAATTATTCATATATTGATGATATGAAACTGTGATATACAAAATGAGGCTAATCAGAATATGATATTCTTAATTTTTTTAATGATTGACTTTATTTTAATTATGGCAATGGCTGAGCGAAAGTTCAAGGCCATAACTAATTATTCATTATTCTGAACTTCATTTGAGTTGTGAGTTTTGAGAAAGTTTATACTATATGACAAATAACTAAGCTAAAGGCTAAAGCTTATCATCGTCTTTTACCAATTCTTTTAGTTACGTCAATTATTTCAAATCAAATGGATTTTGAAATGTAATATTTTCTTTTTTCTCTCATTGCAGATTTCTTTAATGATATAGGCTATGTTAGTTTGGCTAGAATTGTTGTAGATAAACTAAATTAAGTGTAAACACATAATGTGTAAAATAAACTATAATTTTCTAACAATAAATGTTTTAGTAACTATGAGATAAGTAAGTTTGTAAAGTACGGAACTAACATAAATGGACTGTACACATATAAGAATAAAAATTAAATTTTCAAAAAGTTTTTTTTTTTTATCATTTAGTTTTAAATTATCCTAACGTATAGTAAGTAAATTTATTTATTCAACCCGTTTGTTTCACAAAAATAAATGATTTGAAAAACATCTTCCAAGATATGGTTGTTTGTATCACTTATAAAAATGAGTAAATGAAAAATACTTTCATTGTCCATTATAACATTTAGGCATAAATTTTTGTCATTTGACTAATTATATTAAGGATACAAGCAATTATTTTTATGAAAATAGTTTTCAAATCATTCATTTTCTGCAAAACCAACAGAGCCTAAGTTCCAAAAGTTTCAATTGGTTCAATTAAGCCATAAGTCTTTTAAATAAAGTGCAATCAAGTCATCTTGATGAACAATATTCAAAGTTGTCTACATGGCACTCAAACGCTGCCGACATGGCAGACTTAATTTCCATTTTCAGTATAAGTTGAGTACTTAATTGCATTTTCATGTAAATGTTTGGAGTTTAATTGAACCAATTGAAAGATTTAAAATATAATTTTGGAATATAATTGCCCTTTTCAATATAGTTTTGCTACTTGATCAAACCGTTTAAAATGGTGCGCTAGTCGGAATAAGTGGGGAAGATATTCAATGAACCTAGTCAATGCGCTAAAACTAAATGTCGACCATTAGAACTGGTGAGATGCATATAAAATCCTCAAGAGACTGACTGTATTCAATGATCGGAATTCAAGTTAAGTTTAAGGGGAGGACAGCTTACGCAAGTGCTTGCTGACTTTTCCTCTTTGCTCATATTGATGGTCAAAACATGGCGGCCTATTTACATAAAACCGCCCATTTTCAGTACTGATTCGATCTTGTCCTGTGCCGAAGAGAGAATGGGAAGTAAGGAAGGATATGAAGGGACTTTCATAATTGTTCTTGAACTGCCTGTAGGAGAACTTTTGACAGACCGCAAAGCGAGAAGAGAAAACTGGATGATCACTAGGGCGTGCGGACGATTGGAGAAGCACGTCCGGCCACATCACCTACATAATAAGTTCATCGTAGAACAGTTTCGCATGGCCAAGGTGTATACCAAGTTTTTGCTATCATGTTTGCAACTTCAAGAAGCTCTTCTATTGCTTCTAATTCAGCCAAAAAGGAAGGGGCAAAAGGCTCATCTGTTGATATTATAGAAGGTGCGAAAAGCAGGAGAGAAGAATTATTGGGTTACAAGTTTGCACGACTAGGAACAGATTGTCGTCGAACGCAACTAAGTCGTGGGGACAATGCCGTCTCGTAGAAGACTTGACGAAAGGGGAAAGTACAGATCAGAATTGTGAAAGTGTAGGGAGAAGTTTGAAGGGTTGGGAAGTTGCTCGGATCTGTGTAAAATGCACAAAAGGGATCGACAGTTGAACGAACTCATTTCGGCAAAAGAATTGGAGGATCAGGCGATAACTGCATGATGACGATCCAAAACGATGCTACGAGCAATATCAACTGCATTGCAAAACAGGCAGTTGCCTTACATGCCCCTATCTGCAACCTCAATAACCTTCCACGCCTAAGTTGTCTCTTGGCAACTTCCTCAAATCGTCTGGCCGTTTCTTTAGCATTGCAATCTCATTTCCTGCTTCCCCGAGATCGTTGTGCAACTGCTGGCTCTCCTGGTGAACTGCTCAATGTTTGAGCGGTCCGACTGGACTGTTGGCAGCAGATCTCAGTTGCTGGATTGTCCTAATGATTGCCGAATGCTCAACCTCAGCGTCAGTCTTTTGCCCGTAAAGTCCCTCAAGCTCTGTCTCTGTTCTCTCGCTCAATTTCTTCTCCAATTCCTTCTTGGGCAATCTGCAGCTATTTATTACGGCTTCAAGTTTGGAAATCCTCAATTCCTTGGTCTTGAGAATGGCTTTTGCCTCCACTAGTTTGGCTTCTAGGCGTCTCACTTCTTCTGTTAAACGCCGGAATTTCCTAAGAACACGGACCACGTGGGCTAATACCGTCCGATCGAGATGGTCGTGTGAGCTGGCCGAAGGTTCCTTGTGCATGCTGGCAAACTATTTTGTTACTTCTACAAAAAGCTTTACTAATCTAAAGCATATAAAATTACAGCAAGCAACCATACCAAGTCGCAACCTAGAATGACAGGCAGGGTTCCTGAAGGAAGAATTGCCTCAGACCACAGTAGACTCACAAAGGAATGTTATGTTCCTTTCGTTTCACGGAAAATATGGCGTCTCTGGAAATTGTTTTTAAGAAGCCATTTTCCAAGAACATAACCATATTTTCAAATTTTAGTCGTATTTTCTAATGTTTGGCTAAAATTTGAAAATAAACTAGAAGATGTTTTCCACCATCTCCGACCTCGCCCTAGGCCAGTGAGGGTCAAGCTTGCTATTTTCCAGCAAGGTGGAGCCTCACTTGATCTGGCAAAGCTGAGCTCACCCGAGGCCGGCGAGCTCGGGACTCGCTAGATTTGGCGAGCTGGGCCCGAGCTCACCAAAGGTGATGATGCTTTTGTGATCTGGTTGTTCTTTTATGTATATCAATTATCTCAAAGAGCTGATCAAAGATGCATTCCGAAAACTCAGGACTCAAACCAAAATCCAAGAGCCAAACGATAGCAAGTACGTTCTTCAGTTTTGGGTGACTCACTAGCTGATGTTAGCAGAATGGTATGAATGGACAAATCAAGGTCATTGGATTTGCTGTTTCTCCATTTACTTCTCCCCTTGCCTATACATGCTAAGGTCATCGCTTTCAATCTGGCATAATCAACGGCACACAGCACCTAGACAAGTAAGCATCAGTCCATAAATAGAGACCTTGTCTCGTCATACCCTTCAATTCAAAATATAGTCAAATTCTCTCTTTATTTGTACCATCAGCTATAGTGATTAATTTCCGGTTAATTCGAGCGACGAGACATTTGACTGAATTCAGAAACATTCACAGCAAAAGTGGCTTCTCATTTGCAGTCTAAATATCGCAAGTGGATTCCTCATTTCACTTCCTATCGAGTAATTATGAAAGTCATCGACAAAGTCTAATTTCGAAGGGGTTCCACCATGCCTCTGGTTCTTGATTATTGGACCCGAAACGAGTAGAACTGCTTCAGCAACTATTGCACAGATTCTCCTCCTTGTCGACTGACTGTACTTGTACTTCATCTATACACGCCTGAAGCTTCCCCGGTTATCTTTGGAAACTGGATGACTTGGACATTTTCCCATCTCAACCATAACAATTATAGTATGGGAAAAAACAGAACAAAGAAGAAGAAAACACGACGGAAAAAAGTTGTAGACATTGAACAAAATCTACCATACAGCAGCAACGTTCATTTACAGGAAACAAGTGACGGAGCATATTCATGCAGAAGCGAATCACATCTTGACCTTATATTAGGATTCACATTAAAAAAAGGCGCAAGAAGCTGTACATTCACAAGGAACTGAACAAAGAGAGTGGTAGTAACAAGAGACGCCGTCAGAGGATCACGGTCTGCCAAGGGCAGGGATCACACTCTTCCACTCTTGTTAAGGAGAGTAAAGACTCGAGGACCACACGGACTCGTCAAACGTGGCCACATTCACACCGCTAGACGTGAGAACAATCAATGTCTTGTTTGGCTCACGACTTTAAAACGCGTTACATAGATTAGAGAGATCCAAGCCTTATAAATTAGCGCAGGACTCCCCCCTAAGCGATGTGGGACGGAAGACATGCCCTTAGCCTCGTCCGTGTACTACCGAGGCGATCTTAGTCCGTCCCTCCGTACTGCCCCGGGTCTGGGTCGTCATACGGATCATGACTTGTTAGCACGTGGTTCATTTGCTCATGCGCGAGGCATGGTCTCATCTTTACCGAAAGGACTCGTAGATTCATCAATCCCCAAGTAACTCGGTCACTGATTCATCCTCTATGGCCGCTTGCCTTGAACATGACCCATGCGCTTGGCCTGTGTCTTGTTCGGACCATGGCTTTGCTAGAGTGTGGCTCATTCGCTCATGCATGAGGCATGGTCTCATCTTACCGAAGGGACTCATAAATTCGTCAATTGCCGGGTAACTCGGCCACCAATTCATCCTCTATGGCCACTTGGCTCGAACACCACCGGCCATGTCAAGTTCGGATCATGGCTCATTCATTCATGCCTGAGGCAGCTCACGTTCAACTCTAGCAGAAGAATCTGCACAGATCATTAGATCAACATCTTCGCATGATCATGAACATTATCCGAATTGAATTTTTCCAAATGCAATAATTCTGTTCATGGCGAAGCTTTTGATAACAGTAGAAGAGTCGGTGACGACATCTTTTGCTGATTGAATTGATTTAGATAATAATCAGCCTAGTTCCCACGTCAAAAATAACTACCAAGACGAGAACATTCTCTCTCTTTCAAATTTACATTCAACGAATGCTGTAATAGGCTTGTTTTTTTTTTTTTTTTTCTTTTCAAATAATCGATTAACTAGAAAGAAAATGTAGAAACTCGTTACAACATGATTAGTTAAAGGTTTTGACTTTCAATAATAATATTGCACAAATAAATGTATTAAGGCTCTGTTTGTTTCCGTCAAAAGGTTTTCCGGATTTTCCGCTAAGGAAAACAAATGGGTCAAAAAAGATAATTTTCTTTTGATAAGTCTTTTGTAATTAGGAGAAAAGATTCCTGCTTTCTGAAAACGGTGACTCTTGTGTCATCCAGCCCTAACCCATTTGGTTGAACGCTCCTTGTCGCTGCACCTTTTTCTCCTTCCTCACTCTGCCATCTTGCTCATCTCTCTCTACCTTAAGAGCTCCTCCTGTTGGAAAATATCAGATGACATGAAAATAATAATATTTGTTGGAAATACATTGAAAAAAATAGAAGATAAAAACAAATGTCTAAGGCGTGCAAACACTATTTTTAAGAATAATTCTGCCCCCAGAGTACGAAACTCGATGCGTAAGACTTCAGTGGCTATCCTCTCAAGATACAACAGACATTCTTCCATACTCCGCACTAACATTAGAAGGAATAGAACAACGTTATGTGTATAATCCAGTAAAGAAAGGAAAGATACGTAACGAGATAGGAAAAGAGAAATATAAATATTCTAGTTTTGATATGTTGATATCACTTTCCAATTATGCTCGCGGTAACAATTTATATGTAAAAGAAAAAGAAAGCCGTTAAGAAATAGTTATAAATAAATCAGTATTTGAAGAAGAAAATGACCATTGCATGGCCATTATAAAATAATGAAGAGTTTATATAGAAATAAATGAAACGTTATAAAACCATTCTATGACTCTTAGAAAGTTATTATACGGTTGTTACATGACCGTTAAATAACCGTTATAAAACATTACAAAATCATTTTATATTAATGGCAGACAAAAACTGTTACAAATTGATAATGGTGAAAAACCATTACAAAAATTAGTAATATCCAACAATCCCCAACATATTTCAAAAAGTTTTGAAAAGAAAAAAATAGAATAATGTTGGGTTATTGGAGAGTAATCCATTGGAACTGGTGCTTGTTAGGCTATGAACTAGACCTAGAAAAAAAATGAAGTAATTCACGATATCATTGGTGAAGTTTGAAACTTCTAGGAATCAAGAATTTCTTTTTGTGAATTATAATTTTCATCAATCACATTATACTCCCACAAACTTTGTTATTTAACATAGTTTTGTGCTAATAGGCCGTGCATGTGCTTGGTTTAATCATAAGTGCTCTAGAGATTATTGCTAGTAATTCTCATAGGAGGAGTCTTACTCCACACTTATATAGGTGATTCCATCGAGTGTATTCTGCAGTTTAATACACCACTAATAATGGCTATGGAGTTTCATTAGGAGCCTAACTCAACCTCTTTTTCCTTGCAGTTTTGCACTATTCTCACCTTAGTAGGGACACAAAATTTTTAATGATGCACTAGATCAACAAATGATTAGTTACTACCAATATGAACCTAATTCATGGGATTGCCAATCGCATAGGTCGGGTTACCATCATTATTGATTTTCTTCAATTGGCTTGTCCCATTCCCCTTGATATATAGTTAGAGGATCGGCCAAAATCACTTTTGACTTAACATAATCGATCGATATAATTCATTTTTAAGGAATTATTTTACCACATCACATCTTAATCAGACGTCTCTTTTTACCATCAAAAGTTCCATTCTTTACAATGCCTATTGCCTTTTGGAAATCACAGTGTCTAGACATAGGTGTCATTTCATTTCCATAGGAACATAGGCTAAGAAATTTCTCAACTACTTAGCCTCAATTTTAATATGAGTTTGAGAAAATTTTCTTCTTCCCAAGAACTTGAGTAGTTCTTTAATACGCTTGGTAGCACTTGAGTCTACCTTCATGTCTTTTGCATTGGTCATGATATTGATTTGAGAAATGACCACAATAATTATGTCATTAGAATCATCCACTTCAACCAAGTCAACTTTTGGTTTAGTAGAATTGTCATTTCCCCCACAATATTTGTGTGGCTGATTTCTAAATTACAACAACTACACCAAGGATGAACAGATGTCTGTTGGTGGATTTTGTCTCATTGAATTCAAGATTCATTTAATACAGTGGAAAATCCACAATGTATGATGCCATAGTTTATGGTTTCTCTCATATATATCATTGTATTGCTCAAGGCAGTAAAGTGATCTACTCAATCTATACATTGTATAAACTATATTGGGTGAGCGAGCCTAAGGCTTCTTACAATTAACTCCCAACCAAAACTTTTGGCCTTCCCCAACAATATTCCACATACACAACCTACATTCATGAAAAATAAAGCACCCACTGCAATAAATCCAAATTAAGTGTACCAAGTCAACAGTATGAGCTACAGAACTTGCCCCGGTCAAGCAACCTTCAAACATATGAAATGCGTGGTAGTACATTCAATGCTTTAAAGTAAAGGAAAGGCGTATAATATTATGGCCAAGAAACGCTGAAGAGATGCATATTGATGTGCAAAATATCACCAGCCAATTAATATGCATCAAGTCATGAACAACGGCAGCTTTGAAAGCATTACTGATACCTTTACACACTCACCATATTTAAAAAAAAAAAAATGATGGCGTGGAAATTAGAAAATCACAACTGAATGCCATCAAAGAACAACAAAAAGCAGAACCAAATTTACCAATAAATTAATATCAATATCTCTAGCATGAATAATTCAGAGGGTAACCAATGTTTCTCCGACAGTTACTGAGTTTATCCCTCTGACATTTCAAATCAAAGGCAAAGTTTCTTCCCTTCACTTTTTATGATTTTAACACCCAAACTAATATTAGCTTCTCTTATATCCTTCCTTCATATTGAATTTAGAAGTGAAACATTTTATTTCGTTCACAACATCAATTTATGTATCATAAGTAAGCATGGAGTCAACATATAAGCTAACAATTTTAAATCCACCAAACAAGAGAAAAACAATTTGTGAAATTTCAGTTTGTGATGCTTACATAAATATACCTTTGGACTCCATCACAAAAGACAATGTCCATGAAGTTGTTCAAGCCTTGCCTCGAGGAATTTGCTCCGGTTAAGAATTAGAAATCAGGGCAGTCACAGAAAGCATCTACTAAACCAATCAACAAGTCCTCTTATGAATTTTACCAATAAAGAAAAACGAATCCTTATGAAAAAATAAGTTCTCAGAACGGTAATTGTCCACAATCAGCTGCTCTCCATCTCAGGCTTTATTCCACTTCGGGGACCTAACATAAGACCTCCAGGAAAAGATCGAAGAGAGAAGCATACCCCATTCATTCCCATAGACACATGCACACATTTCTCCTAACTTCGAGGATCAACGACGTGTAATCTATGACCGTGATTTTCCCAAAATAAAAATCAATATATAAAAGAAACATTAGCCTGACTTCTTTCCGTTTCCTTTCTAGTTTTCCTTTTCTTTTTCCTTTTACCACACATAATCACAATGTCATTTTAAAGATTTTCTAAATGGGTAATTTGACAATTTGTACGCACCCTTCATAAAACGTATAATAAAACAAATTCATAAAATATGTTTGACTCGATCAAATCAAATCCAAAGAGAGCACACAAGACAAGAATTCACTAGAAACTCACTTACGTGACCTATGAATTCGTTCATCAGCTTTAAGTGTCATGAACATCGCAAGGAGGCTTGCATTCACCTCAATCTGTTACATAATTTGCACCAAATTTAACCAAGCTGCTTATAAGCTACTGCTATGAATTAGTAAAGCCAATAATAGCAATCATTATCCTATTTTAGGCTAAGAACTGCATAAAGCCAAATTCGACATTAGTTCAAATCACTTAATTTTTGAAATCAAAATTTTGAAATCAATAAAGATCATGAACAAAATAAGAGATAAAGTTGATGATTTCTCAAGAGGATGAAACAATATACCAATATGACAGTTACGCCCTTTAGGCATTAATTCAAAGTTTCCAAAAACTATTTTACCTGACATTCAATAACCTAACCCAAATGACCAAAAGCTCTTTTGTGCTGATACTCAGTAATGTTCCATGACAAACTGCCCACCAATACGCAATACTTGTCCTTCACCATTTTAAATTTCTCATTCAATTCCAATAGAGGTGGTAGCAACGGTAGTTCCAGTTTGGGAATCCATAACGCAATTATCCTTGAGGTTGTTGGAAAATATTAGATAAAATGAAAATAATCATATTTGTTGGAAATACATTGAAAAAGATTAGAAGATAAAAATAAATGTTTGAAGCGTGCAAGCATTGTCCTTAAGGACAATTCCATCCTTTAGAGTACGAAACTCAGTGCGTAAGGTTTCAGCAGCTATCCTCCTAAGATACAACAAACCTTATTCGATACTCCGCACCGAATATTGGAAGAAACCCACCAAATAAAGGAAAGACAGATAACGAGATAGGAAAAGAGAAATATAAATATTCTAGTTTTGATATATCAATATCACTTTCCAGTTATGTTCGCAATAACAATTTATAGGTAAAAGAAAAGCAAGGCCATTAAGAAATAGTTATAAATAAAATGGTAACTGAAGAAGAAAATGACCGTTGTATAGGGGTTATAAAATAATGAAAAGTTTATGTAGAAATAAATGAAATGTTATAAAGCTGTTATATGACCGTTAGAAAGTCATTATATGGTAATTAAATGACCGTTAGATAATAGTTATAAAACATTACAAAAACTGTTTTATATTAATTGTAGACAAAAACCGTTATAAATTGATAATTGTAAAAAAAAAAAGTTACAAAATAAGTAGCTTATAATATTTCAAAACTATTAAATATCCAACACCTCCTCCTCCTCCTCCTGCTCCTCCTTGTCATCCGCTGTTACCTCATGCTTCTCTTTTACCCGCGACAGCGAGCGAAGTAGAGAGGTTGACATCTGCAAGGCCATTCTTGTCTGATTTCCACTTGGTTCCAATAGCAATAAGCTTGTCCTCGATCCGACCTCTGTCGTGCTCAATTCTTGCATCCAAGTCCTCTCTTTTTGTTGCTCTGGATTATAGTTAAATGTGAATTTCAGAGCGCTCCTCCAACTAGATGTGTAACATATGAATCTAATGTTATCTTCTTTAAGTGTCTCGTTTGATTGGATTGAAAAGTTTGGATGCGAGGGCATGATTATGGAAGAAAAAGGTCTTATTACTGAGAACATCATCCTTGAAAATTCGGCATCGGAGGTAATGAGATAAATATGGAGTTACTTTTCTGTATAATATGCAAGTAAAACTATTTTGTGAAGGATTTAGTGAATGGGCTAGATGTCAAGGGAAAATTTCAAATATATGCCTGAAGTTGGGGCTTTTTTAGAAAAAGGTTCGCGTGCCGGTTAATAAAGAGGAAGACAAATCGTTCGGGGGGGGGGAAGACAGAAGAAGAAAAGGGAAATAAAAAAAAGAAAAAAATGGAAAGGAAAAGAGAGGGAAATTTGCGTACACGCCATAGAGGTCTCGGCAAGTCAAATTTACTTGAGTCGCAACGCCCGGTAAGAATTTAAGCCATTTATTCTTCTTATCATAGTGGTTTTTTGAATTAGAGCTCAAATTTGGAATTGATTGAAATTTAAACTAAGAGATTTGATTTAGGAGTTGTTAAATTGTGAAATTATGAAGGATTGATAGTTTAGGGTGTCGAGCTATAGGATTTTATAGAACTTGATTTAGATTTACAGTTCACTTGAAATGAATCTTCAAAGTTACTTGCGTATGAAGAACAATAATAACCAGCAAGTTTCCATGCCAATTATCATCAGTTTTCGGCCCCAATTTAGGTCAGCTAAATTATGAAACTTCTAGTATTTCGAAAGAGCTTTATTTTCATTGTAAACTTGCATGAAACAGAATTTAGTGGAGAGAATTGTAGCGCAACCGAGTTCAATACACAAGCTTCACGTTGTGGATAGTTTTGAATAATCGCTTTAGGTGAGCATTTTTTTATGCATGGAAAATGTAACATTTGTACTTATTTGACTGGTAAAAGATCGCTTCAAGTGCCAAAAGTTGGCACAAATGGACATTTAAGCGCCAAAATCGGAGAGAAATAGATCACTTAAGTGCCACTCCGGCCAAAACGCCGACGTGTCAATTTTCCGACGAAGCGAGTGCAAAACGGCGTCATTTTGCACGCTGACGTGGCCAAACAATGCAAAAACGACGTCTTTTTGGTGCTAACATGGTAAAAAATTTAATTTAAAACTAAATTTATTTAAAACAATTAAAAATACAAATGCAAATATTAAAAAAAATTTTTAAAAAAAAAAAGGGAGGGTCGGCCGGGGTCGCTAGGCCTTGAGTAGGGGCTAGCGACCCCGCCAACCGGTGGCGAGGGCCGGAAAGGCCCAACGACGGAGGGGGAGGGTCGGCGGGGTCACGGGCCCTAGCCGGGGGCTAGCGACCCCGGCCGACCGGCGGCGAGGGCCCGTGAGCCCTCGCCCGATATGGGGAGAGGGTCGCGGCCCTTGCCCGGCCGGGCCAAGGGCCGTCGCCCTCTGGGGATCGAGGTGAGGGCTCGCGGGCCCTCACCACCGGTTGCCTTGGGTCGCCGGCCCTTGGCCGGGGGCCCGGCGACCTCGACCGACCCTCCCCCTCCATCGCCAGCCCTTCCCGGCGGCGGGCGAGGGCTCGGCCGCCTCCCCTTTTTTAATTTTTTAATTTTTTTAATATTTGTATTTTTATTTTTAAATGTTTTAAATAAATTTAGTTTTAAATTAAATTTAATTAATCTTTATATTAAATTTTTTACCACATCAGCACCAAAACGACACCGTTTTGCACTCGCTCGCCAGAAAATTGACACGTCAGCGTTGTTGCCGAATTTTGGCTGGAGTGACACTTAAGTGATCAATTTCTCTCCGATTTTGGCACTTAAGTGTCCATTTGTGCCAACTTATGGCACTCCATGGGTCCGCGCGTCTATTTGACCATTGGAAAAGTTAATTTGCAAAAAAAAAAAAAAAAAGGCGGATGTCCAAATTAATAAAGAGGAAGAGAAAGGCAGTGAAAAGAGTTACACATGAACATAAGAAGAAAAAGGGAAAGAAAGAAGGAAAAAAAGGGAGAAAAAAAAGAGTGGGAAACTCGCGCGTACAGGCCACGTAAGTCTTGCTTAGTCGGATTTAGTTCAATTCGCAATGCATGGTAAGGATTTAGGCCTGTTGTTTTCTGATCAGAGTGGTTCTTAGAATTATGATACAAATTCGAAATTAAGAGAAATTGGAACTACAACGTCTGATTTAGAAGTTGTTAAGCCGTGAAATTATGGAGGATTGATAGTTCGGGTTGTGGTGGAGCTCTAGATTTTCCGAACTCGATTCGTTCACATGATTTGCTCAAAACGAATTTCCGAAATTACTCATGCATGATGAACAGTAATAATTAGTTGCTTTCCATGTCAATTTTACTTGTTTTTTGCTCGATTTTGGGTCAATTAAATTATGAGCCTTCTCGAACTTCAAAAGAACTTTCTTTTTACTCTAAGCTCGCCTAAAACGAAGGTTTGTGGAGAGTGTTGTGGCGCGACCAAGCTCAACACATAAACTCCCATTGCAAATAGTTTCGATTAATCACTTTGAGCGAGCGACTTGTTCACACGTGGAAAATGTAACATTTATGCTTATTTGACTAGTCAAAAGTTGATTTGCAAGAAAAAAAGGAAAAATGAAAAAGGTGGACGTTCGCGTTACTAAAGGGGAAGACAAATGCAGTGAAGACAGAGAAACACACTTACAGAAGAAGAAAAGGGAAAGAGTAAAGAAGAAAATAAAGAAATGGAAAGGAAATAAGAGAGAAACTCATGTATACACGCCATGAAGGCCTCGACAAATCGGATTTAGGGCTTATTTGAATCAACATTTGGAATGGGCTTTAGAACCATATGAAGTCTCTTGGGCAAATATAAATGCCATTCGACAAATTTTTTGACTCACTTTAGATATGTAATTGCATCTCCAAAGCTCTCTAAGGGACTTTAGCTGAATGTAGGATTGATGCTCCCTTGAGAACTTGCATTTTTGGAATGCTAAGTCTTGATTTAATGAAAATATGAAAACTCCTATTTTACCTCATTTATCAAGCAAACTTCCTTTCTTACCCTTTTAAAACAAAACCCAAAGACCGATCGCTGCACTTCTCTCGCTACACTTCACTCGTGAGACATATCAGTTCTGCCCACTCTCTACAAGCTCAAGAGCCACTCGCCTCTAAGCTCACTTGCGCCTCTCTTCCCGCACGCGTGCCCTCAAGCGCTCTTGCCTCCAATCTGTCTTTCCTCCTGCTGCGTTCGCCTCTCTTCGCAGGTAAGATTTCTATCTGTTCATATGAGTAAGTAGTTTTTTTGGGTGGAAATTTGTGTTGGTAATTGCAGATCTGGCTTATTTTTGAGCTACATTGGCAATCTTTGTTTGTGATTTCGAGTCTATTTTTAGTGTGCTGATTCGTGCTCTCTTGTCACTATTTTGGTAATTTGTCTTGCTAGGCTTGATCTTTGGTATTTTGTTTGTCTGTGGAGTTCGTGTCTCGCTAGGCTTGATCTTGGTGCTTTGCTCGATCTTGCTTTGCAAGCAAAGTACTTTCTTTGCTCTGGTTTGTGTAATCTTAATAATTTGTTTTTTGTTTTTCGTTTTTTGTTTTTCGTTTTTTGTTTTTTTTTTTAACTCCAGCGAGAAATTCCAGGTGATGCAAGATAAGACAAATTTCCAGGTTTTATTTTAAATTTTTTATAAAAAAATTAAAAAAAAAATTAAAATTTTAGGAGAAATTAAAGTTTTTAGAAAATTTTGAAAATCAATAAAAAAAATTAGAGTTTTAGAATATCATTAAAAAATAAAAAAGGAAAAAAAGTCATAAAAAATAAATTAATTAATTAATTAAAAAAGGAAAACCCTTAGAAATTAAATCCTAAAAATGGACAAGGCTTTTGTTCCCCTTTTCATTGTCTTTTTCTCTTTTAGAGACAATTTTAGGATACTTGCATACTGCGATTACAATTGATTATGTTTTTCAATTTTAGATGTCGCTATCTTGCTTTAGAATGGTTAGGATGCTATTTAGAACTCTTGGAATGTGATCAAGTTAGGTACCGAAAAGGGCATTAGTCTTAGGACTAATATAATTAAGACCCCAAGTCTAAAATCTTTGATTGCATAAATAGTAAGATATTTTCCATATCTTTCTGGGCTTCTAAATGACCCCAAAAAGGCTAGTGGTGACTCATTAGTCAAATTTTGCATAAGCTTAATTGATAAAAAATTTGAATGCCCCATGTTGCACAAGGTACGAGCTTGGAAGAATCTAAGTTAACAGAAGACCGTCGGCCCGAAATTGACAATATACCTAAACCTAACTCTCTCTCCCCTAACGGGTTAGTTGCGACAATGTCCACTGTGACATCCAAAAAATTCCTACATTGATTAATATTAAAAAAAAAAAGTCCAATGCGATTAATGTTACATGTAGGAATTTTAATCGAATGAGTGATAAATTAGAAAATTTACTGAGTTTATATATCGTTTAAGTGATGAGTTAGAGTCTTATCAAGTTAAGTATTTCCACTTCGTTCGGTAATTTTTGCTAAACTTTTTGGTGGATTTAAAATATTTTCCGTATTGCCAATGTTTAAAGTGGTCATTGGTTTTTTCTTGTTTACGCATTGATTCACTTGATATTTTTGTTAAAGCATCTACCTAGGAAAATTAGCCTTTAATTTCCCCTTGATCGATATGTTTATTTCTTAATGTACCAAAATTATATTAATGCTCTAAATTAGACATTGAGCTTACTCAAGCTTTGATGTCATGCTTTGTGTCTTACCATATTTCATCAAATTTAACTTTAGTTCATAAATGAAAACGGGTGATTCAGGCACTTACTTGGCTAATAGAGAAGAGGCATTTCCAAATTATCTCCTCTTGCGGTTAATCATATTTAGCCACAAACTCCCCTAGCTATTTACCTTAGGCCACATAAAGCCTTCTTATTGTATCATTTGCACCCTATTACTAACTTAGGAGCCACGTGAACCCATTTAATTGGAACAACAAGCCTCTCTACCCATAAACCTCATGATTTTACCATTGGTGAATTAAACAACTCGATCAATTCAAGTTTAAAGAGTTACCATACTGAAGGGTAACTATTTAAACTTCAAAAGAGAGAACATTCTTCACTTGCTTCCAATTACACACTTTCCTTCTTGAATCATTTGCCTTCAATACCCAGAGTAAAAGCGTCGGCCCAATACTTGTATCATTAAAGTGTCGGTCTTAATTTCTCGAGTTTGAACAAGGTAACCTTAAATTTCCAACTACTTTCCATAAATGAGTTTTTTCTCTTTTGAAATTATAATTATTGATTCTCTATTTTGTTCATTTCTCGTTGAACAACCTAATGAAAAATGAGTTGTACAAAGGACTGAGACCAAATTAGACTATTTATGGATAATCTGCATTAACATGTCCATCCTTCTTATAAAAAGTATTTGAATAAGATGATTGATATGTATATGAGATGGCTTTAGTAGTTGGGAGAGATATGGCCACTGAAAGCTTTGCTAAGCAATTTGGAGATATTGATGTGACGGAAGTTGACTCCTCACCAATTGATTTAGGCAATAACTTTGATGAGTTGATGATGGGATAAAAAAATATCTTCATTTTTTGTGCCTTCGAAAAAAGTCTTGCAAAAGACGAAGATGTGCAACAACGATGATAAATATGCAATACTTTCAAAACAACGTGGAGAGATGGTAGCAGCAATTAAGTCGTTGGGTTAAAATGGTGTCGATTATTTTAAACTTTACAACAAGGTGATGTAAGTGGATGGATATGGTGAAGTAACTTTTAGATCAGCTTTTGAGTATCTAGTTGAAAATGAAAAAATCGGAATAACATTTATGGTGTAAAGTGTGGATCTTCAAAAAGTGTGGAATGATAAATTTTTAAGCAAAGGAGAGCATAATTGGTTACACATTTTATTGAGCTCTGCTACCAAAAAACTCATAGATGCTTTCTTTTTATTTTGTTTTTGTTGGTACTTTGAGACTATATATATGTAATAAATGTACTCAAAATCTTAAAATTTGTGATGAAAGTACAATTGAGTCTTAAAACTTTTAAAAAGTGTAATTGAGCTTTAAAACTTGTTATACAGTGAAATTCTACTACTTTTAAAAGTGCCATCAAATTATAAAACTTGTCAAGTTGGTACAATCAAATTCTTCATTTAATCTCATCCAACTTCACAAATGAAAAATGAAAACAAGTTTTAGGACTTGATTGAACTTTTGAAAAGTTTTATGAATCAATTACAATTTTGTGATAAGTTTTGAAACTTTTAATGCAATATATATATATATATATATATATATATATATATAATTTAGAATAATTTAGAAGGATAGAACAAAAATTGTTTGAACCAAAAATAAAAGACAAAATTGCTTCTCTTCAAGATCACATTGAATAAAATATATCTTCTACCTTGCCTAGTGCATTTTGGGAAAGGAAGAAACATATTGTAAGCCTGCCATATGAACATTATTTTCTGAGACACCATCTATATTCCATTCATAAATAGCATTAGGAGAATACTTATTTTGAATTTTTTGTGATGACTCTTTTATAGCAATATCAAGAGGAGTGGCCCTTTGGTAATAGAGTTTTGGAGATTTTTCCATGAAAGTCTATTTATTTCAAGAATTGATTCATTTTCAGATTCTTCAATGGATTTTTCAAGGACATTTATTTGGCTAGGAGCATCATTGATAACAAGACCTCTTATCCTAGAAGTTTCTTCTGTTGGAGGGGGACCTTTAACACTTGGAATGTTTAGGATTGACATCTTTCTAAAGACCTCATTGTATTTTGTAAGGCTTTAGCAAATTATGAACTATAAGTTTTAGGCAATTCAAAGGGTTTAAAATTGGTGATTTAAGTGTTTCAAAATTTATTGAGAAGAGTATGATTGAATAGAAGATTTTATCCTATTTAATTGATTACCAATAGTATAAAGGTGCTGGTTAATATAATTATTTTGTTGTATTATCTTTGCAGTTTGAGGATTCATCCATTTAGTTGCGACCCGGAAAGAGGTGGCGGTGATTTCACCATCTCTATATTGTATTCTAACATTTCTCAAAGGAGGAGGATTAGATTCTATAGTTTGGTCATTAATGGTTGTCTTTATAAGCATGATCCAAGACATAGACTTCTTTAGGTTGAAGGAAATATTCTTCAAACCAATCAAAGAATAAGATATGGGATATAATCTTTAAATAAAAAATCTTATTATAATACAAATTAGCAAAAGAAATATTACAAAAGGATATATTAAATATTGTTTCAAAACAAATTTTTGCTCGATGGCAAGCTATATTATCTATCTTTGATTTCGATATTGAATTTATTAATGGATCATCAAATTCTTTACCTAATTTTCTGACAAAAGAAATTTTTGCAAGGAAAACAATGCCAAGGTCAAAAAAGACAAAGGTGAAGTCATTGCCGAGACCTCCGAATCACAACCTCAATCACCAACAATAGACCAGTTCCAAGCTTGGTTAGACGTAATGAAAGCTCAACAATCACCACCACCATTACTATCATTACAATCACCCCAGCAGTTGCAAATATGGTTAGATCTAATCAAACCCCAACAAACACCATTACTACAATCAATATCCCTAATCTTGCCCCATATTTGTCTCCAATACTCTCACAAGCAAAATCGAAAACTGCCACAGTACAATCACACAAGCCTTAAACAAGATCACAAACTCAAAAATCACTATCACTATCCATTCCTATTAAAACTTGGGTAGACATTGCTCAAGAAAATCCATCAAAGCAAATTAAAATCACTTTAAACCGATCACCATTGGCATCTCATAATCCAAAAGAATCATAATCACTTAAAAGAATAACTAGTGAAATAGTCATAAAACCACATCTTTCCTCAGTGGTAGCTAAACCCTTTACCTCCACTACCACTGTAATAACATCACGGTTTTCAACCAAATTACAATTCATCATTAAAAGCCAATATCAAAACTTCATGATAGTTGCAAAAGAATTTCACCATAAAAATCCAAAAGTCTTATTGTAATCTCATGCACTTTTTCATTAATTTTCGAGTCTTCTAGATAACTATCTGGGAATTCGACTATCATCAGTATCTTCACTCTTCACATGTCTAGCACCAACTTAGGAATTTCAAAATTAAGTGGTGGGACAATTTTAAGTTCACCAAAACCTTTCCGAGAAATAAGTTCTAAACTAGTTAAATCGGTGAAATCACTAATTACCAACTAACCACAAAATTACTGAATTTCTTCAACAAAAATCATTAGCCCAAGCCCATTTAGCAGTCATTCAATCACCATAAGAAGATTTTTTTTTTGGTCAGTCCTATTCTATTCCTATTCTAACTCTCACTCTCAGACTTTTGCCCTGCCTCCTTGCAGGGCGTGGGAGTCGAAACCCACTCCTTGAAACTAATTCGTCCCCACCCCCAACCCCTAAAAGGTGGGGATTCGAACCCCCCACCTCCCCCTTTCATCTTGAAAGGGTGGCCACCGAGGCAAACCCCAGTGGTTACCATAAGAAGATTGCCTTTATCAGAATTGATGATCACCAAATCATATAAAAAATCTTTAAATTGCTTTGATGAATCCAATCACACTAGCAATACAAATGAAAATGATTGCTACGGCATCAACTCGTCAAATGAAGATGGAGACGAATAGAAAAAAATTACCAAGTACAATCACCAATAATTAAGAGGAGATAATGGCCAAAAAAGACGAAAAATATTTTCAAGAATATCATCATATTTCTTTTGAAGAGAAATACTTGAAGATGCTACTATTGCTGCTGAAGATTCGGCCAAAGCTGGAAAAAAATTACTATTCACTTCGTCCAAACATGCTAAATTTCACCTATAAGAAGAAAAGGAGAATAAGAGAGAGGCACCATTTGCATTTAAGCCTTCAAGCTCTCTTGCTCTTACTCATTATTGTCCATTAAGCTTCCTTTGATCACAATCGTTTCACTTTCATCCCAAATCCACTTCTAATCACTTGTACCCTCTTGTGATCACTTCTCCATCACTTATAATCAGTTCTTCAAGATATCTTCGATCACTTGTACTCATCTCTAGTCACTTGTATCAATTATTAGTAAATTTACTATCACTCAATAATATAACCAACCAAGTTTTAGTTAATATCATTACTTCATATTATTAGCTTTCTTTTGCTTTTACTTTAAGTAGGATCTCTACTTGATGAGGGGTTCTAACAAGAATATTTTTTGCAAGGAAAACAATACCGAAGTCCAAAAACGACAAAGGCAAAATCATTGCTGAAACCTCGAAATCACAACCCCTATCACCAATATAGACCAGCTCCAAACTTGGTTAGACATAATGAAAACTCAACAATCACCACCACCATTCCCATCATCACAATCACCCCAACAGTTGCAAATATGGTCAAATTTAATCAAAGGCCAACAAACACCATTACAACAATCAATATCTCATGATCTTACTTCATATTTGTCTCAATGACTCTCACAAGCAAAATCGAAAACCACCTCATCACAATCACACAAGTCTCAAATAAGATCATAAACTCAAAAATCACTATTACTATCTGCTCCTATTAAAACTTGGGTAGACATTGTTCAAGAAAATCCATCAAAACAAATTGAGATCACTTTAAACACATCATCATTGGCCTCTCATAATTCAAAAGAATCACAATCATTTAAAAGGAATAATAAGTGAAATAGTCATTAAACTACATCCTTCCTCTGTGGTAGCTAAACGCTCTACTTCCACTACTTCAATAAAAACAGCACAGTTTTCAGCCAAATCACAATTCATCACTAAAAGCCAACATCAAGACCTCAAGATATTTGAAAGAGAATTTCACTATGAAAATCAAAAGTCTATGTTCTAATCTCATGCATTTTTTCATTAATTTTCGAGTCTCTTAGGTAACTGCCTAGGAATTCAACTATTATTAGTCCTCTCACTCTTCACATGTTCAGCACCTACTTAGGAAATTCAAAATTAAGTGTTGGGATAATTTTAAGCCCATCGAAAACCTTTCTAAGGAGTTAGTTCGAAATTGGTTAAATAGGCAAAATCACCAATCACCAACTAATCACAAAATTACTGAATTTCTTTAGCAAAAATCACTGACCCAAACCCATTTGGTGACTATTCAATCACCAAAAGAATATCGCCTTGCATTGGCAGAAATCATATCGAAATTACCGATCACCAAATCACATCAAAAATCTCCAAGTTCCTTTGATGAGTCCAATCAGAGTTGGCAATACAAATGAAGATAATTACTACGACATCAACTTGTCAAGTGAAGATGGAGACGGATAAAGAAAATTACCAATCACAAATCACCAATTACCAAAAGGAGACAAAGGCTAAAGAAAACAAAAGAGATTTTCAAGAATATCATCATACTTCTTTTGAAGAAGAAAACCTAAGGATGCTGCCATCTTGAAGATGATATTACTACTATTGAAGATTCAGCCAAAGCTATAAAAAAAATTACTATTCACTTTGTCCAAGCCTACTGAATTTTGCCTATAAAAAGAAGAGGTGAAGAAGGAGGAGGCACCACTTGCATTCAAGCTTTCAAGCTCTCTTGTTCTCTTGCTCACTTACGTACATTAAGCTTTCTTGATCACAACCTTTCACTTTCATCCCAAATCCACTTTCAATACTTATACTCCCTTGTAATTACTTCCCAATCACTTGTAATCACCTCCGATCACTTATAATCACTTCTTCAGGATTTCTCCAATCATTTGTACTTATCTCCAATCACCTGTATCAATTGTCAATAAGTTTTCTATTACTCAAAAATATAACCAACCAAGTTTTGGTTGATATCATTACTTCATGTTATTAGCTTTCTTTTACTTTTACTTTAAGTGGGATCTCTACTTGATGAGGGCTTTTGACAAGAGAATTTTTCAGGGAAAACAATGCTAAAGTAAAAAAAAAAAAAAAGACAAAGGCAAAGCTATTTTTGAAACCTCATAATTATAACCTCAATCATCAACAATAGACCAACACTAAGATTGGTTAGACGTAATGAAAGCTCAACAATCACCACCACCATTACCATCATCATAATCACCCCAAGCAGTTGTAAATATAGTTAATCAAAACCCAACAAACACCATTACCACAATCAATATCCCCTAATCTCAACCCATATTTGTCTCCACTACTCTCACAAGCAAAACCATAAACCACCTCATCACAATGACACAAGTTTAAAACAAGATCACAAACTCAAAAATCATTATCATTATCTACTCCTACTAAAACTTGGACAAATATTGCTTAAAAATCCATCAAAGCAAATTGATATCACTTTAAACCTATAACCATTGGATCACTTAAAAGGAATAATTAGTAAAATAGTCATAAAACCACATCCTACCTCTGTGGTAGCTAAACCCTTTACCTCCATTACCTCTGTAATAACATCACAGCCTTCAGTCAAATCACAATTCATCACTAAAACCCAACATCAAGATCTCATGATAATTGAAAGAGAAGTTCACCATGAAAATCCAATAGTCTATGTTCTAATCTCATGCACTTTTTCATTAATTTCCAAGTCTCCTCGGTAACTGTTTGGGAATTCGAGTATAATTAGCCCTCTCACTCTTCACATGTCATACACCTACTTTGGAAATTCAAAACTAAGTGGTGGGACAATTTTAAGTTCACCGAAAACCTTTTCAGGAAACAAGTTCTAAACTAGTTAAATAGGCGAAATCACTAATCACCAATTGATCATATAATTACTGAATTTCTTCAACAAAAATCACTGGCCCAAGCCCATTTGGCGGCCATTCAATCACCAAAAAATATCATCTTGCATTGGCAAAAATCATGTTAAAATTGCCAATCACCAAATCACATCAAAAATCTCTAATTTCCTCTTATGAATCTGATCACAATGGCAATACAAATGAAGATGATTGTTATGGCATCAACCTATCATATGAAGATGGAGACGAATAGAGAAAATTACCAATCACAAATCATCAATTACCAAAACGAGACAAAGGCCAAAAAAGACAAAAAAAAATCAAGAATATCATCATATTTCTTTTGAAGAAGAAAACCTTAAGCTGCTGTTACCGCAAAGATGTTGCTGCTGCTACTGAAGATTCGGCCAAATCTTAAAAAAAAAAAAAAAATACTGTTCACTTCATCCAAGCCTACTGAATTTCGCCTATAAAAGGAAAATGAGAAGAAGAGGGAGGCACCACTTACATTCAAGCCTCCAATCTCTCTTGCTCTCTTGCTCACTTATGTCCATTAAACTTCCTTTGATCACAACCCTTTCACTTTTATACCAAATCCACTATTAATCATTTATACCCTCTTGTAATCAGTTCTCAATCACTTATAATCACCCTTTGATCACTTGCAATCACCCCCAATCACTTGTAATCACTTCTTCTAGATATCTTTGATCACTTGTACTCGTCTCCAATCACTTGTATCAATTATCAATAAGTTTTGTATCACTCAATAATATAAAGGATACCTTCAATCACTTGTATTCATCAATTGTCAGTAAGTTTTTTATCACTCAATAATATAACCAACCAAGTTTTGATTAGTATCATCACTCCATATTCTTAGCTTTCTTAGACTGTTACTTTAAGTGGGATCTCTACTTGAGTGCAGACTACCGCTCTTATAGAATATCAAATTTTCTTTTCTTATGCATATTAGTGGGATCTCCGCTCAAATGCAAACTACCGCCGCTGCGTGAGATCACATTTTTAGTTACTTCTTATGCATAAACGACATCTATATTTTTTGCTCGAGGTATTGTAAGCCCCGATTGCCTAATGGTCCACGCCACACTAAACAAGCTCATCATCGGGCTATGCCATTTGCACCACCGCAAGACTGGTTGTCTCAACATGCCTTCGACACCATCAAGACACCTTGGTCCGTCAAGTCGACATCGTTGCAATGCGCCAGCACCACTCCATCACCTAATGCCACGTCATCAAGCTACCACCGTGACAACCTAGCACACACCTCGACGCCGCATCACCGTGGACTGCTACCCTAGCAACCCACTGGTACTGCCACCTCACCACCTTCCTCCCATGCCACCTGCCTTTCATCTTGGCTATGATTCCTTCCCAGTAGGCATGGTCCAGGTCCACTGTGACACCCGCTTCTTCCTTAAGTGCCAACACAATAAGTCAGGTGGTGAGGGAAGTGAGAAACGAAACCATCAAGTGAGGAGCAACTTCTACTTTTCCCCAATTTCGTCCAAAACCCACTTCATTTCCCCCATCTCATTTTAGCTGCACCACCCCCAAAAACTAGAAGTCAGCAATGAGCATTCTCCATCTTAGTTTAGAGTTGCCGGGAAATTTTCTTCTCAAGTCAGCGCCACCTCATCGCTTTCGTTCCATCGAGCCACCGCCGCAATGCCCTAGGACCCGAGATTACTGGATGTCCTCCATTCTATCCTATATCGATCAATTGTTGTTTGGCAAGGGGAGTTTCTGTAGGATTTCTTATGTTTTCGCGGTTCCATAGACGTTCCTACCTAGTCAAAAGTATTGGAAAAAGCTACTCGGTTACAATGTGTGATATTTTAATTATTAAATCCATCATTGTGCCATGGAAGTATTACATGTTGCATTTCATAAGTGCTTAGATGGGAAATATCAAAATTTGATCTAAAATGGGAGGGGATTACCCAAGCTAGGTTCAGATCCAATGTGGCCCCCGACTTTTTAATTTTGTATTGACTTGTGTAATGTGAATTTCATGGGGCATTCTTCACAAAATTGTTCCTTATTGGCTATCTACGACATTCTTTAATTCTAGATTTTTTTTGACTTCATATGGCAAAAATATATTTGAAAAACTATTAAGTTTGCAATCTATTTTTTGTATTTCTAAACCGACCTTCTTCTACTTTCCATTTTCCGTAGAATTTTCAATCAAGAATTCTAACATGTGTCCTCATGAAAGTTGTAGAGTACATTCTATACTACCATATATAAAATTTCCATGATTTTTCTATCTCATTTAGTCTACAAAGTTTTTATCTTTCTACTCCATTCTGTTCAGGAAATTACCTATTGTTTTGGCCCAGTTTACTAAATATTATTTAGAGCTATACAAGCTAAATTGGATTCCGAGTCCTTCACGGAAAATGCTCCTTGAATCTTGTCTATCTTGTGTTAAAGTTTCATAATTTCATGGTGCGTGGGACGTGCTTATACAGCTAGTTAGGGACTTTGGATGCAAAATCCCTCTTGCAAATAGTCCAATATAAGCACAGGTGAGTTATATTAGTCCAATGGGGTAAAAATAACTAAGGATTCATTAGATTTACGACACAAGGACACCTGGAGTGCTAAAACTTGGCATAAAGGGACACTTAAGTGTCAAAAGTTCAAAAAGTGACACTTAAGTGCCAAACTCGAAGCAAAATGGATCATTTAAGTGCCAACGGTGAGAAAATCCAGCAAAAACGCTGATGTGGCGATTTTCCAGCAAGCCTAATGCAAAATGACGTCGTTTTGCACGCTAATGTGGCTAAATGTGCCCAAACGACATCGTTTTGGAGCTAACGTGATAAATAATTAATATACAAATTATTTAAAGTAAATTTTTTTAAAAACAAAAACAAAAGCAAAAAACAAAGGAGGAGGATGAGGAAGGCAACCGGCAATTGAGGGCTCAGCCCTCGACACCGCCGCCTCCCTGCTGTCACCGAAAGGTAGGGGAGGATCGGTTGGGGTCACCAAACCCTAGCCAATGGCCGGCGGCGAGGGCCTACAAGTGCTCGCCCAGATTTAGGGTGAAAGCCGTGGCCCTCCCCCGATTTGGCGAGGGTCGTGAGCCCACGCCCAGCCGAGCCCCAATGGGAGGTGGCCCTTGGCTTGGCCGGGCAAGGGTCGGCGACCCTCACCCCAATCTAGGCGAGGGCTTGCAAGCCCTTGTCGCCGATCGGCTAGGGTCGCCGGCCCCCACCAACCATCCCCCACCTTTACGCTACAACGGGAGGCGGTGGCGGCGAGGACTGAGCCCTCAGCCACCGGCTGCCTTCCTCTTCCTCCTCCTTTATTTTATTTTTTTTAAAATTTTAATTCTATAATTTTTATATTAAAATTTGAATTGTACAAAAACGACGTCGTTTTTGTACGTCTTTGCTTGAGTCAACCTTCCGAAGAGCCATGTAAGTGAGAAAATTAATAAAAAATTATCACGTAAGATTTCCGGCGGGATTCGCCAGATGTGACACTCAAGTGTCCCATTTTTCATAAAAAGTGTCACTTTTGTAAGTTTTAGCACTTCCCTTGTCCAAATTTTGGCACTTTGGGTGTTCTTGTGCCTTAATTTACTCTTGAGTTTCCTTGTAATAGCAATGTGGAGGCCTTTTTAAATTAAATTATGGAATTGTTGCATCATGGTGTAGATGTGTGATTGGAAATTTCGTTGGTCCTTGAAACAACGATGTCCTAGATTGTAGTAGAGATGCTTGGAATGGTAATTGAGTTCCTTTGGATGCCTAGGGGGTGTATCACAATTCTCCCAAATGTCCTCACGATGTCTAATGGATGCAAGATGCTCGAGGGATAACGGGGTTCCCCAGATGATGATGGAAGCATGAACTAATACTGAGTATAATCTTAGTACTAAGGGTGAGCACGGTTCCCAGGTAGAATCGAGAATCGAAGAACTGGACCGATGGATCCAAGTCGGTTTCCAGTTCCGATTCTCGATTCTATTTTTTTCTGAACCGGTGGTTCTCGATTCAATTCTTGGTTCCCACCAGAATTGGAATCGAGAACCCCAACATAGAAACCTAATTTTGTAACACTTTTGTAACCTATCTTCTTCACTTCCCTTCTTTCTATTTCTTCTGCAGTCTGCAACGCTCCACCCCTAAATCACCGACAACCCCATGCTGCTGGCTGCCCTCGACGTCCTCATTGCTAACCACCCTCGACACCGCCGTCACAACCCACGATGTCGCCATCAACGTCGCCACTACTCCGTTTGAAGACGCTGCCGTCTCCTGCTATTGCGCGTGCTGCCTCCCAATGACGAGTTGCTACCGGGCCGCCACCGTGACTCTACTATTGTTTCACCGTCGGCAATCCTCAACCTGACCCACTTCTCCAATCTATCCCTGCTCCCCGATCTTTGTAGGTCCTCTCTCTCTTTCTACCTGCAAAGGTACAAATCCATGCCCACCACCAAAACAGCGAGGACTTTTTTTTGTTATTCGTTTTGGTCTTTCTCTATGGGCAATGACTGGTCAATTCAATCGTAAGTATTTTCCTATAAACAATTTGCTCCTTGCAATTTGTTTCAAAGTTGGATGGCCAACTTCATTAATTGTATGCAAATTTGTCAATTTCAAATTATGAAGATGAAACAAAAGGTGACCTTATGACTTGTGTATTCTTGTGCAGAAAAGCTATAACTGACTTTGAAACAAAAGATGAGCTAGTTGCTTCTGCATTCATGTGTAGAAAAGCTATATCTGACTTTCAAAAGAATATCATCAGGCTCATAAACCTAGGCCTTTGGCCCTAATCTTTAGAAGAATAATGTAGTGATCATTAATTTGAAACTTTGGGTTCCCATATAGGATAAACAAAATTCATCTTGAAATGATTCATCTGTTGCCTTCTTTAGTACTATTTCATACACTTACTCTTAAAGTTCAGCTGAAAATGATATTCTTGCCATAAAATTTAGTCCCTGGAAGATAAGAAGGTCAGGCTCGTAGTCGTTTGCGACTCTCTCTTATTCTAATTTCACTCTTCTCAAATTGAAGAAACTACTAGATTTCTCAACAACTAGAACTTCCTTCATTCTGCTTTGTCCAAGTTTCTATGCACTCATGAAGGGACACAAAGTGATTGAATTTTTCTCTTACTTATGGTATTTTACTCCTGTCCTTTGAGACCTTAACTAGATTTGCTGGTGTTTATTCTGAAATATTCTAATAATTTTAGTCACTGACCCCTCAGTTACTTGGTGTCTTGTTGTTTTCGTGCTTGTAGGTAGGCATGGGGCTGAAAGAAATTAGACTGAAAATTCTTAATCTACTCATTTCTCATTAAAGATGACTGCTTTAAGGACCGGTGACGTGGAGCTAACTGATTCTTTGAGTTCAGTCGAGTATATTTACCAGCGAAGTAAAACATGGTTTACGTTACGGTGGAAGTTTATGAAATCCCATCGATCTTGACCTGGTCGTGCTTCCGAATTAATTTTAATGTGGAAAATTAGGCACAACTTACTGATTGTTAATTCGATTTCTCTAATGGAAGGGCAAGATCTTGCAATGTTCTCATGAAGTACCTTCCTTGAAGAGTTAAAGTCTAAAGGAAAAAAAGAACACTTTGATTGACTTCACAAAATTGTAGCCTTTTAGTTGTCTCTTTGAGTTCTTTAATTATAAACTTATTTGAAAATGTTTCGCTTTGTTTCTCTTTCTTGAATTGATAATTTAGTTCCATCGTTTGCAGCCAATTGGTTTATTATAATTGCATAACTACTTTTTTATGTGTTCTCTTATGCAACGATCTGCTCAAGATCAATGTTATTGTCAAGATTTTTTGGCAGAGCACTTTTTGGTGCTGCTAGAACTGTCTTTTGTTGGGACTACTGCAGCTGCTTCTGCAGCTACATCTGGGACAGGACACAACCTTCTCGAGGCATTCTTTGAGGCAGATAAAAACCCAAAGAATGACACTTTGTTGCCTACATGCATTGGTGGTTTTATTGCGCATTTGAGACCTACTTTTATTTTTGTTGCCATTGCCTCTGTGGAGCTGGATTCTTAGGATATCTACTGTATGGATCTGCAATCCATAAACGTGAATGCCATGTCTGTATCCATAGATTGGCGTCTCTTTGGGGAAGCTTTTTAATAAGTTTTGTCACAAATTTCTAAAGTAGGCCAATGATGAGTTGGCTCATTTTAGAGGATGCCTTGAAATGCTCTAAACTTGAGATTAGTGTTTTTGAATGGCAAACTTTTGTTAGTGCTTTTTTTGGACATTGTTGTTTTGCTATTGCTATTTTGCCGTCAACGACGCCGCTGCTATTTGGACTTCGACAATGAGCAGCCCTTGTGCCGACGAGCCGCTATGGAAAATAGTCTTGCATGTCGACAATGCTACTGTTGTTCAGTTTTATTTGTTTTGTATTCTCTTTGATGAATGACAAGCTTGTTTACTATTGTTGCATTCACTTTCATTTATTTAACTAAAAAAAAAAAACCTGTTGGACCCTGAACCAACTTTGGAACTTGTGACAATGCAGGTTTCAGGTTTCAGTTCCGAGAGGTAGGTTCTAGGTTCCACAAATTAAGAAACCTATGCCCGATGGTAGGTTCCAGATTCTAGGCGGAACCTGTAAGAAACCTAGAACCGCTCACCCCTACTTAATACTTTTGAATTGAGCTACTAATTACTTGTTGGGAAAAATTATTACATTTTATTAATTTGTTATGTATTTTAAAAGGGTTAATATCTTGAAAAACTTCAAACTAGTACACTGTGACAAATTTACCTCAAACTATTTTTTTGACAACCAAAAACCCTACACTGGTATACATTTGACAAATTTACGCCTAAACTAGTTAACTTATGACAAAGTTACCCTCTGTTAATTTTCATTAAATTTTACTGCCAAATTATTAAGTTAAATGACACATGACAATTGATTGGTATACCAATTTGGGATTTTACGCTCCATTTGTCACAGTTTACCATTTTTGTGATTTTTTTATGGTATTAATCCAATTTAGTGGATGATATATTTATCACAAATTTATCAGTTTTGGGTTTTTTGCGGTCGAATAAATTAGTTTATGGGTAAATTTGTCATAAATGTACTAGTTTACGGTTTTTTATGGTCAGTGGGGTAAATTTGTCACAAGTATACTAGTTTAGAGTTTTTCATGGTCAGAAAAATAGTTTGGGGTAAATTTATCATAGGTGTACCAATTTGGAGTTTTTCAAGGTATTAACCCATTTTAAAAAGACTTTCAGGTAAGTTGATATGAAAGTGATTTATCAAACTTCATATTGAGGCTTTCCTTGTCAGTACGGTGATTGATTTATGTAATATAGGCTCAATGGTTGTTAACTTTATCTTTGCAGATCAATAGAAATTATGCTGATCCTCCCTACTCCTATTTCCTTTAGTTATGGAGTACCTGTGGACCTCACCTGGCACTTTTTCGACTTTGTGGATCCGGATTTTCTAGATATTGCCCTCATCCAATGCATCGCCATTCTATCCATAGACATAGGGATCCCGACGAGCCCCATACTACTAGGTTTCCTCGTGGTCTTCGCGCGAGTAGGTGGATAGCTCGTGGGATCAATCCCACACCCAAGTGACAATGGGAATGACGATGATAGCAATACAGTCGATTGAAGCAGGGGTAGGGAGGTGAAGCAGCATTTTTGGATCCAGGCGACGACTTTTAGAAATAGTAGCATAAGAAGATAGGTGTGTAGACATGGACAGGATATCTCAGGGTCAGGATGGCATCATGGGTGATGCTGATGTAGTTCTTGATGAGCATTTTTTAAATCCCCACTATACCGGCTATGTCAACTAACGTAAATAGATAAATAAATAAATGAAAGAAGTTAGCCTGATTTATAATTCCTTGTGTATTCTTTGAATTTCTTATGTTCTGGATTATTTGACCTAAAACACTTCCGCATGCTAGAAAAAAGGCGAAAGGAATGGGATAACTACGTTGACCATGACATGTTGGGGGCGTCATAGCATATCAATGTGATCTCTACTCAAGAGCGGATTACCGCCTTAACGTGAGATCACATTGTTAATTTAATTACTTTCAATTACATTTCATATCATTTTATGATCGAAGTTATAATTAGTTTAATCTTCATATATAAATCATTTCTTTATTTAGTTCATTTATTATATATATATATATATATAGATATATATACATTATTGGTATATGTCAAATCTATGTGTTGTCTTCATACGTGTAACTAATTTGCTTATTAGCACCCTCTGGCACAATCTCTCTTTTTCTTTCTCAAAGTAATCGAGTACAACGGAGCGAAACGAAGAGTAAGGAAGAGAAAGGAGTCGAGTATTTGTGACCGTCAAAATGAAGAACTATTATTGCGAATCATCTTCTTGTGTAGAGAAACATCAGATTGAATTTGTTTTAGCTTGCTAATGCTACGTCTTGAGAAATATTTCAGTGCAGCACAGCATTTATGTGACAACGTGTGATCGACCTATTTTTCGACTTGCAATTGTTGATTTTTTTTTTTTTTGGCTCGTAGCATTTGTTGATTAAAAAAGGCCAAAATATACATTAGTATCAAAATATGGTCCACCCGACCTCCATGGACCCAAGGCCTAAGCCAAGGATCTAGGCACAAGTACCAGGGTCTGGGGACCGATCAACGAGGACTCTAGGGCTGCAATCGGTTTCTCTATGGCCCATATCCAAGTTACTAGTACTCAAATAATGCATATCTATTTTGAAAAATAAAGGCAAATCTTCCTTATCATAGGACAAAATATATTTTATGATTCTTTTTTAGATTTTAGCCAAAGACCGGAAAATAATGTAATTGAAAAATGAATTTTTTTAAAAAATAAAAAATGTTACAATTTTCATGAAACGAAGACTAAATAATTGTTTATTTCTCATTTTGTGGGATAATTAAAAAAAAGTAAAAATATTATATGGACGACAATTCAGTCTTAAATTTTTCAATTTAGCCAATTTAATTCTAAACCTTTTGACAATATAATAATGTAGATTGGCCGGAAATCGCTAACTTAGTAGTCCAATCAGCATCAATGCTAACGTGGACGGTCTTTTATAATTTTTTAAAAATTATCTTAAATTTTTCTCTCTTTTTTTTTTCATGCTTCCTCCACCGTCCATAGGCAAAGCCTTGTGAGGGTTAGATTTGCCCACCCTCATATGTGGTCAACCATCACCAAGGCTCAATGACTAGTGGATGAAAAAGGAAAAAACAAAGAAAAAAGACGGAAAAGAAAGAAAAAGTAATAGAAAAAAATAGAAAAACTCATCCTATTAGCATTGACCATACCAGGAATAACCACCAACATCCATATTAGCAAATTTCTAACAAAATTGGCATCTTAAAAATAGATATAAAATATTTTTCTTTTTGTAATTTCCTCTCATTTTGTAACAACAATGTCAAAGTGTCTTTAGTCATAAAGTTCATTATCACAATATTTGTAATGAGTAAGAGTGAAATTAAGTCAAGCTACTCGTGAATAATGCCTCGATTCAATGACTGCTCAAGAGTAATCAAGGTCGAGCTTGAGCTGCTTCAGCATCTCATTCGGGTTTTTCAAGATCAAGCTTGAAGGTTCAACTGGAGTTCCTACACCAATTGATTGTAATCAAGTTGAGTCAAATCGAATTCGAAAATTTTGATTTTTTAATGGAGTTGAATTTAAACATGTATTTCAATACTCGATGGAACTCAAGTTGAGCTTTGAATATGGAGTATTAAAGGAATTTTCAAGAGTTCATGTCACTCGATGATTGGTAAAGTTGCGAAAGACTCCGAAGTGCTCGATTAGTAGAAATTTCTTAAGTTAACATGGAATCATGAAAAATTATTGGATTCGGAAATTTTTGTGGAGATTTTTTTATTAAAAGAGAGATTGTTGTTACTTTTCAATTTTATCCAAAATAAAAAAAATAAAGAAAAAAGAGTGGAAGAGAAGATAATAATATCCGAAGGTGGAAGGATGAAATGGGCCACATGGACGTGTGGCCCACTTCAAACCCACGACATGAATCACTTGACTTACTGGCCCACCACCAATCCTTGGTACAGCTGCCTTGAATTTACTTACTTGCCCTCCTTGTGTATTTCCATCTTGAGCTGGATCCTTCTCATCTTTCTAGTTTTCCTCATCTTTTGTTTCATGTTTTTTGCTCCTTAAAAAAAAAAAAAAAAAATCCCTTTGTCCACTATGCTCCATGCTTTTATTTATCTTCAACGAATCAATTCTCTACGACCATTTTCCCATATAAGCTTATTCCATCTAACTAGAATATATAGGTCCTAATCCGATCCCTGAAACTTGACCTGATCCACTCAAAAATTGATGCGGCTTAACCCAAGTTGGCCGATAAAAAAAAAAGTCAACAACTCTTATCAGACTCAGTTTATACATGAAATAACCTGAACACGAAGGATTTAAATCATTGGGCCTGACATGGCCCAACTCGACATGAAGAAAGACGAATCCCAACCCAACTCGACCCAAGCCCATGCAAACCCACACCCAGCTCTAACCCGAAAACAAAGAGAATCGAATCCGAACCCAACGTGGTCCGAACCCAAGCAAGCCCGAAATCTAAACCAAAATTTTGCAATCGAAATGAATCATGTGCAAATATGGCCTCAAAACGAATTTAATCCCATCAAAATCAAGATGACCATCCCCAATTATCTTCGCTGATGTCAAAAATAAAATAAACTTATACTGAACTATCTAAAACTCGAAAGAATCTAAGACTAGTAATGACCCAAAATTGAACCCGAACTGCGTCGGAATACTAGATAAATCGAAACGGATTTGACCAAATCTCATGCTCATAATGCATCCTATACAAGCGGAGACCAAATTAAACCAAAACTAACCTGATCTATCCATTTTTCATAGCTAGTCAGGATGCACCACATCTAATGTGCACAAGACACAGACATTGGGGAAATGATGGAAATGAAAAGAACCAATTATTGAGTTGCCTTTTAACAAAGCACAATACATAGCCAACCAACATAATACAACGCTTAACCCATGAAACACCCAATAAAAAACCATTATCTTTATAAAGTGATTAGCATACACATACCAGTGCAATACATAGATTATAATATCAAAAAAAAAAAGTTGTCGATACAACAGAGATGAGCTGCCTCTACATTGAAGAAATGGGAGTTTAATTAAATAAATAAAATTATTTTCCACTATTATCAACATCTACCCACTTCATCATTAATATAATGCAAGTGCTTGTGTCTTTCAAAGGATAAGCATATGCCCTAATGATGCTTCATAAACACCATTAAATCCCTATTATTAATGCACTATCAAAAGAGTTGAAAAGACGTCGGCAAAAAAGTGATCTCTAAGCTCCAAATTCATGTTCTGACCAAAAAAAAAGCTCCAAATTCATGCACTATCATCCGACCAGACTTGAGGTGCATGTATGCACAAATTACGTACAAGGACCCTTGTTCTCTCCCCCCAGGATAACATTCTTTAATTTTGATGCATTAAGTCTCTTAGCTCCTAGTTCATCGAACGTTCGAATTGAAGAGCAATAATAGGAGAAATTATCAGATTTAACAGTCTCCGGGAACAAAATTTGAAAAATACATAAGCGCATCTATGTTGGAATTAAAAAAAAAAAAAAAAAAAAAAAAAAAAAAAAAAAGGTACCGATGAGAATGTAACATGCTTTTTTTCTTTTTTTGTCTATTGTGATGAGCTAACTTTGTCGACTACTATAAGAACAGGAGCTATATTAATAATATATCATGTCATTACCAAATGAAAACTGAACCTATGTTGATATCAATCATGTTCAATTGAATATGGATATAATCAAGCCCACATGTTAAGGAGGTCTCATTATAATTATATCTACAATTCGCCCCTCCTTTTCTTTTTCCCGGTAGGGTGTAAAGGCAATTACTTAGGCAAAAAAGTGACTGTTGTGCATGCTGTTTTAGAGACAATCTTATGATTGTGGGTCTTCTTAGATGGCCCAGAGAATTAAGGCATAAATCTCAGAGGCTTAGACTTTGACTTGTCTGTCTTTTCATCACAGTTTTTCATTAAAATAAAATGACCCGTATTCTAAATCAAGTCCCTTTTAATTTTTTTTCTATGACATTTTTAAGAAAATGATTTTAGATGAAAAAGGAATGATTTTAAAAAAATGAGTTTAATTTTTTTTTCTCATAAGAATTTAAAATGAATAAAGTGAAAGATTAAATACATTTACTCATTGGTGCTTATCTTGTTTAATTCATTAAAATGGCAAGTCTGCACTTTATCTAAAGAAAAACATAGTGAATTATTCTCAGGCAATTAAAGACGAATTGATTTTGTTTTAGAAGTAACAAGACCAAAGATTCAATTACATTCTAGACTACCCTTGCTAATGCAAAACATTAGGCACCAACTAGTGGTAGCCATGTGAATAATGAATGATCAATAATTGTCAAATAACGTAAGATGGGAGTAAAAAATTTGGTAGGTTTGGAATGCTAATGTCGACCATTATATGTCTCAAAGCTGAAGACTAAATATGAATAATGATTGATAATGTTCAAATAATATGAATAATTATTTAATAAAAATGGTAGCTTTGGGAGTTCTTGCATGTAAGGAATCTTTTATTTAGAGACTACCAAGAAAGAAAAAAACTTTTTTTTTCGAGGGGCAATCAATAATTATTGCAGTTCAGTCTCCAGTTGGACCGGTCTTGGTCCAATTTCCAGAGCAACTTGGTTTCAAACCCCATGTCAGATGAGTACACCTACTGAGAAAAATCCAGCCTTGCCTCAACGAAACACACAAAAGAAAAAGAAAAAAAAAAAAAAAAAGCACTAAAATTACAATGATTAAAAAAAAAAGCAAAAGAGATATTCAAATTGTGCAGGAAAGATGTGTCGTTTGAATGAACAATGCACAAGGAGACGTGGCTCTATGTCATGGTGTTTGCTGTCTCCAATGCCATTTTCTGTGAGTTCTGTTCTGACCAGTCTTTGGCTTCCGTGAGGAGTGAGAACCCCAGGATAGATTCATAAACTGCAATTAAGAAAAAGTTTAGTATGGACAACACGTAAAACAAAAAGAAATTACCACAGCCCAAGAAAAATTATTAAACTAAGCATATAGAATATTGCACCCATTCAACTCACTTGTGCTTGAGCCACTCTGCAAACTCCTTTTGAAGCACTTCTTGTGGGTCTCTTTCTCTCTCCTTTTTTTATTGCTCAAAGCCTCTCAGATCCAACCCATACATCAGATTCCCACCCTGTACAGCTTGTTTATTCAATTCAAAACCCACGCAGAGAGAGCGAGAGAGAGAGAGAGAGAGAGAGAGAGAGAGATGATTTGATACTTTCTTGTTTGCCTGAGAAGTGAAACGAGTTGAGAGGTTAGTTTTAATCATTTCCCAACTGTATCCTGGGCACCCATTTTGTCTTGTTTTATTGATGTGATGAACTTACTCATGATCTGTCAACGAAAACCTTTATCTTTCCTTTGTTTGCAATGATTGTGTGGATTCAAAGAAAGCAACTTTTGATCCTCCCCTTTCTTTAACACTCAGCATTATTTAGGAGAAGTGATTTTAAACGCCATCGATTGATTGTGTTCCAGAGCAAAAGCTTGTTAGCGAACGCTTCCCTTTCTTCATGTTATATCCTACAACCGAAGCTGATGACACTTGGTCAAAAACCTGCTCCCAGGTGCAGAGGCAAACATTTTGGGCTAGTGACTTGCCGCTAGTCTGAAAGAGACAAGACCCCACATTGAGAGGTGTGATATCACATGCAGTTGCAGATGAATGACTCCTGCTTTGAATGCCACTGTTGCATTACATCTTCTTCTGCCGGAGTCTCTTGCTTTCAGCCACTCAAATTGCATCTATATGTTAGAAAAAATCCTCAGAACATGCCCAGTTTCTCTCTGGAAAAAGGCCCTGTGGATGTGAAGCTTTCTCAACTTCAGAGCCTATGAGGGCATTCAAAAGTACATTTTCGGAAGTGGCTAATATTTCTTAGAAGAAGATAAGTGCAGATCCTTAAGAGGTAGTGAAGTGAAGATTCATTTGACATATGAGGATGGATTTGGATAATAAGCCAGCCAAAGCCTCCTCCAGTCTCTTCAAGGATGCTGTAGCACAAGGGGTTTCAGTTTCAGCCACATCAAAAGACAATATAATCAACACCGGCCTCACCATCAAGATTGCTAATGGCAGCAAAAGCTCTGGTAAGGACGTTTTGGCACCGATTGGCTCTAAAGTAGAAGAATCGCTATGTGCAAACATAAAGAGCTCCATTGAATCATCCCCGTATAATTCCCCTTCGCTTGTGTCCCCACCTTCATCAGCATTTGTCTCAGCCTTGCAGTCCCCATACATATCTCCAAGGGCCTTGGCACCAACAACCACAAATAATTCCACCCCCCCTGAGGAGCCAGCTCCTCCGGCACATCCATCTCCGCCGGCATCGTTCCGTGGTGCCGGCTCGCAGTCAGATGACATCCCGAGCAGCTCCTACACTCCCCCATCTGACCAATATGAATTTTCCGATGACCCATATGATGCTAAGCTCAAATTTGTCACCTGCGTCTCTGTCCCAGACCCGGCGCCACCTCGAGTCTCGTTCTCCTTCCCGGTCCCACGGATTTCCTTTGGCAAAGGGGCACTTTCCCCGGCTGCCAATGCCAAGCTGAGGAGCTGTGATGTGTTCATAGGCTTCCATGGGCAGAACCCGAATCTGGTGAGGTTTTGCAAGTGGCTCAAGTCAGAGCTTGAGCTCCAGGGAATTGCTTGTTTTGTGGCCGACAGAGCTAGGTACTCAGATGGTCAGAGTCATGAGATTGCAGATAGGGTGATTTGCTCAGTGACATTTGGAATAGTGGTTGTTACCAGTTCCAGCTTTATGAATACTCTTAGCTTGGAGGAGATCAGATTTTTCGCTCAAAAGAAGAACTTGGTTCCATTGTTCTTTGACACAGGCCCTGCTGAGGTCACGGGCCTACTCAATTCTGACACGACTGATAAAGAGTGCAGAGAAGCCATTGATGGACTAATCAAGTGCCACGAGTTCAAGCTAGAAGCTAATGAAGGCAATTGGAGAAGCTGCATTGCGAGGGCGGCTAGGAATTTGAGAGCGAAACTTGGGCGCACAAGCGTGGTCGAGAAGGATGTTGAAGCATTTGAGGAGATACCCTTCCCAAGAAACAGATATTTCATCGGAAGGGAGAGAGAACTCACGGAGATTGAGAACGCTTTTTTTGGATCTGGAGATTGTTTCGAGCAAGATTACACGATGTCCATCAAAGGAGAAGCGAGTGGACAATCTGAAGGGCTTGCAGATGAGGAGAGTGAAACAACTACGACGAGAGGAGGAAGATTCATCAGTCTAGACGTGGGGAAGTGTACAGAACCAAAATTGGAGGCTTGGGTAGAGCCAGTTCTGGGAAGGAACTCTTTGAAGAGATTGAAGTACAAGAAGTCGAAGAGCGGGAGCTACAAAGGCTTAGGCAGCAGTGTGGTCTGCCTCAATGGCATTCCTGGCATCGGGAAGACAGAGCTTGCTTTAGAATTTGCTTATAGGTACTCTCAAAGATATAAAATGGTGCTGTGGGTGGGTGGAGAGGCTCGATATTTCAGGCAAAACATCTTGAATCTGTCGCTTAATTTGGGCTTGGATGTGAGCGCCGATGCTGAAAAGGAAAGAGGACGTATCCGAAGCTTTGAGGAGCAAGAATTCGAAGCATTCAAAAGAGTTAAAAGAGAGTTGTTCCGTGACATGCCTTATTTGCTAATCATCGACAATCTGGAAACTGAGAGGGAATGGTGGGAAGGTAAAGATTTACACGACTTAATTCCAAGAAACACCGGGGGATCCCACGTGATCATAACGACGCGGCTACCCAAAATAATGAACTTCGATTTGATACAGATTCTGCCTCTGCCTTTGTCTGATGCGATGATCCTAATGAAAGGGAGAAAGAAGAGAGACTATCCAGCTCAAGAGCTCGAGGTTCTGCGGAAGTTTGATGAGAAGCTAGGGAGGCTGAGTTACGGTATGTGGATTATCGGATCATTACTCTCTGAACTTGCCATTTCCCCATCTGCGCTCTTCGAAGCAGTGAACCAAGTTGCGCTCGATGGCTCTTCTAGTAATACTTCCTATGTAAGCCTTAGCGATGAGCAATTCTGCAAAAACAATCCCTTCCTCGTCAAAGTCTTGTTCTTTTGCTTCAATATCTTAGAGCAAACCAGTGTGAGGAGGAACCTTATGGCGTCAAAAATGCTACTTGTTGGCGCTTGGTTTGCCCCAGCACCGATCTCAGTGAGTCTGCTCGCCTCAGCTGCTAAGAGTATGCCAGCCAGTGGAAACCAGTTGAATTGGACCAAGTTGTTCGGTTTCAGCTGCTGCTTAGCACCGAAGACCTGGAAAAGCGAGGAAGATTCAGCAGTCCTCTAGTGAAGCTTGGGCTGGCGCGAACAGCTAATAGGCAACCAGGGTATTGGATCCAGTTCGACCCCATAACTCAACTGTTTGCACGAAGAAAAGACGGTTCGCTTGCTGCCAAAGCAACAGTTCAAGGCCTGAGAAAATTCGGCAATCCAGTTCTGAACTCGGATCACCTCTGGTCTTGTGCATTCCTAGTCTTTGGGTTCAAGTCTGAGCCCCCTCTAGTCCAACTCAAGGCAATCGACATGGTTCTGTTCATTAAAAAGACGGCCTTGCCCCTGGCAATCAGGGCATTCACAACATTCTCGAGATGCAACTCTGCGTTGGAGCTCCTAAAAGTGTGTACAAATGTGCTTGAGGAAGTGGAGAAGTCGTTTGTGTCCCAAATACAGGACTGGTGCCATGGCTCACTCTGTTGGAAGAAATCCTTGAACCCAGGAAGCCAAAGGGTAGACGAGCACGTGTGGCAGGACGTGACGCTTTTGAAAGCCACGCTTTTGGAGACCAGAGCCAAATTGCTACTGAGGGGCGGTCACTTCGACAGCGGTGAAGATCTGTGTAGGACTTGCATCAGTATTAGGACGGTGATGCTCGGGCATAACAATGCCCTGACCCTCGCTGCTCAAGAGACATTGGCCAAGCTAGTGAGGATGCGAAGCAAGATCTGATGCTCGGGCTCAACAAAAAAATAGAGTTATGTTCATGGTCTGTTGAGCTCAGTTTTGTTGTGAAAAACACTGTAATCACGTTAGTTTAGATGCAAGATCATCAGGAGTCCTCACTAACGCTTTACCGTTGTCATACATTTCTTTCACATTGACGAGAACAGTAGTTTTTCGTTCATATATTCTCCTGCAGTCCTTTATTTTAGGAACAGAGAAAATCATGAGCGAGAGAGAAGAGAGGCTAAGAGCACACAAAGCTTATCGGAACTATGCACCACCTCAAGCGTCTCCCACGTAGTTGTTTCGCACATGCCTACGCCAACGCCTATTTTAGCTGATCGGACTCCATCTTCCCCATTTTTTCCCGCATTTTTCAGCAGAAGAGATGGAAAGAGTCTGAAACTAATATATGCAGATGTTCATGTCCCGTTGTCATCTGCAAGGTCCAGTGCCGATAAATGATCTGCTCATAGGCAACACAGCCGTAAACAGCAGAGGGGAGAGAGGAATGTGAGCATCACATTTCAACATCACACAAATCGAAATGCTTTTGTTTTCTCACGAACTCAAATCACAAGTCAATCTTGCCCGCAGCAGTTAAAAAAACTCACAAGCCTGCCTCCAAATCTTACAGACCCAACAATCTCACTCCCATGACCATTTCAGGAAAACAAGAATCTTTCTTCTCCCTAGCGGGACACCACAAATCTGAAAGAGAGAAAACCCAACTTGAAAAATACAAACAAGAAGTCAAGTCAAACCCGTCTTAGAGAGGTACCAACAAACGACCCTTCAAATCCAACACAGCCATGACTCAAACCAACCTCAAAATTTGTGGTCTGTGTCCATCACCACAGACAAACCAAACCCAAGAAAAAAAACACTCACCGACCCCGACTCCACCAGTCAAGACTCGCAGGAATCCATCGTTCTCTGACAATTTTTCTCACACGATCAATCAGTCCCCAAGTCCCGTTTTCGCAACGTCTCCGCGATCCGTGCCGTACCCGAATCCGGGCGGGGCCGCGAACCCGGCCCGCGACCCGATCAGGCCTTGAGAAGCCGCTTCCTCCTCATCAAGAAACAGGCCGTCGGGGTTCCTCAGCGCCCCGTGGACCCCGCAGAGCAACGACCCGGCTCCGACCCCGATCACCAGAATCTCGACACGACCCACGAACCAGACCGCCGACAGCGACATCAGGACGAGAGCGCACAGCACCAGGCGGTCGCTCAGTTGGTGACCCGAGACCATCAACGGGTCTTCCCTGAAGAAATGGAAGATCAGCCAGAGGGCGAGCACGGAGGCGAAGACGATCAGGGCGAAAGGGGCGCCGAGAAGCGACACGAGGGCGCAGGAGGCGACCACGACGGCGTAGTTGACGCGGAAGTAGACGGCGTTCTGGCGGATCCGGGCCAGGGCGGAGGACGCGGATCCGGGCCGGTCGAACGAGCTGGCGGCGAGGAACTCGGGCCAGGGGCGGTGGCGGGAGATGGCGGCGGAGAAGTTGTGGACGGACCGGGAGATGACGTCGGAGACGGAGATGGGTATGGTGGTGTAGGTGGGGGCGCCGCCGCCGGGGGGGTGGGGGCGGCGGGCTTGGGTTGGGTCGCGGCTGGAGGTTGCATCGTGGAAGGGTTGGTGGGGTTTTTGCTGACCGGTTTGACCTCAACGACCGTTCAAACCGTCCAAGCCCCTTCTCTTCTTCGCCGTGATGCGAAAGACTGCGTTTATTGTGGTCAAACATATTCAAGAAAAGGTCAAACAACGGTCTAAAAAAATAAAATTATTGCTTCAGATGGGATCACGCTTTTGAAAAAGAGTACCACGTTATATAACATATAGATTTCGTTATCCTTCGTCTATGAAATTAGGAAAAATTTGACCCTCCATTGCAACATGTGAAACTATCATTTGATGGGTGTGCGGGTTGGGTCGATATCGAGTCTAAAATCCTTTGATTACGGCACGTTCCCTCTCTCGAGCTTGAGAAAAAGGCACCTCATCTCATTCTCCTCCTGCCCCACTTCCTTGTGTTGCTCTCCATTTGCTTGCCTTCACGGTCGCGGCACTGCCTCATTAGGCGACGCCAGGCGATAGTAGTCTACATGTTTACACGACCGAAGAGGCAATTGTGCCAAATCAACTATACTGTACCCAAGTACTTATGTACTGTATTTGGACGGCACTAAGGCAACTTGAACTGTGATTATGTAGAGTTGTCCATAGGAGGAAGCACAAGAATTTCACTGTAAATGGCATTATTTTCTGATTTTGATATTGAATTCATTACAGCACACTTGATTATTTGCAAAGATCTGGATGTGCACCAGAATTACATCCCACGTTGCCTTTCTTAGGACCCTCCAAACACAAACTAAAACCGACAATAGGCATCATCAAACTAGACATCGATCAATTTGCAACCTTTATATACCAAGTAAATCCCTGATCATTTGACAACCAAAGTGACTCAAAATGCCTTCTCAAGCTCACCTTCAGTACAGATGAGAAGAGACTTGACAAGACTATATCACAACAAACTGAGTAATTGGTACTCAGTGCACCATTACTGTCTTCTCCACTATTAACCATCGGGAAAGAAGTAATTAATACAATGCCGGCGTACATATACAGAGAGAAGCCCATGCTTAGCCTTCTGTTCGGCTTTTCTTTTCCTCAATTCCGGACCGAGAGAACCTGTGTCGAAGAATTTCCAAAACTTCTTCCATTTTCACGTCTCTGACAGCCAGAAGAACCATGGAATGATAAAGCACGTCTGCCATCTCCGATGCAGTGCGTGCTGTATCTTCATTGTCTTCAAGCGTCCGACACAACTCATCTGCCTCCTCCCTGGAAATGAAGCTTAGGTCTTAGAAACAACTATTTGACCCATGATGCTAACTGCTGCGATTTCCAGATTAAAACGCCATTGGACGTTCATTCTCTTTCACCTACTTTATCTAACAGACAATATAAGGTCCACAAAAATTATAGGTGCAGGACAAGCTACATTAATAAAAAGCGAGTAGGTGAAACTGTTGGCTTTCAGAACTTTTTCTACCACTTTACCGGTCTTTCTCAAGAAAGAGAGAAATTCAAGAAACAGAACTTAGACAGCATAAGATTCTCATCATTCTCCATAGTACCTGACTTTTGAGCACAGCAACTTGTTATCAAGTAATAAGCGTTTCGTCCAGGAGGGCTTCCCATCTTGTGATTCTGCCAATTCAGCTTTTCGTCTTGAGATGGTAGACTCTAATGAGTACAAGGTAGACAAAGCCAGTTCATTTCTCGTGACCTAGCACCATTTGATTTATTCTCATTAGATTTCAGGACCTAGCACCATTAATTAATAGATTCACAAAAGTATTGTGCCTCAAACCTGGGCGGGTTCCAGTATATCCTCTATCGATGAAAAATAGCATGTCTCAGACCCAGTGTGGCAAGTGGGTCCATCAGGTTTCCCAAGATATATTATCTGGAAAAGAAAAATAAACGATTGCTTGAATACATCAAACAAGCCAAAAGGGCAATGCGAGAGAAATGACCAACAACTTTGAACTTACAGAGTCTCGATCACAGTCAAGAAAGACATCAGATATATTGATGAAGTTCCTAGAGGTTTCTCCCTTTGTCCAGAGACTTGATCTGGACCGGCTGTAAAATGTAGCCTTACGAGAGGAGATAGTTGCAGCTAATGCATCTCTGTTCACAAATGCTTGCATCAAGATGGCTCCAGTGTCTACATTTTGAGCTATTGCCACAGCCAAACCTTTATCATCCCATTTTACACTGTCTAACAGTGTGCCCACCTACAAGAATCTATTAAATTTTCATTCACAAATTCCAACTCACTTGATGTGCAAGACTCATAGCAGATGAAGCAAAAGAAACCATGAGAGAACAGTGCATAGATGTTAAATGGATATCCCATCACCCAAGCATCGATGAAAATAGCAATATTCCCAACCTAAAAATTATTCGAAGCAGATTCATGTGTAACAATCCCCAAACAGACTGTACATACATACATACATACACACACACACATAGATACATACATACATACATACATATATATATATGTCTTGACCCATGCAGAAGCCAATGTATCCAAACCTACACTTTCACACATACTTCGCTTGCGTAACAAAAGTGAACAATATGGAGTCCAGATGTAGCTCGAAGATAACTGAAGCAAATATCATCGGGCAACGATGAACACCTTCAAGAGAGATTAACAAGACAAGTGAGAAACCCACCCATCAGGTTATCTTCTCTGTCTTTTCTTTTCCAGACAAGTAACGACATCTACCAACCAAGAATGGTAGTTATCTGACTAAGTCTGGGTAACACAATCTGAGCTATCACCACAGCCAAACCTTTATCATCCCATTTTACACTGTCTAACAGTGTGTCGACCTATAAGAATCCATTAAATTTTCGTTCACAAATGTCAACAAACTTGACATACAAGACTTATAGCAGACAAAGCAAAAGGAAATACGAGATGACATAACATAGATGTGAAATGTATATCCCAGAAAGAATGTGTCAATGAAAATAATCAATATAGCCAACTTAACAATCGACCTACTGGAAGCCGATTCATGCATAACTTTCCTCAAACGGATATGCAGCATAGATCTGCACATTTCCATATGTTTTTCTTAACATCATAACACAATGTATCCAAACCTACATTCTCACACCTATTTCACCGGGAGGTGAAACAGGTGAACAATATGAAGTCCAGATGTAGCTCGAAGATAACTGAAGCAAAACATCATCGGGCAACGATGAACACCTTCAAGAGAGATTAACGAGACGGGTGAGAAACCCACCCGTCGGGTTTTTCTTCTCCGTCTTTTCTTTTCCAGACAAGTAACGACATCTACCAACCGAGAATGGTAGCCATCTGACTAAGTCTGGGTGCCACATTTCTCACATACAAAATGACCAAACCCCACAAACATGCAATACCAAAATATTATATATATATAAGACCTCAACAGCATGGGCATAATTACATAAAGTACTGAAATTGCGAATTGCTTTCAAATACAACATTGAAATGAAGATGACCCACAACCCAAAAACATGTTTAAGTCACCAACATTTAGGCTACATACACAAACCGAAAAAATAACATTCAAGAAGCCATGCATGCCAAAGTAGAAGCATTTACAACAACCCATCACCGATGCCCGTATGCATCATCCGAAACAGTCGAAGAACCTCGAGGCCGTAAATAGCCAGACCTCGACATCGTCATGAGAAGCTCCGACATGCAATCCCGAAGTAGTGGGCACACGCTGCAGTACCTTTCTCTGAAGAGAGACATCCTTCCCCGGCACATCCGCCGAAGCGAATGCCACGCGACACCTCCCCCTTCTCCCGCCGCTAGAGCAACCGCCCGAAGCTCTCCGAGCGGGAAGCCTCGCAGGTTGAAGACGAAGGGAGGACGAGACCACCATTTTCGCGGACCAGTGAAAGAAAAAGGCAAGCTAGCACCGCCCTCCTCCTCTCACCGCGAAACCAACATTGGCCTAAGAGAAGAAGGGGCGAAGCCACCGAAAGCGTCGATGGAGATTCGGATGCGTGAACGAACTCCAGTGGCGCTGAGCAGAGGAGAAGGAAAGCTCTACTTAAAGACGCCATTTTTAGGGTTTTTCTGAGGAAGGGGCCGGTCACAATCTATCAGGGCTTTTGAAGGCCTGCCGTGAAGAAAGATATCAGGGCTTTCGGCCCAAGTACATTGTATATTTTGTCAATATATTATTCTAAAACTCTATATAAAACTCCGTTTATTTCGTAGAAAATTTGAAAATATATATTCCAATGAATGATTCGATTGTTCATATCGCTCACAAAAATAAATAAGTGAAAATATTTTTATCGTCCACGAAAATAAGATATAAATGATTGTCGATAATGAATGTATTTTTTATTAATTAATTATTTCGATATAAACGATTTTTCAGAAAAATATCTTTCAAATCACTCATTATCAAAAATAAACGGAACCCAATAACTAATTATATGAAGCAAGAGCACCTCCTGCTTGTACAAGATCTCAATCATTTTCTCTCTTCCTGGAATAACCTCTAGTTACTTAATTTTATAAATATTATCTATGTCCACGAATAAATGCATAAGCTAATAACTTTACCTCATATCCCACATATGTTTATTAATGTTGAAAATTTTCTATCTCACAACAATTGAAACTGCTTCGAGCATTGCAAAGAAAAAATTAAATTACATCGAATATGACATTTTCCAAATGAGGAGAAAGACATACAAAATGATAGGTGTTGTTGACACTCAAAGTTGATCATACTATCATGTGCTGGTCATTAAGACTGAAAGAAGCCTGGCAAAATTACACATGTATATCATTGGAATATTAGCATAAAATCAGTTATCGACGAGCCAAATGATAAGGACTTAATAATCAACAACAATGCGAGAAGGCTTCACGTGATCAATTGTGACGAGTACTAAATGGCTATCCAAACAATGTCGACAGCAAAAAATATCTTTCACCGAGTGTTATTTTCGGCTTTTATTTAACATAGACAAAGGGTTTGTGCTAATTCCAGATAAAGAAAATCAAATGCAATGCAAAGATTGAATTCTCATTTTCAAATAGGCGTGTAATTGATAATCTAGTCACCTAACGTAAATTGTCATTTCCTTAAAAGAAGTGAGAAGTAAAGTGAAAAATCTCTGGGGGAAAAGGGAGGAAAAAATTTCGCAGTGATGCTTTGTACTTTTGCTCCTATTCAATTTCGGTGCTCCAATTTCAAGAGATCTCTCGCCTTCAAAGCAGCTGGCAATCTCCATGTCGGAACTCTGGGGTCCTTTGGATTATTTCTAAACGAGATAATTGCAAGCAGTGTCGGTCAACTTTGCCTTACATATCTAAAACCTTTTCTTGCATTTCAAAATTTACATTTTGCATCTCGCTAAAACATAGCAAACGTCTCATATGCCCTCACTCACACGCATCCAAAATTTATGCCCAAGGAGTGAAATCCATGTCGAGGATTGGATAATATCGTGCAACTTGAAATTAAATGCAGAAAAGCTAAGTATGGTAATTGTAGTATTCCTTCTTCTTCTTCTTTTTTCGCCCCGACTTTTTGACGCTTTGGAATTGATTGCAATGTCCCTCCCGACGTTGAATCCGGCTGTCTTTCAGCTAGAGCTCCGGTCAAGTGCTTGTTGTTCGATGAATTAGCTCGTCTTACAGAAGGCAAATCCCCAAGAAGTACTGCGTTCCGGCCTCCAAGCTGCGGCACTTATTATGAGTTGCCCCATTGACTTTTTAATTTTTTGTAACTTCCTTTCTGAAGTCTCCAAATCGATTGCAATATCCGGTCGGTGTTGGCTTTGGCCACTTTTTGCAACAGTGCTGCACTTCGAGTCTTTTTCGCAAATCTAACCCATACCATAGAAATAATAAGTCAAGTGACGAAATAGTATATTGCGTTTTCATTGTGGTCTCCAAATTTAGTCGAAATTTACAAAGTTGGCATGAAATCAATAGGAATGTCTTATATTATTTGGAAAGAAAAAGAGGACCTCTTAGGCTTGCAGCATAGGGTAAGACAAAAGCAAATCAGCAATGCAGAGAAAATTTTAACATTACCACACACAAAACAATTGGCACAAATTGTTTATCAGCACGAACTAATTGTTTAGTCTATAAGTCAATTGTTTTGCTTGTTAAATAAAAATACACATAATACTAGTATCAAATGCTGATGTGGCGTGATAATGTACCGAAAATTTCATTATAAAGAATGCCAGATCATTATAAATACTTATAAGAGTTCTTGTGGGAGCAAAATATTTATAATTAAGAAGAAACGATTTTGTAATTTATATTAAGTGGTAGTCACTAGTATACCAAGCAAGGGCGGGACATCCCTTGCTTAGGTAGCCTAAGTGGATCTCCGGTAAAGATTAGATCAAAAAAATTGATCGAGATCAATGTTGAGTTGGATTTGAAACTCATTTGAATACTCTACGGGGCGTTAAAAGAAAATAAAAGTTAGGGGGTAACTTTTTACATGTGCCAAAATTTGAGAGATAAAATGTAATTCACCATTTGTTGATGGACTAATTAACCCTTCTTAAGAGAGCAAATTAGTCACATGACAAGCACATAGCTGGAGCTCCGACTGCAAAATGATTACAACCAATTTCAAGACTTCATGGGGGATATTGTAAAAATCGAAAAGTCAGGAGCCAATTTGCAACAAATGCCAAAATCTCGGGTCTAGGGGCAGTTTGGGTTAGATCATGTCAGCCTTTTAGGCCTCAAATGAATTTTATTCAATTAATTAGGCCGTCACAACTTATATGGTCGCGTTTAAATTGGTCTTAACGAATGATGCTCATTAAAAATTAAAATAGCAAAAGAACGACACATAAGATTTCACAAATTATCTGAAAATCTTGTAAAATAATTAAGAAAATGAAATCAGTTCAAATGGGCTGATAATAATGTGGCATTAGCTATTGAAGTTCAAACTTAAAAAAAAAAAATGTTGAAAACATACAAAGTTTTGCCACTAATGAAAATACAGAAGGGAAAATCTCTTTATTTCATTATTTGGCTATTGGTATCTACTAGGGCTATATCTATCACCTAAATGAGATGAATAGGTGGACAATGTGAAAATAAAACAAAATTAAGATTATATTGCGTTAGGGCAATGTTTGTGGATAAGTTTGTGTAGTATTAAGATCCTACCGATGTGCAATGATTTATCACAAGATGTAAAAAAGAGTTCATGGGATAGAAAATTACACATAACAAGTTTATAGTGGTTCGGCTTTGACAAACCTACATCTACATTCCCGTGTTGATAGCTTATTGGTTGGATTCAATTATGATGAATCAATTAGAGGTTAAAAGGACTGAGTATTCACTAGGCAAGCTAGTGATTTCACACTCTTGACCTCTAAGAGATTACAATGAACAACTCATGAAAGACGAAAATATTGAGAATAAGACTTTGTTGAACTTTGGAATTGAGAACTTATGTGTTCTCTTAGCATCCTACAACATTACGACTTCCTTTAATGCTCCATAGTATCCAAGCCGACCATTGAACCCACGCTCAAAGGATCATTCATTCAATCAACCCATTGGACTTGAATTTGGAAGATCTAATCTTTTATGAATTGCCTAGAATGAAGTTCCTCGAAAGATGTGCCGCCTATACAAAAGATAGGGTTTCCATAAGTTGAGTCATTCCTTTGGAGAACATTACGTCTTCAATTGATTGTCCCGTTGATAAATTGAAATATTCCAAATAAGTGAGATTTTATTCAATATTTTCCTTTCGGACAAACAACATGACAATCTTCTAGCCGTTAACACAATTATTCATAGTGAGACCAATATCCTTATTCCATTGATATTGAATATTAAGGATATGATCTCCACTACATCATTGAATCCGATAAGTAACGTCTAATGATACATATCACAATTAAGAAAACTTTCATCAATCTTCAAAATCAATTGAAGAATTTTGTTCAATCTGCAGTCGAGTACCTGGAATTGTTTTATTCAATAAAGTGTATGAACTCCTCAAAGTAGGCGTAACCTAATCTTCTCAATAAAAAATCAGAAGCACCGGCGCCACCATTTTTCCATTGAATTGCTATTCATCACGTACTCGGGACGCCAACGTGTCTTCTTAACATGATGCTGCGTCGACCAATACATATGGACAACCTGGATCCTTCCCCATTATCTCTTTCTTCACCTGACACGCAAGAGCCACCCCTTCCGACCCCCCATCGGCCGCCATCCACCAGCCACGCACCACCACCACCACCAGTAGTCGAGCAGAGCCAGACCACCAACCAACGACCGCTGGGGTCGACTACAGTCACCGCCTACTCAATATATCGAAAACGATGGACCAAAACACCGACACAAACACGCGACGAGCCGACGGAATCCCGAAGCGGAGGCCCATGGCAGGTGCGTAGTTACGAGCAAAACGAAGGGCGAAGGGTAGATGCGTCGCGTCCTTTTCGGAACACGATCGCCACTTCAACTTTTCAGATAATTTAATCGTCTTGCACATAAATTCACATACGCAAGTGGGGAAGCCAGCATACTATATAATTAATGATGTAGAAATAAAAATATATTTTTTTTCCAATCTCAGGGGAAAAATTAAAAATTTGGCGGTGCACTGCTTGAGGGTTTTTAATGAAGTCCTTATCGTACTTTGAAGGGATAGGTTTTTAAGTTTTTTATAATTTATTGGACACAGAAACTTGCCATTATAAAAAAATAATTGATTGAAGGGTTGAAAGAGAGGGGGAGAGAGAGAGAGAGAGAGACAGGACGTGTCCCACACAGCAACCAAATGGACAGCAATTCAGTCTTTCTAAGGAAGCAATCAACGTTGTCCAGCTTTCAACATGCAAATTGCAACATCCACGTCCCATCCCATCTCCCACCCAAATTCTTTTTTTATTTTATTTTTTTGACCCGGAAAATTAATTTATTAATTAAACAACTACTTGCGCAGTGTCTTATCAGGCCAAAAGCAAAAACATAAAATAAATGATAAAAAAAAATAGAGGGAATATTTACTGTTTAAAAAATGGAGAGAAAAAGGGGTAAAAAAAGAGAGGAGACAGCGCCTCAGAGAATTCGGGAGTGCCCTTAGCCAAAATAAGTGTGCCCAGCCAAGCCGACGGCCATCTGGGTCTGGGACAGAATATCTTCTGAGGCTCCGAACAGTCGTCAACGTTAAAAGCACCAAAAGAATGATGCGAAGAAGAGAGACAGACAGAGGAGAGAGAGGAGCGAGAGATTTGAAACCTTTGGAGTGAAAGGAGATCGATGATAAACAGGGAAGAAGAGGCAGACGACAAAATTTCATGTGCACGTGCGTGCATGCATGCATGTGGGTGTGCAGCTACAAAGATTTCCAGGTTTCCAAAGCATACTGAAGGCCTGCGGTTCATGTTCGAGCGAAGACGACTACCTCATCGAGTTTCTGTCTTCAATGTGTGTATGAGAGAGAGAGAGAGAGAGAGTGGCTCCGGGGTTTCTTGGCTTGATCGTGGACTGAAAACTTCAAGGAGAGTTTGGAGAGTTGATGCAGATTTAAGATTTCATGTTCATCACTTTCAGGACTTCCAAAAATGATGGGTTACAGATTGGGGAAACATCATGCAGAGGGAAAAAGCAGCTTAAAAGCGAATGGTTTTTCTTTCTTCTTTTGGTAAAGATTGATGATTAGCTATTATTAGGCAAGGCAGTAAGAAGTTTTAGAGAGGGAAAAGGGGGGCACATAAAAGTCTTAGGAGTTTCTAACAAAGTCAAGGTTCGTTCCCAACTATTATTCAAGGATTTGCTTATACATTGTCCAAGTCTCATTGAAAGCTCTTTTCAGTTTTTTCAGCCTAAAGAGAAATAGTCTCAAAATTTCGCTTAAAATCTGACACCGTATCCACTGTGAGAAAAGTTCAAGCACAAAACCTATTGACATCTCAGCAGCTCAGACTCTTGCAGCTTTGTGTTGTGTCTTCCACCGAAACCCCGCTTGTTTTCTGTTTGGCAACCAGGTAGAGAAATCCCCTTTGAATTTCCAGCTCCCGTGCAAAATAGCATCAGCCTTGACCTCGATCGCTATGACGAGCTCGGATAATAAAGAATGCCAGGTCTTAGATGTCCTCTCGAGGATGAAGCAGCTGTAAAAGGAGCTTGCTGCAGCTTCAAACCTTCTGCATTATGACTTGAGGCAACTGGGTTTGTGTTGGATCGAGCAGAGAAGTCTGCTGGATAGCTGCCGAAGTACAAAGGATCCTGTGACTGGTGGGGAAAGAAGGTACTCGCTTGCCTTGGATCACAATCAATGGTTCTCGACAGCGGTATATGTTCCCTAAAGATTTCTGGGTTTCTCAAGAGATCAGCCTCATTATTTTCAGGAGCATCGTCGATTACTATTATCTCTTTGGGGTGATTGGCAGGAGAACCAGCTTTCTTGGATTGCGATTCAGGAAAACTAACAATTCTGACCTGGTTGTGCATGGTAAAAGCGTTTGGTACGTCCACTGGCTGGCAAGGTTGAGTCGATGAGCTGTATCCACCATTGTAATCCCGTGCCTCCGTGAAACCTTTAACTAGCCTCTGCTGTGTTGCAAACGCACTAGGTGAAACTTTTGCTGTCTTTGGGTTCAAAAAGCTTATAGAACTGCCCAGTGCCCCACTGCCAAAATGTGGTTCACCAATACCATTCAGGTCCTCACACGTGATCTTAGAACCTTGAATAACCAGATGATCTGTCAAACCATACTTTTGACTTTGACCTCCGGCACTGAGAACACTGGAATATAACGAGAACTGTGGACTTGGATTGTTCTTCTGGGCACCAGTCTGACACTCCGACTGCCCCAGAGGAAACGAAGCATCTTCCTCTTTGTTGACCACAACCAGGTCCTTTCCCATCAGCCTCAGAATCGGATTGGAGGCAGATGGGCTAGCAAGGTCACAGTCACCTCTACCAGGACCATTCAATCGATCGTCAGGAGAAGTAACTGGATCTCTGGAGGAGTAAATCGTAGGGGAAGCTGACCTCTCAGGTCTCATGTAACCAGTAGGATTGAACGTTTCAGGCCTCCCATCCATCTGAGCCAGTCCAGCATAAAGACTCCTACCTAGCTGCTTTCCCATCACTGGAACCGCCAATGGAGCCATCATTCTCCTATTCATATGAGGTGATTCTCGATAACTCAAAGTGATGTTCTGAGACAGCCTTTCCTTTCTTTGGCAACAACACGGTTGGTCATCAATTGTCGGAAAAGGAGGGCCCTTTTTAATGGATCTGTTTCCAACTCTGAGTTTCTCCGCATTTTCAGCATTACTTTCCACAATTTCAGCAGAAGCCTGTGCAGTAGCAGCAACATCTTTGACCAAAGGCTCATTACAAGTGCCCAAGAAACCCGACCAAGAATCATTTTGATGCTCTTGTGGTGCCAATCGTTCTGAACAGTCCACATCTACCCTATTTTCAGCAGAGTTTGAAATGGTGGATGTTGCTGAAACAGGAGAATCCGATGAATCCCCATCAACTAAATCTTGCTGATCTTGAGAAGAATGAACCTGGCTGGTAGTTAACGATGAGTTCCCTTGAAAGTCTTCTGAGCCCATAGCTCCTGGACTAGGAAGAAAAGAACCTGGCGGTCCTGGAATGGGAATTGGATCAATCTCAGGGAAGGAGCTTGCTTGCCCATCATCGGAATCCTCATCAACTCTGTCGTTTCCATTTTGCTCATTTGCACCATTGCTGTCATCCTCTGCAGTAGAAAATTCTCCTCCATCTGTAAAAAGAGAAACCTTAGATGTTCCTAGGAGTCGCTGAGAGTGAGTCTTAAAGCGACTATTCATATGATTATCATACTCAGAACTGAAGTATCTGCTTAAGCCCCAGCTTGCATCCTCCATGGCCAACCCGGATGGCATGTCAGCACCATTTACATCATTATTGACTTCATTTGGATTAGATTTTATGCCATCAATTCTCTCTGGTAAACCAGCACTCACTGCAAATGAAGGCTGTATGTTCTCTCCCTCAATTTCATCAAAGCAATGACTTGCTGATGGCGTACTCCTGAAAGCAGTCACTTTCTCCCTGGGTAAAGGACTTCTGTCTCCTCTTTCTTGTCCAATCACATGTTCACTAAAAGACATATCATCAAAAGAATCTTCCTCAGCAGATTGATGCTCAGCAGGATCCTGCCCTACTTCACAACGATGTTGCAATTTAGGCTCGCCCATTTCTGTAGCCAAAAGCACATTTGACTTCTCAAAGTTTGAGCACTTTTCAGTCCCATTGGACTTGGAATTGATCTCAGGTGATTGGCAGAGAGAAAGGACCCTTTTTCTCAATGTGGAGAACCTCAAAGCTTTTCTCGAGAACGCACGAGAGTTCCTTGACGACCTTGCATTCACGTTGCAAGGGAGTCCATAATCACTATCTGGGCTTGCGTGTATTTCAAGTGTCTTGTTTCTAACAAGCTGCAACGAGCAATGTTCAGAATTGTCATGAAGAATCGACAAGGGACTACTGTCACCAAGGGAGTTGTCCTTGCGAAATTTTCGCTTTGCTGGGGAAAGCGACCTCTCTGTAATGTCACCAGTCCTGCCACCTAACATGCCTCCCAATCTTTTTCTTCCTGGAGACTGCTTCATCTTCTCAATCATTTGAGACCCATCCAACGGCTTTTCCTTCCCCTCGATCATTTGCTGGTCAGATAGACATGACGACTTCTGAAGTCCACTGTCCATGGTAAGATTATTTCCGGGGCATGATTGACCACTTTCAACCAGTAAATTCTGAGCCAGATGCAGTTGACATCTCAGAGGTGGAAAGTCTCTAGTTGCCGCCTTCTTTGCAAGACCCGTTCTCTTCGAGGATGCCCATGTTCTGAGAGATCCACAATCACCAGGTTTCATTAGCCCTTGGGATCTTGAAGTCTGTCTTTGAGATCCCCCACTTCCTTCTCGAAGTGTATTATGCTTCTTATGATTACCAATGACCTGTTGACAAGGATTTGCACCCATAAATATATTGACTTTTAACTATTTATATTGTAAGAGCACAATGCAATGTAACAAGCCTGCCTACGTAAGCAAGCATGATATTGGAGAAGTGCTAAATAACGCAAAGCACTTAGATTTAGCATATATTTCGAATAAAAATAATTGTAAGAGCAAGGCTTGCCAAAGCGGTTAATACGTGTCTTATCAGTTCCAAGGTCTGGGTTCAACGTTCATACTAAACGCTCCCAAAGGACTTGGTGTCAAAACAAAAAAGAAAGAGGAAGGCGTAAAAAGAAAAGGAACCATAAAATTCAAAAGAGAGAACGTTTCGCAAACTCCACATAAGATTAAAATCACCTATAAAAACAATTCTTCTTCTTGGAAATACCAGTAAGCTAGATCGAAGAATTTCATCCAAGAAAAGCCTGGTGTTGTCGGCGAGAGTGCATGCATGAGCATGTTGGCATTATGCGCCAGAGAGGAGGAAGATAGGAGAGGATAAGATACAATAAAAAAGCAAGAGCGGCAAACCTGCAATTCATGTGCCTTGCGAGGATGAATCTTCTTGCCCTTGGAAGAAACTTTTAGATACTTGTGATGTTTTGACCCATGGAGCCTCCTCTTCTTGGAGAACGCCTTTCTTCCTTTGCTTCCTCTCAGACATCTCTTCGGTCCTAAATCCTCCCGAACTTGTGAGACTGATGGAGCGTCATTAAACTTGGACAAGATCCTTAACTTAGTGCCATTGGCATCTATATAAACTGCCCCGGCATCATTAGCACCATCACCATTAACAGCTGATGAGGTTTTCTTTTTCCCTTCAGCAGATGGCTCGGCATCTCTAGGCAAGCATGAAACCCCGGCCCAATTTGAACCATTCCTTCTGTCAAGCTCCTCTATAGTGCATCTCGGCGCTTTTGTGTATATATCCACCATCAACCTAATCTTTCTTGGCTTAATTCTTGGCCGGATCAATTTATCAGCCGCCTGTTTAGGCGTAGACTCAATTGAGAGGCATTGATCAATGTGGGCATTCAAGGTTGTGTTGGAAGAGGATGAGAAAGTCTTGCAGACAGGGCAAACTTTGGAAGCCATCGCTTCTGATATGCTAGTACAATTTGAGGAAAGATCTTCTGTTGAGCTACGCTCAGACTTTCCACCAAATTTTACTATCAACCGGCACTTTTTGCCAGTCGGCTGGCTTGTGCTCACAGCTTTGCCAGAAGTCGCTTCCTTATCCTTTCTGACTGAACTTTCCACCAAAACGTCAGTTTCTACAGCCGAGCTAGGTTGCCTACTTGTGGACACGGGCTCAATCTGTGACCCAGAAGCAGCGCTTGTTGTTATTAATGGATAATCATCCTCGCCTCCAGATTTCAATGAGCTAATGTCTTTGCAGGATGGTACAGTATCACGATTCGAATTAGAATTGACATCTGAGTCAAATGAAGGGAGATCACTGTTAGGTCTGGAACTAGGTTGTTCCCTCCTTTCCCAATTGCTTATACTTCTTTTATTGAGCGATCTAGCTTCAACCTTGCATCTCTTTGACGACTGAGTTCTCACGGTATTAGGATGCTGAAAAGGCGGCAATAGATCCTTCACACCATGCTTCAAGCAAAGCTGCAAGTTCTTGAGGGAGAAAGGCCAGTTGGTCTGTATATTTTTGCTCCTGGCTTTGGAAACATACTCTCTGCAGCAAATTAAAGAAAGGGGTCCACGTTAATGCAGCAAAATCCAAAAATAGAGTGCCAGAATCTGAAGAACGGAAAATCTTCCTTTGAGCAAATCTAAGAGAGTCAGCTAGACCATAGTATTGTATGTCAACTCATGGAGAAATCATATGCACCATATAGAACCCATATGAACAGTGAATCAAGAAACAGCCAAGAAATGCCCATATTACATCAAGATCCGGTATTCAGCTGACTGAAGAGGGGAGGGGAGGGGGGGGGGAGTCCTTTAATCTGCTCCATCGTGAAATCGGTACAAGTACAGTCTGAGAGATGGATGGCTAAAGTTTACCGCCCAGAGATGAGCTCATGTAGAATTTCAAATGTACTAAAGTGACGCAGAATCAACCAACCACATCCAGGGCACAAGAGCGAGTGATTAACAGCGGACTGAGGATATAAAATATCAGAAAGAGAGAGACACGAATTTAAAACCCACGTAGCACACAGCTCCATCTACTGCCATCATGAGAGCCGTGGATCAGTAAAACAGCGCCAAAAGATCAATAAAGACCAAAAGTTTATCCAAGCAGCAAAGAAAAGGCAAAAAATCTGGAACTGGGTCTGACTCAAGAAGCTCCCACATGACCTTGAGATCTATGAAAACACAAGCAGTTAGAAGCCAGCCAGAAACAGCATCAAAGAAAGACTTGTTTCATGAACAATCTTGTTCTTGCAGATGAGAAGTGAAGGGAAAGAGAGCATTAAGGAAGGATATAGATATACCTTATAGAGAAGTTGGGACGTGGTGGATTCTTAGACTGCAGATCTACCTCTGAGAAGGCAAGTGTGTGCGAAGTAGAAGCCCTCTCATCAAAAGAGGGGTTATTGAGGAGTGGGACTTGGCAAGGACATGGAGGATCTGGTGGAGGATTTTCAATGGATAACATCTGATGAAAAGCTTCGCCTTCCTGTAGTGTTGTATCTCCTCCAACAGTCACAAGAATCTGCTCTTCTTCTTCCTCTTCTCCTGCTGCAACTACGTCTACTATTACTACTATCCTTGGGCCTTATCTTTAACTTTGCCTTCAGCATAACAATCGACCTCCCTTCTTCTATCTTCTCTTGTATTTACCTCTCTCTCTCTCTTTTAACTCTCTCTCTCTCTCTCTTCCCCCACCCTTTTACTTCGAAACCCCACCACAAAAGCAGACCATCTTAAACAAGCAACAACATCCCCAGAAACACAAGATCAATCAGAGAGAACCCCACAGCTACAATAATCTGCATCCATCATCAGCCTGCAAGAGAGAGAAGAAACAAATTAACATGGGATGATGGAGATTTGAAGAGGACCCAGAAGAGCGAGGTCGAGTAAGATGTTCCAGAACACGCCAGAACGTTATTTTATGTGAAGGGTACGAGTGGATTCGACGCAACTACAGTCGATCATTGGAGCTCGAAACCCAATTAATCGAGCGAAGATCAAGATGTAAAACAACCCGGAAGAGCAAGGCCGTGTTTTGTTAACTCACTGTTCATGAGGGAGCATTATTTCATGGCAGATGAACAAGGCAAAGAGCCCAAAATTGAAACTTTGCCGAACAAGAATCAAACAAGAGCAAAGCCTTGAGATGTTTAAGGGATCGAAAGAAGTGAGCTTTCACCAGGAAGAAGTTCCCGAAAAGAAGAAATCTCATGGGAAAAGCAATCTTTTGGGAAGTGAACGAGATTACACGAAAATAGAAACACGAAGCTCCCACAATATCGTCAAGAACAGCCAAAGAGCGATCTTGACACAGAAGAAGAGACTTTTTGAAAGATTGTGAAGAAACCCAAAAGCCCAAAATTTTTACTGGGATCGCCTAACTTTGTACAGTAAGTACTGACCTGACTCAAAACCAAAACCCATCGAGTATAAACACAAGACCAAGTTTTTCCTTCCCTTTTACCCATTCTTGGGCGAGAACACGAGGGACTCGAGAGTTTGCCAAGAGATTAGACTAACATGACTGACTGGAAGAGCTGATCATGAAATAACAAGTTTCAAAGACCCAGCAAAATGATCTCAGACTAGAGAGCAAGAAGAAGAGAGACCCACCACACGAAGAGGAGTAGAACGATCAAGAACTAAAACCCAACCAGTGACTGAGTGATAGACAGAGAGAGAGAGAGAGAGAGAGGGAGGGATCGGAGAGGAGCAGATGAGATGAATCTGGAACAAACCTTTCAGCTTTTTTTTTTTTTTTTTTTGTGTGAAGATCTTTTTTGTTGGGTTTCTGAGAGAGAATGGTTTGCAGAGAGAGAGAGAGAGAGAGAGAGAAAAAAAATATGAGGCCTCAAAAATAAAGGGGAAGAAAATCAAAAGCGGGGTCCGGATGAAAACAAAACAGTAGAGAGAGAAAGAGAGAGACAGAGAGATTGAGAGAGAGAGAAACAGCACCACCCACTCACACATCAAAAGGGGCATCAGGTTCTCCTCCTCTCTCTCTCCACACCAAAAAGCAGAGATTGTACCCATTTTTTTCACTCTACGATTCACCTCCCATCTTGTGAATATGCGTTAATGGGGTCATTTTATATTCAGTGTAGGAAGAAAAAGGCGGAGAGAGAAAGACAGAGAGAGAGAGAAGAAAATCAGAATCGTGTATTCTCTCTCTCTCTCTCTCTCTCTTTCCTCCTGTATACCTACCCTACGCCACCTCATTTTCGTGCCATTTCTTTAATCCTGATATTTTCATTCCTCTGGTTCACACGAAAAAAAGAAGAAAAAAGGAAAGATTTTTCCTTAATTTTTTTCTTCTTTTGCTGCTGGGAAGGAGTTCATTCATGATGGGGTTTTGGAAAAAGAAAAAAGAAAAAAATCGGAATACCAAGTTCTTGTTCTTGGCCCATCCTTTCTTCTCGTTTGAATTGCCGGACATTGCCCTGCTCATGTTTCTTGCTACACGACAAACCTCTCGCTGTCTGACAATTACCCCCACCGTGGAAAACCAAAAAAAAAATTCACACACCCTTTCCTCTTCTTCTTCTTCTTTTTTCAATTCCCTCTTGATTATTATTTTTTCCTTTTTTTTTCCCTTCCTTCCTCCCCTTCTTTGTTCTTCCCCAATGGATGGTCGACTGGAGATATTTAAAAACGGCAGGAACGAGGAAGGATCGCGTGGAATCAGCAACGCCAAAAAGGCTACCGTAGCAGCGGCAGCAGCGGTCAGCAGTTCGTCGGCAACCCCTCACTGTCTCTCCAGTTATATACGCGTAGCAGCTTTGTTTGGAGGCCCCCCTACTCTCCCCTCGAATCCTTTGGCTTTTGGTAGGAATACATTTTGGGTATATTTGATCTCGTATAGATTTTTAACTAAAATGAGACTAAGATGAGACTAGAGATGATATAATATAAAATTATGAATTTATTATATTTTATTTATTATTTGATGAATTATAATAATAAAGTTTCGGACATATTCATATTATATCAAAATTATATCCATTTATACCTAACTTTATCTTATTTTGAATTTTATCCTGACTGTCAAACGTAGTCTTATAGATGATATGGAAATAAACCATAGTTGGTTGGATGCAGCCCATCTCCAATGAAGAGAAATGAAATGAATAATTTCATAATTTAAAGATGATTTGTGTAAAGAGAAAAAAAGATTAATGTGTTATGCATGTAAAGCTTATCTTATATTGCATCCTAATTTTTTTTCTAGTTTCTTCAAATGGATTTTCGATAATTTTTTTTTACAAAACCCATTTTACACGACACATGACATGTTTTTTAAACATGAGATGATTAATCCTATTTGCCACATTAATGGGCAAAAATGGTGTTTTGGGAACAAGTTTTGAAAAAAAAATATTGACTGAGAAAACGCTAAAATATTTAAGATTAAATTGGTTCGACTAATATATTGTGCATGTAAGGCTAATCTATTTTGAATCCTATTTTTCCGGTTACTTGTAGGAGTGAGCATAAGTCCAAGGTAGAATCGGGAATCGAACCAAATCGGTTATAAGAACTAATACCAAATTACTACAATTACTAGTCTAGTGCCGCGGTTTCAAAAAAAAAGTGGAACTGATACTATGCAGTTTGATTCCCAATTCTTGGGTAAGAACCAAACTAAGAACCTAGAAATCAATAAATTACGATTGCGTATTTCGAACTTTTTATTATTTATTTTATTTTATGTGTTCATCTTTTATGAATCGTTGCTATTGACAAATGGGGATTTTTATTATTGCATTCACTTTCATTTTACTTAACTAAAATGAAATAAAAAAGGAAGAAAAAGATGAAACAAAAAATAAATAAATTGGCCAGTTCCCAATTAGATCGTATAACTGATCCTGAAATCGGTTAACATGATAGGTTTTAAGTTTTATGTGAATTTTGGACTGATTCTAAAACCGCTCACCGTATTTCTTTTATTGAATTTCGGTAATCTTTGACTAAACCCATTTACACGACAAACCACATGTAACTGAACATGAGTTGAATGCTGTAGATGGGAGTAAAAGGTTTTTGTTTGCAGATTGCCTCGGGTCAACTCGACCCAACAATATATTTAGACACGTTGAGGCATTTTCAAGCACTTTTTACGTGTTTTTTAAGAGTTTAATATCTTCAACATACATGACGTGTCGGGTCAAATAACTCACTTAATAATCGCGTCGTATTTTGATTTCAAAAGTATAGAAGAACATGATTATTAGGCGCGTCATGTTTAATATATGTTTGACAAATTATGATTATGTTATGAAGATGCGAATTGCCAATCCTACTTCCATATGACTTTTTCCCCCCGAGTTGGAGGTAGGCAATGAGTCCCCAACTTTCATGAATCGAAAGAACGGAATAAGTTAGTGACGACCAAACCATTCGCAAGGCTAGAAAAGGAGTTCCACACCAGTTACAAAATCTATCGTTTGAATTATAATTACTTCACGTGTTGAAAATGATCGATCAATCGCTAAACCAGTTCTCGTACCTACACTGGCTATTTGCATGTTAGACGCTCTAGAACAATGCTACGATGCTTTTGCTAAAGGGGTTAACTCAAGCAACCACCACCGCAGTTAGGTTTGACATTGTAAAGATGCATCATAGATGTTCTATATCTTTACCTAGAGAAATTAGCAAGAGGGAGCCAAGTCCGAGCCCTTCAATATATTTAGTTGATACCAGCTGTTAAAACATATGGTAAAAGTCCAATTTAGAGAAATCACCAAGAGAAAGCTCAAATACAAACTCATGAACATATCTAATCAAATATACTTCACTAAAAAAATATAAATCAATGAGTTATATAACAACTATTCTACTACATAAAATTTTTGATGTGATGTTTTCTCAAACATAAATAGCACGTGCACCTAACAAGAGAAATATCATTTAGTCATACTTGATGGGACTTATCACATTAAAAGAACCAAAAGAAATTGAATTTCGCCAGAAAGACCATTAATCAAAATTTTATTTTCACATAAACTTAAGATATTTTTTTTTATAATGAAGTGCACATGTCTCTCGATCACAATCATGCCTTTGAGTAACAAAGGGAGTTTCTACGGTTATGAGAGAGAGGCCGATCTACCATCTTAAAAAATCAAACCTAGGTGCATTTTGTCGTACTCTATTGTACAAAAGTCGTACTACATTAACACACTTGAAAGGCTTTTAATAAACAACTAAATCCTATTTTATATGATACAACAATCACCAATCTGAATGCTCTACACAGAGAAAACTCTACACCGACATATGCTAAACAACTCATAAAATGAAGGGTGGGATATCTAGGTATAAATCTCAAGTTTCGAACCCCATTAACAATAAAAATAATAATAATAATAAGACTGGTGACTTATAAGTCTAAATATAAATAAAAATTACTCCTCCCCAAAATTCACCGAAATTTATTTAATTTTCTAGTAAAGTTTTTGAATATGTCGAATTTTAAGAGCTAAGGTTTGGAATATGACATGTATATGTGCTCGACCAGTTTTCTTCACCTAAAATGACAGAGAGAGAGAGGTTAACTTCCATACTTTCTAAAGTTTTCAAATTTAGGTCCCCCACCCTCCCCTAAAACCTTGATCAAGGGGGAATAGTACAATGCTTGCGGTACAGTGGATACAAGGTCCTGGCACATCGACTTAGGTACAAAATCTTAGAATCGACCTAAAGAAGGTTTCCTAAAAGTACAAAAGCCAGACTGATTTTTATTCTTTTTTGATCTCGTTCCTTTCTTTTTGTATAAATGCATGCGGTGTTCAAAAGAATCGGACCCTAGGGTCGATATTCTCAAGTATAGTGAGCTCGCGCTTACGGGCACCTGAGTACAAACACACATTTACTATTTGAATCTAAACTCTTAAACCTCATATCAATAAACTAGAAGAATGAGAATGCTGGGATTGCCAAACCTCTTGGTCAATTCGACATCATCTTCTCTCTTGCCACAACATCGTTTTCTTCGAATCTCTAAACCCTAGCTTTTCTTCCCTCAGCATCTCCTTCCATTCTCCTCTCTTCCTTCCTTTGAGCCCCAATTCTCCACCATTTGAACTCACCTCTGTTTGAAGCCAGCGGAGACCTTCCAACTCGCGACCAGAGAGTTCATAGAGCTTCCGGTTCTGATTACTCCCCCTACTTTGATCTTAACATAAGTTTGTCCTATTAGAGTTCCAAGAGCCCACTTAATTCATGAGACCGAACTTGTTTGCATTAATACATAAAACCTAAAAAAAAAAAAAAATGAAGAAGAAGAAGTCGGGATGCGTACCGTCTACTAGTTTCTTGGGCACAATTCTTACTTTAAAATTACGACGCAGGACGTGGAATTAATCATGCGAAACACATCAGCATAATCATAGTATTTAAAACGCATAAAAATGACCTCGCCCCCGACTAGTAAACTGTGCATCCATCTAATCATACGACATCGCATGTTAATTTACTGTACATTGCACGACTTTAATAATCTAAGATGGAAGGTTTACATCGTGACGAGAAGGAACCAAATCGAGGACTCGAGTGTATTCTTCCAAAGCCCCTTAAACAATCAATTTCCACGGTACTTCTTGGTCCCTAAGCTAAAATTAAATGTCCCAACTTAATTATATTTTATATTATATAAGATAGAAGGTAATGTGCGGTCCAATTGGGAAGCTGCGAAGTTGCAATGGTCTTTGCGATGTCCAACTTTCTCGGCCAACGAGCCGCCTACAACTAGCATTTTCACTTTATGCTAATTAATAAAAAAAATCATTCTTTGTTAGATTTAAAAGGATGAATTTTTTTAAAAAAAAAAAAAATTATGGAGCCGAAAGATGGGATGTGCGTGATTATTAAGGCGTATATTAGGTAACGATTCTGTTCCGAAACAATTTCTAATAAAAAATATTCTTTTTTATTTTGTTATCAGGAACAATTTCTAAGCATTACCACCGCCTGCGGTGGCTTAGTTGGATAAGCGCTCCCATGATGTCTACCAAGGACGGAGGAGTTCGAATCCCGCTGGTCGCACAGGATCTTAAGCGTGACGTCGGGGTGGTAGGTCCTCCGCTAGCGTCGCTGCAGGGTTTACCCGCCGGCTGCCGGCTATACGGGGTTCCCTGGGTATAAAAAAAAAACAATTTCTAAGCATTTTAAGCCGTTTGGTAACTGTCCAAAATTTATAATTCTGGAATAGAATTGCGTTTGGTACCGTACTCAAAATTTTTACTCCAAAACATTTTCTTTTAATTTTAGATAATTTTATTACTCTTTTCCTTTCTTTCTTTTTTTTTTTCTTCTTTTCGGCGATCGGCCTGACCCGGGCCGGCGACCTCACTAGAACGTCACCGACCCTCGTTGGTTGAGCCTCATTGGCATGGCCAAGCCGGGGATGGGCGAGGCCCGTTAGCCACCGGCGAGGTTGGATCTGGCGAGGCCGAGCCTCGCCGGTGGCTAGGCTTGCCTCCGGCGAGCTCACTAGACCGGTTAACGGCGATCGGCGGCGATGGGCGGTGGACGACAACCACGGCGATGGATGAAGAAGAAGAAGAGAAAATATGAGCTTAATTCTAAAATTTTTCCCGAGAACAAAAATTAACTTTTTTTTTATTCTATTCCAAATCTACTTCCGAGAACAAAAATATAGAAATTTGTTCCCTGGAACAAAATAATAGAATTTGGCACTATTTGGCCGGTTACCAAATAAGCCTTTATTATCCTCTTTTTTCTTGTGTTTTTTTCACTATAAACATCTTTTTTTCTAGTGATGGATACAGCTTATTATCTTCAAAAAAATGCAAATATAACTGCTAAAAATGAGCGACTTAAATTCATCTAATTTTCTTTGATAAATTTTAAATAAAATTTATACTTTTAATTTGACAATAAACAATGAGAATGATAATGTTAAAATCAAAATCCAGCATGACCATAAGGGTTTATTTCGTTTGGTTTAAGCAAGAAGAAAATGACTTACTATCATTTTATGGAAAAAAGAATCATTTTGGTTTTAAGATTCATATAGAAGTTTCACCGATATTAAATGACCTCGAAAGTTAATTGAAGAAAGTCTTATCTATACTATTAAAAGTAATAATAAAAAAAGGATAAAGCAAAAGTCGCTCAAAATAAACTTTAATATTTTTCAATTAACTAAAGACATAGAAAGGGAATTCCCCAAACAAATTCATGGGCTTCTAGCCTGTCCCTCCCCCTATCGAGTGCAAATGCAACTTGCGAATTCGAAGGGATTGATTTAGGGATTAAGCGCATCTCTTATGCGCAATAAATTTCAAATCCAAATGGCGACATCTCTCGCTTAAATTAATTATAAGGCCCTCCCACTAATTTTCTAATGGAGGCCTTACTTGAAATAGATTGTAGGACTTTCATTGCGTGTTCTTACAAAGATAAATAAGTCAGATCAATAGTTCAAATTTCTCTATTAAGTCAAAAACATTGTTCAACGACACTCCTTAACTGTCGTCACAGGCCAACAGCCGAATCTTTTTTTTTGGTCAGAAATTGGCTGACAGGGCCCTTACAAAATAAACGCAAGAAAAATTAAGAACACTCCTCTCATTTTCCACTTACGAATTATAAATTCGGCAATTGTTTTTCGGTTATTTAATCGGAGAATATTAAGATGCCACAAGAAATAAAAGAAAGAAAATCGACATCAAGTATTTTAATTTTTCCATCTAATTAAATTTGTGAATCTCAAGGATTGATTATTATGTCTATGGTATTTTTTTCTTTTCCCTATTTTTTAAAAGAAAAAAGAAAAGGAAAAAAAAAATGCTTGCCGGTAGGCAAAAAAATGCTAGTGGGCAGGTAAAGGGAATGATGTAGGGGCCTTGACTCCGCCATCGCGCGCGGCCAATCATGCAACGACCTGGATTTCCTCCCTACGCCACAGATTCAATGCATCGGACCGCACCTCCGCGACACGTGTCCCGCTCCCTATTTCCCTTTTTTATTTTATTTTTGTTGTGGCTGTGGTGGGCCCTTTAGATTTTTACTATTACCAGGACGCAACCCAACGGTCATCTTTACCCTTTTCTTTCTTTTTCTCGTGTTTTTATTTTATTTTTATTTTTATTTTTATTTTAAATTCTAAGGGAGAGACACGTTTTGGCATACCCCTTCCCTCTTTTTTGAAAACGATCACTTCTTTTTGTCTTTTCACTTGTGATATTGTTATAATACCAGTCGCCACTACTTATAAAATAATTAATCAGACCTGTTCACGGGTTAAATTAATAATCACTTCTTAGTTCATAACCGTCGATTTTTATAGATTTTATATGAATCCCTCCATCCGTGAGTTCCAATAAATGGTTTTAATTGCATGAAACCCATGAATTTGACTTCGGCCTGTCGGTGTTGAGATATGCCAAATGAAGGTAGAGAATTCGTATGCCTCCGAATAATTTTACCAAAAATTGAAAAGAAGAACAAGAAGAAAGAATCCAAGAAAATAACCAAAGGATGTTTTTAGTCCAAGGCAATTTCAAGATTTACCAAGGACAGAGAAAATGATGAAATGATGCACACCTTTATAGGAGAAATATTTTCGCCTCGAGTTGAAAAAACAACCAAAGAAAAAAAAAAGATGGGGGAAAAGAGGCAATAATTAAAAAGACACATGCAACCCACAAGGCAAATAAAAAAAGAAAAGAAAAGAGGGGTAAATAATTACCTTCAAAAGGGGGCAAGAGGAGATAAGGGGAAAAAAAAATCCAAATTTTACATGAATTAAAAAAGAGAGGCGAAAATGACGTGGACGAAATTAATCTAGGAGAGCGATGGAGAGGGCCCCCCCATCATTGCATCGTCATACATTTCATGAGGCTAAAAATTCCACCAACTCTTTTACACGCATATATGAACGGTACGCCTCCGCTGTCCCTGTCAGATCCTCTCGCTTTGTCCTAAAAAATTTGCATTGAATAACTTCACCCTCTTCCCATCCTCCCCTCCTCTCTCCCTCCGTCCACAGAAGGAATCCACAGCCCCAATACGTGAATAACGTGACCCGTGTTGTTATCATCATCACATCTGACTCAAAACACATCTACCCTCAGTTCACACACAAACCAGAAAGAACTGCAACAATACCTCAGTACAGAGAAGTTCAAAAATGAGCCAAAGAAAAAAGTCAGATGCTGCTGCACGTTTCCCGTGTTATTCACATCAAACATGAAACTGGGTCCCTCGGGAAGAAGAGTGTGAAAGGAAACAACCCTGGAGGCTGGCGAAAAAATGAATCTTTACACGAATTTAGCACCAGTGTATATTGCTGTGTGTTGCTCGGTAAGCTATGGCACGGAAAGAATCAGCAACACCCTTTCTTTCCTTGCGGTTAATTTTGGCTAAGCATGCGGAATTCCTAAAAAATTCACCAACAACATCCCCATTATACCCAAATCAGTAATTGGCGAAGTCGAGCTCACCTTTTGACCTTGGCCGACGGTGCAAAGCCCAGTCGTCACAAGAGCAGCGGAGTTGCTGGAACTTCTTCCGTCGGATACAATAAGCAAACGATGTCCTACATAGCAGTCCAGTGCATTTCGTACAAACAAGATTACATTCCACGACTCTAAGAGGACCTCCCAGGAAGGAGACGACATTTCTGCTTCCTATTTTAAGCGAAAAACTGTAGCGGGTTGAATATGAACAAAGAAGTCAATGCTGCAGCCATTGCAGCAACGGCGGCGCGGGTAGCAACAACGAAGTACTAAGCATTATGCTGTTTTGTTGATAGACAGAGATTCAGAAAGGCTTTCCGTCCTCCTGTGGTGGGGTGGTGTTCTCCCAATTCCGGAAAATACCTACGAAAGAGAAAACACAAGCAAACGGTTCAAGAGATATATTATCAAGAAATAAAAGGAGGTTCTTGAGGTGATATTACATGAGAACGTATTTGTCAATATAAACAAAGTAGGACCACAATTAGATGTTTGAGTTGTGCAAGCTGTAAAAGGAACAAAAGTGGGGATGTTGGGCCAGATGCAACAACAGTGTAGGCACAAAGCATATTTGCAACACAAACCACATCAGAAATGCCAAATTGCAGATATGTGTTGTTTTTTATACTGGACAGAGATTTACGATAATTAATGATGATCAAGTACAATAAAAGAAAAAGTAAATGACCAAATATTGGAAAAATCACTCAAAGGTAAATATATAGAACAGAAGCAAATCTCTTTTGACTGCTTAAGACAAGTAAACAGCCTTGAATTATACAGCTCTGAAGCTTTCATATCTCGAAAGGTCATTTTCAGGGATCATTTAACATGTTATGAATTCCATTTTCATGATCAGCTACCATCAATGCCAAAAATTTGAGTTTCCTTCAAGCAAATAATAGACCAATCTTCAGTGGTTATATCGTCCACATTTTCATCAGATCCTTTTTAAATGCATGACTGTACTTCAATCATCAAATGAAAGAAAAGGTGTAATCTTTATTGAACCATTGGTGTCTCCTATTTTGCTCATGAGGAAACTATACAAACTAAAATCTTTTATCCAAGAAACCATTTAAGTTCTATGTTTTTATGTACTTAATACCATACTTATCTGAAAAGGACCCAAAGCATTTGGAAATCAGCCCTAGCTCACAAGTATACTCCTTTAACCACAACTCATCCGCTAATTCTTCAACATCAGCCAGTTCAGACATCCGCTTAGTTTCACCCAGTTGAAAGGCAGTCCTATAAGAAAACAATTTTTTTCTGGTCCACACACCTCATTTTTTTAAAATTGTTGAATTGCACGTCAAAACCTGGTACTTGTTATCTAGAGGGCATCTGCAAATCTAGATTCACATTCTTTAGCCATATGAAAAACATGCTTTTTAAGAAGTTGTAACCACGATTTTTTTATCTCTAATTAAGGCTTGACTATGCGTGTCCCTTCAAGTAGAAGTCAGTCTAAGGGAGGAATGAAAAGTAAAGACTTGAAAAGAAGTGGAAGGTAAGTATAGTAATTTGGCAGGTATATCTCATAACATCCAACAATCTAATACAATAGTAAGATTAACAAAAACAAATTTTCCCTTGGAAACCAATGAGTTCAGCTCTACAAACTTAATGAGAGTGATTCAAGATTACATTTTGCCTGATTGCAAACTAGAACCTCATCTATCCATTTGCTAAGATCCTTTCTTTGTCCTCACTTCCTCTTCATGTATGCAGAATCTAACATGAAAAGGAAAAGAAGGATGTCCGAAGAGGAGAAGGAGAAAGGGAGGGGCGCTTCTAATTTATGATTCGAGGTGAAGTCATTTTTCAAGAAGACAAGTAACACATCATCGTGTCTCAGTACTCATCAACTCATGAAATGCATCAAGAAGCTGCCTGATAACACACCCATACCTAACTTAGGTCAGCTCTACCACGCATCCTACTAATTCGCACTAAAAAGAATGAAATAAAATGAACCTTTCACATACTTAAGAATGGTATTTCACCCAGCGACATATATATCGGATCGTCCTCTGCAAGAGGCACCTGAAACAACAATAAAGATTCAGTTAAGCACACAAAATATTCAGGACATGTACAGTGAAAAGGGGTAAATCCCATTAGTGGTAGTTTGCAACCAGGTCAACTCATTTTGATTTCCATCACCTTATGACAAAAACTTTAGTTCTTTGCAATTGATGCATTTTGGCTGTAATTCAGCCAATTTTCTAGAGGAATGCTGCCTTGGTGGCCACAATGCACTGGCCATGTCAAAGAAGAAAAGAGGATCATGTGGTTACCAAGTCATTCATTTCGTTGGCAAATTCATACAGTCTGATCAAAGTTCATCAAAATTAGTGGCCTTGATTGCAAAATGCACCAAATTGAGTGACCGCCAGCAATATTTATCCCAATAAAAAGCCATTAAAGTCAGTCCATGCATTTGAACTAACAGAACGCCAGCCAATAAATAACATTAGCATGAACAAGGTCCTCCCATAAAGTCGATCAACATTTCGCAAAGATTCTTGTCATAGACAAGGTAAATTCTCAACATATTTCGAGGCAAAAACTTTTAATACCTCTCCGTTATGAAGGCTGATGTTATCAAGAGCATTAATCTCACCCTGCACAGAAGTGCAGTTTGCAAAATCGTTACCAAGCAACTCTGAGATCATGAGATTATAGCCATCCTGAGCATCTGGAATATCAACTGTATTTGGTGCAGGATTAGGAAATCCCTCTATATCCGTGAATGCAGTCTCTGTCCTGTACAATCGACAATTAAGATAATTAGTGCACTAAATTTAGGTAAATTAAAATATGATCTTCTAAAATCTTTCCTGCAAAAGGCGCACCAGAGAGGCACCTCAGAATCAAACTATAATAAACAGCTGTACAAGGTAATGCTGCAACAATTACATCTGTCGAGAGAATACGAGAGAAATGCTACATATACAACACTTACTTCCTTTCAGGCATGTTGAAGGCCTTGTCTTCTAAAGCAGAATCATTTTCTAAGTCAATTACTTCAATTGCTCTACCAGTAGGCATGCGTCTTGCATTCTCAGAAGATGTGCCGGCGTTACTTATTGACAAGTCAACATCAACTGAACTATTTTCCGCTTTCAAGTGTGAAATAGGTGGATACATGAAAATGGGATCTTGATTATGGTTCTCAGTCACATCAGTAGTTTCCATAAGATTAAGGTCACAAATCTTGAATGAGCCTGGGAAAAGCTGCTTCTCCTGAGAATACTTTGCACATGTCGTGTCTTCAACTTCTAGCAACTGAGGATTACTTGCTGAATTATCTGCGTCAGCAATGGTGACTACATTTTCAGCACTCATGACATCGCCTTTAACATCCGCTTTACCTTTACTCAACTTGGAAACATGAAAGTAGTTGTCCCCCTCATTGTCAATGGGAGAAAGCCAATCCCTTGTTCTTTTACGTCCCTCATTTACAGTACTCTCTTCAACCGCCTGCTTTTCAACCCTTTTCTCAACTACAGGATTCAAAGTTTCACATCCTGGCAAGCCCTGGCTTGAATCTCGATCAATCTCAAAACCTAAGCATTTATCTGGAAAGGACTCAGACTTAGAATCTTTAGCCTCATCAAAACCACATGCTGGACTTAATTCTCTCACCTCTGGTGAAGGCTGTGAGCTCACATGTTCAGCCAACTCAGTGCCATGAGCAGGAGCTAATTCTTTCGACGCCTCAGATGGCTGAAGAGATGTTGCTTTAGAGATCTCAGAGTCAAGGCATTTTAATTCATTAGAGTCGTTTGCAGAACCAGTACTAGACGAGCCAACAACAGTATCATCTTCAACCACAACTCTTGTTCCTCTAGAAGGTCCTGCAGCATCATTGTTCTCTACACCACTTGAAACAGGCTCAAGTTTGGTGCCTCTAGCCGAACGGATTCTGGTGGGCATGTTGGCAAATTTGCAGAGTGCCCGTAAATCAGGAAAACTGCTCCCAGATACTTTTATCTCTGCAGCAGCAGTTTCAGCAGGTAACCCCTCCACGACTATTTTTTTCCCTGCTTCATGATTATTAGATCCGTCTTTTATCTCCTCACTCCTTTCTGTCGAGTTTCTCAAATCACGAGACTCCTTGGAAAGTTCTCCACCAGTTTCATTGGAACGATCTTTCGCAGGACTACTAGAATTCGCTTTTGGTAGGTGCTCCTTCACTTCAGAGTCTGAATCTCCACTGTCCTTACCCTTTGGCATGGCTGAACTGGTGCTAGTTTTCTCCACTGCATCAGCATTATCTTTAGCAACCATCTTCTCCTCGTAGTGTTCTGCATCAGCAGCATGTTCAATGCCCATTTCTGGAGACACTCTACGTCTATCAGACCATGAGCCATTCCTTCCATAATCTCTGCCCCAGTCAGAACCATGTCCCCTGAAAGATCCTCCTCTCCTCCTCCCTTTCACATGGTTTCTCACTCCAACCGCATTGTAATCATCAGAATACCTCCTCCTACCTGACCCTGAATCATAACCCGAATTACCCAAACGGGCAAGGGCCGACGTTCTCATCTCACCATGGAAATGCAAGTTCTCCCCCTCCGAGGACCTAAACTCCTGAAACTCGCCGACCTGCTTCTTCAAATTACCATTCTGCCACTTCCCGGAAAGTGCACTCGCCGGCAAAATTCCCTGAGAGACCAAATATTCCGCTGCAAGTTTCCCAGCTTCCATGAATATGTCGGATTTGCGTGGCAGAGGAGGCGGTGGGGGTTGGAAGGATTTCGTATGACCATGGCTAGGGCTCCGCCCAAAACCACGGTTGAAGCTCCGGTATTCCGAATTATGGAAGCCATGGCTCCTAACTGAACTCTCCGGGGAGATACGAGAGGCCACAGTCAAATTCATCCCCATCGAACCCGACCTGTACCCATTTCCAGGACTCCGGTGCCTCGAATGCATGTTGCCCAATCAATTATGTAGACAAATTTGCCGTTCAAATAAGAAACTCAGAGCCGCTACTAGCCAACACCCTTCAGACTCTTGTTCCAGACGGCTTAGTTGCCAACACTTTGCCGACCCCTAAAGATTCAACTATCAATATCTTAGAGGCCCTCGGGACAATCGAATTACGCATTCGCTCACACAGGCTTGCAGTACTCCACTTGGTCTTATCCCTCCCAACAAACCAAAAGCGAACAAAAAGAAAAAATTCGCCAGCTACTGCCCGGACCAATTCCCATCCAAGAAGCCCGCCCCAACTTTCGCCGTCCTCATGCACGCACCCACACCCATCTCCCCGAGAAACGGAGACCCACTAAGAATCGAGAATCAAGATTCAAGGACAGCACCCGTCAGCTATTTCAAGAAACCCCCGCCACCCCAAGATTACCCCCCAAGTCCACTGACCAGCAAGATCAAGAACCCCACTCCCTAAATCCGAAAACTCCGCACTTGGGTTCGCAGATCTAGCCTCAGTGCGATCCCCCGGAACAGCAAAATCTGACCTTTCCACTGCCCCCACCTCCCTCTTTTTCCAAGATGGGGGCAAAAGAAAAATGTCCACAGCTCAAGAATGGTCGGTCGGTCGGTCGTTGGTCGTTCGTCCGTTCTAGGGTTTTCAGATCCAGGGAGTCCCAAATGTTCTTTTCGATCAGAAGCTCGTCTTCACAAGGAACAAAATGCCCGGGGAAGAAATCTCTAACCCCTCGGCGTCAAAAAAGAAAATGGGGGTTCGGTCGGCTTGCTTCTCGGCCTTTCGGTCAAATTCGGGACGGTCCCCTCAGCTTTTATTATATAATATTATTTGGTAAAAGGCGTGCAGGCGGGCGAGGGGCGGAGGGGAGGGAAAGGGGGTGGAGAGAAATCAAGCCACGAAACGAATTCCGCGATCCGCAGACAGGGAGAAAGAGATAGGGAGAGAGAGAGAGAGAGAGGTTTTCATCCGAGTCAAGGAATAAAAAGAAAGAAGACACGGATGCACACGTATCTCCTCCCACTGGCTGGAGCTCCCTCCTGCTCCTCGTCTCATTTTCTTCTCTCTCTCTCTCTCTCCCTCTTTCTCTCTCCCTCTTTTTTTTTCTTTTAGAAAAAGAAATTGACTTATTAATGAATTTTTTTAATTTTTCTCCGCTCCATTTATTTATTTTTTTATTTATTTATAATTCCTAATTTTCCTATTTCCTTTGCGTGGCGCTGGTGGATGCGCCAATGGCAATCCGGCGACCGCTTCTACACTTTTTCTTCGTTTAATTAATTATTAATATCACGAAAAACTCTAACTTAATATATTTATCACAAACCTACTCAAAATTAGATAACAAACTTATTCAAAACTAATTATTTAATTACCAAAAATCCAAAATTGGTATACGAAGACAAAATTATCTCAAACTAATTTTGTGACTACCGAAAACCATAAACCTGTAAATTTGTCATAAATTTATCTTTCGTTAATTTCCGCTAAATTTAATTAACATTATGAAAAACACAAACTAATACATTTGTGATAAATAGAGGTAAAAATCCCAAACTAGTATATCCATCAATTTATATATCATCCAACTTAGTAATTTGACAGAAAAATTTAACATAAAAACGAAAGATAAATTTATTACAAATTTACCAATTTAAGGTTTTTAGTAGTCAAAAAAATTAGTTTTGAGTAAATTTATCATGGATACATCAATTTGAAATTTTTGGTGATCAAAGAATTAGTTTGGGAATCACATATATATCAGTTTTAGGTGTTTTGTGGTATAAACCCTTTCTTTAATAGGGTGCTGGAATGGGTTTGAAAAATTTTATATCGATACTCTATCTGTTTCACAACAAATGAATGATTTGCACAATATCTTTCTAGAAATAATCATCTAAATAATTTGAAATAATTGATTAACAAAAATATTTTCTTTATCGATAATAATTTATGTCTAAACATCTTAATAGACAATTAAAAAAAATATTCGCTTACTATTTTTTGTGAGCAATATTAATGGTACGTTTGGTAACGATTCTGTTCTCGGGAACAAATTCTGATCAGAAATGATTATTTTTTATTATGTTCCTGGGAACAAATTCTAAGCATTTTAAGTTGTTTGCTAAATGTCCAAAATTTCTGATTCTAGAATAGAATTGCGTTTGTCTTATCTTTCATTGATTCTTCCAAATTAATTTTTTTAAAATTTTTAAATATTTTTTCTCTTTTTTTCCTTTTTTTCTTTTCTTTTTTTCCTTTCTCTCTTGTTCTTCTTCTTCCTGGCGACCGGCCAGACAGGGCTGGGCGAGACCCGCCTGGCCACCGGCGGGGTTGGGCGAGCCTCGCCGATGGCCGGGCTTGCCTCTGACGAGCTCGCCGGACCTCGCCCGGCCTGGCGAGCCTCCAGCAATCTCACCGGACCGGTTGCCACCAATCGGTGGACGGCGGATGGCGGCGGCAGAGGAGGGGAGGGAACCTATGGGAGAGAAGTTTGAGGAGAGGAAGAAGAGTTCCACTTCATTCTTTTTTTGATTCCCAGACCGAGAATCACATTTTTTTTAATTCTCAATTCTTGTACAAAACTGTTCTTAGAAACAAAAATTTTACCAAACACGATTCTATTCCCAAACCGATTCTCGGGAACAAAAAATAAGAATCGGGCATTGTTTGTTTAGATGGTTACCAAACAGTGCATAAAAATCATCTTTAAAAAAAATATTTTTCAAAGCATTTTATTTTTTCGCAAAATGAACGGAGCTTAGGATTTTTTTTTTTGTGTGTTTTTTGGCGCTTACATTGGACATGAATATAATACTACCCACAGTATACTTTAAAGAATTGTGACCAAAATTAAAGAAAAACTCAAACTTTAATGGAACTTAAATACGAGCAAAACAATTTCCGAGACATATATGCCCTTCACACTAATATACTGTGAAAACAGTATAAGCATTAATATCGAAATAATCAAATTAAAATTCACTCTAAATTTATGAAAAGGAGCATTATTAAACACAAAATAGCGATTGAGTAGGTAATAAGTGGACATTATCAAACACTAGGGTGATGCCCCAGTGGTCACCGCTCTGCTTCAGATGAGGAAATGGGAATTTTGATCCCTGTCTATAGGAATAAGGGGGGTCTATGGATTTATTCCCAATTTCTGTGAATAGATATTCGTTATTCTAACCAAAAGAAAAAGTGGACGTCATGTGATGTCATGAATTAGAATGCCTAACATGCCCTAGTATGTAAACAAAACTCTTATTCATTTGTGCACACTTGTCAACTTGCAATTACATTAAAAGCTCGATTTATATATAGCTAGCGGATTGCTCCGATGTCCCATCGGATAACATATCTATAGATTTCATATCATAATTAAAATAATTCTAGAGTCAAAAAGGCACAATTAAACATTGGTTGGGAAAACTCGTGATTTATTAATTTAAAATCGTTGTAACGAAAGGGAGAAAAAAAAAAACTTTGGAAGAAAGTCATAGGAGTAGTCACGGTTCAAAGAAAGAGATGGTAAATCTTTGGTAGGATAGAAAGGCACAAAACCAATTTGAAACCCTCAATAACTCGATTATCCCAATTGCAAGAAAATCAACAAATGAAATTCTATTCCTATCCAAGAAAATGAAATGACTTTAGATAGTGTTTGGTGAACCCTATTTACATAAACTTAAACTTTAACGTGTGCATTACGGAGAAAATATTAGGTACCCTAATAGTGCCACGCAATTTTTGCTCTGAACCAATCAGAGCATCACACATGTCCGTGTTAGATCCACGTTGTCCCACTCTCTCTTCCATAGTCCCTGGCCCACCTCTCTGCAAACACTATGGCGCTCTCTCTCCTCCGTTATCCTCTGTAGACCGTCTCTCTCCTCTCTATCTCTCTCCCCGTTCTCCGTTCTGTTGCGGGGAGAACAAAATTGCGGAGAGTTCAGTGGAAATCATAAAGGTTGAGCCCCTCCACCTCCGCTGGTTGCTTCCATCACCCCCCACCCTGACGTCGACGCCACCAACACTCCTCCACCTCCCTCTCACGACGTCCGCTCTGCTCTCTCTCTCTCTCTCTCTCTCTCTCTCTCTCTCTCTCCACGAAGTCATGCATCTCTTCCAGCGAAACGCGACGCCGACGGCCCTCCACCTCCGCCGGTTGCCTCTGTCGCCCCCGACTCCGACGCCGACGCAGCCTACGCCTCCTCTCCCCGAACCCAACATCCCTTCGCCTCCCTCTCACGACCTCTAGTCCTCTCTCTCTCTCTCTCTCTCTCTCTCTCTCATCCTCAAACTCGCGCCTCTCTTCCAGCAAACCGCAACGTTGACGCCCCTCCGCTAGTTGCCTCTGTCGCCCCCAACGCCGACGCCCCTTTGTTGATTGCCTCCGTCGCCCCTGACTTAGACACCGACGCCTCTGCCTCCACCTCTGCCTCCGCTTACGTGCCCGACGCAGACGCCGACGCCCCTACACCTCCCTCTCGCGACCTCCACTCCACTCTCTCCCTCTTTCCTTTGCGGAGTGCCTTTACTGGCCAACCTCGATGCCGACGAACCCCTACTCGCATTTTGGCCTCCCTCTCCATGAGCGAAGGTCGCTCTGCTCGCTCTTTCTCTCTTTCCTCCACAAAGCGCCCCCTACTCCTGAACGTAGACGTCGCCGATGCCGTCGCCTCCCACCATCACCTTCCCAAGCCCCATCGATAGAGAGGAGAGTTGCGTGGCACTATTAGGATACCTAATATTTTCTTGTGCATTACGTGCCCAGAGTTTAAAAAAAGAGAAAAAAAAAAGAGAACAGATGTGCAATGGCAACGAAGGACAGCACAAGCAAGGACCACCAAGGTAGAGTGAGTCCAAGCAAGACGAATCTGATGTTGCACGACCTCAAGCAAACCAGATTTCGGAGATAGAACATTGGGAACCACTCTAGGCAAGGGCCATCAAGGTCATGCGACCCTAGTCAAGTTGATGCCAAGGTCACCCAACTTCAAGCAACCCAACCATTAAAGACCAATCTACCAAAGTTGCATGACCCTAAGTGACCCAAAATATGGAGATCAAGCTTCGACGAACAATCCAAGTGAGGGTCATCAAGGTTTTACAAACCTATGCAAAAGCTATCGAAATCACGCAACCCTAGGTAGGGTAACGCTAGTAACGTCCCTCTAGCTCCTATGCTAATCTCACCACGATTTGTCCTTGATGAGGGCAAAAATGAACTACGAAAATAAGATTGGGAGGAAATGAAAAATCATTTAAACCCTTAATAGCATTTTGAAAATGGTGAAATGGAAATGCTAAGCATGAGTTACATTAAGTTAAGGGAATATGGAAATTGTATGTTTTGCTCAAAGGTCCTTAGAATATTGTCACCAAACAGCTCGATTTTGGCACTAAGGCTTTTGGAGGTCTAAAGTCTTTTGGAAAATATTAACCAAATGCATCCTAAAAGAGAAACATAAAAACTCGTGAAAATGGAGATTTTGATCAAAACGACGTCATTTTAGTGTTTTAGTCAGCTTTAACGCCTCGTAGACTTCTTGTAAGAGTGATAAAATAATAATAAATTCACATTAGCACTTTTCATTAGCTAAGTTTGATGAACTTAACAGAAGGATTTGATTGGATCAATTTGATAAGTTTTAAGACTTACTACACTATTTAAAAATTTTAGGACAATCGTATTTTTAGACAAGTTTTAAAATTTGTAATATGTAAGTTCCTACCGCCTATGTGTTTTCAAATGTTATTGTAAATTGCTCATTCCTTCAATATTCTCCGTTGTTTTTTGAGTTTTGAAGAGGAAACTCATCCTCACATTGCTAATACCACCTTAGAAAAACCTACCCTCTAAGGTTGCTCTATCACGATTTCTCCTATTGCTTTGAAATCATGTCATTCGAGGAAGTACGACAACGCCCCACATGTGACAACCACGATCTTGTTTGACGCTCGAGCTAATCGAAAGAGATATTAACTCAAATAAACTCAATCAATAAGTCAATTGTGGTGCATTTGTAAATAAAGAAAAATATTCTTAAGAATAATTATTTATATCGTTCACAAAAACAAACAAACGAAAAACATTTCTCATATGAACAAAAATATTTAGGAATAAATCATTATTGCTGATAAAAGTACTTTTTATTGAGTAATGTTTCTAAACAATACAAGTTATCATATTTAGAAAATCGCTTTTCAAATTGTCAATCCTTTTTTAAATAAACACACCAGCTCAATTCCAAAATTTGCCCCAAAGTAAACTGTCAGTTCACCTATCGGAGTTAGGTGAACCCTCCCTTTTGGAGGATGAGTGGAGGACAGAATAAATCTATCAGTATCAAACTATTATCTATTAAAAAGAAAAGCTGAAATGAGGGTTTTCGAGAGGACATGTGCTGCTCTCTTTCAAACCCTTCTTTTACTATCTTTTTATTCATTTTATATTTATACTTTATCTACTCTATTTCCATTTTTTTTTTTACTTCCAACTTGACAAGTAACAATTTCTTTTTGGGCCTATCTTTACTTACCTTTTTTTTTATTTGAAACCTTAAATATATCTTTTTCCTTAATGCAGATATTTCTAAAAAGAATACGTACTATGATCTCAATTTTTATTTAATTTTGCTTAAAATGAACAAAGAAATTAGAAAAAATGTAAATTTCAGATTAAAAAACTTAGTGAGTTTAGTTAGATATGTATATTTTTAAATTGGAAATTTGTAGAATGCATTGGATATCTTATTTTGTGGTATAAAATTTAAATTCAAAGAACTAAAAAAATATTAAAAAGAAGAAGTTCTTTGGCTTACGAACCCCGTTTTCCGGTAAGGGCGCCATTGGTCTTCTTACACGAGGATATGAATGAAATAATAACTATTCTATTTTAAATGATCTACAAGCCGCATTTATTTGTTTTCAATCGGAGTATCAAACAGCACAACCTGCCTATAATGCCTAACGAAGGGCAGATAATATTAGGAAATAGAACTTGTTGACCACTTTCAATAAGTACACCACGCCCATTTACAACCGAAGTGCCAAAGTATGGTCTTGTATAGTGATCCAAGGCTGTGTTTCGTCGTTTGGATTGCTAATAGAATAGGACTGGATAAAAAATTATAAAAAAATCCATAAGATTTTGCTATATTATATCTAATGTTTTGTGATTGTAAAAATAAAGTTAGATATACTCACATCGTATTGGATATATTGTTGGTTAAACACGCCATACCAATATAAATTATTCACAAATTTTATAGACGGATTATTTTTAGTTTATTTTCCTCTCTTTTTTAATTAGTTTTTTATTTCTTTCTTCCCCTTTCATCATTCTCTAATAAAGTTTTATTAATAGAAAATTGTACCAATATACCTAAAATATATAATAAATAAAAATATATATTTATATATTGAATTTTATATTATAAAATGGAATTACTTCGGATATATAAATTAAAAAATATTTTTTTATTTGTGGTTATTTTGAATTTCTTATATTAGAATTCAAATATTATTTATATCGAAATATAATTTTAAACTTGTTAATTGAAGAAGTTTTTTATTTGAGAAAAACTTTTCTACTATAAATATTATAAATTCTATCCACCTTTATTCTACATTTCTCATTAGATAATTTTATTCGGCTTATATCCTCTTTATATCCGATTTTATCTTGTATTAAGCAAGTACCAAATGCATGATATAATAAATTTTATCCTATCATAAATTTTATTCTGATCGCTAAACGCAGCCCAAGGTCTCGTGTAGAAGCGCTCTTGCTCAACAGATGAAAGGTAAACTAGAGATAACAAACAGATAACTCAAAAGAGCTCTAATCGACAAAGTCCTTTGGCACATCAATGTTGACTCATCACATTTTGAAGGTGAAAAGGTTCCGAGGGCCAGATTGTTCGCTGGTCAAAAGATTACTTGAATTGGGTTGACAATGTTGTGAGGTAGTTTGGTTCATATCCATCATTCATGTTAAGGGGAAAACTTTTAAGGAGCATGAGAGGATTAGGTTGGGCCAATCCATCGTGTATCGATTGTTATGCCAATAATGGTGCCGGGCGACTAAGCCAATATGAAGAAGAAGTGCTGCACTGTTGGAAATTTTGAGACAAAATCCTAACTAAATCACAAGACAAGCTACCCATTCCATATATTCAGTCGAGTGGGTCCAAAGCCTTCTCTGCTTATCTATTGATAACTTATGCAAAGACGCTTACATACCAAGCTTTAAGTATCTTCAAGTACATTAAGGTCCGTTAGGGTTCAGCTTTTCCAAGGGGTTTTGGGCCCCCAAAGCCCCTTGGAAAAAATATTTTGCGTTTGACAAGCATTTTTGAAAACTCACTAGCTAAATATTAGCATTCCCAATACTAAGGGTGCGTTTGGTTGAATTTTGAAGTCGAACTTTCAGCTTTCAACTCGCTTCAAATCTTTGAAAGCCCAAAGCTAGTCCCTACTAGCTTTGGGCTTTCGTATTCCGCCGAATGCTAAAATTATTTTTCCCCTTCCAAAACTACCCTCACTAATTCTTCATATTTCCGATTTTGCCCATGATTTTTTTTTAATTGAAAAAGGAGGCAGCCCTTTGCCTAACTGGCGAAGGGCTACGACCGCTGGCGAGCCAGATCTAGCGGCGGCGACCGTCATCTGAGGTCACCCAACGTTGCGCGACCTTCGCAAGACCCAAGCGAGGGCCGCCTTGCGATCGCAAGACCCGGGCGGCGATCGCCCGGGTCGGCGACCCCAGGGTCGAGCGACCCCGGGTCTCGACCTTTGCCGAGGGTCGCCCAACCTCGGGGACCTCAACCGACGGCCACCGACGCCGATCTCGACTCGTCGATGACCGTAACCCTTCTTCCGTTCGGCGAAGGATTTAGTTCAATTTTAAAAAAAATAATAAAAAAATAAATAATATATATATAGACACACACACACACACACACATTATACCCATATAAACCCATTGCGAAAGATTTTTTTACCAAACGCACATTCAACTCAAAGTCCATTTGCAAAAATTTTTTACCAAACACAATTGCATTTTCCCAAATAGCTTTGGGCTTTCAGCATTTGCATTGGACTCAAAACCCATTGCAAATGCTGAACCAAACGCAGCTTGAAAGCCCAATGCATGTTCGAACCAGCTTTGAGCATTGAGTATTTTGGAAATGCAAGTTTTACTGTTCATCAGCATCATCTTCTTCCCCATTCGTCTTCGTCTTCCCCGCTTGAGAGTCAAGCTTCTCCAGCAACCACCACCGCCGCCTAGGAATCACGCGTCCCCAGTGACCACCGCCTGGAGTGGCGTGACCCACGACCTAGGCAGCGTCGCCTGGCTTGCGTGAACTAGGCAACGCTGCCTGAGGTCGCAATCTCGAGACCGCCAGATCCGGCCATCCGGCGGTTAGCTAGCCACTAGATTTGATATTCAGACTTTAAAAAAAAATAAAAAATATATATATAGCAAAAACCAATTACAAATGTGAGTTTTGCCAAACGGTGTTTATGCTAAAGTTACATTTCAATACTATTTGAAATTACAATTTACCAAATAGTATAGCATTTCGGTAAATCCCTTTACCTCAAAGATATTTGCATTTTTCCAAAGTCATTTTCCCAAAATTGAACCAAACAGGCCCTAAATCGGTTTACAAAGGTACTTACTAAATAAATTTGGTATATTGGTTAAAAAAATAAAATAAATAAATTTGGTATATAAAATCCATCAGGAGGATATACATAGCAGTATAGTACCCCTTAACGGCCTGTACACCCGCGCTCACCTTTTTTTTTTTTTTTACTATCTTAGCATTTTTGTCGTTGGAATTTTCTTTCGTTACAATTTAAATTTTGGTTATTTGTATTTGATGAAGATAATCATAGGTGTAAGTTTTACATCCATTTATAACTAACACTAATGGTGGCCCATCAAGATTATTCATCTCAGTTTAGGAGCAAAATTTTTACATCTGTTTGGGTGGCTGTAAAAGCTTCGTCAAAAGTTATATTTATATTTTCTGTCAAAATAGAAAATATTAATAATCAAAAACACGAAAAAAGAATTGGGAAATAAATGATAAAAAATGATGTTGGCCACGCCCATACACTAAAAACATTGTATAGATAAGAAAATAGTACTAAAAATGCACTCTCAAATCTCAATTAATTATCACAGGAGAGAATTATCAAAAAAATCTTAAATCTATTATAAATTTTCCAATTCGATCATAAATCTCTTTTTTCTTTACAAATTCAGTATTAAATCTATTATAATTATGTCGATTCGCCTATCGACAAATTTTGATATGCCAATGCTGATATAGAGAATTTTTAATAATATTTTATTTTATTTGTGATTTTTTTTTATCTTTTATTTTCTTCTTCTCTTTCTCTTCTTCCTTGAGGAAGGGGAAGGAAGAAGAGAAACAAAAAGAGAAATAAAGAAATAAAAATATTGAAAAAAATATATAATTATTAAAAATTGTTTAGTCATTGTTGACCAGCGTCTACGTTAACGCCAATCGGCCGAATTAGTATAATTACAAAATGTTTATGATTAAATTGACCAAATTACAATAGGTTTAGGATTTTTTTTAATAATTTTGATGAAATGATTTCCAACTTTGAAATTAAAGGTTGCACGTCAAAATTTCACCAACCACATGTCAATTGTTTTGGTTAAGATCATCTGCACATATTAAAAAATCTAGACCTAACATGTTCGAGGGTTTGCATGATATTCTTGGTTGTCGGACTTCTACGTCAAGCTCCAAATTTCCACACACACATGAAACGGGAAACTTTTCTCTAAGTGGAGATGGAAAATAAGAGTCAGCATGGTTTTTGGGTAGAACCGAAAACTTGAGAATTGAACTAGTGAGAACTGGTCCGATTCTAATTTATAGAATATGCATGGTAGGTTTCGGATTACAAATATTGGGGAACTTATTCTAACCGATAGGTTCACTTGAAACCTGGAATTTGAAACAAGTCTTTGTAGTTTTTTTTTTTTTTTTGAGTAATCTTGTAACATTCCATGGCGTTCAACGATTAGTGTGTTATTGAAAGCCACTAGTCTTAGTTTTCATTTTCAACAATATCCATGGTTGAGACTTTTACTTTGTTAATATTTTCATAATTTTTGTGTGACAAAATATAAGTTGTGATTAGATGGATTGTGGTTAAAGATGGCAATTAGAGGTGATGATTTGCTATAATTGTTCAATTAATAATACAAGTGGAACTTGGATAAGCTTTGGAATTGATCTTAAAACCTGTGATAAGATATGTTGTAGATTTTTGGTATGTGGGGTAGGTACTAAGTTTCAAAAATTAGAGAACCTATTCCAACGAATAGGCTCTAGATTTTGTATGGAATTTGAACGAAACCTGAAATGTGGAACTGTTCATCCTTAATGGAAAAGCAAAACACTTAACATAGATATTGCTTTGATTCTCAATTCTACCATTTTAAGTATACACGAGCACACACAATCTCCATCTATTCATCCCGGTTCTCATAAATTTGATAATCTAACAGTGGCCTAGTCTTTCACCTCTCATTAATCTTGATTGCTCTTGAATTTGTTTTTTTGTTTAATGTGAAACACATGGAAAATTTTCAAACATTAATACCCATATAAATTTACATATTATTTTTTCCATATGTATTCTCCAAAATTTAGATATATTTTTTCATTTTCAAATTTTGAAGGAAAAATCAACAATAGTTGTATTATAATCGAGGCAAGGGGGCCCTCTTACTTTCGTTAGCCTATTGATTCCATGAAAGTTCAAATCAAAGATATGACCAAATTAGTGAATTCGTGTAATCCGAGGTAAAGTTTGTCAATGGAAGATCTATGAACATCTATCTTGTTCCATCCTAGTTGACTGGGGAGGCAGGAAATGTTATTTTATTAGTCGATGGAGACAGCTTGTACGATCTCTTTGAAAACCGTCCTATAAGGTTCAATGGTCCCCAAATTACAAAAACATTTATATGTTGCACCAATAGAGCACTCGTAATTCGGTGGTACCGCGATTGAGAAAAGAGCTGTCGTATCTTCATTTGCCCTATTTATAAGAAAGATCATGTTAAAGAAGGAGATGCTAAATTCTAGAGGGGTGTTTAGTATCAAACGCTTGTGTTTGTATCTATGATTATTGATGTGAGTCTATCGTGACATCACATTAAAAATGAGAGGCAAGTCAAAGATAAACAGTTGGCTTCTGGATTTTCCTTTTCTCATATTTAAATTTCTTCACACGAATTATTTTTAGACGGTTGTGTAGGAAATTTAATTTAAAAGTAATGCTACTACCAAATATATATATTTCAACCCATAACACCCATCTAAAGTAGTATGCATGACTAGATCTCTAAAAGGGTACTAGTGTACAAAATGAAAACCATGTCACGATAGAGTTTTTTCCAATGAGAAAACTTATCATTTGATTCTTAAAGCATTACCGGAAGCATTACCATAAAATCAAGTATCTTTTACATCTCTTTTACATGCCTAAACCCAAAATCTCAATTTCTCTCTCTTTTGGGATATATGCACTAGAAATACTAAAATTTATTACGAAAGTACATTTAAATCATAAAAATTGCAAAAAGTGTAAATAAGTCATAAAACTTGTCAGATTTGCACAATCAAAGGCTTCCATTAACTTCATCAAACTTGATTAATGAAAAATGCTAAAGTAGTTTTTTTTTTTAAATATTTTCTCTCTCCTATGTGGCGATTACATGATAAGGCTAAAAATGACATTGTTTTGGCCATTGTCACCTAATTCTTTTTCCTCCTTTTTTTTTTAATTGATTGTCACAATTTAAAAGAAATATTTTTTTGTTCACATTATCTTATAAAAAAATATTTATCAATATTTTCCGTTAGTCAAGTTGGATAGAGTTAATAGAATGGATTAATTGCACTAATTTAATAAATTTTAAGATTCAATTGTACCTTCATAATAAATTTTAGGAGTCCCAATGAGCACATCCCTCTTTTATCCTTCATATTTCATTAATTCACATATTATTTTTTCATATGTATTCTCCAAAATTTAGATATATTTTTCCACTTTCAAAATTCGAAGGAAAAATCAATTACAGTTGCATTGCGACAGAGGAAAGGGCCCTCGTACCTACGTCCACTGAATGATTTCTATGAAAGGACAAATCAAAGGTATGACGAAATCACCGAAGTGTGTAATCCAAGGCAAAGTTTCTGGATGCAAGATCTACAAACGTTTGTTCCATCCTCGTTGATTGGGGAGGCAGGAGACGTTATTCTACTGGTCAATCGTGAGCGCTTGCACCATCTCTTTTAAAACGGTCCTTTAAAGCTTGATTGTCCTCGAAGCTCCAAAAAAAAAAAAAAATTATATGATGCACTAATAAAAGTATGCATAATTAGGATGGTACTGTGGTTGAGAAAGGGCCTTTCATTCCAAAAGAGCTTTCGTACATTCAAAGATATCACCAAGTACAGTGAAGGATATGCTTGATGCTATAAGGATATTTAGCTGAGCAACGTTCGACATTAAAACACGACATACGACACAACGCGATATGACATGATACTATATGTCGATATATAACTTTTTGAAAAAATATAAAATTTTAACATGTTGAGAGATGTAATATATTAAAGGGAAAATACCACCAAAAACCCCAAACTTTACCTATAGTGACACATTTATCCTAAACTTTTTTTTGTGACGTGAAAAACTCTAAACTTTTCAAACTATGACACATTTACTCCATCAATGACATTTTTGTCTTATTTTTTTATGTTTTTCCTTTTCTTTTTTTCTATTTGCTATTTTTCTTTTTCTTCCCTCCGCCGTTGGCGTCCCGGCGAGGGCGGCCCTAGCCGACCAAGGCAAGGCAAGGCCGACGCCGGCGAGGGCGGCCCGATGCCCGAACGCCGCCGAACGCCCGACGGAGGGAAGAAGAAGAAAAAAATAAAAACAGTAAAAAGACCAAAATGCCCCATAATTTTGGGGTAAATGTGTCACACGATAAGTTCGGATTTTTGTGTCACAAAAAAATAGTTTGGGGTAAATATGTCACGGTTGGCAAAATTCAAGATTTTTCACGTCACAAAAAAAAAAACTTGGGGTAGATATGTTATTTTGGGCAAAATTTGGGGTTTTTTGTGGTTTTTTCCCCGTATTAAATATATTTTTATATATTTAATAAATTATTATTTTTTACGATTATTTCAATCAAATAAATAAATAATAAAAAAGCTTAGGATTGATTTACACTAAAGATATTAATTGATCATTTATTAATATCATTTATTGTTTCAATTTGACAAATTCAACTCCATTCCAATAATTTATAAAACTTAGAGAAAAAACATGAAACTTACATTATGGACTTGCGTGTCAAGTGTGTCGGGAGAAAAGAGAAAAAGATTTGAGAGTTGAATTGTGTATTACATAAAGTAAAATTCATAAGAGAAAAAAATTAGATTTTTATTCTTTCCCCATTTATTATTTGTATTATTTATTTATTTATATATTATATTTTGACTATTCATTTATTAAATTTTTTTAAAATTGACACGAGAATCAAATATTGAAAATTCGCATGTCAAAATTTAAACTTGAGGTTGAAGAGCGTCACTGTGTCACAAAGTTGACCAATGGTTACATTTTTCAGCAGGTGTTGACTGAATATCCAAGAGTATCCGAGAGTATCGAAAAATATTAGACACGTGTCAAAGTATCCAATACGGCACGAAGACTCTCGAAAAGTGTCAGTACTTCCTAGGTGTTTAGTATCAAATACTTATGTTCTTAGATTGTATCCATGGCTGTTGCTGTGAGTCTACCATGACATCATATTGAGAATAAGAGCCAAGTCAAAGATAAATAGCTAGCTTCAAGATATTTTTTATCTTTTTTTTTTTTTTTGGCGTTGAACTTCTTCACACAAATTTCTTTTGCACCGTCGTATAGGAAATTTAATTTAGAAAGTAACGTTGATATCAATATATATATTTTGACCCGTATACATTCATCTATACAAAATTGAAAACCTTTGTCACAATAGAGGTTTTTTTCTTTTTCAATAACAAAATTTATGATTTGGTTCTTAAAGCATTACTATAAAATCAAGCATCTTCTGTATCTTCTCAATTTGTCTCACACATTTTCTTTATATTTCAATATCACCCTCGCCTCAAATTACATTAAAAAATTACATTTAATCATACCTCCTTCCTCAATGACCAACTACTAACCACGTCCAATCAATTAAATAGACTAGATCATTTCTCGAAAAAATATATTTTTTTTCTCTTCATTCATATATCATCGATGATCGGGTACACGTGTAGCCCGGGCCTCCATACTTAATATTATATGCTACTCTTTTTTGGTCGAAACTCAGTATTATATACTCGACGCCAAAAAGAAATCACCAAAAATAATGGTCCCACTCAGTGAGATTCCACCAACGACAGCAAAAACGGCGTCGTATCCCGCCTAATCGTGGATTTCCCGGCAAATCAGAGATTCTCTCTCCTTCTTTCCCCTAACCCGACGCGCAAGATAGGAAATAAAAAAAAAAATAATAAAAAAAATAAAAAATAAAAAAAGGAATGGGAAACAACTGTTCGATGGACGTTGAGTTCGGTCGCGCGATCCACCGAGAAGACGAACCGGAACGCGATCCCGGCTTCCGCTGCTCATCTTCGAACGCCAGAAGACAAAGCACGAATCTCCCGACCGAGAAGACGAAGCGGCGGCGGCAGGCGGCGGGCGGGAGGCGGCGGGCGGCGAAGATCACTCGCGGCTTCTCTTTCCTTTCTTCATCGTCGCCGCGCTCGCTGCGGATCCACCGCCGCCACCGCGCGATGCGCTCGCCGAATCCACTCTGAGTTTGGTGGAGAGAGAGAGTGTGCGCGCGCGCGCCCGCGCGATGGCCGCGGCGGAGTACGGCGACCAGAGCCACCTGCTCAGGGCGGCTTCGGGGAACGACGCCGGGGAGGAGGGCGGCGATTTGGAGGCCCAGGGCGGCGGGGGTCCGGCGGCGGGAGGGGAGGCCTCAGGGATCTGCTCAAGCATCTGGATCGCGGCCTCTCGGGCCGCCGCCATGGCTCCAAGCGGCTCGACAGGGACAGGGATAGGGAGCGGGATTGGGACAGGGATAGGGAGGGGGAGCATGCCTCGGCGAGGGACGAGGATCATCATTTCGACGGGGAAGGTGATGTTCTGGGCGATAGCGCGCCGCCCGAGTGGGCGATGCTGCTGATCGGTTGCCTCCTCGGCCTCGCAACGGGTCTCTTCGTTGCTGCCTTTAACAACGGGGTGAGTTGGATTTCCTTTTTTTTTTGTCCTTTCTAGATCAAACTTTGAATCGATATGCTGCTGGTTTTCGCGTGCATGAGTTCTTTTTCGCGTGTTTATTCATTAGAAGCTTCGATTTAGTTGGTTGCTCTGTTTAACTGTATCGATCCGCTCTGATCCGTTATCGGTTGTGGTTTAGATTATTAAGACGAGTAGGGCAAAAATAGTGAGTATGTTACTTAGGGCGCGTGGAGTTTTTTCCATATCAGGGGGATTCTAATTGGAACAAGGAAGTGCGCATGCCATTTTTTGGTAGCTTGGTGACTCAGGGATACAAATACAATGCGTGCTGTTCTGTTTATCATTATTCAGCCCGTGGACCTCTGTCCTCATCGGATTTTGCTAAAGGTTACGGTGCAGCTACTGGACTGTTGTCCTCTGTGTCATGTAAAGAGAGAAGTCCATGATGGAATGTGAATGATATTGCTTAACAAAATGGTGGAATCTTAACCCTTGAGGAAAATGTCAATTATCGAATGTCTTTTGATTACCAAACTGCAGTACTTGAAGCAAGCAAAAAGTTGCCCATCAGTCTTGCCTTCCACAAATGACTTTTTCACTCAGTGAATAGAGACAGATGAAAGCTGGTGAGACTTAACTGGTTTGTTTGTTATGTTCAGTGAAAGCATAGTCATGTAGGCATTGGTCTGTTAATCCCTCTTTGATACTTGACCTAGGATTTTCCTATGTGGCAAGGCAGCAGCATAACTAGAACTCTTTTGAGTGAAAGAGATCTGCTGGGAATTATCATCAAACAACATTTGGATCTGAAGTTTATCTATCAGTTTGGGTTAGATTGGAGCTAGGTGTGGCCAGGCATATATGAGGGCTGGGCATCTTGTATAGTTCAGTGGTGGGAATGGGTTTTAGTGAGACATAGTGTAATTCCTATTGATTGATTAGGGGGAACTCTTTTCTAATTAAGGGCTTTACTTCATGCTTATGGTAATCACTCTCTTCTCCGTGCTATTTATCTGTTAAATCTTCATAGAAGAATCTTACTAAGGCAGTTATCATGGCTTCTCAGCAGTTGCAGATGTAGATCGTAGGGAAACATAGTGTACTTCCTATTGATTGATTAGGGGGAGCTCTTTGCTAATCAATGGTCTCACTTCATGCTTATGGTAATCACTCTATTTTCTGTGCTATATATTGTTAGATCTTTATAGAAGAATCTTACTAAGCCAGTTGTCATGGCTTCTAAGCAGTTGCAGATGTAGGTTACATTTCCCATTTTCCTGCATTAAGCGTAATCTTGTCTCTCATAGTGAATAAATGCTGTGTACTTGCTTGTGGTGAAGAAGATGTGTAGTCTCGTTGAGTGCTGTTGGACTTTTTATTTGCCACTTGAGAAATTTCTCTTGGGTGCCATGTCATTTGTGGCATTGTCTCTCCTGTTATTTTCATTATATGTTTCTGATGACACATTTTACTTTAATTGGATGTCTTGAGATTTGACATCAGAGTGCATATGCAGGTGCATCTAATACATGAGTGGGCATGGGCGGGTACCCCAAACGAGGGGGCTGCTTGGCTTCGTCTACAGAGATTAGCTGATACTTGGCATCGCATTCTTCTGATTCCTGTAACAGGCGGAGTTATTGTCGGGATGATGCATGGTTTGCTTGAAATATTGGATCAAATAAAGCAATCCATGTCTTCCCAAAGGCAGGGTTTTGATTTGCTTGCTGGAGTTTTTCCGGCAGTAAAAGCCATCCAGGCTGCTGTGACTTTGGGTACTGGTTGTTCTTTGGGTCCTGAAGGCCCTAGTGTAGATATTGGAAAGTCATGTGCACATGGATTCTCAATAATGATGGAAAACAACAGAGAAAGGAAGATAGCTCTTGTTGCAGCGGGTGCTGCAGCTGGAATTTCATCAGGTACTGAAGGCTTTTGAAAACCCAAATTGGAAACATTCTGCGTGACTCGCTTCATTATTTTTGCTGGTCATTGCTTCTCTGAATCTGATTACCCACTATTTTGATAGCTGTATTAAACGTCTTTTCAGATGGAGGAATTTGTATCGTTCCATTCTTCACTTAGGAAGCTGAACGGCTGCATTTGCATTTTTGGAATTTAGCTATGGAGGCATATGATTTTCATAGATATCTCTGGATTGATGCCATGTAATAATTTATCAGGAACTAAAGATAAAGGTATATGGTATATATGTGGATTATACGATTTAGTTCTTTGGGTGCAGGAATAACGTTCTATTTAGAGGAAGTTGGTTTTTAATAGCCATATTCTCTCAGGTAGCGTTGAGTGAATGTTATATTCATATTTACTGAATATGAGACAATGGCATTAGGTGAATTACTTAATGAAAGGACATTCAATTAGATCAGGCAGTGGTTGCATGCTTTGGTCTTTCTGTTTGAGCTGGGAATCTGAGAGTGGAGTTAGTGCTGATCTCTTGAATTTTTTTCATGTGAAATCTCTGAAGGATCATCATGGCTATTTTCTTTAACTTTTAGGGAGGTATGCTGGTCACTGACGATAATTTTAAGTCTATACAGTCTCATGCTCCCTGCAGTGATTTATCATCTAGGTTTTTTGCGAAATGTATATCTCTGCCTTGCATTAATGTTCATCTTGTGTAAAATCATCCTGTTAGACCAACTTGTGTTTAGAAAAGTGAGAACCGGTTCCTGTTCTCCCCTTTGAATACCATCCATCCAAGTGATGAAGGCGATACATTTCATGGATTTTTGCTCTGAAATTTTTGTGTGATATATTGTGAATCATTTGTGGTCTTTTTGCAGGTTTTAATGCTCCACTTGCTGGATCTTTCTTTGCAATCGAAACTGTTTTAAGGCCTCTTCGTGCAGAAAATTCTCCTCCCTTTACCACAGCAATGATAATATTGGCTTCAGTTATCTCCTCCACTGTATCAAATGTTTTACTTGGGACAGAGTCGGCTTTTACTGTGCCAGCATATGATCTGAAATCTGCTGCAGGTAATTTGTCCTTAGTTCTTCTGTCACTATCAGCGGATCTAATGCACCTGACTTCTCATTAGTTTTGCAGTTTATGACTTGAAAAGTCCTTGTGCTTGGTCAGGAGACTCTTCTTACTTGCCTACCTTCTGAGCTGAATGCATGACGACTTGTTTATGAATTACATGTGATGTTATCTTTAGTCTTGGAATTCTCCTCCTTTGAGCATGCCCTCTGCTTTTACAATTGCGGCATCCCCTCTATGGATGGGGACACTATCAGTTTTTGAAGTTGCTTTATTTTGGTTCTTTGGCTAGTGGATTGGATGGGGTTAACTTGCACTTCAATTTTGGCATCTTTTGTACATATAAAGGCAAATAGAACAAAATTTTAGCTGATTGGCAGTGGGCTAGACAAATAGAGCCTGTATCCTTTAAATCAAATTTATTTAAAAAAATATAGTCCTTGCAGTCTCTTTTCCTTGCTTTTGATTTGCTTGTAGAGCTTTGGTAGGTTGTGCATGAACATGTTAATGCCAATACCACCTACACCTTGAATAGTTCCAGTCAAGGTTGTATCTCAAATATTCAGTCCAGCGCAAGTGGTTTTGGATGTACTGGATGTCTCATTAAAATAATCAATTTAAAGCAAAGTAATGTCTGGCAATGCATCAGTTTCTTGCATATTATTGACTTTAAACTCTTTCGCCCTGGATCCCTTGGTAGATACTGAATGATCTTCAGCCTTTGTTTGAAGCATACTTATACTTGCAAATAGTCACATGCCTTTGATTTGCATGCTGACAATTTGATTGTCTGTTTCTGTGTAAAGAGTAGTGATAAATATGGGCGATAATAGATGTAATGAACCACCAAATTTTCTGTTTATTTATGAATTCTTGATGTACTTTATAAATGATATTTTGCAGAGCTCCCTCTGTACTTGATACTGGGAATGCTATGTGGTGTAGTAAGTGTTGCCTTCACCCGCTTGGTCAGTTGGTTTGCCAAATCATTCGAGTTTATAAGGGAAAAATTTGGCCTTCCTACTGTTGTTTGTCCTGCTTTGGGCGGTCTGGGAGCTGGGATCATAGCTCTTAAATATCCTGGAATTCTTTACTGGGGTTTTACAAATGTGGAGGAAATTTTACATACTGGGAAAAGTGCATCTGCACCTGGAATTTGGCTGCTGACACAACTAGTTGCTGCCAAAGTTACGGCTACAGCGTTATGTAAGGGTTCTGGTCTGGTAGGGGGCCTGTATGCACCAAGTTTGATGATTGGTGCTGCTGCTGGTGCTGTATTTGGAGGCTTCGCTGCTCGTATTGTTAACTCTGCCATTCCAGGCAATGCTGCTGTTGCCCAGCCACAGGCATATGCACTGGTATGTTTTCTTGCCGCAGTGGTATGTGTATCCACACACCCCCCCCCCTCTCTTTCCTTCCCCCAACACCCCCACTCGAATTCTCAAACCTGCCCTTCGGTTTGAGAGAAGTCTTGTGATTAACTCTTCTTTAGTCAAAAGTGGTTCTCAAAAGCTATAAAATATTGCTGCAGGTTGGCATGGCTGCTACGTTAGCTTCTGTGTGTTCGGTGCCATTGACGTCAGTTTTACTTTTGTTCGAGCTGACTAAAGATTACAGGATATTGCTTCCACTCATGGTAATTCGTTTTTCTAATATTTATTTTCATGGGGTGGTCTGCTGCTAGATCCATCATTTGTACCATATTTGCAGTGGAACATCATCCAATTGTTTATTTGTGTCATCACACATTTATGTTTTCAGGACAGGTAGCAACAGAATTTTCCTTGCTGATGTTCCTAAATCGTGCATATTTGCTACCTTTTTGGATATGTCATTGCAAAGACACTTCCTTGTGGAAGAGGATTCTATGTTGAAAACTGATAGTTGTCTCCCCTAACAAAATAGATTTCCACCAGAACTAGTACCCCACCCTCCATTTTTGAGAGATTAAAAAGGTAAACAATGTCTGTGCCACCAGGCCATGGATCATACTCTTGAGGGCTCCTCCTCCAACACCATGCCCATCCTTCAGATTAAACGGCTGTTTTGTTTCACCATATCTCTTGTGGAATGACCTTTACTGATTCAACCATGTTTTCTAGGGGTACTGGCGGCTGACCTTAATTTGATGTAAAATGCAAATGGCTCTAACCTTTTTCCTGCTAGTCATACGCTGTCCAGACGTAATATGCCTGAAACAGTGGTCTGTCAACTACTCTGGCATTAATATCTTTTGTTATACATCTTTAGTGGCTTTGATTGCCAGTTAACTGTTCACCACGATACAACCTTGGAATGTTTGTTGCACTTGTTTCTGCTTCATATTGCTCAGCATCAAGCCCAGTCAGTTTAATGGTGATTTGTGATTCATAGTGAAATCTATACTTAAGTCTGGTGTATTGATTTTGTTCCTAACAAATTTAGGGAGCTGTCGGATTAGCAATATGGGTGCCCTCTGTGACAAACCAAACCAAGGAGACTGAGGCATCTGATGCACGAACTCCACGAAGAGGCTATTCTTATCTTTCACATGCCGAAGACAAAAGTGATGCTGAGTGGAGGCATACTGAAGGGCATGGTCTAGAACTACTTCCCATTGATGCTCAATGTGAAGTGGATAACGAAGATATTCTTTTGGCAGATCTTAAGGTATTTGTGATTATTGTTACTAATTGAAGTTCGAATGCTTTCGATTAATTTTCTGGCCTGCTACGTTTACCCTAGTATTTCTTATTTGGCTTTCTATGTTGCACTCTAGGTATCTCGGGCAATGTCAAAGAAGTATGTGAAGGTTTCTCCCACCACGACCTTGAAGGATGCCAGTAAATGCATGCTTGATAGCAAGCAAAATTGTGTGATTGTGGTTGACAAGGAAAATCTGCTCGAAGGGGTATTAACATATGGTGACATAAGACGTTATTTATCCATAACACCTACGGATGCTTTGACTGGTGATGCTGCATTAAAGGATGTATGTGGTTACACAAAGCTTCTCTTTCTTACTGTATATTTATTATTCCTCTCAAATGTCATAGTCATTCTGTAGTTATTGACGAACTCTGCACCAGAATTCCTTTTCCTTTTTTTTTTTGGCCAATTGAAGCGTGGGATTCATAAACTTAATGCCCCCCACCTTCCACCCCCCAACCCCACCACCCCAAAAAGACCTTTTGGCTGACTGCCAAGGGTCCATAATCAAATCCCTTGTCTGATTATTGGGATTGTAACTTTTACAGGCAAATACTACTCTCGTTTCTTCCATATGTACAAGGAAGATAACTTATCGTGGCCAAGAGCGTGGACTTCTAACGTGCTACCCAGACACTGATTTAGAAACGGCAAAAGAGCTGATGGAGGCGAAGGGGATCAAGCAATTGCCTGTGGTAACGCGTGGTGGAGATCCTCCAAAAGGACGAAGGAGAAGAATTGTAGCTATCCTTCACTATGATTCAATACAGGCCATTCTCAGGTTTTTTACCATTTTCACTATTTTAATGTTGTTGGGAATTGTCTTCTGCTCTTGATTGTCTAAGTAAGTACTCTCATTTCATGGGATATTTTCTAGTTGCTAGGCTCCTGAAACATAGATCTATTGAAAAGGATGGCTGCTTTGAAAGTATAAGGGTAGCTTTAATGCAAATGGAAAAATCCTACATGTTTCTTTAGCATTTACGAATGAATTGTATTCTGCAAATTTCTTGAGTTAGGAGATTCTGGTGAAATGGTTGGTTGTATGTATCTTGGCAGATGGTTCACGCTACTGTGCTTAACAAGGTTAATTTATTTTCCGTTGAGACTGTCATGGTGTGTGAAGAAGTAATCTTTGACCAAAAAGAAGAAGTAATCACCGGCAATGTGGCATATCTGTGACCTTTCTTCGAATTGTTGCTATTCTCTGAGGAGCCTCCATTCAATTCATAATTACTGATTTGCTCCTGACAAATATGAGAAAGAAAAGAAAGGAGTGGAAATCCTGTGCCTGTCAACATTAATTGCTTTGTGAACTTATCATGAGTCTTGTTTGCTATCAGAATTGCTTGTTACTCCATTTCGCACTGTGGCTCATCATGCATGCTCATGCTTTCATAATGTAAACGGTGATCTCTGTGAAGTTTCTTCTTAATAGACAGAATTTTGCGTATGACTTTTGCTACATGACATGAATGCTGACATTCCCATGTTGATGCAGAGATGAAATAAAGCACCGAAAAGATGTAAATCAACGCAGAAAAGAAAGCAATCTCGAAGACTCGATTTCAAACTCCCATTAAAGAGGCGACTTATTTGAAGAACCTTTTCTTCCCTCTGCGGCCAAACTGCCAGCAATTTTTAATGTGTCTGCTGAAAGTTTGCCTTGTCCAGATTGTGATCCGGTCTGCAGAGTCGGTCGGCGATAGAACCGTGTTGGCAGGGGCTGTCTGGCTCCGAGGATTCTTTGATCGATACAGCCAACAAAAGATGCATCTTTGTATTTTACCAGAATTCATCTTGCGATTTTTTTCATTTTTATATACAGCTCACTCCTGGTCCTTCATCGATGGACAAATGTGGTGGGTCGATGAAAGAAATAGTCGCATGAAAGGAGATATGTACCCAATAGTGTAGGAAAGTAAATTCCCTGCGTCCTACAAAGTGTCATTTTCCTCTCAAACCTGATAATCTACAATGAATCAATTAAAGTAGTGTGAAGTGCTGGATGCATATCCTTTATACCTCTCGTCCAGAGGGACTGGATGATTCATGTTGCCTCGTTCACAGATGTTAAGCTAAATGAACATGGTGAACTTTTGTCTGGTTGCTACACCATTACAATTCTTTCCTATTGAATACAATATGCGCACATCGCACCTACGTTTTGCATCCCAGAAGCAGCTCAATGTTCTTTTCCCCTTCAAAGCTTGATGAACTGGACATATGACTCAGCATGGTTTTGGTAACAAATTCTTAGACAACGAGGCTTTAAATTAGCAACTACCGTGTTACATAAATTTGAGCTGCGCGTATCACTGAATGGGAAATGGAGAGTACTATATTGTCAAAATCAGGAAGAACGTCAACTCAGAACTTGAGAAGTTAAACAAACAAAACGGGAATATGTATCGCTATGGAAAAGCTATATATATTATCAGGTGATGTTTCTTCTCTTTAAGCAAAAACAAAAAGGGTGAAATTTACATCTGAGGTCCAAGCGGCAGTCTACTCATAATATGCTGATAAACCGAGGAGTTGTTAGACAAGTTTGGACCAGGCTCAGACATTGGCTCAGCCTTTGGTTCTCCTTTCGGTAACATGAATCCCATTTCATGTACTTGGTGCTGCTGAGCCAGAAATGGATGAACAGGCAACATCGGAAGATTGCCCTGGCCAGGACCCAACCCAGCCATCGCAAAATTCGCCAGTCTGGGTGGATTCATTGCAAAGGAAAATCCGGCAGCGGGGCCTAGTTGCTGTCTTCCAGGTAGGCTAAACGAACCCAATGACCCGGGCCCCTCATACCTCCCCATCATGCTATGGACTTGTGAGGGCTCCGGCCTATGGACCTGAGTCTGAACTGCAGAGGTGGTGCACTGGGTTGGTATAGCGCTTGATGCACCAGAGTTGACATGGCTGCTATTCCGAGCAGCAGGAACATCGTGATTATGCTTCCCTTCATACGTAGTAATTACTGACTTAAGGTCATGTGACGCCCTCTCTACGTGCTTCCTAACCGTGCAGCCAGCACTTGTGCACTTGTAGTAACTCCTGCATCGAAACCAAAGGTCTTCAGTTTCAAGCTTTGCAATGCGAGCTTTCGGAGAAAATAGAAATAAAAAAATCTCATGATATATTGTCATTTATTATGTACTCCACTCTTAGAGAGATAACTTTTCTCGCTTAGCTTTGGATGTTATTGTAATCTACAACAAGAAAACTTCAATTTCAAATGGGAGATGAAAATGACAGTGACCTTGGGTTCGGGTTTCCCTTCACAACTTTCTGCCCATACTTGCGCCAGCGATAACCATCGTCGAGAATATCTACCTCACTGGTCGTCTGGACCACAACTCTGGGCTCACGAATGGCTCTTGAAGCCCCACTCATATCAGTTGCATAGGCTTCAATTTTCCTGAAGAAGCACGGGATGAAGAGATGCTCAGATTCTCTAATGTCTAAAGAAAGGAAAAAGGGACCAAAAGACATGCAGAAAACAGGGAGACATTAATACCTTCTCTTTGAATCTGATTCATCTTCTTCTCCATCATATGCCAAAGATACACTGCCGTGCGTCTGCTGCTCATCATCACATTCATCATTTGAAAAAGTAGAGGACGCATCCACCTGATCCCCTGATTCCAATTGATTACCACCATTCTGCACCTGTAAAGAGGTTGGAGCATTGCTAAATTCGGGGCCATCAGATGGTGATGATGTGACCTCGAGGTTATCCTGCCTCCACTCTGATCCTCCCATACCAGCAGTTTTCTGCATATTAGCCCAAGCTGGATCAGTGTCCATAGCATTCTGCAAGCCCATCTGTTCTGGATTGTCCAACTGCATGTCACCAAAGGGATTAGCTCCCCCAATGACAGATCGGCGGTTCGGTGGAGGTTTCGGGTGATTGTGGGCCCCCTTGTAGATGATTTCTGTAATATGGCCCTCATGAGATCGTTCCACCTTCTTTTTTACTTGACAGCTGGGATGAGTGCACTTGTAATAACTTCTTGGATACTCGCTTCCCTTGACTTGTTTCTGTCCATATTTTCTCCAGTTATATCCATCTTCAGAAGGGCTGCCACCATTGACACCTACCAAGGAATCCCCGCTGATTCTTTGGTCTCCTTCATCATCTTGTTGCTCGTCCAGCGGCGGAGAATGTTCAGGATCACCAGTAACAGTACTGAAGTTCCTTTGATCAGATGGCACCCCATCATGACCAGCAACATTTTCTGCTGATGACCTGGAAAAGTCTCCCTGAAATTGGAAGCCACTTCCATTCTGGGATTGCAATTTGGTTGCTTCCACATTACGAGATTGGACAGAATTTTCTGACTGAACTGAAACCTCGATTCTGGGGTAAGACTGCTGAGGAAATGTAGCTTGATTCATCTGCATGTTGAAAGTACAAGACATAGACTAAGTAACAGAAATAACAGTCACTAAATTGTTGCCCATCTTTCAAGAAATCAAGAAACTAAGCTTAGAAATTCACACGTCTGATAATTAGCTTGAGACATATTACTTGAAAATCATATATTTCAAGTATCTAAGAAAGAAGATAATTACTTTGCTCCCAGCACCAAAAAAGGACGAACTCGACTCCACAAGAGGCTTGAAAGCAAAGGATGAAGAACTGTTCTCCTCAAATGGGTTATCTTTACTTGTATTTGCATCTAACATCAACCCGGAGCTCCTGCAATTATTGTTATGAATGAAAGGGAACTTTCCTGTGGTCGGAGAGGGCTGAGCCTGCCAAAGGCAGAAGGCAATGTCTCAAACTTGAGAAACCAAATTTTGCATAAGTGAAGACATTACAACTTACAAGCGCATTGACAACAACACAGTACTTCAAGAACCCACCCACAGAATATATAATTTTATCGATCTCCTTTATCACACAGTCGATAAGTCCATATAAACACGCACCATCCAATTTTCAACCTTCAAAAGACAGCCCAACAGCAACAGAATCATCAACCTCAAGCTTACCAGCGTATTTGAGAGGAAAACTGGGGAATCGAGAAGTGTTGTAGGACTTAGACCAGGAGGGATTGTCAAATAAGGAGACCGAACATCAGGATTTGACGAAAGATCAGCAGATCTAATTCCCTCTGTATTTAATCTCGGGGCATTAAACCCAGCTCGGGCTGCCAACCTTTCCCCAAGACATCCACGTGAATACCCTTTCTGCTCGACAGCCAAGCCAGATTCACTGGAGTGGTCACCACCACTAGGACCAACTCGTTTTGTGTCCTTGTTTTCGAAGTTTCCCATCGTCACCCTCTCTTGAGATCCTAGAAAAAGCCCCCCTGTCTTATTGTTTCCAGAAGCTTCCAGTCCTGACCTCAAACCAATGTCATCACCAAGCATCGCGGTGAAAAAGGTTCTTGGGCTCGGACTGGGAGGCACCCAATCACCAATCACAGCAACATTATCATCTGCCCCACTCATGATGTAGCTAACCCTTAGCTCAAAGTGAGGATAGACCGAAAACTATCACGGTGTTGTAGAATGTTCTGAAAAATATGAACCATACAAGAAAGATAGGAGATGTAAGAATAGGTACAGCCATAGTGAGCTGCAGCTTGAATAAACGCATAAAACATATCTCTACTGAAATTCGACAGGGATAAAGGGGAACCATGAGATAAAGTTTCCTTTGAGAATTGCTCAAATCAAGCAGGTATTACACACAAGAGTACAAAGTATATCCAATCAACTGCTCGGCATATTTCGAATCAAATCAATTCCAAGAATCTGAGAAGCAAGGCAGCTCCTCCAAAAAGAAATTGAGATCAGGAAATGATCTGTAAGCAGAACACATTATCACATGGAAAACCAGAAAGACGAGAAATTTACATTCTTTTGGGTTGTCCTTTTGCACAATCAACTCTGTCAACGATGCTGCTCTGTACACTTAAAAACAATTGGACCCAGAAAAACCCACAAGCTAGCGAAAAGACTCCAGATTTTCTGACAGGAAATCGTGGATCGTATTCCAAAATTGGCCAAGATCCGTCGATGACAAAACGAGATTAACAGACATCGCGATCTAAAAATAGGGAAACCACAACATTCCACAATGTGGAAACGTGCCTGTCCGCTTCCAGTCGACAGGAAAAGAAAAACCAAGACGGCAAAATCACACCTTTCCAACAAAAAAAATTAATCAAGACATGGCCCAGAAATGCAAAACAAAGAGAGTGAGGTACGAAACGCAAAAATTTTTCCCAAAATTTCAGAATCAAAAGAAGGTAAAGATAACACAACCCAACAACGAAAAAAAGAGAGAAGAAGAGCAAAAGCGAGGACAAGGGGTGTGAAACTCCATTATTGGAAATGATTACCTGCTTGATTGTGGAGTCAATGCTACGATGATTTCAACAAGGACCTGCCCAGCAGCAGCAAACGCCACCACCTCCTCCTCCTGAAATGCCCAAAAAATAATTCAGCCTACCCTTTTCTCCAAAATCCTCTCTTTCTTTTCCACGGCTTCTGTCCTGTCCCTTCCCTTAATTCAGCTCACTGGGAACACCCACTTCGTTTCTGGGTGTCTGGAAAAAAACGAGGTTAAAAACAAAAACGCCCCCTCACTTCTTTAACCCCTCTCTCCTGTCTCTCTCTCTCTCTCTCTCTCTGCGTCAAAATGACATGATTGTGTCCTTTGAGGAATTTGAAGGGGGGAAAAACCAATATTGTCTTTATATGAAAAGAAGGAAAAGGGGAGGATGGGATGTGTAAAAATGAGAGTGGTGGACCTGGAGGGGAAATGGGGTGGAATCTTTGGAGAGACAGGGAGAGATGGTGAGGGAGAAACCAAAAAAAGAGGGGCTTGCACAGTTGCGCACCCACACAGCATGTATATTTCAAACATTTTTCCCAATTTATTCAAGGAAAATTATTTATTACTGTCTTGTTTTCTGGTCAAGTTATTTATTACCTTCTGTTATTTCGAAATTTTTTTCTCTCTTTCGTGTGCAAATCTTGATTTTTTTTCCTCCCCAGAAGGCCTTCCGAGGTTTTTTCCTGAGGGCCAAAATGCCCTCTTTGGCACAAGTAGGCTGACAAATGCCGGCACCGCACCTGTTGCTGGGGGGCTGCTGTGCAGGGGCAATGTTGTCCTGCAAAAGAGAATATGATCGGCCCAGATTGAGCACTAAATATTGGGGAGGAAAAAGAATTTTCCTTTCTTTAACACCTTCTGGAAAACATGAAATAGCAAAAACATATTTTAAAGCTGGGCTGTCACCTTATGAGCCGAACATCTGCAATCTCTCTCTACCCTTTAAAAAGGCAAAGGGATCTTAAAACCGTCTACAGAGATTTTTGGGTTGATTCCAGATCATATTATTTAATTATCTTTTTTCTCCTCCTACTTTTTAACCTCCCTTTTTTCTCTGTAATATCAAAATTTCCACGCTCTCAATGATAACTCTTCCTTGAAATTATAAACAATCCAAATTATTTTCATTAAATGCTGAATTTTCATTAAGCAATTATTTTGCAAATCTAATATAAGTCCGTGTTGAAAACTCGGAAAATTCATTTTTCCATGGGCAATATCCCTAATAAATAACTCGCCCGAAGCAAGCTTAAACAGCTGTCTCAAATTTTTCTAGCAATTACCCATTATCTAACACTGCACATAGAATATATACACATCGCCCATACGAAGGATATCAATTAATTTCTTCGGTTTTGTTTAAAGTTAAGAAATAATAAATAATTAGTGTCCTTTGCTCATTGCATTGAGAAAAAAGCAGGGATATAATATTGATTGGACCAGCTAATGATGCTAAGAATTTACACGCAATGGCTTATATAAGCAGAGCACCCACCACAACCCAACAAAAACAAAATGGATCTAGTTTGAGATTTCGGGTTAGGTTTTTCGATTTAGGAAGGACGTTGACGAACATTTTGCAGCTTGAACGGGGACCAGATCTCGATTGCGTGCAAATGAGGAGGCGGAAATATGAATAAATAAAAGAATGCTGAGGACCAATCGCCAAGGGGAACACGCGTCAGGGACAAGAAGGTACAGTCTGTTTCAAGACGGCTAAAGAAAGCATCGGAAGGAGAAGAAGAAGAAGAAGATCGGAGCTTCCAATGGACACGACTGGAGATATGCTTTACAGTTGCAGGCTACGCAACCCACCCTGCCAATTGGCCCCCTTTCATATATTATTATTGTACAAGACCTTGTTTCATCTCTTTTGATCTTTTTTATTTTTTAAAAAAATTTCCTCACGAATGTCTCGTCGACGAGTACTGTTGAAAATTGAAAGAACGTGTAGATGTTTCACATGTCATGAATGAAAAAAAAGAAAGTTACAAATTGATGATTTGTGACACACAAGATTGTTGTAGTCGACTCGAAAACGTCAATTTGGCGAGCTTGATTCTTTGTCGACCTAACATCTCGAGTTTATGTTTTGAAAAAGTAATTCCACACGGACCACTCAACGTGGATACTAATGAAGCATCTCTAATTAGGACGATTTGGACGCACAATTTGTCGTTAAAAAAAAAAAGATAAATTTATATTAGGTTTTTGCCTAACAACTAATGCAACAACGTTCGAATTAAAAAAGATAATTTTTTATTTAATTTTTTAAGAGCTAGGGTTTTTCTATGGAGGGAAGGAACCAAGGGAAGCACGGAGGATCGTCCAGCTCGCGCAGGCGAGAGACGCTAAGTTGAAAAGGACAACAAAAGCGGTTCTCATTTTTAAACCCATTTGTTTGGCACCTTCTGAATTTTTTCGGTTTATTATTTTATTCTTTATAATATGCTTTTATTTTTATTTTTCTTTTCTTTTTTTGTTTCCTTCCTTTCAAAAAGGACAGGTTGATTGATAATGATTTGCTATCTCTAAAATATATTCTATGAAGAGATTGGGATCGAATTCTAGGCTAAAAGCCTATTCATCCCCTCTTTTCCAGTATCTTCCTCTTTTCTTTTTCTTTTTCCTTTTAGTTTTACTTTATTTTCTTTTTGCTTGTTCTCCCCTTTGCGCACTATCTTTTTAATTATAAGATAATTCCCAGTAGTCTGGAAAAATTCTTCCAAGGGGCTGCTACAAGTCTTGGGCCAAAAGGAATGGCTAAAATAATTAGAAAAATTTGGGGGAGGGGGGGTTGAATGTAATTAATGAAAGAAATGGCTTTATTTTCAAGACGGATGGATTAATTTGGTGGTGATAAGAAGATGTCTCTTGGGCTTTTCAATGTGGTGGGCACCTAAATGCATGAAGCAGGACAAGCAAAGATGGGAAATGTCTTGGAACAATGCATGTGACTCAGCCCCCCAGAAAAAAAAAAACCCAAAAATAATTAGAACGGTAATAATAAAAACCTACTGCCATTTGCATGAAAAATAGATATATACTCGAAAGGGAAAAATTTAGGTTATTGGAATTGGGACCGAAAGGAAAATTGGCCATGTTATCATAAATTTGAATTTGTCGGCTACCTAATTTGATAAAACATTTAATGGATGAGATATGACTGACCCTCCATTTTGATGGGACTGAGAATTAGTGAGGAGTGCTGATTAAGAAACCAAGAGATGATGAGAGAGGACCCAATTTGGCAAACACCCAATAATTATCAGCATGATAAATTACAAAACAAGCTATTATAAAATCATTTGGTTGGTCCTTATCCACATTTTTTTTAGAACTTAAATAAATAAAATTCCACCTGGGCTTATATTTTCAAAAATGAAAATTTTAATAAGTGTAATTTTGGAGCAATTTATCTATAAGATGAGTTTTGGGGGGGACCCTAACTTGTCTCTTCATGTATCATTGATTGACTTAATAAAGCTATGTTGCTGAGATATGATGAGTCCATCCAGCCCACCCAAAGAAATATCTCAGCATAAGCTCCATATTTATAATTATATATGAAAGAAAAAAAAGAATATTGTATGCATCAAAAGCTTCACTCGACACGTAAAACTGCAAAAGTTTGATAAAATCTATGCAATGTGCACAAATCACTTGACTGTGTTGACATGCCCAATTAAGTATTCTCGTTTGCCGTGCGCCTTCAACGGGCCATGGAAATGCTACCGGTTGCAATTGGACACGCAAATCGAAAATTAGTAGGTAACGCAATACATGCGTTACGTAAGAGGTCTGGGATTTTTTTTTTCCCTTCCTTGCTTTCTAAGAAGGGAAGGGAGAATTAGATGATGGGATCGATCCAAAAGGGAGCACAACTAGAGAGATGCAAAGCTTTGTTTGCGAGCGTTAGAAAAAATTGTTTGGGGAAGATGCCAATTGGAACCACCATATCATCCTCGAACCACATTAAAAAACAGTCCCCCCATATCAAGTCAAAAGCTACCAAACAGAAGTTCAGTCAATCTTCCCTCCCGACCCCTTTTTCCTATTTCTCTCTCTCCCTCTCCCTCTCCAATTGAAAATTTATAATTAATTTATGTTCTCCAATTGAAAATTTTATATTAATGTATGTAATTATTTATAGAGCTGGGACAGGGTTGGTGGGGCTTTATCTAATTTGCCCGGTCAAAAAGGCCTCCTCTGACCAGGTCTTTGTCCTTTTCTCAGTCCCCCTGTCACTGGGCCGTCATGGATGTCACCCAAAGTTCTTCCTTCTGCTCTTTTTCCCGCAGAGGAATTACCGGGGCGAGCAATCGGGTCGGTTTAATATCGGATCTTTTTGATATCCAATCGAGATGGAGCCGGCCGACCTTACCCCAATCGACTTCGGATCGGTTCACACGTAGACCGAATAACTTCTCGAGCAAAAAAAGAGAAAAAGAATAAGAGAAACCGGCTTTTAAATAGCTCGATTCCAATCTTATAGTATGTTTCTATTAGTGTAACGACCTAAAATGTGAAGGATTAGAATCAGCAAGAATTTCAAAATATATTCACTAATTTGTTTATTCTAAATTTATTTTTCTGATGCAAAATATCTCAAATTTGAACATGTGTGGCATATTCACTCTCTATTAATAAGCATCGCTAAAAATATAGCCACATAGAAACTAGAAAGTAAGCGGCGTTGATGTGACGCCCACGTGACTTAAGTTAAATAAAAATGACTTTTTTTTTTCTAAAAAAACCCGACGGAAGTTAGAAATGAGGTAAATACATCACAAAACTTTAAGATTTTCTATTTGAATTTTTCTATATTACAAAAAGAAATTTAAATAAATTTATGAGGTGAATATAATTTGAGATTTTTTTTTCCTACTTGAAACCCATCTTTGTAATGCGTTTGACCAGTGCTGGTGAGTGGTGACTGGTGAGTACTTTTCCAGTTCATTTTTGTCAAAAGAATAATATGAGAGGCGTTGAAAAACGAACACGGGAAAGCAGGACATATGGACTCAATCCCCTCAAAATGCGCATGCATCGTCCCCTCGTGAATCGTAATTGACAAGAACAATTATAATTAATGATAATGGAGATCCAAGACCACAGACCTTCAATTGGAGGATCATAGATTTTTAATTGTATAGCTTATGAAAGACATAATGGAATAATAACGACAAAATTAGCCATTACTACGTTGTTCGGTGAAACGATGTTAAATAAATAACATTTTTTGATCTATAAAAAAGAAAGAAACATTTAACATTTGGCGTGACCAAATATTGTTTTAATAAAAAATGCTTGACTAAACTTAAAAAAAACTTAATGATTTTACTACATAATTAATCATATAATCGGGAAGAAACCCTAATCATCTCTTGATAGAGCTACTCTCACAGGCATTACCACAAAACTCCAAGAAGTTATCTTACTGGATTTTCCCAATTTAAACACAATTTTTTTTGTTTGCCCATCAATATAAAGATTTTTGCAAATTTTTTAATATAGAAAAATAATATCTACTCTTGCTTTTCTTTTGACAGGTACCAACTCCTTTCAGCGAACGATCCTTGTACCGGTTGGGTTTATTCTCCGCAATAAAGCTGAAACGTGTCCTCGAATTCTCACAATTTTACCAAAAGATATTTTTATTTGTGAAAAAGAAATAAAAAAAAAAAGGTAAAATTCACGGAGGACACAAGGAGGGCAATGAAAAAAGAAGAGATGGTGGTTTCCATTGGGAGCCGAAAAAATCAATCAATCATTCGATTAATTAATTGATTAAAATACCATATTAGCAGCACTTCCTTTTTCTTTTCCTTTTTTAGTCTATATATATAATATGTTGTTATTTGATTTTAGTGGAGGGACCCCCAAAAAGACTGGAATTTTAGAAAGAAGGACCTGATTTTCTGAATCTTGACCCACCAGGCCGGTTTTTCCCTTTGTCTGTGGGACCCTTATTACATTGGACTTTTGATTACTACGACGGACTGTTCTCGTACATTGCCAATTTACAGGTCCGACTTGGATCCCGCCACAGTTGGAATTTGGTTAAGACTACATCAGATTATACCTAAAAAGGCACGGTCAAGCATTCGAATCTTCACAACGCCAAATAACCTAGGGGCTGCCGCCCAGAGTTTGCCTTTTGCTTGCTTCCTAATTATTTAGCCATGGCAGTGTATGGATACCGCTAACTATTGGGCGGTGCTGGTCAGATCTGTCAAAATGGGTCATATATCCCATTTTTAAACCTTATATTTATGGAGACTAAGTTATTATATGGATTAATTATACTCGGTTAATGAATTACAAATGAATTTAAGATAGTAGAGCTTAAAAAGAGATATAGATTAGTTATGTTTGGTAAAATGAATTATAAATGAATTTAAGACGTAGAGCTAAAAAAATGGATGTTAAATGGGTTCAAAGTTTCAAACCCAACCAATCTTTGTAACCTCCTTACCTTCAATGAGAAAGGAATACACTTCTTTTTTTGAGGGGGAGGGGAGACCCTTACCCTTGACCTCAAGGAACAATAAATTGTGATAAATTGTAATCAATGCCGCACGGCCGTTGGAATGAAGGCTCAATGTCTGGAAGATGTTCAAAATCATAAACCTCTCCAATGGCGAGAAGGAGGTGGTATGCATAGTACGTGCTGCGAAATTATTTGCAACTACTCGAAGAGGCACAAAGACAAATATCTTGTTGAAATAGCTAGGTTGGAGGGAGCTCTGCCACCTTATTGTGATGCGCCACATTAGAAGTCCGTTCAAGTATGACGAGGCCTTGGCTCCGTGCCTAATTGTGAGGTACACTCTCCAAGCCGAGGTATGTTTTCGGTTTACTGGAGAACTGGGTTCGTCGAGCTTGTGTGGGAAGGGCATTTCAAGAATCACAAATACTAGGAACCGCCAGAGTTGGTACAAGGAGAAAATAACAAAATTAGGGCCTATGCTATCTATAGGTAACTATTTAAGTATTAATTTGTGATGTCCCAAAACATCACAAGCGCCACGTGTTTTTTTATTTATTTAAAATTTTATCTATTAATTATTAATAGCATGTGAAATCACAATAAACACATCATCTCCTACCATAAACCACATGTTTGATGATATACATATGCATCTTCTTAATAATAACATTAGTAGTTGCTAACTTGTTACACCATTAAGTAAAACACGACAAAATACATAGTCCTAGGAAGAAGGCTGAGTCAACTAGAGCCACTACTCTCGTACTAACCCAAAAGCGAGCCACCATCTAACTTAGGGGTTGATGGCCTCAGACATTATCTCGTCCCCTCTATCACCAAGTCTAAGGGGAAACTTCAAACCTGCTCAAAGGTTCGACCATTTCACCATTGACATCAAACCAGGGGGGAGCTCGAGTAAGCTTACATCCACCCATATAGTTGAACTGCATTTAACATGCACTATAGTTGAATTGCATTTAACATGCACTATAGTTTAACATGCACATGCATTTAACATCCACCCATATAGTTGAATCCTACAAATCTAATAAATAAGGGGTGAGTCAAAGTCTAGTAAATGAAATCTTTAGGTCTAACGTAGGAGATCATCTTATCACTCAACTTAGTACAAACAAACGACATAAGTTCAAGGTAACACAAAATAACCATGTATGACAAATGCATAAACAAATACCCTATATTTAATATCATGATATGCCAATAGAAACCGTTAAGAATATACACAGGTTCACTCACTCAAACACAAGCATATAACATATTATTTCATGATGCTCAAATATCACCTAGTGGCTCGTCACTATCCATAGTATGAGTTCATATGGGTCATAAAGCTTATCGATATTCATAGGCAAGTTCATACTTATTATGAAACTCATCAATATTCTCAAGTGAGTTCATATGTAAAGAGGCTCATCTACAAATGAGTTCATACTTCTTATGAATCTCACCAACACATACACATGTGAGTTCATGCTGGTCATGTAGTTCATTGATACACGGATGAGTTCGCCTAGGACCTTATTATGGCAAAGGTCTTTCTCACATGGCATCATACTACACGCATCATTATAATGTAGCAATTGCCATGTGCAACACAATAATTTATCATTTATCATGAAATTAATGATAAAAATCAATTACATGCATGCACTCATTCTCTTCTCGTCATTTTTTCATTGATGTAATAAAAGGGTTTAGTCAAGCAAATGGGCAATGGTCATATTAATAAGGTGAATATGAGCAGTGCCTGGTAAGTATAAAGTGAATACGATCAACGCGTATAAGGTGAATATGACTAGTGGGTATATGATGAATATGATCAATATTTATGTATATTCGATAAATGTCAAAATTATGAAAATAACACTTTCAACCCTAATTTCGTCTCTTTCACATAAAACATATTACTCCACCACAAGAAAATCCATTGAACACATCTTAGCATGTAAGAACTCATTAATGCAAATCACATCATTACAACATGTCAATGCACCTCTACTGAGACTTGTTAATGTTTACCATCAAATTCAACTAAAACTAAAATTGGTAAACAATCAACCATCCAAGACAAAAGCACTAAATAAATCATGCTAATATAGAGGTTAGAGTTTTTACTTACCTAATGAGACTTGAATGACCCAAAGCTTAAATCACCTTGTAACTCTTCAAAGATGGAATCTTTGCTTTTCAAACTACGGGTTGGAAGTGGAGTAAAATTTCTTTTGAAGTTTGAAGATAGAAGGATACGGCCAAGGTAAAAGCGAGCTTCAGATAATACTGAGGTTTAAAAGTGATGTCTTGAAGTGAAACATGACGTGAAGAGTTGTCTTCAAAGTAGAATTACAAGTGGCATGGTTTCACCTAGCTTATGACCGAGTGGAAAGAAGAGCTGATGACTAATACTTTTGATAATGGTGACTTACCTTATGTGTCAAGAGACATGTAAGAGTTTTAATTTTTAATAAGACAAATGGCCTTTAACATGCAAGTTTTAAGGAACAAATAGAAAACACGTGGCTTACTAAGAATAGTGAAAGGTGACAATTGTGAAAGAGATGCAATTTAAAAGACACAAGTTGTTTAACATGTGGCATAATAAGGGTAGTAAAAAGGTGATCAAGGTGAGAAAGGAATCATTCACCTTTGGCTAAGTGAGTGAGTTACCATTAATGTAAGCGAGTCATTATTAGTATTAATTAACTAAGGTTAAAGTAAATAATTCACCATGACAGACATCCTAAATACGCTAAAGTTATGCTAGAAAAGTATCGACTTAGTAAATTTAAAACTCTATAATCATTAAATATATATATTTGAAGGATATTCATCCTCATCTACAACTAATATGATAGTGAATTAATTACCATTACTCTACACTATCAACGTACAAGTCAACTTTTATTAATTTAATTTCAACAAATCGAACTTAGGATGATTACGGTCATGGAAAATCATCCTCCGCGTTTTCCATACCTTGCAAGATTGACAACCCAACTAAGATTTGATTACCATTACTCTACACTATCAACATACAAGTCAACTTTTATTAATTTAATTTCAACAAATCGAACTCAGGATGATTACGGTCATGGAAAATCATCCTCCGTGTTTTCCATACCTTGCAAGATTAACGACCCAACTAAGATTTGATTACCATTACTCTACACTATCAACGTACAAGTCAACTTTTATTAATTTAATTTCAACAAATCGAACTCAGGATGATTACGGTCATGGAAAATCATCCTCCGCGTTTTCCATACCTTGCAAGATTAACGACCCAACTAAGATTTTTTACGTGCTAACCCAATCTCCAAGCTAAATAAATTTAGCTTTATAGCCTAAATATTATTATTGGAAACATAAATTTCGAATGTCATATACATATTATTATGAAAATTCTGAATGTTACATATTGACTTCGGATCCATGGGACTAACTAAATGAACTATCCCTAATATCGTGTCACGGGACATTAGATAGGGCCATATTGCGTGTTATATCACCAAACTCTATCATTTAAGAAGCATCCATATCCGCATAGATAAGATAATGTTAGTGCCGAAATCATTTTGGACAGAATATTTTCCACCATTTGGATGATGCCACTGTCAACACACTCGTTGCTAGGAACGTGGTCCCATAAATGAGGCCAATTTGCAAGAGTCAATTCTTCCATGTATGCTGCGTGTGCCATGTTATCTACCTTTGCAGGCAAGATGGCCTTAGATAATTCTCTGAATCTGTAAGTTGCATGCGCCAGTGGGTTTACTTCACAGGCTCTGGCCCCTCGCGCTTACAAGAGATGGCGATGATGGACATGGAACGTGGAGGGGAGCCCCGAAAGGTCCCTTTACTTTACACATGAAAACAAGGTGGAAATCCACCTATTCGATGTTGAAGAAGGCCTGAGATTCATATAATAGGATGACGCCATTTTCCTTTCGCTATTCCGGGGCTACTAGTATTCGTCGCCTTCTTGGAGGCATCCAGCGATGGCACGGGGGCTCTATCCACTAGCAGCCATCCATCGGCCAACCGAGTTTTGTCATTTCTCTACCCGATTTCACAGCAATTATCCAGTAGAGATGGTGATGAATTTTTTTTCTATCCGATCATTGTTTCCATGAAGGAGAATTTGCTCAAGTATTCCTCCCCTCTTTTTTTGGTATGTACTTGTTTGTATCCGAAATTCAAGATAGGGGGTAGGTAGCCCTACTTGCACGACATTATGAGAATTTAGGCCTCGGTTATTCCGTCCATGTCTGACAAAAATTGGGAACTGTGCGGAGCTTTTTGGACAATCTCTAGAGCATATACATTTCGCCCCATGAATGGAGACACCGTCCTTCTCGAGCGGAAAAGAAGGGTCACACGAGTTCCTCTAGCTCTTCAGTCAATATGACGGATGAGGTTGAAGAATACCTTTGGAATGATGGCTCGGGCTACATTGAGAGATTGGTCATTAAAACGTTAAAGTTTGGTGCTAGTAAAAGGCCAAATGTTTTCGTTGTCACCTTCTTTCTATGGTGGATCAGAACGTTCTTACTCCACCAGCAGTAACTGTACCATCAAGGCGACATTCAGCAGGGCTAAGCGAATCATGGGGGATGACAGGCAAAGCTTGTTCGGTAAGAAGTTGGAGATGACTATCGTGGTGGTCCTGGCTAATGGAAATTTTGACATTGGAGAAACATGCTCAAGTTGAGGGAACGGAGGACGGTAATACCTTGTCCAATTCATTGTGACGGAGGCTTGACTAGCGAACATGAAACTATGTTGGACTCGCAATTCTGAAATTTGATGGGTTTTTGGAGTCACAAAGAAAGGGACGAGGAACTCACTCGTGAGCAGCGTAGTTGGTTTGCGTTCTCTCCTACTTTGATGCGGTTGGAGTTCGAATCCCCTCGGTACTATCGCGATTTAAGTGGGGGGCCCTGGCGGTGGGATGTTAGGCCAATCTTTCCCGAATATTGACTTGCGACAACGTTTGACGGTGCCACCGGGCACCGGAGGGCGGTGTGACCCCATAAGGAGTCTCAGGCGGATCCTCGGTTACCAAAAAAAAAAAAAGGGATGAGGAAGAAACTAAAGATTCTGAAAGTCATAGAGAAAGGCTAAGGAGTGTTGCACTTGAGCTAGCATTGTCAGGGCATGCCAAGCCTGACATTATAAAATGTCTTGGCCATGCCATCCAAAAATTTCCAAACCTCTTGTAAGATTGTCAATTTAGTTCTAAATTTTCAATTTTGCAAATTTAATTCTAAACCTCTTGGCAACTTACCAATTTAGTTCTAAACCTTTTAATGGTATACCAATTTAATCCCAAACCTCTTAACGATATGTCTATTTAGCCCTTCCAGTCAATTTTGATCAGAAATTGCTAGAGTGACGATTTGGTCAGCATTGGTCATCCTACACGGTATGACTAATGCTGATGTGGACAATTTATATATATATATATATATATATATATATATTATATTTTTTGTAATTTTTTTTCCTTCTTCCTCTAGCTGACTGCCTCGATGATGGTTGGTGAGGGTGAGTCTTACAGGTGGCACCATGTCAGCTAGAGGAAGAAGGAAAGAAAAAAAGAAAGAAAGAAAAGGAGAAATTTATAAAAATATGGTTTTTTTGAAAATTTAAAAAATGTAAAATATTATACATGTCAGTGCCAATCATGTCATGGAGAATGGTAGACATTGACTAAACAGTCACGTTAGTAATTTCTAGCCAAAATTGACAAATCATTAAAATGTTTAAGATAAAATTAGTAAATTATTAAAATGTTTAGGATTAAATTGAGGCAATTGAAAGATATATGATTTAATTGGTAAGTTTTCAAAAGGTTTGGGACAAAATTGATAAAATTGAAAAGTTTATGACTGAATTGTTTTACAATAAATTTAGGATCTTTTGGACAATTTTTCCTCACATATGTGCTAGGCCTATGCATGAATGGCTAGGCTTGGTTTTTTTTTTCTTTTTAATTCAATTGTTTGTATGTACTTTTGACCAATTGTTTGTATGGATTGATTTTTAATTAATCGAATATTTACCTAATCTAAAGAATATCGGCTCGTGTGCTAGTGCCCTTTTGAAAGTTTCTTTCTTTAGTTGGGCCATTCTGAAATTGAAATGGGCCGAGAGTGAGAGAGGAGAGAGAGAGAGAGAGAGAGACCATGAAGTCTTTAAAGCAAATTTCATAAAGTCAAGGTCTTGAGCATTAGAGTCGCTTCATCATCATTCTAGTTAATCTTTCGGCACCTAAGTCTAAGATTACACACTGATGCGAACGTCGATTTTTGACTTACGACGAAAATTTCATCATAGCAGTGGTTAGCTATTGAAAGAAATCGGTTGATAAGCGCAATAATGAGTGATTATGGCACCGATTGAGTCAATACATGGTCTCATCATTACCTTTGCTGAATAAATTCGGCTGAAGTTGAGAAAAATGTCATCGAGCAAAGTACTGATAAGTCCTCCAAAGTGGACTTGATCTGCAAGTTAATCTGGTTTCGCTGTCAACAACGGCGAAAGACGGTGCAACAAAGTCTCGGAAACCCACGGCTGGCGACACATCAGATGTCAAAATGCTCTTTTATTAAGAGGCCTACAGCTTCGGCTTTACAAAACGCTCTTACCATTCCGGTCTTCAAGCTTTCTATAGACATAAGGAGAAAAACAGTGGCGAATTGTATGCATCAGAAGAACACTTGAGCATCAGTTGATTTTTGACCACAACGGAAAAAAAAAAGAAAAAAAAAGATGAACATCAGTTAGCAAAACCGTGGCAGCGAAGAAAATGGATGCCAAACAAAACTTTTTGGTGCCTTTAATGCATGGATATGATGAGGGAATTGGAGTAGATGCTCTCCGAATTTCGAGTGGTTCAGGGGACCGATCCATTGCTCTCATTCTTTGTCTGCTTTCCATGTACAATGACAGTGGTATCTTGCCAAGTTCTCGGCGTATTTACAAAGGGATAAGTGAGAATGATGAACCCCTCCGACGACTCTGGGAGGATGGAAAATAGAATGCTTTGTGACATACACATGGAGCTGATCACCATGAACTGGAGTCTAAGAGTTCTTTCTCTGGCGACTCGATGATAACCGCATCTTTTCCCGAGAGACCATCGAGGATATCACTGTCTGATGTACTGGCCTGAAGCTCTTTAAATATTGCCATAATCTGAATCATGGTCGGTCGCCTAGTAGGTCTGTCCTCCAGGCACTCGAATGCTATCCTTAGGTACTGACAAAGTTCATCCTTGCGGGATGTATCCTCGACTAGATCGGGGTCTAGTATTTCGTTACTCCTCTTTTCTCTCCAAAGCTGCTTTGCCCAACTTACCAGGTTGTTATCCTCGCCAAACTGGGAACAATCTATTGGCCTCTTCCCTGAGAGAAGTTCGAGCAGGATCACTCCGTAACTATACACGTCGCCTTTTGTCGTGCATCTGAAGCTCTGATAGTACTCTGGGGGGACATAACCGGGTGTCCCTGCGAGGGTGCTCACGCTGAGGTGAGTGTCTAGGGCATTCACCAATCTAGCCATGCCAAAATCAGATACCCGAGCTACAAAGTTTTCATCCAGAAGGACATTGCTTGATTTCATATCTCGGTGTATAATGTGAGGAACGCAGCTATGGTGCAAGAACGCTAGGCCTCGAGCCGAATCTATGGCTATCTTCTTTCTAGTTTCCCAATCAAGGTTCAAGGCCATTCCTTTGGGCCTGTTGTGAAGAACCGACTCGAGACTCCCCCATTTCATGTACTCATACACGAGAAGCCTCTCCTCCCCGATCTTGCAATAGCCCAGTAGAGGAACGAGGTTTCGATGCTTGATCTTCCCTATCGTTTCCATTTCAGCCATGAATTCCCGATCGCCCTGGCCTGTGACATGAGCCAGCTTCTTGATGGCGACTACATGCCCATCCTTGAGTTGAGCCTTGTACACCTCGCCGAACCCTCCGGAGCCTATGAGACTCTCTGAGCTGAATCCATTAGTTGCTTCTAGCAGATGGGCAAAGGTGAGCTTTCGCAGAGGCTTCTCAAAAGCGGCAATATTTATGCTCAAGTGCTCAGGAACACAAGAGAGCTTCCAGCTGCTAGTACCTGAAGTTGGAAGACTTTCTATGTACTTTTCTCTGTGTTTCTCCATCTTGTGGTGTATTTTTAGACGGTAGAACACTACCACGAGAATAAGGATACATATGATAAAGAACGTGGTGCCGATGATTACACCTACTTTAACAGATTGCTTCATTTCCCGGCCTTTGGAGCTTGATGGAACTATTGATCCGTATCGGAGCCACATGGGGGCAAAGGCACTCCACAAAGGCCAGAGTTGTTTCTGAACCGGGACGCCGGGAAAGTAATCATTTGACCTTCGGAAGGGATGGGGCCGGTGAGGTTGTTGTTGGAAATGTCGAGATCGTTGAGAAAAGATAGAGATCCTAACGATCCCGGGAGAAACCCTTGAAGATGGTTATGACAGAGATAGAGAACTCCGATGGATTTCAAACCTCCGAAGCTTTCAGGGATAGGCCCCATTAACTCATTGTGCCCCAGATTCAGTACTTGCAGGAAAGTCATGGTGCCATAGCCTTCCGGAATCGTACCAGACAACGAATTGAAGGACAAATCGAGATAAATCATGCTCCCGTTGCTAGCAAAGGTATAGACCGTCACACCGGTGTAAATCCTAGTTGTTCCGCAGGAGTGCGCCATAGGATAACTCTCCAGCCTTGATGGTCTTATACCCACAAATTCAACTAGTCCTCCAGCTCCTCTACAATCTGTGCCTCCCACGTATCGAATAAAAGCAAATTGCTTCCCTGAAATGCTCCCCGGTGTGATCAGGCCTGATCGATCAGCAAGCTCGGGGGGGACAGAACCTGTCAGTTGGTTGCTGTTTAAATCTAGCCAAATGAGTCCAGGGCACTTGCCAAGCTCTGGAGGAATTTGTCCGGTGATTGAGTTATTTCCCAGCTGGAGGATAGCTAGTTTCTGAAGATTCCCAACTCCAGCAGGGATCTCACCAGTGAGCCGATTGCTGGAAAGCGAAATCCAGATCATGTTGGTGCATTTGGCGATGGATGGTGGAATAGTTCCTGAAATGAGATTATTATTGAGAATCAAGGTCTCGAGACTTCCCCCATTCTCGCAAATCCCTTCAGGAATTTTGCCAGTAAGATTGTTTGCCCACATAACCAAGTCCACAAGCTTTGGCAATTCCCATATCTCTTTAGGGATTTCGCCATTCAGGCTGTTAAAGCTGAGGTCAATTGATTGCAGGTTCTTGCAATTTCCAAGCTCCGAAGTCACAGTTCCTGAGATATAGTTGTTTGCAAGTAGTATTTTCTCCAGTGATGACGAAAAGGAAGCCGAACAGAAGCCCTGAGGAATATTACCTGAGATGACATTTGAGCTCAAATCGAGTACTTGAAGCTGGCTACAGTTTGTTAAGGACAGCGGAATCGAGCCACTGATGTTGTTGAATGGTAAATGCAGATTTTTCAGGCTAGAGAGACTGCTGATGACAGTAACAAGAATATCTCCGGAGAGATGATTATTCCCCAGATTGAGATTCCACAAGGAAGAGCACAAAACAAATGTCGAGGGCAATCCGCCAGTAAGGTTGTTCACAGACAGATCGAGCTCCTCTAGAGTTCCACAAGTGTGCCCCAGCTCAGGTGGTATCTGACCCGTGAAATGATTGTGTGCCAAAGACAATCGCCTCAAATTTCGCAAATTTCCAAGCAAAGCACCGGGAATCATATACTCCAGCTGATTATGCGAGATGTCTAGTGTTTCCAAAATCTGGCAGTTCTTCACACTTTCCGGAAACTCGCTCCCAGATAGGCCGTTGCTTGATAGATTCAGATAAGTCAAATTGCCACAGCTACCAAAATCAAGGTCAAAGAATTTGTTCGTGAAGTTATTGTTGGAGAGATCAAGATACTCAAGAGAAGCTGGGGGGAATCCGCCACGAAATTCGGCGGTATGTCCCCGAATAAATGATTACCGGAAAGATCAAGAACTGATAAATTCTTGCAAGAGTTGGGAGTGGCATCCAATTTTCCGGCGATCATGTTACCAGAAAAATTGAGGAGTTCCAAGTTTTGGCAGCTAGAGAGGGAATAAGTCAAAAAGGTGGGATCTGAAATGCGATTCCTAGAGAGGTCAAGCTGCAACAGAGAAGGGCCAAACTGGAGATTCCCACCAGGGATTGAGTTCTGTGAGAGATTAACATGAACCAGACTAGGACAAGAAATCAAGAAAGAGTCTCCTGGTAAAGGGTCTGAGAAATTATTAAAGGACAGGTCAACAATCTCAAGTTGGCATGAAGAAGATGCAGAGGCAGAGAGGTCACCGGCTGAGAACAGATTGCCATGCAAGTTCATGACTCGGAGACTGGGCAACTCGGCGAGCCAAGGGAAGTGCAGCGTGCCACCGAGCCCAGCATTGCTGAGGTCCAGGGCTTGCACATGGTCATCAGGTGTGCACGAAACTCCCTTCCATGAGCATGGTGTCTGAGAGCTGGCTTCCCAGTTGGACAAGAACCCATTCGGGTCAGATTGAACAGATGAATTCTTGAAAGCTAACAACGCCATAACTTCGTTATTTGATTCCACCGATGCTATGAGTTGGTGAAAGAGGACTGAAAATAAACAGAAGAAGCTCATGATGCCCTGTGGGGATAGAAATTTCCATCCTTCATTCATTTTTCGGCCTCTTAGTTCTGTTGACACACTAGCATCACTCAAACTTTCCCCATTTTCTGGCTGTTGAGAAATCTTCCGAATGTGGAGTCTCCTCCCACCATTTTTTACTGCAGCATTTGCAATAGAAGCAGTGATAAGTGAAGCAACATGTGAATATGGATAAAGATTCTCGAGGGAAGAATTAAAACTAATGGCAACAGGGGAAGCTAAAAACAGAGACATGCTGTTGCCATGAGATGGGCAGAAAAGTGAAGCGTCACATGACGAAGAGGTTACTTTAGGGAAGAAGATACCTCGGAGACAGAGACGGGGACATGCAGGTCCGATGCTCAGAAATGCGGTCGTTGCCTCATGACTCTGAAACAGCGTGAAAAGAAGTGGGAATTGCAGACACAAGGAGCACCACGACAGCCACCTTCACTCGGACCCAGAAGGAGGAGGTGGAAGAGGACCCCGTTCAACGTCCCAGCTCCCCAAGTCTACATTGCGCAAGGGGCTAAGGAGAGAGAGAGAGAGAGATAGAGAGAGGGAAGAAAGTGACATGAGGTGCAAAACTAGCAAGAAAACAATCACACGCTAAAGAAGAAGAAAACGAGAGAGAGAGAGAGAGAGAGAGAGAGAGAGGTCAACGTCTGTGTTTCTAGTGAGAGAGCAATGGTGGTGCCCCATTTTCTCCTTTTCTGCTGGCTCATATTTTGGTCGTGCGGTCAAGTCTCCATCTTTGAATCTGCAACATGCTCTCCAAGTCCCACAACCCTTGATCTCGCCCAACCCCCGTGAAATCTGCTCTCTTTTCTCAAGTTGCGTCAAATTCACAAAAGGCGGAGTCAGAGACAAAGAATAAAGAGAAGGGAACTGCTTTCTTTCTGTGCGAGATGCATTGGATTGAATTGCACTGCACGTACGTCCCTTTCCCTTTCCCCTTTTAGTTTTCTAGTTCCCTTGAAGACTCAGTCTCATTCCATGTCTAACGTGTCGGTCTTCAAGCAATTGTGAAAATAACAGCTTGATGAGCGTCACAAATTCTTGAAGGAATGGACCCACAACGATCTATAATTATTCGTTATTTAGCTTTTTGTAGTTTTCAACTGATCGTTATTCTCGTGATAAATTAAATATTGTTACCCGATCACTTTTTTTTTTTTTTTTTTTTTTTTTATGTCGATTCCACCACGATATGCTGATGGCGCATCAGCCAGTTGCTCCACTCTTTTCCAACTCCTTCCTTGAACTTTCCCTTTTGACCAGATTTTTTTGAGGTCACGATGTTTAGTGGGGTTCCTTTGTCTTCTGACCGGGTGAGTAGGAGGAATTCCGCATGCATTGCGACTGGATTGGGACAGATTCCGTGCCCTTCTTCCCCTCCTCTCGTGCCTCCAAGAGGCAACGGGTTGATTTTTGCGCCCGTGAACTGCATTGAATTCCAGTGCATGCTTCCGAGATGCATGAAATTAATTAAAAGCATTGCAAAAGGGGAGTAAAAAACTTGCAAGCAATGCCAGAGAGGGCAGGGAAAGCATCTCAAGAAGGGTGAGAGTCTTTACTAATTTTTTTTTTCCTGGGCAAGTGCGAATCACGCCATAATGATAATCGACCGAATGATCCAAGACCTGATTTACAGTCAAGAATTACAGACTCGATTCTCCAAACTATCCATGATATCGGAAATCTTGATTAGTAGCTTGCATTGCCAATGGTCTCGTCATGGTGGGGCTAGGGCAACGAAACTTATTTGGTAAGCAATGATTTAAGTTAGTCAATCACTTACTTAAATTTAAAACATACTTTTGTAAATGATTTATAGTTTGCTAACGCCTAACGCGTTACATCGGATTAAAAAAAAAACTATCATATTAAATCTTGTAAAGAAATATATTCTAACATGCCTTTTTATATCGGATCAGTTCCACCATATAACAATCACACAAATCCTTTTTTTATTTTTATTTTTTTTAATATGTCGTGAGGCCACTTGTCTCAATCTACTTGCACCCCACACGAGCGCATCTTCTGGCTCACTCATCTACGTAAAGGGAAAAAAAAATAGAAATGAAGAAAATTGCAATTCTCCCTCGTAATATTGAGGGATTTCACTTTTGGTCCGTTCTTTTTTCCCTGTTTGGTTGCTACAATCAATTGTAGTCCTTGGGTGATCTTTTTATATCCTTTCCGCCTAATTTCAGTTCAAAATTTGTCAGAATGATGTGTCAACGTTAATAGACGAGATCTCAAGTATGATTTTGTTGCTGTATGTATGGGTTATCTTTACAATTAAATTGGTAATTGAGTGAAGCTTTTTAGGAACCTTTTAATATTCGAGAGTTGAGATTAATACTCAATATTAATAGCCTCCTCGCTACACGATTAAGTCCTTACAATTTGCAAATTTGTTGGTATTACCATTATTATAACAATCATCTATAGTATTTTTCGTATCAGATAGTGAGTTAATATAGCGGTTGGCAGATTTAAAGCCATCTACATTTTCTTTTGGACCAGTCCTAAACAATGTGCTTTAATTTGACATTTCCATACAACTTTGGATAGCAACGTGGCGAAAGTAATTAAATCTTTGCTGGAAAATGATACCATTTGTCACTAATACAAAGTACGAGGACTAACATTGATCATTCTGAAAATTATATGGACCAAAAGTGTAATTTTCAGATTTGTATAATTAAGCGCCACAAGTCGATAGAGTCGGTGCAGGTTTAGCATTTTCCCATCGAGATGAAAGGACTTAAATTGTCACGGGAGAGTAGTATGAATACTAGCACCGTAACCAAAAAAGTATAGGGGATCAAAAGCAAATTCTTCCAAGTACCACGGGTACCAAAATGTAATTATCAGCATTTGCATTGTAGGGTTTTAAATTATGTGGGACCAAGGATTTTAATTTGACCGAGTCGGGCAAGACAAGGAGCGGAATGTGGGATAGAAAAGGGTCTGTTTTTAGGCAATTAATTATTTTTGTCCGCTTTTGGATATTTCTTTCATTTTTATGGCTAGATCCCTTTCGTGGGAAGATGTTTTCCGCAAGCAACTTTGAAAAAGAAGAACAAAAAGAGCAAAAATTTATTCACCACTCAAACATTTTCAAGGCTAAGGGGGTCCCTCGCTTGTGAAGCGTGTGGTGCGGTGTCGAATAGGTATATTGCATTTATTGACTTGAACGTCTAAATCATAAGACTGATAGGTATCTCGTGTGCAAGTGCATAGTCAAATTTGCTTGAGCTAATTGCAATTTACCAAATTTGAGATGTGACTCCAATGTCAAAGTATTCACAACCTCAATAAAGTTCATCAAAACAAGCACACATCTGAAACTCTTCGATAAGGAAATAAAGAAATGAGTTTTCAAAAAAGTTATGTTTTGATATATTTGACCTTTCAAGAAAAAATTTCAATTTAACGTACATCATCAAGTTCGAGCTTAGCCTGGTTCCATCAATGGTTGTAAGTACAAGTATGGAAATGGAAACTATACCTACGAGCATTTAATATCGGTAAAATTCTTGCATCAATTAATATGTAGGAATTTAAATATGATAAATGTCCCAAGTGGAAATACCAATTGGTTTATTAGCGTTGTAATAGCGGGATCTGTGAATTGTATTTTTTATGTCTGTAGTTTTCATATAGTGTTTTCATTAGAGTTAATTAATGAATATTTACTTTTGGGTCAACTATCTAGGATGGAGATGAAGCACGTAATGCCATGTTGGTCACTTGGTTGTTAATGGAGACTAATACACTTTGAGTTTACGTATCAGATAAGTAGTGCGTTATAAATTTATTGAACTTTGGTTCTCTTGGTGTTCAGTAATTTACCCGACCCTTGCCACGAGCATGTGAGAGGAGTATGCAAGAGAATATGTTGAACTTCTGGAACGGATATGATCGGGTAGGTTTCATGGTGGATATAAAAGTTTGCAGGATAGATTCTAGGTCTAAACAATCCAAAAACCTGTGAGTAGAGGGTAGGTATAGTGGATTGGGATCATACTATACTACACCCTTTGATAGGGTATCACATACAATATAATTAATTACATAAATGGATATTAATTATTTATGATGTTTTCTTTTTTCTTCATGAAAATTCATATTCAAATATGTGAAAGCCGTAATTGATGAGAAATATCTAAGTCATCAATAAATAGTCTCCAACGCTATCTCTCTCTCTTCTCTGTGACAAGCTTTGCTATGTTTATAACCATACAATTTGATTAATGCTATGAATAGAGTGGAATATGCTTTTTTTCAATGTAAAATCATAGATTTAACTTATGGGCAGAAACTGATTTATATCTTCACTTTTTTACCTTCAATGTTATTACCATTTTAGAATTTTGTTACTCTTAGACATGACCACGTATTTTAACATGCAATCCATTTGTATTTGGTGTAGAATATTCAATGTGTTCATAACCAAAATGGCGAATTTTTTTTTATATAATAATGTCTTTGTGAAATAATTATAGGGCAGTATAATGTACCCTAGTGGTTCTAAGAACCTATAAAGTAAATTCTAGATTTTAATAACTTGGAACAGGTACTTGTAGCCTTGTAGGGGAGTTTTCAAGGTGGGTAAAGGTACCAATGTCGGATAGATACACCATCCAGTATCCACCTCCTACCTTGGTACCTGCACATTGCTGGCAGGCGAAGGCTTGATCTTATCCGTGTTGCTCGGTGGTGGCAGCGCCATGAACTCCCTCATACTCGCTCCTGGCGGGAATGACACCCTTCCCCAGTCGCGGTCTCCCTTTTCTAAGTCTAGAGGCAATACCCAAAGGCGGGCCAACGGCTCTTAATTAAGCATTGGTTTTCTTAAATCCTTCTCTCATATGACGTATGATCTAATTAGCGCCCTTTCGATCTGTTTAACTTGATTGATGTGTTTATTTAAGTGATCAAACATTCTTTGCTATCAATCACGGATCCTTGAGGTCTTGAAAGTCATCACTTTTGCTCGTGCAATGTTTTTTTTAGAAGTTTATTATTATCCAAAGGCTTTTCCTAATCATGCTAAAAATGAAAAGAACAGTTAATGTATTGAAAGTGAAAGAATAAACAGCCATTATTGAAAATGCTTAAAGTAAGGTACAAGAAACCAAACCCGATACCTATCAGGTAAAGAATACACATGACTTTGTTTTACCCGGGATAACAACACCCATGAGCTAGGTTCAAATGGAATCCAAATTATTTTCCAAAAGATGATCTACTAAGATTAAATTTATATTTAAAGTGCTCACTAAGACCCATAAATTAAATGTATGCTGACTAAATGAAATCAGGCTAATTCTAACCCTAAAACTTAACAACCTACTCAAAGTCTTTTTCTGAGCTATTTCCTAAAATTTTAAATATTTTGTATTTTTTTTAAATCATTTCTATGCTCTGCAAAATAAGGGACTCAGGCTAGGCCCTTGGGCCTGGTCTGGATGCAAGTCTGATTATGATTCTAGGGCCTGGATTAACGAAACAAATCTTACTTTTATATCAGGGCCCCCTTTTCGATTCTAACCATACCAAGCCCAAACTAAGATACCCATGACTAAGCCACATTAAACCTTCCGTACTTTCGTAAGTACACTCAACCCAAACCCGATTATAACCAAACTCAGCCCACAATATACATATTTTTTTTGTGCCCATGTTAGGCCCTATTTCCCTTTCATCACTGATTCTATTGTAATTTTTTTTAAAGATAAGTACATTGAGAGTTCTAAAATTTATCATGAAATGTAATGGAGTTCTAAAATTTTCAAAAAATGCAATCAACAAAAAAAGGACTTGATAGGATCAAGTTTTACCGAAAGTTTTAGAACCTAATTACTATTTCTTTATAAATTTTATAACTTAACTAAACTTTTTAAAAGTGTTAGAACTCAATTGTATTTTCATGACAAGTTTTAACACTTCAAATACACTTATCTTTTCTTTGTTTTTTAATTAATTTCTAATTAATTTCTTTCATGCATCTTCTTCCATCTCTTCCAGCCAAGAGCTCTCAAACTAAACATTATGCCAAAACAACTCAAAGCTTAATCATAGAAGTAAAGAATACTTTCAGCCATCAAATCAAGCACAACCAAAACATCACTATGAGCTACATCGATCCACCTCCAGCCGGCCATCACCGACCACCGGCCTTACTCACAAAGACCAATATTAATTGTTTGTCCACCACAAAAGTAGCATCGACTAGTAAATCCACACTATCGACCATTTCCTTAGCTGCGACATGAGTAAAATAAATAAATTGTAGAGACATGACCAGCGAACCTGTGCCGATGCTATAATAATCATCATTTAGGCCTTGGATCTAGCATCATCATCTAATCGACAACTGCTCAACCATCGGACATGGAACAAAAGACAAAGAAAATGATGATTAAAAAAAAACACATTTGATCATCGAAAAGACTTCAAAAATCAATTAATGTGGCTTAATTTGGACCAATATGCTTGTTTAGACAAAAACAAGACTAACTTGCACTGGGCTCTTATAGGCAACTCGTTGAGCATGTTATGTGTGTAGATTGAGGAAAAGGTCAAGACTCAAACTCACATCTAGAATCAAAGGAAACCAATCACTCAGAAAATTTTCAAAATTAATGAAATCGACTTATTCAGGTCCGACACAAGCAAGAACTAAAGAAACTGAGTCTTAACTCCCGCTTCGCTCAAGGTCGGGCAGAACAGGAATTTGACATTATTGGTCGTTGGAGCGTGAGGAGGCTACAACAGACAATTGGGTCGATGTCGGAAGCTTCAAGGATTGTCGATTGTTGAGATCTTGGCTAGCCAGACAATGGTGCTTGCCACTCTAGCTCCTCATCCCTTATCATCGTGAAACAAGGCAGAGCAGGGGAGTCCCGACAATGGTCGAGTTTTTCAATGCATACACGCCCTAGTGATTAACGATGATGAATCCGCGATTCTCCATGGCAGTGGGGGTGATTTGGAGAGGAAGTGAGGGAAGGCTGCTCTCGAAAAGCTTTTTTTTTTTTTTTTTTTTTCTTTTCCTTCTCCCCTCTTTTTCTCCTCTTCTCAGTGCATCCCCTCGACGAACGAATCTTCTTGCTCTCTCTTTCCGTCCACGAATGGTTATGGGGAATTGATCGAAGAGAGAAGACTGGATTCTCCACCTCTGCAAGTTCTAGAATCCTACGTATGGGAGGCATGCTCGGCTTTGCTCATCACCCCAGCCTCCCTACCTCTCTCTCTCTCTTCCCCCCCTCCGCTTTCGTGCGCTTTTGGCTAAAGGAGAAGTGAAGGGAAAGGTGGCTTACATTGTTCGATTTATGGGCTTTTCCTTGCGGGCTTCGGATGTGCTCTCTCTCTTTTTCTAATGGGCCATTCATGTGAGTGAAGATCCATTGAGTTGGGCTGTGAGGTAAATGGTAAAGGACCGAATTGTCGACTAAAATTCATGTGTCAATACCTGGTAAGTCCCTAGCTGTCCTTCAACACTCTTTTCTCTCTTAGCTTTTTTTTTTCCCCTTAAACTTGAATTAATGGAAAAATAACATTGAACATTTTTTTATAGTTCATTGGTTATATTAAACATATGCCAAAATTTCATGGACCACGTTGGATAAATGAAAATTCTAGGTATTACATTGCACATTGAGTTAAGGTTCAAAAACCATGTCGAACAAATTAAAATTTTAAGGATCACATTCGGAGATCATTTGTGTCATTATTCCAAAAAGATTGTCAAGAAAAGTTACTTAAAATTAAAATAAGTGAAAAAAATCATTTGACTTTTCCCATTCACTCAAAATATTCAATGTCAAAAATTGATGAATAGAGAGGGAGACGAGCGATGCTCCCTTTGCTCTAATAAATCCGCTTCTCCTTGGGCTTCACTGAAGCGTTGATCTCTAACTAGATCAGAGATATGTAGTTCTTTTATCTTTGCATCGGGGTGTTTTGTGCTTGTCGGGCTCTGCTTTTGAAGATCACAATTTGAAGATAGCATCTCTCATTTGGTTGGGTTTGATGAAGGGACAGACCCTTGACGTGGCTCAAGCTTCCTGGCATTTGGTCTTCGAGGCCAGCATCAATTTTTCATCTCCTTTGCTCACTCGTGGCTGATTGGGTATTTTGGTAATCATGTTTATCTCTCTTTTTGGTTCGCTGTAGCAAGATTGTTTTATCGACCGCTGGTTTTTTTGGATAGAGGTTAGTTTAGAAAGGTTGTGTTTGCCAACTGCTGGTATTTTGGGATAAAGGTCGGTGTAGCTTGTTGGTGTGTGGTGGTTGTTGTCATGCCTTGACTCTCATCGGTCGCACAACATCCCTCGAGTCACTTAGGTCATTCGACTGCAACGTCTCAAGAGTCGTCATCGATCCATTTGCATCATTGATTATATACATAAGTGGAAGCACAAACAAATCACCCAATCAATAAATAGAGATAGTTTAAAGGGTAAATACCCTGAAAAACCTCAAACTGGTACACCTATGACAAGTTTACCCCAAATTATTTTTTTGACCATCAAAGATCCCAAACTGGTATAGCTTTGACAAATTTACCCCAAACTAGTACATTTGTGATAAATTTACCCCAAACTGGTACATTTGTGACAAATTTACATTTTGTTAGTTTTTGTTAAATTTTAATGTCAAATTATGAAGTTAAATGACATGTGACAATTGAATGATATACCGATTTGGGATTTTATGCTCCATTTGTCACAATTTACAATTTTTGTGATTTTTGTATGGTATTAATCCAATTTAGTAGAGGGTATATTTGTCACAAATTTACTAGTTTAGGATTTTTTGCGGTCGAATAAATTAGTTTGAGGTAAATTTGTCATAAATATATCAGTTTATGATTTTTTATGGTCAATCGGGGTAAATTTGTCACAGGTGTACTAGTTTGGGCCTATTCATGGTCAAAAAAATAGTTTGGGGTAAATTTGTCACAAGTGTACTAGTTTTGGGTTTTTTTTAGGGTATTAATTCTAATTTAAACCACACTCATATATATATACACACACATCATGAAGTCATCACATCATACAAACCATATACACATAGCTCGAACACACAAGCTCAAACATAAATCGCTCCACCACATTAGATTAGCCTAAAAGCGTGGTCATGACCTTCTCCAAAAAGGTTATCGGGATAGACCTACCTCTAGGATTATGAGAGCGGCTCTAAAAAGTGATACTAACCCCACTACTACCTAATTTGCTAAGGGCTCATGATCTAAGGCACAGGTTTGACGATCATATCGGGGTTGATCTCTAGATCGGACACAACCCCATCGGGTACGTTCACATTCATAACATCCCAACTAATACCCCCTAATTCTCCTGCACTTAAAGGTCCATCGAAACTATGAATGAGCTTGTGAACATTGTCCCCAGTCCAAAAATATCAAGCCACCAAGTTAGGAAGTCCCTTATCAACCTAAATAGTCGTGACGTAACGCGTATAACGTGCATCAGTACTCTTAATCAGATAATCAGTCACTTCTTGGCTATGCTTAATAAGGAGTCCTAACCTAATTTGACAGAAAGGCTTAGACATTCTTAAGGAATGTAAATATTTAATAAACAACAATGAGATAAAAACTCAATGAGTGAACTTTCTAGACCTCGCGTAGGAAAGTCATTCACCTCAGAATCGGCCTAAACATGCAAGTTATCTACTGATGACAGATCAATAGCAAAGCCTATGCTTTGCCTTAACTAATAACATGAATGGTTATTTCACTTTCTCAAGCCATTAATAAGCAGATAAACAATTCTTATAACAATTCGCATACGTTTGAGGCAGAAATGAGAGCGTGCAATATCTTAAAAGTAGGCACCAATGCCATGCAACAAGCTAGATATAATCACATATCAATCTCATGCACTTTTTCATACATTTATATCCAGATTGTTATGACCTCTCAGGGCCATGGCCAACCTAAAGGTCGGCAGTCTTTCGACATAATTGAGCATCGTCTTGCCCCATCGAGCATGGTAACATCCCACGTAAATGCATCAAGACGGCATTCCATTAAGGAGCTTCGTTCCAAAATCTATCTGCGAACGGCATCCCGTTAACTTGGGGGGCATCCGAACTTAATCAAGTATCGTCCTACATAAACGCATCAGGATAGATCCACTACCCCACGTAAACGCATCAAGGTATTTAGATGAGCATATAGGCACACCATCACACAACTCATTTTATGCTATTCCCATTAGTCGATGCAAAATGTGTAATGCCCATATGATATGCCACAATAATTGCCACATGTCATCATACAATATCGCACTACTGCATCATTTAGACATGCCCACATCTCATCTCATCACACAATCTTGCGTGCATAACAATTGGTTATAACCTTCGAATGCCATACACACTTATCATTTCCCCTTCTAAGTGTCCCATAAGCTTGCACCATAATTCAATTAAGCAACTAATGAGGTATCTTACTATTAGAACTCAAAGCATATAACTCCTATTAAAGATAAGTCAAATTATTACATAAAGTTTATGTTATTATAATCACCTATCCGACGACTTATCTCATTAATATAACCAATCGCAGTCACATATCACAGGTCACATATCACCATATATTAATTTATCATATTAATATAATGTGTCATAACAACTAATCACATATTGCTTATCACATATAAATAATTTATCAAACATTGGAAGAGCTTATTGTGATAACCTCTCGGAAAAAGCATGATAACCTATCACAATAACCAATCGATAAAACATAATAACCTATAAGCAAGGCGTGATAGCCTATTGCGATAACCTATCGACAAAACATGATGACCTATTGGCAAAACGTGATAGTTTATCGCGATAACCTATCGATTTCCTTTGATAACTTATCGCTTAAACTCACTTATCACATCATCAAAGCATTATCTAACCTTAATCTAGTCCTAAACTAAGTCCTAAGTGCAATAACATCCCTAATCAAGGGCTAGAAAGCCACTCACATCCAAATCCAAGCTTAACAAGCGTTGGGGGAGAAGTGACAAGGCTGGATAGCAGGCTGAGGTGGCTAATCATGCTTCGAGTGGCTCACGGTGCGGGCTGGTTGATGGCTAGGTGACTACACGGTGGTTGGCAAGGCGGTGGACGGCCTCCGGGCTTCGTGAGGGACTAAATTGTGTGAAAAATGGAGAGAGTGAGTTGCGGTGAGGGGCTGAATAGTTCCCTCCTTGGTTCCAAAATTTAACACAATCACACGAATGTTGGTGCGGAATGGCGATTCAACAACGACGGGTGTGATGGATGGCGGCCAATGAAGTTTGGAGAGGAAGTAAGAGGAAAATAGCTTGCAATGGAGATGAAAATGAGGAAGGGTTGTTTGGCTAGCGTAAAAGGGAAAGAGAGAGATGGACAACGGTTCAAGAGAAAAAAGAGGGGGGAGAGAGAGAGAGATCTAGCCCATTAATGTTTGTACTACCTTAATCCCTTGAAATCCTCTCATCCACGCAAGGGAATGGCACTTGATGAAGAAAGATTTTAGCATTGAGGAGATATGCACATGGGTTAATAGGTTTAGGTTAGGCTAAGCTAGGCTTAGGCTAGGTTGTCCTCTTTAGTTTTTCCTCAAGCTTAGACCTACCCCTTCCCTTGGCCAATTCCACCTTTGCCCCTTGGTCTTTGTAAGGAGATTTGGGCATTATTCATGTACATGGGGGTAATTAATACAAAATTTTGTAGGGGCTAAAGTGGGCTTGGAGGCCATGACCCTCATGGACGCCCATTTCTTTGGGTGTGAGCCCATAAGGCTGCCCAACATGGGTGTGGGCCCTATTGGGCTGTCCTTCATGGGCATGGGCCCATTGGGCCCTCTCACTGACTTGGGACCATGTGGATCCTCGTTCGCAGCTTGTTTTCATTTTTCCTAAATTTCACGTTCCGCCAATAAAAAATCGCGTTTCCGCCTCCAAAGTAGCATTCTCGGTGTTTTCATGGTCTACTGATCCCCATTGTATCTTGCTTGAAGATTTGACACCATCGGAATCCCATTCTGAAGATCGAGGTCGAATTGAGGGTGCTACAGTTGTTTTACCTTTTGCCTCGCGTGTTTACAAGTGATATACGATAATATTTTCCCTGTTTTGGTTTTGTGGGTTTTGTGTTTCTTGCCCTTAGGAGCACCTTTGCTAGCTTAACCTATGAGTGCTCAAGCCACACATCCTGCTCTCTCTCCTTTGAATCTTACAAAGAATGAAAGGGAATTTCCTCCTCTCCAGCATGGTATCAAACGATCTAGGATTTCAAGTGGAGCGAACACTAATGGAATCTCATGCCGAGAATCCTTAGTGGAGCGACAAACTACATAACACCAAATGGAAACAACGTTAGAAGAGTCTAAGATTGAAGTCTCTAATGGTGAATTCATGATTGACCCACCAATTGGCTTTGAGGATGTTTCAGTTATCAAGACAAGTAAGGAAGAGAAGGAAATGTTACGTCGACCTTGGTGTTGGTCGCTAATTATAAAATTGTTGGGCTAAACGCTTGGCTACAACCTCCTTTACAAGAAGCTCTTGCAACTTTATTCCCCAAAAGGAGAGTTAGTGGTGACTGATTTAGGAAATAATTTCTTCATTGCTAAATTTTCCCTGGTGGAGGATTATCATTTCATACTGAGGGGAGGTCCAAGGATTATATTTGATCATTATTTGGCCATTCGAAGATGAGAATTTAACTTTGATCCCAATGATGTTAAGATTGGCCAGGTCACAACTTGGGTTAGATTTCCTATTATCTCCATTAAGTATTTTGATGACGCCTCTCTAATGTGGCTTGGTTTGTTAACCGGAAAGCCATTGCAAGCAGACTCTGTGACAATTTTAGCCACAAGGGGTAAATATGCTCATCTATGTATTGAAGTTGACTTAACACGCCCCTTAATACCTTTGGTTTTCCTTGATGGCAAACTAAGACGTGTGAAGTATGAAGGCATTCATTTGGTTTGCTTCAAATGTGGGTGTTATGGCCATGGTTCAGATAGATGTGCAACTATAAGAGTACAAGCACAATTAGAAACTACTCAGAATGCTTTATTGCCAAATTTCCTTGCTACCAATTTGACAAAACCTCATAAGGGTGATAGAGAGCCTCAACAAAAATTTGGCCCTTCGATAATTGTGCCAAAAACTCGAAAGTGTAGATGACAATAGGAGAAGGAAGTATTGGTTGATACTCGAAAGAAAGGTGGACATTTAGTTGTGCCGAGATCTCACTTCTCAGTATTACCCCAAGATAATGTAGGTGAGGATTTCCATAGTCCCCTTAGTAGGAGGTAAATGCTACAAAGGAGATGAACTTCTCTAAAGCCAAAGATAAGAAGAAATGCAGAGTTACAAAACCAAAACAACAAGGATTATTTATTGAAGAAGACTTTATGGCACAATCTCAACTCCACGAGCAAACTTATGGAGATGACCACGGTGCTTCACTTAAAGGACATAATCGGGATATCAAAAGCGCTTTTACTCGAAATAAGCCCAACTTGGCACCAAGCACCTTGTTGATTCCATATCTACCATCTTGAGGTCTCCCACTAACTGTGTTTCAAACACAGTGTTCTCCTTAAACTCCAATGTGCCCCCCCTTCTTTGAAGGATGATATTCTCTCTCTACGTAAGCTACCTGATGATTATGATAGTATGGGGGTATAAGTTTTTCTATTAATCCCGGTTTGTGAGAGGTGCTAGACATTTTTTATGGGATATTTCAATTGAAACTTAATAGAGAGCTTCCCACGGTGGACGATTTGATGCTAGAAGACTCTAGCTAGCTATCTCTTCTATCTTTCAAACATTCTTATTAAAATGCATTTGTTAATGTGGAATTGTCGAGGAGCTAGAAACAACAAGTTTCTAGCAGTTGCAATGGATTTGATTCGTGTACACAATATTTAGGTATTTATTGTTGTAGAACCGAGGGTAAGTGAAAACCAAGCTTCAAGATAAATTAAGAAGCTTGGCTTTACTAATCATATTCGCGCTGAGGCTCAAGGCTTTTTAGGAGAAATTTGGCCATTATGGCACGACACTTCCTTTACTATGGAAGTGGAATTGATTAACCCTCAATATATTCACGTCCAGCTTAGAAAGAGGGGCGATTGAATATGGTGGTTAATTGCTGTCCATGTCAAACCAGAAGAATTTACTAAGGTATGATTGAGAAGTCAGCTTGAGCAAATAGCCACTATAATAACAGATCCTTAGATGATCATAGGTGACTTCAATAACATTGTGTTTCTCAATAAAAAGAAAGGGGGGCATCAATCAGTATTATAAAATGCATTTGATTTGGAGAATAGATGGACATATGTTATTTCATTGATCTTGATTTTCATTATGAAATATACATGGTGGGGATCCAAATCAAATGGTTATAACCGGGTATTCAAGCGCCTTGATAGAGTACCGTGTAATATTTCCCAAAAATTGTTGTTTGTTGATGCGTACGAGTACTTCCATGAGTGCAATCCGACAATCATCCCCTCTTGGTTACTCTGTCTAGTGGGAGGACTCCTAAGTTGAATTGGCACTTTCGTTTTGAAGCAACTTGGTTAATGCATGCTTTCTTCAATGAATTTGCTCAAAGCCACTGGAAGGATGCATTGTCAATTGATGTTGCTCTGAACCAACTCCAGAATAACCTTAAGGAGTGGAACCAACACATTTTTGGTAATATTTTCACAAGAAAGAAGACTTTGATGGCAAGACTTGGACGCATACAAAAGGCACTGGAGGTATGTCCAAATCCTTTCTTAGTGAATCTCGAGGCAAAGTTACAAAAAGAGTTACTTGATGTATCAATTCAAGAGGAAATCCATTGAAAAAAAAATCAAGATATAAGTGGTTGCAGTTTGGGGTTAAAAACACTAATCTTTTTCACGCTACTACAATCATTTGATGTCGAAAGAATAAAACTGAGGCACCAAAAAATTCTAGTGGATAATGGATGTCTAATTAAGACGAGTTGAAAAGTATTGTGGTGAATTTTTATAGATATCTCTTTACGGAGAGTGACCCAACCCCATTCGTGCTTTCACAACCTCATGGCTTTCAAACCTTGAATTTTTTTGCAAGCTTTAAGACTAGCTAGAACCATTGACAAGGAAGAAGTCCACAAAGTACTTTTTGATATGGGTCCTTATAAAGCACTTGGACCGGACTGCTTCAAAACGATTTTCTTTCAACATCAATGGAATTTGATGAGCAACTCATTAACCAATTTTATTATTGATGCTTGGTCAGGAAATTATAACAAAACACTCCCAGTGCTGGTTCAGAAAGTGTAGCAATTGGAGACTATCAACAACTTTCGGCTAATTATTTGTGTAATGTCATCTAGTGATCATGAACTGATTAAAGAATGTTCTATCATAGCTTGTCTTGCCTAATCAAACTAGCTTTGTTCCTAGTAGACACATTCAGGATAATGTAAATGAGCAAATCCCAAGGGAAACAATGGCACATAATTCTGAAAATTGATTTGGAGAAAGCATATGATCGGCTGAAATGATCCTTCATTAAGGAAACTCTCCACTTGATAGGTATTTTAAACTCATTGGTTCAACTCATTATGAAATGCGTCACCTTTTTCTGTTTTGGTAGGAGAGGATCGTAAATATCTCATTTAATGTTTGTAGATGACCTATTATTATTGGTAGAAGCCTCAACAGAAAAAATGAATGTCATCATGGAGTGCTTGGACAATTTTTGTCAAAGATCGGGTTAGATTATTATTAAGGCTAAAACCAAACTTTTTTGCTCAAAGAATACTTCTCTAGGTTTGAAACGCAGCTTGAGTGATGTCTTCGACTTCATAATATATTCAAATCTAGGCAATATCTATGTGTGCCTTTGATTCAAGGAAGAACATCTTCAATGCATTTTTAACTGTTATTAGAGAAGACAACAAATAGACTTAGTGGATGGAAGTCGGTAGCTTGTTAATGGCATGTCACATCATGTTAGCTCAACCTGCAATCATGTCTGTACCGACCTATCAAATGCAATATTCTAAAGTCTTAACTCATGTTTGACCCCATTTGGTTAAGCATTTGGAAGGAGTTTTCGGGGCTCTAAAGGGGTTTGGTCAAATGTAAGTGATGTTTGGTTCAATTTTTTGAGGACTTTGGGAAGATGCGATTGCATTTCCAAGGGACTTTAAAGGCCTTTAAGGCCGCATTTGGGAATGGCATTTACAAAGGTCTTTAGGTGTTCAAAGGCCCTTAATGCAAAATTGTGGTGTTTGGCAAATTTCTTTTAAGTCCCATTGTGCAAATGCTAGGCTTTCACAATGCTGAAAGTCCAAGGCAGCAAGGGGGCTGCTTTGGCTTTCTAGCATTCTCGGCAAGCCCACAGACACTTTAAAAAAATCTTGTTTTTCCTTTGTTGCCCCCAAAATTTTATCAAAATTTCAAATTTGACCATTTGCAGATACAAACCCTAACATCTACGATTCTTTTCCACTTGAACATCGTTGTTCTCTTCCCATTACTCTTCTCAACTCTCTTCGATATCTTGCTCCAGATTCGGGGAAATCTGTTCCCTCTTTCGTCGGCTTACTGCTCGCCCTCGCTTGATCAGCACCCAATCCTCTGGTGCCCTCCCCTCGCTTCGGATTCCTCTCCACCCGCCTCAATCGTTCCCCTTGGAAGGTTTGGATCTTTGTGGTTTGCTATTGTTTGGTCTAGCTTTCTATTTCGCGATGGTGATGAATCATTTTCATTGAAAAGCGTTCTTTGTTTGATCTATCTGATATCTGGGTAGCCCCTGGTGGCCTCTCTCTCTCTATCCTCTTCTCCTTTTTATTCTTCTTCACTTTGTCACCTTCTTCTTGCAACCGTTGTAGCATGTCGTAGTAGGCAATAGCAGTTGCCATAGAATCAGGCTAAAAGGCGGAAAATTTCTGATGATGGCGGGTACATCTTGTCAGGCTGTAGTTTTCTTTTTCCCCTGCAAAATCAGGCAGAAATGAAAGGGCGTGGTAACAGCTCCGACCTCGTCTTAGATTGGTTGCTAGTGTGAATTTGGTGTGCTTCTCGGTTGGGATTTCTAGGTCCCAGTTCCTTTTTTTTTTTTTTCGATATAGATATAGTCGTAGCCATTGAACAATGGTCATCTGAATCAATGTAATTTCTGGAATTTTGTTAGTTCAATATGAACTCGAGATGAGATTTGGCGATTATATTATTTCTGTTGAAGTGGTATGGTCTCTTTGGTTTTCGTTTTTCTGTTTCAATTTTGCATTGAATTGGAATTCTATATGTTCGTGTTGCACATCCTGGTATCTAATTTATGCCTAAATTGAGTGGTACTATATAGGCAAAGATGTGATCTTTGATGTGCATTCCTAGAATTTAGTTAATTTTAAGTTCGGAATAGTTCTGAAGGATGAACGTATTCAATTTCTCATTGGAATGGACTATGCCTTCAAGAATTCCCAATTGATTCTTCTGTGTTACTCATAGTAGGACATTACTTTGGATGGGGTGGTTTTGATGAAAGAGAAGGCGTCAAGCTGATTACCCAGGGAAAAAGAGATGAAAGGAAAATAATGAATCAAGCGCACATCGTGTTTGGTAGGAGGGATTAGAAGGTTAATATGAATGAAATGTAATTCACTATGTCGCCACAATATCCCCGCCTTTTGAGAGATTTAAGATTTACGTCATAGCTTGGGACTGTTCTGGAAGAGGAGAATATTCATCTTACTTTTAATCCCTCTCCTTCACTATGGCAAACCCAACTAGGTATAGATGTTCATGGATCCAAATTTGGATTGTTTTTGTTGTTAGGTCTGTTGTTTCTGAAATTCCGATGATGATGGGTACATCTTATCGGGATGTAGTTTTCTTTTTCCCCTACAAAATTAGGCTAAAAGGCGGAAACTTTCCAACCGTTTAGAACTTTGATATTTGGCTGGAGAGATTGCTAGCGCCAATGGAAGTGGGTTTTAACATCATGCACGTGGTTTTTGAAATCGAACGAGAAATGATGCCGATTGAGCTGTTAGTGGTGTGCTTCAAAGATGTTTAGCAAATGACAAAGTTATGAATGAGCTAAACAATGATTGTGAATCTCATGCCAATATTGTGAGAATTATAGTCATGTAATTACTTTGCTTGATTTGCCTCTTCGTTTCTCTCTTTGCTTAGAGTCCAGGTGCTAAACTCTCTCTTTGCTCACAACCGAAGTGCTCTCCTCTTTCTTCGCTCGGAAGGCATTGGTCGTCCCACCTTGAATCCAGGTTCTTTCACTTCTATTCCTTTTGTTTCTGTTATTTTTCCACACTTACATATCCGGCTTGGTGTGCTCTTTCATGGGTTCATGTGAATTGGATTTTAATTAATCTGTAGTGCCTCTTGCTTTGGAATTGGGTCATAGTTAACATCATTTGTTTTCGTTTTTCAAATATGTTTGTGTTCATTTTGTTGGAAGATGGCAAATTCATCAAAGGAAAAAGGCATATTGGAGCTCTGAAGATGTAGAAACTTTTTTGTCGATTGTGCATTGAATAAATTGAAAAAGGTAATCGTCCTGTAAGCAACAAAAATGATGGATGGATAGTTATAATTAGCAAGTTTGAGGAGCTAAGAAGAAAAAAGTATAATAAAAATCAAATGAAGAGTAAGTGGGATAATTTAAAGGAAGAATGGAAAAAAATGGAAGCAATGGTTCAAAAGGAAACAAGATTAGGATGGGATTCAATGAAGAAAACCATTGATGCAAGCGATGAATGGTGGGAGAGAAAAATTTAGGTATTTTATATCTTTTTTTTGTTACTTTTTTTTTATAAGTTCATTTTTTATGATACAGCTCCTGAATTTTTTATTATTATAACAGGCCAATCCTAAGCTTAAAGTCTTTCGAATGAAAGGCATACCTCCGGATGTTAAAGTTTTGTAGAATCAAATGTTCTATGGTACAGTTGCTACTAGTAGTGTTATCTGGAATCCTGCATAAAATTTATGCAATAATGAGAATGTTGAGGCCACATAAGCCGATATTGGTGGTTGTGCAGGATCTACTGATGATACTTTAGAGCGTGATGTAGGTGAAACGATTGTCCAACTAAGCCAAAGTAAGAGCTCTAAAAGAGCGGTAAAAAGTTCAACGAAGCAAGCTCGAGGTAAGAGAGGAAAAAAATTAACTGGATCTGATAAGTTAGCCTTGTAAATTGACAGACTTTGTTCAGCTGTTGAAAGTAGGAGCAATGCAATATCGGTTGCAAGGGAGTTTGATCCTTACAAAGAAATTGTGCAAACATTGAAAGCCATACCTAAGATTAAGCAAGACAGAAAATTGTTATTCTTTGCACTCTCACATTTTGCTGAAAAGAAAGACAACATGTAGATTTTTATGAACTTGGATGACGATGAAGAAAAAGTCAAGTGGCTAAAGTATAAGTTGAAAAAGCATAGCAGTCGTCACTAGGATGCTAGTTACTTATTTGCTTTCTTTCATATTAATTTATATTGTAATGTGAGACCTATTTTCGATTGGTTATTTGCACTACTTATGAACACTTTTTCTAATTATGTTCTAATGTGAGACATATATTTTTAGTTTGTGTTCATTTGATTAGATGGAGTTTGCATATATTATGAATGATAATTATTCTATTGATGGATGATTATTCGTCACTTTTCTTACTGTTTTGTTACTTCAAACAGATATGGACGATTCTCTTGAAAGAGAAATCCATGAAAAAGATGATAAGGAATATTGGCAACTTGTGGGAATTACTCAAGCCGCAATCGCTTATCGGACAATATACAGTCACAAAAAAACCTTGTAGGACATCATCATATACAAGAAATGCATGGTTAGGAGAGTTGATAGGTGAAGATGCTAATCCAATAAGGCGCTATCAAATGTTTAGAATGGATAAGATTGTATTTTAATAATTTAATGCATGATTTAGTAACACGCTATGTTCTTGAAGGTACTAGGAATATTGATGTTATAGAAATGCTTAGAATATTTCTTCATATTTTAGGATATGATATAGGTAATAGGTCAACACGAGTGCTTTTAACGCTCTGGGGAAACCATAAGCATATATTTTAGCTTAGTATTAGATAAAGTATGTGAAATGGGAAAAATTTGATTCAACCAGCTAATTTGACAATTTAAGGATGTTCCAAAGAAGATCAAGAATAATTGAAGATTTTATCCATATTTTAAGGTATGTTTCGATTATACAATAGGAAAGAAGAACTAAATACAAATTTTCATCATATAATAATATTTGTGTTTTTGTTTTAGGATTACATTGGAGCTATTGATGGCATACATATCCTAGCGGTGATACTTACAAAAGATCAAATTCGTTTTATTGGTCGAAAAGGTACACCGACTCAAAATGTCTTAGCGGTGTGTAATTTTAACATGAAATTTATTTATGTTTGGGTTGGTTGGGAGGGACAAGTCCATGATACTCGTATTTTCTATGAAGCCCTAAAGAGACGTGACGTGCAATTTCCTCATCCTCCTCCAGGTTTGTTAATTAATGATTTTTGTATATTAATATGTACTAATATGGTCTATGTTGATTAAATTTACATTATCTTTGTGTAGGTAAATATTATTTAGTAGATGAATATCCAAATCTGAAGGGTTATTTGGGACCATACAAAGAAGTTAAATATCATTTGCCAGAATTTCAACAAGGCCTTGCCCCTGCAGGTTATCGAGAGGTATTCAATAAGGTCTTGCTCATTATTCGCTACGATCAGAAATTAAGTGAGCCTTTGATGTATTGAAGAACAAGTGGAAGATTCTAAAGTATATGCCAAGTTTTCTGTTTGAAAAGCAAGTAAAAATTGTTATAACAGCGATGGCTTTACATAATTATATACGTCGAAAGGCTGTCAATGACAGACATTTTGCAAGAGCGGATTTGGATTCAAATTATGGATATTCAGTTGATCTTGATAGTACAAATGATGAGGCTAGTACTTCAAATGATAATTTATTTTCAGACATGCCGCGTTTACGTGATCAAATAACAATGAGTTTGGTAAATACTTAAGGATGCTTGTAATTTTTAATGAAAATCTATTTCTTTCTTCGATGCCTATGTAACCATATTTATTATATGAAATTACTTTTTTATATTGAAAAAAAGTCAACATTGATGTATGTTTTTTACTTATGAATTTATTAATATATCTTTTTTACATTACACCTTAGTGCGAAAATATAAAAAAAGTCATTGTTTTTATTTTCAATTTTAAAAGAAGAAAAATTAAAAAAGCTTAAATTGGTCATGTCAAAGGACTTCCCAAACATGTGTTTACCAAACAGCATTCCCCCAAAATTGCTTCTCAAAGCACTTTTCAATTATAGTTTACAAAACAGTTTTTGCATTTCATCAAAACCCTTTAGACTAAAGGCCTTTGTATTTCCTTAAAGGCTTTTCCCAAAAACCTTTCCAAACACACCCTAAGGGAATGGAGGGGTAGATGTGCATTTGAGAAGTATCATTTTCGGAATGCTACTTCATTTGCTTAATGAAAATATGTCAGTTGCCCATTTTGTCCTCATTTATTAAGCAAATTCCGTTTTTGCCCTTTTCTAAACTTAAAACCCTAAAAGCCTCATCTTCTCTTCACTTATGTTCCTGTTGCCTCACACCTCCTTTTCTCTTATACTCTCATGCCTCTCTTTGCCTCACGACTGTTCGTGTCCGGCCCTCATGCTCACCACCCTTCACCTCTCTTCCTCACACTGTGATCTTCACGCCCACCACCCTCGAGCGCTCTTCGCCCTCGCACTCGCCTCTCTCTACAATTATGCAATTTAGTGTATTAATCTCATGGCATAAATTAATAGGTTGTTGAGATACAACCACTGGTTGGGGAAAACATGTGTAACATTTGAATACCATCCAACACTTTAGTCCTTAAAATTCCTTTTTTTTCTGACGTTGGTTTCCTTCTTTTATAGATTAAAAAGGATTTGTAAAAGCAGAAATCCTAGAACATTGGAAATGTAGAAGGATAGAATGAAAACAAAAAAGGAAAGAAAAAGCAAAACATCACAATACTATTGTCCATTTCAGGCAAGCAGATTAGTGACTTTTTCTTTGGTTTTCGCAGAAGGTCCCGAATTTGAGATATTGTTAAGGTTCCTTTTGAAATTGTTAATATGTGAGAGAGTTCATTGTTCATCTTTGTCTTTAGCATAACATTTTCCACTCTAGCATGAGCTGAGCTATTGGGAAGATATGTCTTTGAAATGAGTACTATGTAATATGTCTTTGAAAATCATCTCTTAAAAATGTCTGTTTCAACAAATCGGTTTGAGCATCAAAGTTTTTTTATTTTTTTTATTTTTATTTGATTACACTTCACGGGCATGCGAGTCGAAGGGACAAGATTTGTCAATTGAGTTAAACTAGTTATTTTCATGTAAAATCTATTTTATGTTCAGGGAGTTCTCTTTACATTTATTCTAGTCGAAGATCTATGTATGTACGATTGTTGTCGGGTTCATTTGATATTATTCGCAGGGAAAAAATAAATCATGAGTTATGAAAATTAGATTTCTCAAGAGTCAATATTATATAGTAGTCAACAATATCTTGATAAAGGAATTAGGTCATTTTTTGGAATAAAAATTTATTCAATTACTAAGCAAAATCGAAGGGATCTCATTACAGGGCTACACTTCTAAACCTTCAAGTGGGCTAGAATAGCCATGTGGAACTCTTCTATACATGATTTAGTGCCCTATAAATTATTTAGCATAGTATAAATGTAGTTGAATACACAATATACTTTACTCTTACATATCTTAGAGCTAAATAATCTAAGGTGATTGGAGCCTCCACATTTATGTCCATTGATAGTGGCCACTTTAGCTTCATAAAATTTATTTTGATAGATAGATGATTTTGACTCTACTAATTTCATGTTCTTTTAATTAATCTATGGCATATACAAACAATGAGGCTATACTGTTGTTTTTTTTTTTTTTTTTTTGCCTGACACCTAATACAATGTCATTTTGATTTGTGCTTTACTAGTTCACCTTGATTTGGTTTTAATCTAATTGCTTAATTTTTTTCTTTATTATTTCATGCTCATATTATTGGAATATGACAAGTTCAATAAAGGAAAAGGCATATTGGACCGATGAAGATGTGGAAATATTTTGTAAGTTGTGTGTTAAACAAATCGATAAGGAGAACGTCCTGCAACCAACGAGAGATAGGATTGACTGTCATAATTAATAAGTCCAAGGAGTTGAGGGGCAAAAAGTACGATAAAACTCAAATGAAGAGTGAGTGGAATAATCTTAAGGAAGACTGGAAAAGATCGAGGACATTGGTTTACAATGACACAGGACTAGGATGGGATCCAAAGAAAAAAACCATCAATGTGAGTGATGAATGGTAGGAGAGTAAAATCCAGGTGTTTATCATCTATTCTTTTACTTTTTGATTAGGTTCTCATTTTCAATTATACAACTTACTCAAATGCTTTTTATAATAGGCCAATTCTAAGGTTAAGGTTTTTAGGACGAAATACATACCTCCTGATCTTAAAGTGTTGCTAGATAGAATGTTCAGGGAGGTTGTTATTGGAGGAATCACTCGGAATCCTACATAAGGTTTATGTGTTAATGAGAATGTTGATGCCACACAACCTGATATTGATGATGGTCTAGGATCTACTGATGATAATTTGGAATGTCATGTGGGTCAAAATATTGATGGACCAATCAAACTCGGGCTCGTAGAAGAGTAACGTAGACTTCAATGAGGCAAACTCGAGGAAAGAAAGACAAGAATTTGAGTCCAGCACAATTGCTTGGAAGCCAAATTAACAAGCGTTGTTCCACTGTTGAAAGTAGGAGTGCTGCTGTTGTTGCATCTCGAGCATATGAGGGTATCGGTCCTTACAAGGACCTCATATCTATGTTGAATGCCATACTGGAGGTTGTGCAAGATGAAAAGCTATACTTTTTTGCAATAAAATATTTTAAGGAAATGACAGACAATAGACAGGTCTTCATGAGCTTGAATATTGATGCCCTGAGAGTCAAGTATCTCAAGTTTAAGATGGAAGAACCTGGTTATGACTAGGATGTTGTTATAACATCTTATTTGAATTCTTTAATATGCTATTTCATTTTTATATGTGAATTCTATTAAAATTATGTATCGACCTAATTTATATTGATGTTTTTAATGTAAGAATTGTTTCCAATTAAGGTTCTCTTTATGTAGTTGACTTTGCATATATATGTTGATTAATAATATTGTTTTTCTTAATGGATTGTCAAGATTATTAATTGTTTCTCTTATCCTAACTCTATATTTTTGTTACGTTAGGCAATTATGGATGATTTTCGAGAAAAGGAAATCGTGAACAAGAGGAAAATGAATTCTTGGATTTTCTCTCAATCGCTAATGCTTCAATTACTTATCAAGAAACGTACATTTGCAAACAACCTTCTATGACCTCATCATATATTGGTCATGCATGGATAAGAGAGTTGATGGTTGAATATACTAATCCAATAAGGTGCTATAATATGTTTAGAATGTTGAGGGATGTATTCAATAATTTAACACATGACTTAGTAATACGCTATGACCTTAAAGGATCTAAGAATACTAATGTTGCAGAAATGGTTGGAATGTTTCTTTTTATGTTGGGACATGGCATAGGTAATAGGGTAGCACAATAGTGTTTTCAATCTTTTGGAAAAACCATAAGTAGGCACTTTAGTTTAGTTTTAAATGAAGTATGTGATATGGGAAAAGATTTGATATAACCAATTGATCGACAATTTCGACAAGCTCCATAGAATATTAAGAAAGATCGAACATTTTATCCATCTTTTAAGGTAAGTTACGATTGTACAATAAAAATGAAAAACTAAATTTAAATCATGTAATATTTGTATTATTTGTTTTAGGATTGCATTTGAGCTATGTATGGTACACATATTCTAGCAGTGGTACCGATGTATGATCAGATTCGCTTTATTGGCCTACTCAAAATGTGTTGGCGGTACGTAATTTTAATATAGAATTTATTTATGTTTGTATCAGTTGGGAGGGACACGCTCATCATACTCGCATCTTCTATGATGCCATTGGAAGACGTGATACACAATTTCTCCATCCTCCTTCAAGTTTGTTAATTAATGGTTTATGTACATCCATATATATTTGTGTAAGTAAATATTATTCAGTAGATGCTGGATATACAAATCTCACGGGTTATTTAGGGCCATATAGAGAAGTTAGATATCATTTGTCAGAATTTCGACAATGTCCTACACCTACGGGTCATCGAGAAGTGTTCAACCATGCACATTCCTTACTTTGCTTAGAAATTGAACGAGTCTTTGGCGTATTAAAAATGAAGTAGAAGATTTTAACTACTACGCCAAGTCATCCTTATGAAAAGCAAGTGCAAATTGTCATAGTTACTATGGCTTTGTACATTTTTATAAGAAAAATGCCGTAACTGATACGGATTTTGAAATAATAGATTTTGATACCGAGTATGGATATTCAGTTGATCATGATATTGTAAATAAAGGGACAAGTGCTTCAAATGATAATGCATTCCCTGACATGGCACATTTACGTGATGAAATAATTATGAACTTGATAAATAATTAAGGAGGCTTGTAATATTTAACGATAACCTATTTATTTCTTTTGGACATATGTTGTCATGTTTATTATAATGAAATTATTCTATTCTTAATTGAGTTTGATGTGATTTTTTTATTTAAAAATTTATTAATATGTCTCTTATACATTACTCTCAACTTGAAAAATATATATAAAAGTTACAGTCATTGATTTTTGTTTTTGATTTTTTACAAATTAAAGTTGCAAAATTTTAAAATTGGCACATGAAAGGACTCTCCAAATGTATGTGTTTACCACACAGCATTTTTCCCAAGTTGCATCTCAAGGCATTTTTTCAATTTTAGTTTACTAACTAGTATTTGTATTTCACCAAACCCAAGGCCTTTGCATTTTCCCAAGGACATTCTCCCAAAGCCAAACCAAACGAGGCCTTTGCTGATAGATTGAAAAAGGTTGTCGTGCTCTTATTTGGGGTGATACCAAAGACAAACGTCACATACACCTTTTGAATTGGAAGACTATTTGTAAGCCTAAAAAATGTGGTGGTCTTGATCTTAGACCCCTTGATGTCACTGACCAAGGTTTCTTAATAAATAAATAAAAATGTTGTGGTCTTGGTCTTAGACCCCTTGATGTCACTAACCAAGGTTTCTTGATGAAACTAGCTTAGGGTTTTAAGACATAACCCCATTCTTTATGGTGATAAGTTTTGCATGCTAAAAATATTATTCACAGCAGAGAAATTTTGTTAGCGCTAAACCTAGTGATTCGATGTTATGGAACACAATTGTTAATGTATGGCCAACTTTAGAGGAAGCAGTATGGAGCTTGGAAAATGGAGAACCAGTATATTTTCAGAAAGACAGATGGACTCTAGGGTTGGAGCTACTCCTCAAAATAGTTACTCCCCACCTACATCTATCTGAGATGGACAAAAAAGTTTGTGAATGTGCCGAATGGGAAATGGAACTTTTCCATATTTCAAGGAATCATACCAAATGATGTAATTCTTAGAATTTGGGCTATCAAACTGCCGGTAACCTTTGATGGGAAACTTTATTCTATTGTGGAAAGGTAATAACAGTTGATCTTTCTCTATTAGGTCAGGATGTGAATTTATCAGAGGGATCAATAATCAAGAAACTGATAGGATATGGCCCCTTATATGAAATTTATAGGACCTCAACGTATTAGAACTTTCCTTTAACTAGTGGCACATAAACGTTTCTTAACCAATGAATTGAGAACATCTTGCAATTTGGGGGATAATCCTTATTGTCTGTGTTGTGAATCTTTAGTGGAAACAACGTTGTATGATCTATGAGATTGTCCAGTTGTTCGGAATGTATGGGTTCATCTTGTCCCATCACATTGTCTCAAAGAGTTCTTTTCAATGAATTTATTCAATTGAAATTCAACCTGGTTGATTACTGGAGATTTAAATCTCATTTTGATTGGAGTACTACTTTTGGTGTGAGTATATGGCTTTTTTGGCAATGGTGAAACAAGTCACTATTCCAGGAAAGTTTTGTTTTTATCTTCCAGCCTTGCAAAAATAATCCAATCACACGAAGGAAATCATAACTTTACCCATGATCAACTTGTCTAAAAGTGGATCACGCACATCTCCTGCTTTGGTTGCTTGGGAGTCTCTACCTCCGAGATGGATCAAATTGAATATAGATGGAGCATCTAAAGGTAATCCTAGATTTGCAGGGGCCGAAGGATTATTCCGAGATGAATGGGGTGATTGGCTTGGCCGTTTCACCTTATTTCTTGGAATCTGTTCATATGTACAAGCAGAACAATGGGCACTATGATTGGGACTTATCGTCACAAAGTAATGAGATTTCCTTAAGCTCATTATTGAGATGGACTCCAAGATTATTATAGAACTTGTTAACCAAGAGAGAATAGTGGGCAACACTGGACCGACACTTCTTGAAGATATCAGGAGACTATGGAGTTCTCATTTTGAGTTCAAAATTCGTCATATTTTTCAAGAAGGCAATCAACTTGTTGATATGCTTGCCAATGTTGGCATAGTGAAGCGTTTAGATATCGCATTCTACTTGTAGCCTCCTAGAGAATTAGTTCATGTTTTGTTTAGTGATAAAGTTGGGATTGCAGATTTTAAATGTTAATTTTTCTTAGTTTTGTACCTTATATTTACCAAAAACAAAAATTCAATGTCAAAATTGCAAGTCGTAATACGTGAATGAGGAAGTGAAAATTGTAAGTATTAAAGGAACGCTCTTGTTTTAAACTTGCATCGTTATAGTCCCCAAATATTATTAGTCTAAAGAAATAAGTATGTTCAAAACGAACTAACATGAAACTAATTATTATTTTTTTTTAAAAAACTCTTGCAAAAATTGTCGTATTGATGGTCATAGCACGTATTTGTGTTATGCAGTTTGCACATTTAAACTTTGTTTGTTTTGCGCAGAAAAATGATTTCAAAAATATTTTATAAAAAATAATCGCTTATACATTTATAGTTATTAGTCAAGAAAAAATATTTCATTATAAATATTTATGTCTAAATATATTTGTAGATGACGAAAATATTTTTTGTTGATTTATTTTTGTAAACAATACAAATAATCATTTTTATAAAAATATTTTTCAAATCATTCATTTCTACGATACAAATGGAGCCTTATGTATTTTGATTGAAGCCAATGATATTAAAATGGATGAATAAAATTGACTTATTAAGTGCCGTAAAAAGCTATGATTGAATTATTAAGCAAGTTACACACACACACACACACACACACACACACACACACACACACACACATATATATATATATATATATATATATATATCATTTCCAATGATAAGTAAATTGTTTACTTTTCGATTAGGGCTATCGATATGACACTAGTGGCCTATATGGTATAATTGCACAGAGCATTATTTGGCATTGCATATATTAACATTGCAACACCTTCGTGCGTGGCAACTTCCTAAGACTAATGTGACGAGATGATCAATATGAGGGCCTGGGTCGGACCCTTGTATTCTACTAAAATGTTAGCACTTGCATTAAGAATATACATAAAACCATGCTAGATAGATTGGTAGGCCTAGCTCGGGCACCCATATAACTCTTAGCCCTCGTCCAAGCCTGCCCCTTGGGGGCACGGGCATGTTCTATGGGAGCACGCCAAGCCCATGATAAGCTACTACAATTTTGCAGGTGATGTAGTTACGACGTGTTTGTTAAACACTTCATAATATTTACAGACGCTTCATTTTACAATTGAAATCGCTACGAAAAAAATCAGGGTGGAACAGGAATTTGACATTACTGGTTGTCTAAGCGTGAGGAGGTTGCCACGGACAATGAGGTCGTGGCTAGAAGCTTCGAGGATTGTCTAATGTTGAGATCTAGTAGGCTAGCTAGACAACGGTGCTTGCGACTCTAGCTCTTCATCCCCTATGGCCGTGAAACAAGGTAGAGTAGTGGAGTCCCGGCGATGGTTGAGTTTGTTCAATGTATAATGCTCCCAAGCGGCCGACGATAATGAATTTGCAATACTCCATGGCAGATTGTTCAATTACGGCCTTTTCCTTATGGGCTTTGGATACGCCCTCTTTTTCTAATGGGCCGTTCATGGGAGTCGAGGTCCAATAAATCAGGCTATACGGTAAATAGTAAAGGACCGAATATTTGATTAAGATTCAGGTGTCAAAATCCCTCTCAAATCCCTTAAACTATCCTTCGGTGCTCCTCTCCATCGCTCAGCTATTTTTTCTTTCAACTTTGGTTTCTCTAACCGACCAAAAAAAAAAAAGTTTGGTTTCTCTCTAATTTTCCAGACTTGATTTTATTTCACCTTTTTATTGTATCGATCTTTATTATTATTTCTTTTCTAACGTGGTATCACAAGATGATGTCATTATGTTCAAAGATTGAAACAGATTGTCAAGAAAAGACGCTTAAGATTAAAATAATTGAAATAGTCACGTGGCTTTGTTCATTTAAATTATTTAATGTCAAAATTACAAGTTTTAGGACATTAACGAAGGAAGTGCAAATTGTAAGTTTTAAAGGAAATCCCACCTTAACTTATGTTCCCAAAAAGACTATTAGTCTGAAGAAAAAAGTATGTTCAAAATGAACTGGCATAAAACTAAGTATTATTATTAGTAGGAAAAAAAAATTCTGGCGAACATTGTGGTATTAATGGTCATAGCACATGTTTGTCACGAGAGGTGACGTGTTATGTTGTTTGCACATTTAGCTTTTCTTTGTTTTGCGAAGAATAAATGATTTGAAAAATATTCTTAAAAATAATTACTTATATTATTTACAATTATTAGTCAAAGAAAAATATTTTCATCATTTATAACAATTTATGTATATTTTAATGAAAATATTTTTCAAATCATTCATTTTTGTTATATAAATAGAGCCTTATGTATTTCGAGCTAATCTCATTGATGTTCTAATGGATGAAGAAAATTGACTTATTAAGTGCCGTGAAAAGCTATGATTGAATTATAAAGCAAGTTATAGTCATATTGTCTTTTCTTTTCCTAATGATAAGTAAATAGTTTTCTTTTCTATTGCGAGTGTGGATATGACACTAAAACCTTGTATAGTATAACTGCAACTGAACTATGTTTAGTAATGCATATGTTAACATTGCAATACCTTAGGTTTTGTTTGGCAGTCGACATAAAATTCAAGATATAATAAAATTTATCCTATCATGTATTTAGTGTTTGCTGAATACATGATAAAGTTGGATATACGGCTACGTTTGGTCGTCCAGATTTCTAACCAAGATAAGACTAGATAGGATAGGATATGAAATCCTTGGATTTTTCTATATCCTATCAACTGTTTGGTGAATTGCAGTATTAAAGTTGGATATATTCACATCATATCATGTATAATTTTTTTTTAAAATATAAATAGCATACCATTGTAAATGAACCTAAAAGTTCATAAACGGAGATGATGAAAATCTCTCGTGACACTATTCTTTAATTTATTTTTATTTTATTTTTCCTCTTTTTAAAATTATTTTCTTTATTATTTTTTCCCCTTTCATCATTCTTTAATAAAAATTTATCAAATAGTAAATTGTACTAACATACCTAAAATACAAAAATACCTAAAATATATATAATAAATATAAATATATAATTTATAGATTGAATGTTTATTATAAGATAGAATTGAAGTTGAATATGTAAATTAAAATAAGATTAAATTAAAAAATAATTTTTAATTTCTTAAATTAGAATTCAAATATTATTTAATTCTAATTTAAGAAATTATTTTTTTTAATTTAATAAATTTGTTATTCGAGAAAATTAACTTTCCTATTATGGACATTATAAATCCTATCCACCTTTATCCCATCTCCTCCATGGGACAATTTTATCCAACTTATATCCCCCTTATATCCGACTTTATTCTATCTTGAGCAAGCACCAAACGTAAGATAGGATAAATCATATCATATCATGAATTTTAGGGAAAATCTCAAATAAGGACCCAAAGTGAGCCTATTTTCTCAAATAATGACCCGAAGTGACCGTTGTCCCAAATAAAGACCCGAAATGGCTAACAAGTCTCAAATAAGGACCTAAACTTGCCAGCCGGCCAAAATGTTCACCAGCTGATGAGAGTGTGACATTTTCGGTGGCCGGAATATGGGCAATTTTGTCCAAAAAAAATATAGATAGAAATTAACAAACCCTAAAAACCACCCCCCAAACTCTTAACGTTCTTTTGACCTAAAAAGAAAAACTCTTCATGTTCTCATGTTTTTCTTCTCTTGCTCTTCATCTTCTCCATTCTTTGTCCTCTCTCGCTTGGAGCACGGAAATTTTATGTTAATGGAACACGAATTGAAACACAACAAGGGTGCGCAGACAACGCTTCTTGGCTGGAGAAGAGTTTTTTTTTTTTTTTCAGAAATAGTTCTTTTCTATTTCTATTCCGGGAACAATTTCGAGTAAAAGAACGCGTTTGGTAACTACACAAAATTTCTACTCTTAGAATAGAAAAAGAATAAAAATGCGTTTGGTAACGCAACGGTTTCTTTTTATATTTATTCGTTTTTTATTCTTGCTCACGGCGGCAGGTGACGGCGGCGGCGGTGTTCAGCGTCCGGGGTCCGGTGGCGACTGGCGACCGGCGTCCGGCGCCCAGCAACCAATGTTCGGCGACCGGCGGTGTCCGGCGGCGTTCGACGGCGTCCGGTGGCCAGAGGCTTTTAACGGCGGCGATCGGCGGAAGCGGCCGGCAATCGGCGGTGGCTCCAGGCGGGTGGAGGTGACCGCTGTAAAAGAGAGGAATAAAAGAAAAATAAAAAAGAAAATTAGCTTATTTTTAGAAATTGTTCCCGGGAATGTAAATTTTTTTTTTGTTTCTCGTTTCTGCTCCAAATCTATTCTCGGGCTAACTTTCTATTCTAGGGAATAGAAAAAAAACTTGGCGTTACCAAATAGGTTTTTATTCTTTTTTTGTTCCAGGGAACAAAAGAACATAAATTGGGAGAAACAGAAATGTTACCACACGCAACCCAAGAAACCCATACATTTGTTTCTTCACATCTTCTTCGTTTGTTTTCTGTCTTCGTTTCTTTCCAACGAAGAAAACAAATCTTGAGTAAAGCCACCTTTTTGTTATCTAAAACTCGTGTGTAATACGAGAGCCTTGATTCTTCATTATCTTTTCCTATGTTCACCATACACTTTGATTCACATTCCCATTCAACCAAGGTCAGTTTCGTTCAAATGGTGAGAGAGAGAGAGAGAGAGAGAGAGAGAGGGAGGGAGGGAGGGATGGCACGTACCTTTGGAACTCAGGGAGATAGGGATCTTGCTCCATCCATAGAGAATTTGGGTTCTCCAAATGAGAGGGGACAAAGAACGTAAAAGATGAAGAGCGGAAGAAAAAGAACGTGAAGAGTTTGGGGGTTTTGTTTTTAGAGTTTGTTAATTTCTATCTATAATTTTCTAGGATAAAATTGCCCATATTCCGGCCACTGGAAATGTCACACGCTCGCTGGCCGGTGAACATTTTGGCCGGCCGATGGGTTTAGGTTCTTATTTGAGACTTGTTAGCCACTTTGGGTTCTTATTTGGAACAACGGTCACTTCGGGTCCTTATTCGAGAAAGTAGGCTCACTTTGAGTTCTTATTTGAGATTTTCCCTTAATTTTATCTTAACCGCCAAATGCAGCCTTAGGGAATACAGCTGGATAAAATGATCTCAAACGCAGCCTTAGGGAATATAGCTAGATAAAATGATCTCATGAGGATGGGATAAAGGCGGATAGGATTTTTAACATTTATAATATGAAACTTAATTTTCTTGTATAGCAAATTTCTTAAATATACAAAATTAAAATTATATTCCAATATAAATAATATTTGAATTGTAATATAAGAAGTTCAAAATAACAAAAAAATGACAATTCAGTTTTCTAATTAAATCTTATTTTTATTTATATATTCGAATTTTATTTTATTATATAATACAATTCAATATACAAATATAAATATCAATTTATATTTATCACATATTTTAGGTATATTAGTACAATTTATTATTTAATAAAATTTTATTAGAGAGTGACGGAAGGGGAATAAAGAAATAAAAAAGGAATTAATGAAAAAAAGGAAAAATAAAATAACAAAAGAAAATAAAAATAAAGTAGTAGGAGTGTCGCGAGGGATTTTTACCATCTCTATTTATAAAAATTTTAGTTTATTTATACTAATATGTTGTTTATACAAAACGATGTACATGATATGATGTAAATATGTCCAACTTTATTACTGTAATTATCAAATAGTAGATAGAATATAGCAAAATCTATGATTTCATATCCTATTTTATTCAACCCCATTTTTGTTAGAAATCCGAATGACCAAATATAACATATAACATAGTATGTGGCAACTTCTTAAAAGGCTAAGGTGACAAGAGGAGTTAATAAGAAGGACCGGGACTACCCCTCGAATTTGACTAAAATGTTAGCAAGCGCATCGAGAAATATATATAAACCATTCTGGATAGGTAGGCCTAGCTCGGGCCTAGCCCATATAACTACAAGCCCTTGCCCAAGCCTGGCTAAAAATGCATTTAGGCTCTTGTGGTGCAGGCATGTTCTATTGGGGTGCGCCAAGCCCATGATACTGTATTTAGCTGTCTAGCAATAACAAGATACTATAATTTTGTAGTTGATATAGTTATAATGTGTTTGTTAAACACTTCATAACATCTACAAACGCGTCATTTTATAGCCAAAAACCATTACGACAAATAAATCAGCTTCTCGTTAATACGAGTATTAGAGCAAAATCCAATCACAAAACATGGGGTTCTTCTTATTCAAGACCTGCCTTATCATATTCATAATTGGAGAGAATCAAAGTGGCTATTGCCATCGTTCATACCAAAAGACAAAAAACCCAGCTGAATTCATTTCCTTTTTAAAAAAATACCTATCATTACATGAAATAAATAAAAAAGAAGAAATAAAAATGGAAACCGCCTAAAAATGTGTGAAGCCTGGCAGGCAAATCCATTATCTTTTTTCCACGTAATCATCCGTTATTATTTTTTCCCCTTTCTGACCTCAACAAGAAAAAGGCAGGAAAGTGCTTCTTCCTGGTTCTGGTCGACGATCCTCTCTCTCTCTCTCTCTCTCTCTCTTCCCAGTTCCGGGCGAAGAAGAGCCTCCATAATCGCCGTCACCGAAACCCAGCAAGAATCCTCCGGCAGCGAGCCATCTCCACCGCCTCTCTTCCCCTCCGCAGCTCGTACGCTCGCGCGCGGGGGCGTGCGCGGGGGCCGTGCGTGTGCGTGGGCGTGGAATAGCGAGAAGGAGACTTGACGCGACGCGACGCGATCGACAGTGCTATCTGGCGGCGGCGGCGGCGACGGCGGCATGGCGATGCGGGAGCTCGCGACCGGCGCGGCCAACTGCGACCCCTCCGCCTCCTCCAACCCCTTGGGCGCTCTCGCCAACGCTCTCGTCGGCTCATCTTCCAAAACGCAGGTCCTTATCTCTCTCTCTCTTTCTCTCGCAATCGTGGCGCTTCGTGCTGTTTTGCTTGGTTGAACCGTAACGGCTTCGAGTAGATGAGCGGGAATTGGCCGCTTACGTGATCAATTCGGGTTGCCGATGGCACCACGAGGTCCTTTATCTCCTGTTTTTTTTTTTTTCTTATTCTGTCGATAGCGGAATTTCCCGGGTTTAGTCGCGGCAATTATGGCCGAGCCATTTGTTTTCTTGCGTCAGTTGTGGCTTTGAGCTTGTTAGGATGAATTGGCGGCTCTCGTCTCGCTCAATCGATTGCCGCTGGGGTTCCGGCGAGTGCCTGCTAGTGCTGAAGTGTTGTTGCGAGGCCCTTTATTGCTCTATCGGTCGGTTGAATTCTTGTGGACTTTTTGCGCATGTATTGGGATTGAGCCGTTTGAGATGAAAGTACTCTCTCATGATCGTGTTGATAACTTTTTTAGTGGGATTTAGCTTCTAAGTGATTGTGTGGATACAGTGGGAGGTAAAGTAGCTGTTGTGCTTCTGCTGCGGTAACTGTTTCTCTCGGGGACTGACTCAAGACTGGTTATTTGTCTCAATAGGAGAGGCTGAAGGAGATTCCTACGACAACTTCGGCAGCTGCAAGCCAGTTTTTTGCGCAGCCAGAGGATCGTCTGAGAGCGATTCCTGGCTCGGAATCTGATCAGTCTCTTTTGCCGGTCAATGCCCAGGTATTTTATTTTTGAAACATTTAAGAAATGAGGAAGCTTTCTGTCGAATATCTGGGCACTGATTAATTTCATTTGCTGGTGTCAGGGATCTGAATTCATCCGTCATTTTCATGCAGCGGAGCATGGTGCATTTGAGGGTGCTTGGAATGATATACAACAAGCTAATGTTCCTTCTGTTCCCCATGACTTGAGGGTTGGCATTAATCCTCAGCTTCAACCTACTTTAGATGGTGACTTTTTAATTTTCTCCATCTCTAGATTAATAATGCAGACATGCTGCATTTTTGTTATCTTATGTTGACTTCACTTTCATCCTTGTTCCAATTAAATTGGTCAATCTACTTTCCGTTCTGTTCACTGTTGCTAGAAACAGTGAATATGATCAAAAGAGAATTAGGTTTCCTACATCCATGTAAGTCATTGAATAATATTTGCTATGATAAAGTGGTGTATAGTAAATTGGAGGGAAGAAAACTAATGCTGCATTTGAATGCAATTCCTGTTTCATAATAACCGATTGTGTCTTGAAGAGAAAACTAAAGTCTTCAGAGAAGTTTGGCTATTTGGTATGTGAGGTACTGTTACTGCTCTCACAGTTGTAAACCATTGGTAATATGTGAGTGATTTATACTTCATATCTAAGCATGCATCCTTGCATAAAGTGAATTTTCATAAGTTAGGCTAGCTGATAATGGTGTAAGACCATCTAAAAAATGGTTATTTTGGGACCATCTGGATATTTAAATGCAGATAGATTATCTTGTGGAACTTCTACATACTATATGAAGATTAGATTGGACAGGCCGAGAAATGCTTATTACTATAGTGCTAAAGATTTTATCTTTGGCATTTTGGGGTGTTTATCTTGGAGTCTTAATCTCTCGATTATATTTCAGGGCCACCACAGAGGGTGTTGTCTGGCCTTCTGCACTCGTTTGTTGACAGTAGCCGTGGTGGTCTCCCTTTCCGTCCTGCCCAACTTCCGTTGTTAGGGTTGTCTGAGGGTGACAAGCGATGCATACGTGATCGCAGCACTATAATGGCACGGCACTTCTTTGCAGATAAGAGTGAAGATTTTATCAATGCGCAGGTATGTTCACTTTTCTATTGTTTAGATGCATTTGATTGTTATTATTAATTCTCAGTTGGTCGTGTCAAACATGTTTTCTCTGATAATATTCAACATGGGATTTCCATAAATAAATGGTCCCCTCATTGGTTTAGTCATTTGGCCCATCTTTGCCCCAAATGCACCTCGAGTATTGTATGCTGTCAATCTTTCTATTAATTTTTTATATCTTTCAAACTCTCTTTATAGATTCTAATGCATGATTTGCTGCCCTTCTTCATGACAAACTGTGTTGGCATTTCATCATTTCTCTTGCTTCGCCTCCTAAATTTGGTTTCACATGCATATTCTCTCCTTTTATTTTCTTTTTTGCTCGGCATTTACCATTTTCTTTTACTTTTCCCTCAATTTTAGGTGAACACACTCTTGCACTCCTTAGATATTGACAGTGATGTTCGTGGCAAGGCACCTCTGCCTGGGAGATTTCGCGAATTGGAGGATTATTGGAATGAGTCACAGGGTATGATGAAACCTGGCCCCCATGTTGGTGATGCATGGGCCTCAGAATTTAACCAACACAGTGGCGAGCTTGGTGGTCCCGATGCTTGGGTCAATTCTTTTGAGCAACAGCATGGTGCTAATGGTTGGGCTTCTGAGTTTGATCAGGCAAGGAATAATTTAACCTGTATTAAAGTCAAACTAGACTTCATAGATAATCTCGTCCTTGACCTAGGTGTTACATGCGAAAGCAATGGTTGTGCATTATTGAATATTTTTTTGCAGTATTTCAAAGCTCCAAGGAAACAAAATTCTGGACTCAAAACAAAATTAAGAAGGAAAATTATTCTGAACAGTGCTATCTCAATTTTTTTTCTGATAAAAGGATTAGGTTTTCATTCAGTATTAAATTTTAGTGCGGTTTTAGTTTAGCTAATGTGGATGACAAAGATCATCTTAACAAAACATGTCCGTGTATCTATTCCTTGTGCAGTTATGTATTTTGATCCAGAGGGATAAGTAGTCCATTAACCTAGCTGCATAATCCTTCTTTCTAAAAATTCATAATGAAAACTTGTTGTGGCTACAGCAATATTCTCAGCTAGCTACTGTTGATCAAATGAGGGGTGTCAACGTCCCTAATTTAGCAGCGATGGAGCAGACTCGAATGCTTGCTCACACATTAGCACAAAATGAAGATCCCAAGTTTCAGGTTCATAATGTTAATCTTGAATACTTAACTGGTGGCTTTATCTCTTCTTCATTTATGTTTTGGCATCATCGAGAATGTCATTTTTAATTGTGCGTTAGGTTAGGATGCAATCTGATTGGTAATGCTTCTCTTTTTTGTTATGGTGTTATCATGCTATTGCACAAACTATGAAGGCTTATAGCTAGTTGCATTGTCTTTTTGAGACTGAATTCACCTCAAAATTTTGAAATGAGTGTCTGAAAGCTGTTTCTGTATTAAGTAGAATTGGCTGATGCAGAAAATTTAGATCAGTGTCTTATGGCCTTTAGTTTAGAATGTCAACCTGTACCGTGTAAATAGTGATGCTGTGTATACAAAAGGTTTTACATGGACTCATATACTAAATGGGATGACAATAGAGGGCGCACTCATTGAATGCTTGTAAATGGACAATCATGTGCTCACCCTGTTAGTGAAGCTGACTTTCAGAGTGTTTGGAGCAGCCACCATTTTTATTTTATTTTTTTGATTGGCTCTTTAGTGGAAATGGAGTGAGATGAGACGTTGGATATGCATTCGTGTGGCCCTTGGAGTGAGAATGTGACTTTTGACTCCTTTGTGAATAAAATTTTATAAGACAGCTGCTGATTTTCTTCTTTGGTGGGCAAATGTTTCGACTTGCATCCAATGTGTGACCTGCTGTTATGAGGTGTTCAGCTATAAAACTTTCCTATCGCTGCAATTAACTTGAAAGTCAAAAGCTCAACTGACAGCTGCCGATTCTCTTCTTTGGTGGGCAAATGTTTCACCTTGCATATAATGTGTGACCTGTTGCTATGAGGTGTTCAGCTAACTTTGCTACTGCTGCAATTAACTCAAAAGTCAAAAGCTTAACTTTGAAAGAGCAAATTCAGGTCTTGTTAACTGGCAATGAATTTCAACGTTAGTCCTTGGGAAGCTTACATGGGTCTCATCCAAGTTATACTTTTCAGTTTGTTCCTCTGCTTCTGTTTCGAAGAGATGGTCACTTTGTACTTTCATTAGCCATAAAACTATAGCTGCTTGGGAGATATGATGTTATCCTAAGCACTACATTGTACCAGTGGCAACTTATAGTATAATTTCATGATATAGTCTGCCTATTCATTAGGGTGCTATGCATTAGATCTTTATCATACTATGAATGTTGTTAAAACTAGTTTACTTAGGTTTGTCTGGACGACTTTTACATTTTGTGGCTCCTATACTATGACTTTATTTAATTCATTTGAAAACTTTTTCATGATTGAGATGTTGATACGTAGATTTACATAAAATGTTTTCATAACTTTTTGGTCTTTGGGTGATTGTTTAAATGTTGTGGGAAGCAGGAAAGCCAAGAAAAGTAATTTGTGCTCCTATTGATGAAAAACAAACATGCTCTTTCTATTAGATGTTATGACAGTATTTTGGAAGTGTCCTTCCAAATGTATTGGCAAGCTCTCTTTAAATGCTAATATCTTCATGTCAATCCTTTTAAAATGAGTATTTATGTGGTAAATTTTTCGCTCAATTGAAATGTCAAACATCATTTTATGTTCTGCAGAACTCAAAGTTCCTTCAGTTTTTATCAAAGATGAGCCGTGGCGAACTTATCATTGATGATAATCAAGTAAAGCCTGCACCTGGGGACTGGGCATCAGAATTTCAGCAACAGCACCCAGCAGGTCCTTCTTGGGCTGATGAATATGTGAGTCACGATTGATTGAGTTTATGGGCAACCTTACTTTATCTTCTTATTCAATATAATCATTAGAGTTGGCGTACATTCACTGTTTCATGTTTTCTCAAGTGAAAACTGTTAAACAGAGCAAATGCGTGGGCGCAGTGCTCAAGCAACGGAATCTGAAGCATTTCGATTTAACATCAGTCCTATTACATACATCTTCTTCGGGAGGAAATTTTGTGCCATAATTTGGTTGACATACTAATGTTATAGGAAGCCTTTAATATGCAATATAGAATATCTCCAAAATGGTTAGGCTGCCTTCTTTATGAGACATCATTGCCTTATTCTAGTTCCTTTTTGACCTAGCTCCACCGTGGACCGGATCAATGGGCTAATGAATTTGCTGCTGAAAGAGAGACAAATGGAGCTCTAGATGATCAATGGGTCAATGAATTCTCCAAGTTGCATGTTAATGACTGGGCAGATGAATTTGGGAAGCAAGTTGCTGAGGGGACTTTGGGAGACAATACAGCTGATGACTGGGCAAATGCATACAACGAGTGAGTTAATTATGTTGTATGTGAAATTAGAGACCAAATTCAATCAATTTTAACTTCCTTAGGGTAAAGGTTGATAATTGAAACTAACAACTTGATATCTGTACATGCTAAATTACTTTTCCTTGCACAGTAGTTATTTCTTAGCAGCACATCTCTCAAAATCTTTAGCAGTATTGCCTAAATGCAATGCTTTGTGAAGGGAAAATTGCCTTTTGAAGTTGGATTGAAATGTAAATTTGATGTTTGCCTATTGACAATATGATACATGTGCTTGTTGAAGATATGCGTTAAAGGGAAAATGAAGTCACTGTCATCTATTGTTCTCTCCTTTGCTTTCTTAAATAATATGGTAATCTCACCATGTGGAGGCACCGTCTTCTGGAGAAGGAAGTGAATTGTTTAGCAGATAGTTACATGTCTTACTGATGCTGCTGTACCACTGATAAACTTGGGACAGAGGGAAAAGGCATTATCATAATATATTGACAAATTCCTGTAAAGAAAGTGTTTGGATTCCTGCATATCATGACAGCTAGTGAGCACTCTGAAATGTGTATCTCCTCTCCTAAGTTTTTCTTGTTCAGTTTATCCTTGAAGCAGTTTCAACAAAGATGTTAGTCTGACCACTTTCTTTGGGATTTTGCCTTCGTGTCTGAAATCTGAATGTTGCTTTTGTTTCCAGCAATTCTAGATAATGAGTGTCAAGTCTCTGAGATACTAGCGTGAAATTAACCATGTTTATGACTATTAAATGATTTTTTAACATAATTACCTATCGTAGTTCGTCCTCTTCATTTATGTCGTATCTTTCAGGTTCTGGAATGAGCAAAAGCAGCAGTCAGATGGTGCAAGGGGAGTGTATGTTTTCTCAGATATGAATCCATATGTTGGGCACCCTAATCCCTTAAAAGAAGGCCAAGACCTCTTCCGCAGAGGGCTTCTGAGTGAAGCAATTCTTGCTTTAGAGGCTGAAGTTCTTAAAAATCCTGATAATGCTGAAGGTTGGAGATTACTTGGCATAGCACATGCAGAGAATGATGATGATCAACAGGTTATTCAACTTACTGTATTTTAAAGTCATTAAGTGTGTTCTATGCTTAGGATGCTTCCTCAGGCAAATTAATTGTTGCTGCTTCGAACACATCTTTTTCCCAAGTTTCTTGTTCTATTGTAGACTCACAAGAAAGCTGCTATCTGCTTGTCAAACAACTCGTTGATCCCTTGTTCCCATTGGAGATTCTAAATTTTTAAGATGTACCCTCTTTAGTATGTTGTATAAGTGGATTTTTTTCTTGACTCTTACTGGTATTTTGAAGTACTTCAGGTTCAGTGCATTTTTGTAGTAATCAGTCACACCAACTTAATGATAGAGGGGCAATGAGCTGTTTTAACCCAAGTACTTCCAATTGTTTCATTCTACTTAATTCTGCCGTTGTCATCAGTCTTTCAGTGAGTGTATAGCTGAGAATCTTTAGCACGAGGAAATAGAGTTAACTGGCAATAACAAGTGGCCTGGGTGTTTTTAAATGAGCTATGCAACATATATTTAGTAGTTCATTAATGCCAATGTGCTTCAGCAGAGATCTTAAGTTGTTCCACTGAACCTCGTGGATTAACTTGAAACAAAATCAATGCAGGCTATTGCAGCAATGATGCGAGCTCAGGAGGCTGATCCAACGAATTTGGAAGTGCTCCTTTCCCTTGGTGTCAGTCACACAAATGGTAGGTGCAAAGTTAACAGCAAAAGTCACCGAACAATCCCATATGCTTTTTAATGCTAATTTTGGCGATGGCAGCATTCATCAGTTAATGAATTACATGATGGGACTCCACTTTCTTCCTTGTACTCAGTAGTGTAGACAGAGTTATTTGCAAGCTCCTTGAACTTGACTTATAAATCATCACTCAAATTTGTCTTATTCGATAATTAAGATTGGCTCTATAATTCTCCAGTTCAAGTCAAGTTTGACTTGATCGGCTCCTGTGCTTCTTCGAGTTGTTGAAAATCTATATATGTAGCGTGTTCACATGGTTAAGAAAATTGAAAATTAAACAATGTGGTTTTCAATTTTTTTTTCACTTTGATAATTTGAGTGCAAGCTTGAGCACATTTCAATTTGAGACTACAAGTTGATTCTAGATATTTGAATCAAGTTGAGTTTTGTGTTGATGGAGTTTTTCACTAGTTGAGGTTTTGTTTGAAAATTCTAATTCAATTGATCTGGAGTTGTCTCAAGTTCGAGAGTTAGAAGTTCTTTTCCATGGATCTCTCTTTTGGACAAGATCAAGAAGCAATAGAAGCATCGGATTATGAATGGTTCCTAATAATTGTAATTTTCTGTTGCAGAGCTAGAGCAGGCTTCTGCATTGAGATATTTATATGGATGGCTGCGTCATCATCCAAAGTATGGAGCGCTGGCATCTTCTGATATGCCCGAGTCTTTATATCATGCTGATGTAAGTGTCAGTACAAGATTCCTTACGGTTTGCATCCATTTACTCAAAATTTGGTGATCAAAATACGTGGAAAATTAAAAGCTTTCTATTTCACAAGCAGGTTTCTAGATTGTTTAATGATGCGGCACTAATGTCTCCTGAGGATGCTGATGTGCACATCGTACTCGGTGTACTTTATAACTTGTCGAGAGAATATGATAGAGCTATTGCCTCTTTCCAAACGGCATTGAAACTTAAGCCAAATGACTACTCACTTTGGAACAAACTTGGCGCAACACAAGCCAACAGTGTTCAGAGCGCTGATGCAATCTTGGCTTATCAAAAGGTGCGTTTTATATGACCATATATGGTGTTTGGATAATCACTTTTGGCTTGTGAGTGTCAATTGCGAGATGTGGGGAAATGGATCAAGCAAATTAGTGAGACGTGTATTGTTAAAATTTTCGTTGTAGTTAATGAATGTGGAGGAAACAATTCTTTCCATGTCTAACAGCTATATAGCTAATCTGTACTGCTACCAAAGAAATGTCACAGCCATGTTTCTTTTTTTGACATGGAAAGTCACCTAAGATGGATAATTCTGGGCCATGAAAGCCTGCTGATATCATGGACTAGATATGAGTCGAAGTTGGGTTGAATGGTCCAAACATGACTGTTTGCACTTGGGTTGTTTGCAGTTGAACTTGTGCTGTGCGCTTAATCTACATGCACTCTATTTCTTGACTACTACCGTAAATCCATGCAGTTTTTATGCGAACTGCATTTGCACACACCGTGGTCTATCCTAAGTTTGATGTGAATATGGAGTGAGTTCTCACTGTTTCTGTAGGTCATGGTAGTAACTCTTTTGAAGACCTTTTGCTTAACTTGTACTTCCTTTTCTATCTTAACTATGTACTTGTGTTCGTATGTCACTGTGCGAACACGCACTTCTTCCATGCGCTTGCTTGCTTACATATAGGAATTGAAAGGGTAGGTAACTAGATAACTTGAACTGTTAAGTATCAATGTCAATGTTATAACATCCTGATGAAAGTGGGCTGAAAAAAGACTCGGCAAGGTGCATTTGCTTCTTTGAGAGATCATCTATTGTTCCTCTGAGATAGAGTCACCAATTTATCTTAGCCTATTTCTTAACCTGGGATTGATTCTCTCGCTCTCTCACATATGTTCTCTGTGTTTGCAGGCTCTTGATTTGAAGCCTAATTATGTTCGAGCGTGGGCAAATATGGGGATTAGTTATGCCAACCAGGTAAACTCTAAACTATTTGATTGCATGTATTGCAAATTTGAGGGTGGAGAGAGGTTGAATTTGGAAACTCTTTTGGTCGTTCAAGCAACGATTTGCTGTTGGACCATGCATATTATTGCACTATGGCTAATTTCTTTGCTCAGAGAAGAACAGCCCCAATGTCTATGATGTCTGGGTAAAATCACGCAAAAACATTGTAATGCCGATGATAGTTTATTGTGTATTCCCTATTAGGGCCTGTTAGTTTATGTCTTTTAAATAGCAAATGGCAACTTTTTGCTTTCCCGTCAAAGTTTAAAATACTATATAGATTTAAAAAATTAAGAAAAAAATTATATGTGAATGTACGTGCCAACATTTGTATATTGCAAAAGTTTGAGGTACTTTGAGCTTTAGAGAAAGTCAAAGTGCATCCACCACAAGATTTAGTTGAAGCAATAAACAAAAATTATAAGTCTATCGAGACAAGTCAATGATCATTTGATTGTCCTCATTGCTAGAACTCATGAGACAAGGATACATGGGAAGAGATGGACATTCTCTAGAGTGGCAATTTGTATCTGGTCATCATATTCATGTTGACTATTCGTGTCGGGTCGTCATATTCATGTTGACTATTCGTGTCATTTCTTGTCATCACAAAGAGAGAGAGAGAGAGAGAGAGAGAGAGAGAGCGATGAACGTGTCAATTGATGTTAGTTTCAAGTTAAGTCCTGCCGTGTTGTGTCAGCTTTGGGTTTCCATTCCTCTCAGTAAATATGCATCATATTCAACTTGTTTTTCATGTCGTGTGGGGAAATGCTATAAAATACTTTCATGCATTTCTTTTGGTTGTGGCATGTAGTGACTGTCTACACTGCTCGCAAATAAACTTTTGGCACTAATGATCCATAAAATGTATGGAAAATTTTTGGCACTGTCTTTCATTACTTATGTTTTTTTCCCATTTAGGGCATGTATGAAGACTCTATCCGTTACTATGTCCGTGCACTTTCCATGAATCCTAAGGCAGACAATGCATGGCAATACTTAAGAATCTCGTTAAGGTATGACCTTGCCCAATGTAGAAGTTGGCTTCTGATAGCAGTATTTGTGCGGGCATATATAAAGATCTGCCTTTGTCCATGCTGTCTCCTTTGCAGCTCTGCTTCCAGGCACGATATGCTGAATGCTTGTGATTCGCGCAATTTGGACGTTCTGCAGAAGGAGTTCCCCCTATGATGATTTTATTGGTTCTGGAACTGTGGCTGAGTAATGGTTTGTCACAAGATATGGGTGTTGTGCTTTTTGGGAAACGTGAGTAATGACAGTTCTTCGCCAATAGTAGGACACTTCGGTGCATGGGTTCCGGTTGCTCTACCGGGAGAATGATGAGCTTTTGCTCCTGGCCAGAACCTGAAGAAATGGAAGCTCACTAGATTGGATTCTGCACACGGCGAGACTAGCTTCAAGTACCCGAGGCATTCACGCCCGCTATTGGTCCTTAGTTGCCCTTCAATGCATTGCATATTAGATGATCGGATCTAGAAAACTAATTTGTACCATGCTCTCCGGGAAATTCGGATGTTTGGATCCGAAATGACTAGATCCTTCTGAATTGCTCGGTAGTCATTACCACATAATAAAGTGTAGACGCCCAAGTGAGGTGGGAATATTTGCAGCATAGAGGAATGTGGACACCGGATATGCATTTGTATTAAGTCGAGGCATTTTTCCGTCGTGTTTATGGCCAGTCGCTGCACTTAGCTGACACTACTTTAGTTGAAAACGGTCCTTTTTTTTCCTACTTTGCGCAACTGCCAGACGGCTTAATGGGCTCGGGATAATTCAACTGAAAAACCACTTCCTTAAAAACCCTTCGAAATCACTCGTTAGTGTCATCTTTTGTAAGTTTGAAGCACTTCATAGACGCTTGTGCGCGCTGGTAATAGAAAATTCCTTGCTTACTTGCAGTGAGTTAATCGGCATACTGCACCTTGGAAGGTTCATGATCGTGATGCAAGGATTTGTAGCTTGCGAGGATGATGTCGAGCTGGGAACACACCCTCTCTCTCTATGTTTGTGAATGAAATGATATCTTCATGTGGGGTTAGGTTCATGTTGTCTGAGCGGAGAAATGGTACGATCCAACATAATAAATGCAATCCTGCCTCCTCTCCCTCCTTTTTCTTTTCTTTTCTTTTCACTTGACTTCTAGCGCACGGTCCCGTCCTCAGCATGTCCCACGACATCCTATTGCCCTATGCCCTACGATCCCTACGAAGAAATGGCATGGCTGACCGTCTGATTTGCGTGTTCTCTCTCCTTTAATTCCATACCCGGTTAACTTACGTCCCCATGAAACGTGAGATCAAGAGGTCAAAATCGCTTTACTTGGAGGAGCAGCTTGTGTACCTAGCTTCATATCGGTGTATTCTCGACTTTGAGAATCTTGATGGGCCTATCGTAATATGTTCACCGACATCGGACGGTGTTAAATAGTCATGCTTAAAATTTATTTATTTGAAGGAAAACTGTTTCTTCATTATTTTCCGATTTCTCGATGTTTGAATAATGAAAAATTAATCGATTTAAAAACTTTTTTTATGGATTAAAAACAATAATTCTAGATTGGGTGGAAACAACTTTCACTTCTTATAAAAAGGAAATCATTTTCCCTCAACTACTAAACGAATGAAAATTAATTTTGAAAATGACTTTTATGAAAATATTTTCATTTTTCATAAATTTTTCAATAAAAAACAGATATTTAGATCGAATATTTTGTGCGGATGAGAAATTGTTATGAATAAGGATAATATTATCAGGCTCGTCGATCAACTATTCACGTTCTTTTTGTTTACCCAAATAATATATGTGTTCCGAACAAATGATAATAATAATAAATAGTGTATGTGATGTACATTCACATGTTAGTCGATAATAGTGTCTGAAAATGAGAATCCTGCTTCCAGACAGTACCCCCATTATTTATTGCAGCAAATCTGGACTGTCGCTCTCCACCTGATCCTCGTCCCCTCCACAGCACCCTTGGGTCCAAACCCCTTCACTTCTCTCTCTCTCTCTCTCTCTCTCTCTCCCCCCCACCCACGCGGTGAACAAAGAATCAGGGAAGCACCAGGAAACCCTTGATGCCACACAGCTTGGAATGATGGGTTAAGGATCCTACTCACCCAAAAGAATCTATTGAGATCATCTTGCTTTTAAAACAAAATAAAATTCTCTTCTTGTTAATCAAGATCAATCGCAATGATTGGATATAGCGGGTTCATGGAAAATTCATATGCATGTGTCCATGTCCTAGGTGAATATTTGGGACATGCGGCTATTCGGGATGAGACATGCATTCCACGTGCAAGTCAGGAGCATCATCCAATCCTTCGGCTGCTAATCAGAATGATCCATTCGCTCTAAAATAAGCACAAGGACTCATTCCAGAATCTGCCCATCATCATTCTAGCGTGGATAGTTTGGTCATGAAATGTTTTTTTTTTTTTTTTTGGTAAAAATTTGGTCATGAAATGTTGATACTTGGAAACTCCAAGAAACAGTGCTTAGTGCACGGTGGCCTTCAAAGAGAGGCCTAGCAAACAGTGGGGTGTGCTGGGTAGGCTGATACTTCACCCAGATGACTTTTGCCATTGACCAGAAATATGCATCAAGCAGAGATGCTCTTGCTGAGGGTTTGGGATTTGATATTTTTGGATATTGATTTCCGGGTTTTTTTGGGTTAGGCAGAGATTTCATTTCATTGCTGAAATGTCTCATTGATTGGGTGACGTTACAGTAGCCTCCATCTGCAGTAAGGGTTAACCATCTTTTTTTTCTCTTAATCCATCAATCAGTCAATCAATCAATCTTCGGTACTTTTCTCCAAGTGATACGTGGTTATCCAATATTTTAAAAGTAACCCTTTTTCCTTAATTTCTTTCTCCTTCAACTAACCAAATTAAACTTCTGACCCAAAAAGAAAATGTTAATAAATTAAAGTGTCATTAGTCGTGCATCGCATCCTGGAATAGTGCTTTGGCAATTAGATACTGTTGATGGGAAAAATAAAATAAAAACCAACATGCATGTCAGCTGGGGAGTGAAAAGATTTGAACATCTCTCTGCTATCTTATCAGTATTGACTAGTGGGTTGACTTATGGTGATACTTGATTGATGCTTCTCTCTCTCTCTCTCTCTCTCTCTTTCTCTCTGTGTGCAAGTGGACCCGTGGAAGCTAAAAAGCTTTTTCGGAACTGCACGTAGTGATTAGTCTCTAATGGTGCTAATTTTGACAATTCTCCCTATAAGGAGGACCCAAGTGTGTGACGTCAGCAATACATGCCGCTCCCTGGAGACATCAAGAGCATTATTGAAGGAGCTGGTCACGACTTGCTGTGTGTGACATCACACGGGACATCTGATATAGTTGAACAGCAGGAATGCCTGACCATTCAAATATCCTTGATTATTATAGTTCCTTCAAGAATGCAATTCTAAATCCAAGCGTTAATACAAAACGTGGTATGAGTTTTCTGTAATTGTTTTTGTTTATTGGAGGGATTAGGCATTTGAAAACTCTAGATATAGATTTAGATCTCGTTTCGCTCGCGTTTCTTGATTTCGCTTGTTGATTTTCTTTTTTCATTTTTGGGGCCATTCGAGGATTGCATTGATCGCTTGTTCTAGCTTTGCAGTTTAAATGGAGAGATTGGGAAAGAAATGCTATATTTTCTTCCATCATTGTTAGTGGATATCTTCTTTTGATCATAATTCTAATTGATGGGAGCCAAGTCATCGACATCACTACATGCAGATATAACTAAATATCATTATAAATGATAGACATGTATGTAATCCGTTAATCATAAGAGTGATCTCCAATTAAGAATGGAGAAAAATATGACCTTATGAAAATCTACTTGGTAAGGTGTAGTCCACCATCACCACACCACCATATGTATGATTGCTTTCGTCTGTCAATAAATATTAGTCCATTCAGGAGCACATCTCATCTTGAGTGTATGTCTAAAGTGGAGCTGAACTTCAATGCTCATGGGCACACGACAGAGAAAGGAAGAATAATTTAGATAGGGAGAACGCCCATAGTAACAAATCTCAAGATAGAGCAATACACAATCAGGGCATATATTATATGAAGAGCGTGCCCACAAAACATCCACAATTAGTATATGTTAATACACATAAGAGGAATATCCCAAGGCCTGCTTTTCTGAAGCAACGCTGAATGATTGAGGAAGCCCCAAAGAAAAGTTTAATCGCTTGTAGCGGATCAAAACACTTGACAGATACCCCAGTTTGTGTCCCCATGCTCACCACTGAAATATTTATGTTGACTTGCCGACTTGGGGGGACAAAAGGTGCGCCAATTACTCATCAGTGCCCGCAAAAGATTCAAACCTAAGCTGGTGGGGTTCTTCTCAAGAGTACACAAAGGTCAAAAAGGTCAACACCTTGAGTCAGCTAGGGATGGTTGCTGCGTTCATTTTTAAGTCAATGGGTGCACCAGATTCGGATGGATTTCGTCTTTAAAGAAATGACCCTTCGAATCTTTTCCTTTTCGCAAATGATGTTGAGATCAAAGGCATGTGTCCACATTTCGATGCTAATTGAATAATTGCAAATATACACATACCTATTGATCTCGAGACTGTGTTTGGATACAAGAAAAATCCTGCCTATCTATGTACCGTATGAAAATTTGAGAATGTATATTGTGCGAATCTAGTTCGTCTCGTTGTTGGCGCCCAAAAGAGAGAAGCCGATTTCGTGATTAACACAGGATAGACAGTTAGTCACCGCAGTGAAAAACGTGGTGGGGGTCAATCTGAATTTTGAAAAATGTATTGAACTCTGATAGTTATATACCAAACCGATCTCATTTATAACAGCGAAGATGCAAAAGCTAGCTACCTACTCTAGATCTACTGGAAGTAAGGAGTGTCTCGCCATGCGACAGAAGACAGAAGTGTTTTTTTTTTCTCTGCCTTCCCTTTTCACGTACAAACCATCTTATCAATGTCAGGGAGTGAACAGAAGGTTTTGAGAAGTGTTTTCAACATCTAATTCATACACGCAAACCCTCATTTCGTTTTTCACCGCTCCCTTTGTAGCAAGGATCAGAGCTCCCTTCTCTCTTTCAATAAAGTTCCGATCTCCGAGCGGGTCAAGGGGATGTTCCCTGGTTTCTTTCCTGTGTGGGTGCATGTTTCTGATGCTGTTCACTTTCTGGTTATGGCGAAACTTGGGAAGTAAGAGTAAGCCCACAATTACTAGAAAATAGGAGGAATCAAGCTATTAATATATGAAAGGATAGATTCCTTTCTTTCAATGATCAACTAAGATGAGTAAGTCACCAACCCCTCTTAGGCATTGACAGTGGCACACGTTAAGAGTCTATTTGTTTAGACATAAGAATAAGCCAAACAGAAAATGTTTTTGTTACCCCAAAAGTCTAAAATATAATTCGGATTTCAAAAAATTATGAAAAAAAATTATATAGGGATCTAACGTATCAATCTGTGAGCATTGTCAAAGTTTTGGGAGTTCGGGATATTTTCTTTCTTTGCAAATTTTATGAATGAATGAAATGCTTGATGCTTATGAACTCAAAAGAGAACCCATGTAAACATTGATATGGAAAGAAAATGATCCGAATATAATGCTAGATAGTTTAAGACTGGCATTTACAAAATTGACATTTATGTGTCGAATATCTTGCATCAACTAATATTTTTATATTGTAGACCGGTCTTAATATACATAGCACTTCTTGAAATAATTATACTGTTTAGATTGATTTTATCATGAACACCGAAAAAAGTGGGTTTTGAGTTGTGACTTGTCTATTGTGATTATAGTATGTTGTCTTTTAATCCGACAATGATGGTACCTACAACCAAAAGGAGCTGATCACAACAAGAATGGTCTCGCTACTTAGCTACTCAAACTCGTTTAGGTCAAGGTCAATGACTCTGAGTTAATCCTTATTGAGTTTGACTCTGTAGCTCAGATATCATGCCTCGAATGGAGTTCAAGCTTCTATTACTACTCATCTTGCGCAAACTTTTTTTGCTAATTTGCATTTCTTTGTACTAAAGAAGTACTCAAGTTATTTTTAATTAGATCGCCATTTGAACAACTACACAAACTCAAATCCAAGTTCAAGTTCAAGTAAAGGTTATATAACAATTTTGGGTGCTTCAAAAAAACTCGAGTTGGTTCAAGCTCGAACATGTCAATCACTACATGCAATCAATGCTGCAACGAAGAAAAATCTAAGATCGACCGAATTAGATTTTCTCTGGAAGTCTACAAATCAAGCAAGTTTGAACCTTAGCGAATGATGCACAGTATAATCAATCCATATGGAATCGACCCATCTCTGTCATACCCTAAATGTATCTAATTATAATGAATTCAGAGAGAGAGAGAGAGAGAGAGAGAGAGAGGGGGGGGGGGGATATATTTAGAAAAGGATGTTGAAGAGTGGGATTTGCTCTAAAGCCATAAGCAAGAGACAAAGCCTAGGAATCAATAAATAAATAATGAAGTGGAGGTGGTCCTAGAAAAACCGCAGGACCCGAGAGATACCAAAGCACAAGTGTGCTTCAAAAAGGTTGCAGGGTCCTAGGGGAGGCAAAGGGTGGGCAGTGGTAGCCTCTATTTTGACAACTTTCATGGTTTTGTTGAGGGGGACACAGGGCATAAATTAGGGATTGTTTGGTTCCTAATAATAATTTGAATAGTATATTGCCATGCCCCCTTCAATCTCAAAAAGACAAGTGCAAACATAACAGTTGATATCACACGGTTGTTTGGTCTTCCCTCAGAACAAGAACCCTCATGCAAACTCAGCCATCACTCTCGCCACTCTTTCTCAGAAGGCCAGAACCCCATGCGACGCTAGATATATTAACATAATTCTGAAAATTTAATATGCTAACCAATTTGGCAAGCTGTAGGAGGGGTCTATAAATAAACGGGTCATATTTCATGCTTTGTAAAAGTCTATCATAACTATTGCGTATGCTAAGTTCTAAAATCAAACTCAACATTTCTAATCGTACTCAAATTGATATATTTATAAGAGAGAGAGACTTAAGAGAGATGGGCAGCGAAAGAAAGAGACCAAAGAATTTCAGCTGACAAGAATGGCACATTTTCATGAAAAGGAAGGTAGTCACCGTCATCACATCGATTGTGATTTAATTAATGGAAAGAGAGATCTGGAGATAAGACTTTTGATTAATAATAAACAGAGCACATCATCATCATCATCATCATCATCTAAAGAAAAGGAGGCATCATTCAGCATTAAGAAATTTCGATGGAAGGGAAAAAAGGTCACTCCATAGCATACCGACGACAACAGTGCAAAGAAAAGCACAAACACAAAAACTGTCTAGAAGATTAATGGTGCTTCAACCATTCAAAATCGGCTACTTCCTTTTAATCGCATAAAATAAAAATATGCTCCACAACAGTGGCCACCAAAGTGGGGTTCGTACATTACACTCCTAATTTAACAATTGATAGAACAAAACAAAACAAAGAAAAAATTGTCAGAGAGAGAGAGAGAGAGAGCGAGAGAGAGGATTAGTGGCCAAATATAATAGGTGAACAAGTATATTAGTACACTAAAACTATAAAAATCACATATAAGAATGAGTTTTTCAGTTCTTCAAGATAAAAAAAAAGGGGAAAGAACCGGCTGATCAATCGAAGCTTGCGCATGGCGGTGCAGCGAGGACGTTCACGTTGAGCTAGCTGGTCGATCTGATGACTTCGTGTCGCGATCCTCGCTTCTTCTTCTCACAGAAACTTCTCATGCAACTAACAACCCCAACCATGCATGCAAAATCTTGCTTTAGGTCAGGTTTCGCGTATGGTAGATCAAATTGAGACTAAGCTGAAGTTAGCTTCTACTCTTCTTTTTCCTAGTTCTAAAGAGGTTCTTGATTCATGCAGGTACAACCTTTCCAGATCAGCTAAAGCCCTCATCCTTTTCTTTTGCTTCTCTGGGCTGTCTATTTTCTGGGGTTGAGCTAGCTTGAGCCTAAAGCCTCTCTAAAACTGTAATATACAAGACAAAAAGAAAGAGAGCAAAGGGGGGTTATAATTATATGAAGGTTTTTATGAGTAATTGATATATGTTCTGAATTGGCGAGTGAGTGATCATCAGCGCCAAGAAGAGACACTGAAGAGGGCTCTACTTTGCCACCCAAGAAATGCAGAACCGTTCTTGATCTGCAGCTGATAACCCTCGGATGGGTAATGGAGCCTCAAGAGCAGCTTGGCCTGAGACAGAGCGAAGGGGCTCAAGGGCACGTTCACGAAGCCGGAGCTCCGGAGCAGGACCTCCCAGGACTCAAACCTCTCGTGCCTCTCCCGCCTCCCCTCGCCTTCGTCCCCGATGATGTCCGCTATCTCGCGCCCAAACCACGCCTGCTCCAGCGCCAGCCGCTCCCGGCTGCTCGGCGGCAGCGTCGCTTCAAGCGAATCGAACACCGCTGTGTAGTGGTCGAGCGCCTCCACAAACCGTTGCAGGAACATCGGGTGGTTGTGGCTCGCCTCCCGCTCCGCCACCGTCACCACCCTCGGCCTCAGAGCCTTGATCTTCCTAAGGAAGATGGATAGTTCGCGCGCGTCGTCCTTAAGGAGTCGGTGCAGGCACAAGACGCAGTTCACGGCAAGGGCCTCGTCAGGGAGGGTCGAGATCTCCGATGGGAACGCCGCGTGGAGGGCGACCGAAAGGGCGTCGTGTGGGAGCAGGAGGGGGCAGAATTGGAACTCAAGCCCCAGGGACTGGGCGAACGTGGAGAGCCGGTCGCCCGTGCGATGAAGGGCCTCCAGGTCGTGGCCCGCCCCAGTGATTCGTAGCGTCGGAGGGAGAAGTAGAGCATTTTTGTCGTTAGTGCTTGATCGCTCCACAATGGCCTGCATCAATGGAGGCCATTGGACTCCATGCATGATGTCCAAGTCCACTATGTGGACGGCTCGCTGTCCATCGATGGCCTCCAAGATCGCTTGGTTCGCCGTCAGGTGGCTGAACCGGATGAAGGGCGTGACCTGGTTTAAAGTTAGGTAGCACGATTGCAGAGCGCTCGGGTCCGATCCCTGGCCGGGCCTAACGGCGGAATCCACACCGAATCCAAAGACAGTACTGCTGTTGCTCCTGTAAGGGAAAAGGAGGGAACTGCGGTTGGGAGGCGCGGCGGCGGCCACAGCGGAGCGGTGGAGGCGGATGGAGAGGGCGCGGGAGAACTGATGGACGAGCCGCTCGGTGGAGTCACCGTAGGGGGAGGAGTTGGTGGAGAGGATGGAGATGAGGCGGTGTGCAGGGGCGAAGTTGGAGAGGGAGAGGAGCTCCGCGCAGGTGACGAGCAACTGGCGGGTGTTAATGACAGAGGACGACGACAACGTGGACGGCGGCGTAGGGAATGAAGATGGAGAGGGGAGAGCAGGTGGAGCGTGGTGGTGGGGAATGAGGTGGTGGTAGTGAAACTGGTGATGCTGCAGATCTGAGGGTGAGTGTGAGTGATGGTGATGATGATGATGATGGTGGTCTTGTTCCTCTTCTTCATGGGAATTATTAGAGCTGAAAGAACCCAACATAATTCCTAGGCTACATATGCTAGTTGGCTACTAGCACCACTCATGGATTTATAGATACGTCTCGAGTTAGGGTTTTAGCTAGAGAGAGAGGGGGGGTAAAAATGAGGAGAATTGGGTTTCTCTTTCTTGGCAATTTCTCTCAGGTGATTTTTTTTCCCTTTGGCTCGAAGAAATACATGGAGCTGATGGAGGAGGAGGAGGGAGGGGTTGGCGTGGTCACAGGACATGTGGTGAACCCGCCACACACCAAGGGCATCAGAAGCAGAGAGAGAGAGAGAGAGAGAGAGAGAGAGAGCTTAGAAGGAGTCAGTAATGGCAGCGCTCTGGATGTTCCTCTTCTCTCCCAACCCCAGCAAACAGCAACAAAAGAAGCTTGTTCCTATTTAAATATACTTTTCCCTTTCACATTATACGCTTTATATTATATGCTGATCTGAGACAGGCAATTAATGCAAGCCGGTGTGCTCGCTCAAAAGGCTTATGTGGACTAACCTAAGTGAATCGACTGTTTTCTTTTCTTAAAAGTGTTGACAGTAGTAAAATAAAGACCAGATACGAATATTAAATGCTCATACTTTTTTTATCTTGTGCCAACATTCTTACTCACCATGAGGGTTTGTGGTTGGGTTTATCTCACGTCGGTTATGAAAGAGACAAGTGATCAATTTATAAATGTGAGAATTTTTTTTATCCTTTGAGCTAACTTTTGGGATGAAAGAAATCAAAAATTTGACTTTACAAAGTAATTTTTATTTGTTAAACATATTTATGTTTTCAATGTCATTTGATAGCAAATTGGGTCATATGAATAATAGACATGGTATGCAGCAGTTTATATATCTGCTGCACCTCATGACTTCTTTTTTGTCGAAATAACATTTCATCCAATTCCACTTAAATACAAGAGAGAAACATCGTTATTTAACTATAAATTAAGACAAATCTTAGACAACTTCAAAACAAAACAAGTTCCAGAATGGCAAGATGAATCATTAGAACAATGTTAGGAGTCATCCGCTCAAAGAGCAAATTTATAACTTCTTCAAATCAAAATTGGTAGCTGATTGTGGAATCCATCTTTACAAATGAGGACACACCAAAATATCCATCTACTAATATGATTTTGCCACTAGCCTCTTTTTCGAATCATCAAATTTTCATTGCAAGTCCCAATAAGTGGTATCACAGTGGATAGTTAATTGATTGAGTTTTTAGCTTTTATCAATGTTTAGAACAAATCTCAAGGAAGAAAATTTTGTAGATCTGTTAGATTTTGCGTGTTTGTAGTCGTGGAGATATCATGATAAAACAACGACTCTTGATGAATTAGAATATCATATGTCATGTGCCTCACAGAGATATTACTATGGGGATATGTTGGTGCAATTATGTACCTATTATGCCTTAGAGGGAGTTGGAGGCTCATAGAAAGAGTAATTCAGGTATACATGCGAGGATGCCACACATGAATAGAGTCAACGTGGGATAATTTATGTAGTGTGAAACATATAATATACGCTATTGAGTACTCATAAAGTAATGGCTAGTTAAATTGGACAAGCCAAATGCTTTCTTAATGTCTTGAGAATTAGGCTCTCTCTTTAATCTCCACTTCCGGATACTTCTTCACGTCATGGTCATGCTGTATTCTGATTTATCTTTTGGGCGTCATATTAATTCAATTTCCTTAGCTAGTCAAGGGCAAGTCATTACGCATTCTTAGCACGAAGTCAAGAGATGACAAGTCCATGTTCATTCAAGTACCATTAACGAGATTAAATTTCACCAATTATTACCAAACAACGAATTGCGATAACATGGGCAAAGATTAATTTAAGTACCAAATGCAATAAAGTTTCAATCATTCACTTTAATTGAAAGCCAACCAATCATCTAGCAGCAAAGTGTTGACATGGCAGGCACAGGGTTGTTGCGACCCTCTGCCCCCACTAGTAGAGGGTCTTCAACCGCCTATCATTGCCAATGGCAGCAATCAGCCTCTTTGCCCTGTGATAGGGGAAGAGGGTTTGCCAATCCTCTGCTATCATCTTATTCTTATGCACGCAGTAGAAACCCTAAGTAACAATTGCAAAACATATATATATATATATATATATATATATATATATATATATATATTATGTTATATTTATTATATGTGACCTATAGTCTTTGAATCTAAGAGGTTTCTGCACGCGCTTTCAGCACCTTTAATGTAACTAATGAGCCAAAAACACCTTTTGATCATACCATGAATAAATTAGCATCTCCTAGTGGGAAAAAAAGTAGGTAATTTATTTGTCAGAACAACAGACTAAATAGAAAGCTTTGATGCTTGCTTGCCACGTGGCAAGCTGATTGAGGGCCAAGTACCACCTCTACTCAATTAAAACTTTCCAAAATAAAATCATAAGAGGTCCCTAAATCTCAAGAGTTAATTGTAATCGATAATTCTATCCGAAAAATTAATCCAAACCAATAAAATATGAAGAACCATGAAGCCTAGCCTATAATCCCAAAGGAAAAATGCATGTTGATTCCTCAATTGAGGTTACTATTTAAATAAATGTGAAATAAAAAAATGCATGACAAATAAATCTTTCTTAAATGATATAACCAAAATTAATGTTAATTAGATTTGACACTACCCGCTCGATTTGCAATAGTATTCCTCCCCCTCCCCCCAAAAAAAAAAAAAAGAAAATAAAAGAAAAGAAAAGAACACATAATAAGTGATATTAGAAAAAAAAAACCATAAATAGGAATACCAAATATTATAAAGTGATGGGGTAGTTGATATTAGAAAAAAAAAGTACAATCAAGCAATTGACGAATCAAGTTAAAAGAATTGCTTAAACAAACATAACTAAGCAATATATAATTAACGTCTAAATTAGAAATCACATTTAAATTATTAATAAATTAAAGCTTTCTTAAAAATATGAAAAGGAATATAAAAAAATGTTACAATTAACATCTAGACAATAAAAAATTATATCATACTGACGATAAAATTCTAAAATGAAACGCATTAAATTATCCAAAATAAATTGTACTTAAATTCAAGCAATGCAATGATTCAATTATGTTCAAATCTAGATGAACTAGCTGTGATCAATTATTAGTCTCATTTACATTTGAGCTATAGTTAAATATTCTTTTAATGGAAAACAAAAGGAAATACGACTAAATGATAAGTAAATAGATCATATTGATTGTTAAAATGCTTAGTGTAAATGGGCCAAACTATTTCCATAGCACTGCATTACATTACCCTTTGATAAATGGATGATTCATGCAGTACATTTATTCGAGAGTCCATTTTCTTACGAAACTTTCAAACTGTATTAAATAGTAAATTGCGTCCATGCGTGCCATGTGTAACTAAGTAGTAGAATACAAGGAAAAAGAAGAGAGAGATCGAGGGGATTCTCCAGAGCTGTTTCAATTTTTTCCATAGAGAAGCATATTTGTTGGCCTAATATATAGAGGCCTCCCTTCGTAAATTTAGTAGTACCTCTACCGAGTCTTGGTGGCCTTTCGAGCTTACCTATACTAGGGCCCCTACCCATCATCAGCACACTCATCTGCCACTCTCTTTCCAGCTTGATCGTCAATAAGGGCTAGCGAGTGCTTAAAGCATTGAAAGTTTTTATCCTTTTTAAAGTCAGAAACCTTCGGGAAAGAGCCGTTGTTCATTCTGGGATTCTAGCCTTTTGAAATGGTTCAATGCTCAACCTCTCGCTCGACCGTGCCCTGTATTTTTTTCCCTTGCTCTCCCGTTCATTTTGAGCAACGTGGCATGCTCTTGGACGAGCTTTATCTGACGATTTGCTTTTAATATTTAATTTAGCAAATCTCTAGCTCTTGTACACATATATATTCGATTTCAATTCTTGTGTGTGTATAGATATATTGATTCTCTTTTGCAATATCTATATATAATTATGTGAAAAAGTTATAATCCATGATAAAATATTCCAAGATCGCACATTTTGACAAAAAGATGCTCTTAAATAATTGTATACTTCTTCTTGAAGTTTCTATGTAAAAATGAGGCTGAAAAGAGGAAACTCAATGTTAGCGAGGCTTTCATACATCTAAGTTGTAAAAAGAAGAAAATTAAAGAGAGACATCAAATCTTCAAAATGTTTTTTTTTTGGTGAAAACAAATCTTTAAAATGTTATATTGTGCATATTTCAACAAATCTATTTTTACATCTCTACTCTTATCCATATATCGTTTCTGTAAATATAGATTCTATGTTAAAACATATATAAAAATAAGGCTGAAAGTTATATTCCAAGATTGTGAATATTTTATAATAGAAATAATTAATAATAAATTACTCATTAGCACAAATAGTTTATTGAAGAAAACAATCACTTCTAAAGGTCTCCATGACATGATAGTGCATAATGCGTCACATATAACAAGACACCTATATTTGATAAATAAATGCATTAGAGGATCAATAAAAATAATCATCTCTAAAGAATTATAACTCATCTATTGCAGATAAAAGGGTATTGCAAAGCTAATAAAATAGTTATAATAAATAAATAAAAGAGCCCATCACTACAAACAAATTTTAGTATACTTTTAAAAGGTCGTATTACATGATAGTGCATATTTATGAATAAATATGACTAAAAGCATAATTAGTGGTAATCCATATGATTAAATGCATAATTAGAGTTGGCTCTTATTACTTTGCAATTTGGTTATTTGTTAAAGAGTTGAAAAATATATAAATATGCTATATAGAAGGTGTTTTCAAAATAAATGATATCATAAAAGGAGCTATATGTAACATGACGTATTTGACGATTTAATGATATTATAGAAGAAAACATATACTTTTATTTCCCATATTTATACATAGATATGATTAAATGCATAATTATAAATAGCTCTAATGAGATTTTTTTAATACATATAGTGACAAATTAATTGTTAAAAAATTATTAACAAAATTAAGGGCTTGTTTGTTTCATGAAAAATTTCCTATTGTTGAAAAATGCTTTCAGTAAATTCAATTTTAGAAAAATCGAACCATTCTTTTTGTATGTAATTTGTTGAAAACAAGTTGAAAAATCAGTCTTCTTGTTTGTTGTGCAATTCATCAAAGTAACAAGAGTTTACAAAAAAAAAAAAAAAAAAGGAAAGATATACAAAATCGTATTGTAAAAAAAACTGTATATCACCGTTCGTTTTTGGAATGTAGAACTAGACAAGATTTGTTAAAAAAACTGATGAGATTTATCGGGGAAAAATTATGAAAACATAGAGACACAAGAATATAGGAAATAGGCATGGAGAGACATATTCCTTTTCCACTTGAACGTGCAACAAGAAACAAAAGAAATCATGCCACTAGGGAAGTTGTTATCTCCAATTTAAGTTTTTTGTTTTTAGTCCATAGAAGACATTTCTCATTGATTAATTACTTTTCTGCCTTTCAAATGCTGGAAAGTTCAAAAATAATTTCCGAGAAATGGGTCTCCATCAAGCAAATCGATCCTAATGACCAAAATTATCTATCAAAGATTATTCCTATTACTTTATGGTTGATGAAGATAATTTCTATTACTTTATAATAGGCGAGGACAAATACAAAAACCAACACAAACACAAGGCAATTCTTAATACTTTATATATATATATAGATAGATACCTAGCATAAACAAGAAATTAAAATTAACAAACCGCGGATTTTGCGTTCCCGCATCTTTTTGCATAAAATAGTAGCCAAGTCACGCGTGTGTCGTCCTAATGAGAGAGAAGTTGGAAAAAAGAGGGAAGCTTAAGCAAAAATTGAATTTTGCAGCATCCAATCGGGAGGCGACAATCTCATCTTGGTCTGTGGAGGGAGATGCAGGAATGGTGCATGGGAACCTCGGTGCGACAAATAATACCGAAGATAATATCCTCTTGTCTCAGAAACCCCTCTTGGGATTTGAGTTTTCTGATGCAACTTGTGTCCCCCTTTATTAACCATTTATTCATTTATTTAATTCCCCCACCTTTTTTGGGGATTTCCCCAAATTAATGAAAGCCAAAAAGGGGAAGATGCTTATCAGTCATTACAAACAGATCATGGCACGAGAATCTTCATAGGCTATCAAGGGGGTGTGCCCTAGATTAAGGTATATTTATAAGGTATTTTATGCTTAGATGCTTTCGACCGCCACTAGTTGTGGACGATTGGGAATGAAACTAATTGATTCGACTCTTTTATTCTATTTATCTCATATTCTAATTACTTTATGAGAGTATGAAAATAAAAATTCGGAGCATAAAGGAGCATAGTATATGTGTTCGAAACAAACAAGAGAATGTTCCGATTAACAAACTTTGTTGAGGAACATGTTTCACGCTGAGTTTGTTTGTTTGTTGATACGTAATGAGGCTCTTAGAGAAAATTCGTGCATAGGTATCTAAGGGTAAGCTTATTGCGCTTTGTTTACACACCATTAGGGGCTTTAAATAGGAAGAAATTGTTCATAAAATTCTAAACCTATTATATGATGACTAATTCAATTCTAAACATTTTTAATTACATCAATTTAATCCTAAACTTTTTGATGATTTGCCAACGTAGTTCTTTGCGATTCCTAACCAAAATTACTAGAAATGACTAAATTGATAAATCGTTAAAATTTTTATGACCAAATTGACACATTATTAAAAGGTTTAGGATTAAATTAGTACAATCGAAAAGTTTATGACTAAAATTGGCCGTTATACAATAAATTTAGAACTAAATTTGTATAATGGAAAAGTTTAGCACTGATTTGGTTGCTGTACAACAGGTTTTGGACTTTTTAGACAATTATCCCTGTTTTAAACATATAATAATATAGATGATGACGTGCTCTCTTATTTGATAGCATGATTTTCCTTCTCCTTTATCTAACAGATATAACTATATACTTTTTCATTCTTACAGGCATAAAATTATCTTAAATTCATACATATGTATACATGTACATTCTTGTGCATGCATAGCCCTAACCTGCTTATGTAAGTCGTGAATATAATATTTACTGCCACTATTGTAATGCATGTAGGCAAGCTCTGCAAAGAAACGTCGGTAACAAGTCATCTGGACCAAACTGGAGTTGAGCAAAGGTGTGTAAATATATATTTTCTAGGCTTGTACTTACAATGGGGGAAAAAGTAAGAGAAATCCCACGTAGACGAATATCGTTTTTTTTTTTTTTGGTAAAAATAGACGAATATCGTTAATTGCTCTAATAATGTAAAATAAAGAAAAAATGCTAGATGTACTACAAGAATCTTACTCAAATTCTGTTTATTAAATTATGTGGGTGAGTCTCAATTGGATATTGAAATAAGGAGATGCATTGGTTCATTAATTTTTTCGAATACCCAATAAAAAAAAAATTGCAACGTCGACCCCAACAAGTTTTAGATAAGTTTTCTTAGTACATTGCAGCATTGCCCAAAAAGATTATCGAAATTGTACTTGTTTTCATAAGTTAAAAGCTCAACTTCTTCTCTAATACAAATCTACATTGCTTGAATAAATTTATTTTCTATAACTCAGGAGCACGAGTGCAAGGATTCGGTTACTTGGAGGCTAATGAAACACTTTGCAAACCTCATAAAACAGTTATATCTAGACCCTTGGCCAACGCATTTGGCGGAATTCGAACATGCGACCTTTAGTTTTCAAGCAGGAAATTTGCCAATGTCCCTAAATCAATTATGCCAACTTTGAAGAGTTCACTTGAATGAAAAATCACATCACTTCATAATCTCTCTATCTGACAGCTTAACAAATTTTTAGTTAAATTTTCTTTTCTTACATGAGCGCCTCATCCTTCGTGCCTTTTTTACAATTCGTTGCGCATGCAATCCCTCTTCATCTAATTTCTCATTCTTTCACTAAAAATGCAAGATAATTGCCTCATTGTTCTATGAATTTCTTCCAATTTACACTTCATATATATTTTTTGTATTGTGATTAATTATATAGAACTATGTTCATAGAATGACATTATACATGTAATATGCTGCAAGAATAACAAAATAGGTTCCATGAAAGGGGGGAAATCAATGGAGTAAAATAGGCAAAGGGAAAGAAGAGGATTAAAATGGAGAACAGAAGAACGTGCCAATTCTTGCTGAGTACTGACACTTGTTTTGGCTGGTTTGTCTCTTAGTTCGTGGCCTTTCATTTCAAGTGGATGGGATTGAAAGATGGATGGGAACGATGACTTCCACCCCCACGTGGAGTAGGAATCACTCCCTCCCTTGTGACAAAAATCATGTCTATATGTAAATTCACATGACAATTGCACATTCAAACGATATTTCTCTGGTGAGCTGATCCTTTCGGCTCGATACTATAAAATGGGCACGACTTCTATCTTTTATGAGCCAGTTATTATGAACTCACCATGAGCAATGAATTTAAGAGAAATATGCCAGCATTAGGAAGTCATTAATTGAATAGAGAACGCATATATGTAAAGCACATTATAATCACGTATTTAAAGGATGCTGGGTTATGCTTAACAACAATATTCAAGGAAAAAAAAATTGCTGAAAAACAAATGATCATTTGGTTTGTTCTTCAAATCATTTTCTCAACCGCAAGTCAAAGCTCAAAAGAACCCATCTGGTTATTCCCATTTGCTTTTGTTCATGCAATGGTTCCCATAAGATGAAGTTATTATTATAATTATTTGTTCTCGCTAGAATAAGATGGAGTTAGTAATGCCGAATAGGAAATTTTCCCTACCATGACAAATTTGTATCGGTGTCATAAGCTTGGCGAGACAGGCATTGAGTCTTGTCTATGAATTCATAAAGATAAGTTAATTTCAGTTTTGAGGGATGGGGTGGCTAGAGATACTGGAATATGTAATTGTCGGATCGGATCAACGGGGTCTCCAGAAGCTTTAACATGTTTCAATCACTTTGTCTCTTTTTCATTTGACTCTATGGTTTTTAGAACTTGCATTTCAATAAGGTTCTGGAGATGGGGGAGTTGATGTGACGTGTAGGCAAAGAGCATGTCTAAATATGAATACTTATGTCCAAAATCCCTGCATTAAGTAGAAGCCAAGAAAGTGATGTGAATCGCGTCGCGAAATGTTTTCTTGTACTCTAATGATGAATGTTCCTTCTTCGAAAGAGAGGAGAGATCATTAGCTTGAATATTGAATGGACTTAATATAATTAAAAAAGATTAATTGAAGTTTTCTGTATATGTATTTTGATGGACTCACCAAATTATCTCGTACAAAACCCATCTTTTCATTCTTCTTTCTTTTTATCCTTTTTCCCCCCTCCCCCTTTTTTTGGCTTCATAGGGTAAATGCTAAATCTTTCCAGGAGAGATTCTCCAAGGGGCAAAGGCATTTGCTAACCCTAATCAAACAGGAAATTTTCAGCGACTTTTTGGGAAGACCAAGGGATTGTAAGAATTCAGTGGCTTTTCCTGGCCATGCAATAATCACTTTGGTGGTGTGACCCCCGAAAAGAAATGGAAAAATCACAATGGGGCTATAGGGGGCGTAGGGCTTTGCTTGCTGTCAGTGAAAACTCACCAGTTTGTGCAAAAGAGTCAGGAAAAATGATGATTCGCACAAGCAATCAATCCCTTCGACTCTTCTGTCCCCAGGCCTCATGCACGTGTGTTGCCCAAATGGCTGCTTTCTTATTTATTGTTTTCTTCAAAAAAATATCCACTAGGGTATCTGGGACATGCAAGCCCTAATGGGTGAATTTAATTTTGGCAGTAGTCGGTGGGAAAATGTGGAACTTCCCTATTGAAAACAGAAGAGAGAGAGAGAGCCAAAGGATCACCACCACAACACATGCATGCAGGACTACCTTTCAGTTCATCATATCTATTTATACCTTATAAAGTTCATAGTCCTAGCTCTGATTTGTATTTGGCTTCTCCCCCTGCAAGATCTTTTTCAGATAGGATCAAATGAAAGTGGAGAAAACCCCTAGCAAACGGTAATGGAATGTTTTAGGGACCGAGGATTTGGATGCTCAATGATGGCATTTTAGGCCCTCTAAAGATTCCTTAAAAACAAGGTAGAGAGCTTATTGGGGTTTGAAAGGAGATCCTGGAGATCCTTTGTCCCGTCCCACAAGACAAAGATGTGTTTCATTTTCGCTCCTTTAACTTCCTCTAGTTTTTAATCGGTGATGCTCATAGACGTATGCATTCTCCTTATTGAAATGAGTAAAATATATAGGGACCGTCTAGTTTCAGATAAATTTTCAATTATGTATGTTGAAATGATGTGGAACAAAGAGTCCACATTATGATTTTTATGGAGTAATTATAAGTGCAGCTACTAAAACAAATTTGTCATATTCAAGTATTCATTAAACGGTATATCGATAATATTATTGTTGACAATTAGACAATTAGAAAACATGTCTAATTAAATGGAAAAAGGTACATAAATATTCATGTTTTAATTTTTTTTCGGCTAGATAAATTGTAAAAATAATACCAAGAAGCTTGTTAAAAGCTCATTGATTAGACTATAAACCGTAGATTGTTTTGTAAAAAGGAGGAAAAAAAGAACGCACAATAGATGCTCTATTACGTGGAAAGGGACAATCTGACAAATCCTTCAGGATTTAGTCCTCGGAAGGACGATGGTTCAATCATAAAAAAAATAAATTTGGACCGTTCAATCAAAATTTTCAAAGAATTTATGAGATGCGATATTTTATGTAAGAGGTATCACCAAATATATTTGAACACGACATGCTAAGATACTTGAAAAGGATCGAAAGACCGCCGTTTTCAATCATCAGGCCGAAAGGAAAACGAGGGAGAATAATTTAATTTATTGACGAGGACACCTAGTAGGATTTTTCATGAAAGTAGCTCGTTTTATACACGTGAAATAAAGTACTTGATGAGAAGACCTCTGTGTACATTTCAAGATTGAAAACTGAAGATAACTACTGTACACATTAACGTCACTTAATACAAAAAATGCATTTTTTGATTGGATATTTTAAAATGATATTCGAGCGGCAGATGCCTAAAATTTGATCTCTAGTGTCTCTTTAGCCCATTTATCGTTTTCTCTTCTATATACATCTTGGATTTCTATAAGTAAAGTGATAATGTCACTTGTTAGGTTGGCAAGCTTAAAACTCTTGTCGTTGAATCGACTTAAGTGTAAGAGTGAGACTTTAAGTTGTGAATATATTTTGTGTCCTTTCCTCATAGTTAATATATATTTTTTATTTAGACATTCTAAAATCTCAAATTAGGAAAAACTAAAAATTAAAAAAGTAATTTTTCATATTATCTTCACTGTGTTAAATAGTATAGAAGATGCCGATATATAGATAAAATAAACCACGTATAATCACCATACAAGGACAGGGATATATAATTGTTGTGGAATAAAGTTACAAATTCAAAAGGTCGACATAGAAATTTAGGAAATCAAATGGAAAGAACAAAGCACAGAAATGTAAACGAGGCAGGGCACCTCCAGAAGGATTTCTTCAAGATAGTTATTTCCCTAATATGATGCAAACGGCTTCACAAAAAAACTAACTCTATGAGGATATAATGCATACATAAAAACAAATTATTGATGCACTTTATATAAATTTAAATGTTGCATCTCCTGAAAGGACACAAAAGAACCTCTTTGGTGCATCATACATTTTATAACAAAATTGCGTCTACGTATTGTACCTTTTGAAACAAATTGTTGCTGGCACTATTTCATGCAACAGTGACACCATTCCACAATCAATGGAGTCATTGGTCTAACTTTAATTAACTCACCCTTTTCTTCTTTCTTTTTGCTCTTCTTTGAAATAAAATGTGTATACATAAGCACAACAAAATAGTACAAAAATACAACCACCCCAAATATTATCAGTAATCAAACACACACACATATATATATTGCAACAATAACCATCAGAATGGTGAAGTCACGTACAATCACACGAGATTATATAAACTACAGCAATAAAAATAAAAATCCTACAAGTTCACTAAACTTGCAATAAATCACACGGGAGAATGCATCCAATCATGTTTAATCAATTCGTCAAGGGATAGTACGTCCAAGAAGAAATGGTGGTTGAACTTGTTCATATCTTATATCACATTGGTAAAAAAAAAAAATTTTTTTTTGCTAAACAGTAAAAGAAAATGACATATATAGCACCAATAAGACAGAAAACAAGTCCAATTTACTCTGAATTTCTTTTTAAACTATACCCATTGTAACACATTTATCTTAAACTTTTTCTTTGTCTTGAAAAAAAAAACCCAAACTTGCACTTATGTAACACATTTACCCTTCCCCATTAAGGTTTTGTCAGATAATTTTTTTGCCAAAACAACGTTGTCGTTAGTTCATTTGAGTCATGCGGGCTCTATATCAACATTATTTGCCTTCCAATGTTCATATGGTGGATTTTTTTAACAATGCTTATTGATGGAATCTTGGCGAAGGGTAAATGTATATAAGTTTTAGATTTTTTGTGTTACAGAAAAAATATAAGATAAATATGTTATAATAAGCATATTTTAGCTTCTTTTAAACAAAAAAAAGCTTTTTCCCTTCAAATAGTGCCTTGGAATGTTTCTATACACTAGTCCATATCGAGAGAATTACCAAAAAAGTCATAAACATGTTGCAATTATGTCAATTCAGTCTCAAACCTTTTGCAATTATATCAATTGGACAAAAGTTGGCCGCCAATGATGATGTGGCCACCGGCTGTCCAGCGAATGCTAACATGGCAATTTTTAATAGTATTTTAATAGTATTTTTGAATCTTTTATTAAATTTTTTATTTTCCTCTTTTTTCTCTTCTTCCTCTTCGGCTTCCTTACTTGCGGTGGCCGATGAGGCTCTAGCGGGGCTTGTCAGTCACTGGGAGAGGGTCGTGGTCCTCGCTAGACCATGTCGGTGGTCTCACCCAAATCTAGGCTAGGCTTGGGGTCGTGAGCAAGGTGACTTCACGTAGATCTGAGTGAGGCCGCCTTCACCCATGACAAGGCTAGGGCAAGCCTGGCCTTGCTTAGATTTGGGCGAAGCCACCTCACTTGTGGCCCCAGGCCTCGCCCAAATCCCTTTATATATATTTTATTTTTTTAACTTTTTTATTTTCATTTTTGTTCTTTTTTTAATCTTCTTCCTCTTTGGCTTCCTTACATGCAGTAGCCAATGAGGCTTTGGTGGGGCTCGCCGGCCACTTTGGGTGAGGGTTAGTAAGGGCCACGACCCTCACCAACGGTTGGCGGGGCTTCATAGCCCTCACCCAGTGGCCGGTGAGCCTTTGTCACCATGGGGGAGAAGAAGCCAAAGAATAAGAAGAGAAAAAAAAATGAAAAGGAAAGAAAAAAGAAAAAGAAAGGGAAAGAAAATTGAAAAAAGATATAAAATAATATTAAAAATTATCATGTTAACATTCATTGAACGGTCGGTGACGTCAACGCCGGCCATTCAAATTTGGCCGGATGCATTGAAGACCACAACTATAAAAGATTTAAAACTGAATTGACAAAAAAAAAATTATTACTAAATTAGTATAATTGTAATAGATTTATAACTTTTTTAGTATTATTTTCCCATCACATTCCTCACACACACTCTCTCTAATTTCATGGAATAATTTAGCACCGTCCCAACAAAAAATAAAAATAAAAATAAAAAGGTGGGCTTATTATTATTTTTTGTGAACAGAAAAGGTGGGCTTATTTACTTAAATCAAGCGGTGCGCTTCAAAAATTAGCATGGCATCATTTAATACGTATTTCTGCCTTATCCATGACAAAATGCTTTTCATTTAAGAGCCTCGCGCAGTCATCTTTTCCAAGAAAATTGTGAGGAGAAAGAATGCCCTTCGCATAGGAATCTCCTATGCTGCTCTTTTCTTTCATCAAAAGATAACTAACAAAGGGTAAAAGACAAGAGTCGACAGAGGGGGGAAAAGCCCTAAAAAGATCGAAAGGGCAAAACAAGAATCAACCAACGTAGTTACTAGCATTTAATATGAGGGTAGAGAGAAAGGTTGAGAGAGAAAGAGAGAGAATTCAATGCCGATGAAAGATGATTGAACCCTATGTGTGTGTGTGTGAGAGAGAGAGAGAGAGACTTGGCCATGGGCATAGCATATGGGATGATGACCTTTCCTTTTACACGGTGGAGTGCAAGTATTAAAAAGCTGCAGCCACTGATCTCTCTCTCTCTTATTGAATTTCACTCACTACTACCACTTCTTTTCTTCAGCTACTTTGCATTATTTACTCTCTTGATTTGACATGCTCAGGCTTGAAATAGTCATATCCCCCTCCTTGTTTTTTCCCCTTCTCTGTGTGCGTGTGCGTGACTGTGAGGATCTTTGGCGTTTCTTGGGGCTCGGATCTGCATGCATCATGATGTTGATGGAAGTTGTTGTTCGGGAAAATACGAATATCTGATGGTGGGGATCAGGAAAAGGAGGGAACAGACAGCTAAGAAAAGGCAATGGAATGTGTGGCTCTACAGTCCACCTCAGCGATTTACGAAATCGGCCTCGTATTTAATCTAACTACGTTGCTGAATTATAAAGAAAAATGTTCGAATCATTGGAGGGTTTTAAAAAGAGAGTGAAAATACCGACACTAAAATTGTCAATGTTACTATTGATAAAGAAAATTACTGATGAGTTTAAATACTTATTGGTAGGGTCTTTAAGTTTACGAATTATAAACAAACATTATGATTATGGAGATAAGATATGAAGGATAATAAAGAAAGGTTTATGCTAAGTTTACGTTATTTATGATTTTTGATGAAATTACTACATGTGAATGATGCTTGCTATCTTGTTATTTACAAGGATTTAAGGGAAAAGTACGATAGTAGAGGATGATTACAACGTAGAGGTACCATCGCTTATGACAATGTTAGGGTATTTTACTATGATATTGTTCAACTACTGAGCATTAGCATTTTCGTGTTATGAACCTTGTAATCAAATTGCCATCATAAAGGTATATTACTAGTTAAATCTATAAACGACCATTGCAGGTAAATTGCAACCTGTAAACTTTTATTGATTATCTACAGATGCAATTGGCCTTCCAATGGTTTCGGCCAAAAACGACAACTTCAACAATAGATATATCATTTTGTCTATGGAATAGAACCCTAAAGTCATTCCATCAAATTAAGTAACACCCTTATTGAGTTTATAAAAAATGACTTGTCACATGTTAGAGATCTTATTCAACTCAATTATTTATAGAATTGATTTATGGGGTGTTGTTTTTGTTCTCGTAATTGTGATGGTGACAAGCTAGACATGCTTTCCTTCTCAAACTCAATCACCAAAAGCTTTACTGAAGGGCTCTGAGCAAGTATTTCATCAATTCAGTGTATATACCGAATTTGATTCAGATTGTAAGATCTGATGGAGCCTATGTGGAACCTACCATTTTAAACAGTCCGAATCAAATTTATTTACTGTGCTACACTCAAATAATATGTTCTCGTACTTCTTTGATCCATGAAAGATTCCTCATCCTACAACTTCGTAACCAAGTTCATTTTGTGATTTTTGACATGGGAAATGTTAAAAAGAGTGTCCTCGGAGCACTTATAGAGGTTTTTTTTTTATGTGTATTGTGCTTTGGTAGTATAAACTTTCCCATTTAAAGCATATTTCTCTCTTAAACAATGTTCTCGTTCAATTTTCAAAGTATGTTGATGTGCACTTTTACTATCTTTAGTGGTGTTACTTGATCTCATGAAACATTTATTAACAAGACCCTTTTTTAAATAAAGTGTCGTACCACACAAATACTTCAAAATTTTTAATGAAGAATCTTTTGTATAAGAGTTTGACAAAAAGAATTTGTTTACGGTTCACAGAAAACAATATTTTTAAGTTTCAAACATCGTCCTCTCAAAAGGATTTTAGAAACTCCAGTTCCTAGAGGGGCTCTTCCATATGATCTTTTGAAAGACCGATCTTGGCTAATCATTCTCACATGATAAAAGAACACCCCCCTCCCCCCCAAAAAAAAAAAAAAAAAAAAAAAAAAAAAGGTTAGGCACCGTTTATTTTGACGTGAAACATGTAATTTAGAAAATTTGTGTCTAATTTTGATCGTGTTCATCACTAAAATGAGTCCATGCATTATATACCAAGACGTTTTTGTTGAATATCAACTTAGAATGTGTGGGCTTAATTGTGTGTCGAAAATCGCCAATGCAACATATGCCAACACAATTTTGTTGAATGTTACATATAAGTTGAAAGCTTGGGATAATTGTTCAAAAAATCCTAAATTAGTACATGTGGTTAATTCGGTCTTAAATTTGTTAACTATTTTCTAATATAGTTATCCCAACCAATTTTGACTAGAATTGCTAACATGGCAATCCAATCAACATCGGCTATCTACATGGGTGACAGGCACTAATGTAAACAATTTTTGCAATTTGCTTTTACATATTTTTTTCCTTTCCTTTTCTTGCCTCTTATTTTATTTTATTTTTTATTTTCCATTTTTTTCCTTTTCACTAGTAGCTAGTTATCACTAAGACTGGCCATAGGCAAAAAGGAAATGAAAAGAAAAATTTAGAATTTTTTTTAAAAATTACGAAAATTGTTCACATCAATGCCCATCATGTTATATAGGATGATCGGTGTACATGTCTACGATTGAGTACATTAGCAAATTGTAAAAAAAATTATGACTAAACTAATCAAATTATATGACCCCAAAAAAATCAAATTAAAAAGTTTAGGACTTAAATAGTTGTTGTATAATAAATTTAAGACTTTTTGGATAATTTCCTTGAAAGTTGTTTGTCGCCTAATCATGTCTAACCACATCATCTTTATTAATTCTCATAAGTTTCATTAATTCATCGAAAATGTGTGTCCATTTAGAGAGCTTAGAGAACTAAGTACATCCAATGGGTAATATGTCTAGAATTTATATATGAAGACGCAATATCAACTTTAGAAAGAAAAACGATAACCCAACTCAAATGTGTATTGATCTACCCAAGTCAAGCTTCCCATCGTGCTCACTTCAAATTAATATTTGGGTGAGGTTGTGGAGGCTGAGCTGATTCTTCCCACCAATGATCTTTTGTATGAATGATGTTTGATGAGCGCCACTGAGGTTAAGGACAATGATTGAGCCGCAATGGGGGGAAGTGGTACAGATTCCGATGCCTCTCAAAAGAGCATAAGGGATATATAAGAGTATGTACGGGGTAAAGTGGGGATCATATTCAATGCCATCTTTTTCATCTTTTTCATGCCTTTGATTGCTTCAGATTCATAGCCCAAGAGTAGATTCTGCAGTCCACTTTAATTGCTCCTTGGAACTTCCAACCCATACCCCCCCGGGGTTCCCTCCTTATGGATCGGTAGAGTTGGGGCAACTTTCAAATAGTGCACTGCAGATTTACTCGTTCTCTATCCATAGGGATGATGAATTCAGAGGTCTAACATACATCGAAGAACAGTGGAGTCTTTTGTAAGTAATCTGCTTGCAGTAGGGGGAAATGCTTCGGTTTATCATTTGAGGAAATGCTTCGGTTTATCATTTGATAAGAACCAAGAGCTGACGTGTGCCAAAGGAACATTGACTTTGACTAAAGTTTCGTATCTCTTCCTCTACTTTTTTCCTGTTTTCATGGGCTTTTGGCCACTTGATGGGCTCGCCTAAGACCTACGATCAGGGAGTCAGATCGCATAGCTGCGGCTAGGACCCTGCAACTCCGATGAGTACCTCGGCCTGAGGCCGAGCTCGATAAGCACAAATGGAGCGCACATATTGAAAAAATAATATTGACATAGCATGACCATGGTCTTTTCTTCTACAACACAGTGCTTTTAGTTTACTTGTTGAAAGAACAAATTGGCTCATGTCATAGGATGGGAAACCCATAAGCCAAAATCAGAGTGAGAAAATCATAAGAGAAAAGGAAATGGACATGGAAAATTTTTCTATGAACTGTCTAAAAGCGAAATGTCTGGAAAAGAAAGATTGACAAAGCATCAATAACTGAAGCGCGATTAAACAATAACAAACAGATTTATCATTCTATGAGCTATGCCCCCAAAAATATAATACAGCTCCTGGCCAACATATTTTATAGGAACCGACTTAGAAACTTCTGTATACGTCAATCCACTAATCCTACACAACTTTCATCGTGCCAATATCCTTCGATAACCTAATGAGTAGAGTTATGCAGGAAATAGCAGGATCAGGCCTCAACTGTATTAAAAGTCTGGCAACCATTTTCGCCAACTGGTCGATCTTCCATCCCTCGATAAGAACCTGGGAAGGCTAAGCAGACTATTGACCCGGGTAACACCTTCCAAAGCTGACCACTCTTCGTCCTCGGCCGTGGAAATGCACTCTGCAAGGCTCCTCTTGGAGTGTGCTCGGAGCTTTCCAGAAACTTTCTCCTCTGAAAGTTCGGGGACCGGGACAATCTCATCAGTGCCTCGAGCACTTGCGCGCTCGAATTCAAGATCGTGACAATCACCATCGATATCTAAGGCTTCTGATTTATCAGCGGTTACTGCCACTGTTATGACCGGTGGCTCTGGATTTTTTGCCATCTCACCCATGGGCCAAGCTTCCCTTGAGGGCAAATGGTCCAGAAAGAGGCATACCGCTGCACAATCATCAGTCTTCGAATTAGGGTACTTAAGCCTCCAGGCACGAACTGCGCAATCAACAAGGGCTCTAGCAGCTGTTGTACGCGAGGGTGCTGACGACACTATGTCAATGGCTTCCTTATTTGATAGAACATCCCAAACCTGTGAGAATGATGTTGGAATCACTAAAAGATTTCCTTTAAAGAAAAGAGTATCACTTCCTGGAAATTACAACAGACATGTAGGCATTGCTGAATTGATATTCTTAAGGAGACTAGGGAGTCAAAATACTGTAGTGATCCTCGTTAATAATGTCAAGGATCAGAGAGGCATAAAATGCAAGCAAAGAGACATAATTCAAATGGTAAACACGATCCAATATTCAAAAATTGATAAATACATACAAAGTCCTTCAGGCTTGAGAGAAAGAATAATAAACCATCAGCAGCAGAATGATATCAGATGATAAAGCAAAAGCATGGAAGCAAAAACATTTAAGTTTTCAGAGACAGTATTGCTTGCCAAAACCATCGACCACATAAGTATTATTGAATTGCATGATGGCTCAAACAAAGTGCACACCGGGTTAGAAGTTTTTAGTTAAAAAAATAAGTGAGAAGTGTTTGGGGGATTATAAACAAGGTGCATCATATATCAGTGACAGAACACCATAGACATCAAGTAGAGGCATGTTTGAGGGATCAAATGCAATGCATCACATATCAGTGACAGAACACAACTGCAAAAAATTTTCATTGGGTTCTCAACTACAGTTAAGGGGGAAAGGAAATACCCCATCTGTGGCCATAATGATGAATTCATCTGCTTCACTAAGGTGGCGATAGTAGATATCTGGGACCGATATCAAGCCAAAGTCCTTGAGACAGAAGTCCCCAAAAGCTCTAGCCATGGCTAAACCAGGTGAGTCATTATTTGGCAACCAAACACGTGCAACCTCTGGCTCATCTTGCAAGGCAAAAACCCTGCCTTTGCACTCTTGTATCCTCGCTGCCTCCCCTGGACATAGACACGCAAGACCATCAGATTGCAAAGAAGCTTATAGGCTGCTTGTGTGTGTATGTGTGAGAGAGAGAGAGAGAGAGAGAGAGAGAGAGAGAGAGAGAGACTTGGAAGATCTGGCTTCAAATCCACAGTCAGTTGGACTGCAACCAACAAATTATCTTTGTCTCTTGTTGCTAGTACTGCTCTAGAGTCACCGACGTTTCCTATTACAAGATGCTGACCCTGATAAATCATAAAATAAAATGAATGAGTTGAAAGAAAGAAAATCGTGGCATAAGATGTTTAATGAGACTTTCTTCAGTGAGATTTGCTAGATATAGATATTGTAGCGAATCTATGAAGCAGTTCAGAGATTCATAATCACATCAATGTCCTAAGCAATCATGTGATCTCTGCAAAAGAAAACATCAAGGACTCCCATTCCCATACATAAAGAAAACAAGACAAATTCCTCAATCTGCAGAGAGCTGACGAGAGCAGTTCAACCAGTAAAATTGCAAAACTAATGCATGTTTGCCATTTTCACTTTGCATTAATCCAACTTTGATTCAAGGAAGCAATAAACTAACCGGTAGACTGTATAATTGATGAAATTCATTTGAAGTACCGCTGATATAATGACACCATTGGTGTGAGGGATAAATGATGTGGAATGTAATGAAAGAGGAATGCAAATGAAATAAAATGATTCTTTTTTCTATTGACAAAAGAAAAATGAGTGAGAGACGGTACACAAGGAAGTAAAATGCTTCAAGCTTGTTAGTTAAGGGGTAAAAGGTGTTGCTTTTACAAAGGGATGCTGGGCCCCATTTAGGAAAGTATATCCAACACAAGAAAGTCAATGGGAACTAAATTGTGCCTTCTTCAGCATTTTTTTCTACCAAACAATGCCCGAAGATATATGAGGTAAGGCTCCTCAACATGCATGTGAGGGAAGGTACATTAGGAAGTAAAATTGTGCCTTCTTCATCTTACAAAATGAATGTAATCAGCAATCTACCTCATCAATCAAATTAGAGGGGAGCTCTCTCCCTTGATCATAATAAATTACCATGAAACTTTGGAGCAACAAAAATGCCTTCAAAATTGTAACCTATAGAGATCAGCGAAATCAGCACTCTTGAAATTAATCTTACAATGAAGCCATTTTAAGGACCAGGTATCATGTACAGAAGGTTAACTTATCACCCAAAGTTGCAGAAAGATTAGTAGTAGCAGCTGCAAGCTAGCTGCGGTAGCAAGTAGTAGGAGTAGTAGTAATCCTACTAGTAGCGGCAGTGGCAGTAGTGGTCTGTTTAGAATCCAATTTTGGAATCAATTTTTCCCAGCATGAATTCTGCATGATGTTAATTTGCTACCCAGTTAGATGTCAACATTAGTATTATGATTTTTCCAGCATGAATCCTGCCTCAGGAACTATCTCCACATCAAAACACTTGCAAACAGATACCAATTTAATCACCGGAAGATAATTTGAACAGATAAAGTTAAAAAGAAAGTCAATAAATACATTCTTTTTAAGCTTTGAAGAACTTCAGTCATTAAATATGGGAAGAAAAATGGAATAAACTGGAAAGAAATCATAAAATTCTTGGTCTGATTGCAAATGCAGAAAATTCATGATCCTAGGATGCTACAAAAGTTATCAACAAAGAGCATCTTCACGTTACTGAAATGCAAACTTGAACTCGAGAGTTATCATAGCTTACTGAGACAATCTTGATTTCTGATTCAGCATTATTAAAGGTATATATATTGAAGTGAGAGAGGAAAAGAATACAGAAGCAAACAAATCGTAAGCCATAAGCATGAGAAGAAACTACTTCAAGGTTGATGCCAGTATTTCATTACCTGCTTTATCAAGGTAACGGCTGTTGTTCCACTGCAGAAACAGTCGATGGTTGGATGCAACTTCAATTCCTTGTCCATTAAGTTGAACGATTTTAACATTGACTTTCTAAGTGGAAGAAGCGCCTCAGGAAGTCTCTCCTTTTCTTCAATTGCCCAGGACTCAGACCACTGATCCTCTGAGGCAACTATAGCACCTTCCTCATTAGTTGTACCACTGGGAGAATTTTTGTTGTTGGCAGGGTCGCTCTCGTCAACACTTGAAGAGGCAGTCCACTGGGTACAGAGTGTAAGTGGGAGAGAATCTCGAACTTTCTTGGCAACCATATGACCAAAAGGACCATGACCATCAAATACTCCACAGAATACTGTATCACTTCTTGAACTGTAATTCTATCAACAGAAAATTTCCTATGAACTCAAACCCCTCATGGCCTATAAGGAGTGAAATGATTATATTTGCAGAGAGACAAAATATCTAGTTTTTACTAACTAAAGAAAATATGAAGTGTATAAAGGATCAATGGCCATAGGAAATTAAGGTAAAATCTATACGTGCAGATCATCACATGCAAGTATAAATGAGGCACATTATTGTTACTACAGCATAAAGTTCTACCTGTTAAACATCCATTCTCAATTAAGGTTACTAGCCGATTCTTCCAGAATCTTTGTTGGTTGATATCAAAGGAAGTAACCTTTCATTTTCACCCCCATCGTACTCACAGCCAACTACAATACACTAATATTATCCATGCGATCTTATCCTCCTTCAGTGTCACTGTCCAGGACAACTTGATCCTCTGTCTTCAGTTAAAGAAACATGCAAGAAAGTGTGCTATATGTCCCACATCCATGGTGAACCAGATTCACAGTTCATGCACTTGAACAAGATTCTTCCACTAAAAAGCCAAAGCTTCCAAATTAGACTTCCAAAGCTCTCAGACAGTAATGTTTTTCTTCTTTGCTTTTTAGTTCTACAAAGTTGTAACTGTAGCAGAATGTGTATCTAACATGCAAGCACCATATTAATATTAAATATGAAATATAATATTTAAGTTCCTAACAGAGTAGACTCTTATATATGGAAAAAGTGTACCATGACTAAATATCATTCCACCCAATAATAAAGTTAAATAAATTTTTAGGTGAAGCCTTGTTACATGCAGATACTATCATTACAAGAACAACAGCAATAACAACAACAAACTAATCCTTATCGAGCTAGGTGGGTTTAGCTATATAAACTCTTAAACGCTATTACTATGCTCAGTGAGACCAAAAATCTATAGGATGCATAAACAAGAATCTGAACCTTGGTATTAAACTAGAAGCCTTTTAAATGCATACATTTTCCTAAACACACCTTCAGTCAAATAAACTATTGATAAAGCCTAATTGACCAAAAGGCAACAGGGGAGTTAAAAAAGAAATCAAATCAGACATCTGGGGGATAAATGAATTAAATTACACAAGCCACTGTAATCCTTCACCAGAAAGTTTACTTTTCAGGTAACACATTTGATCTCAATGTATTGGGGACGAATAAAATTTGAAACTTCATGATTTCTAATTGGTCATCTTCAGCATAGAATAAGCCATTAACCTTACAGATCTAGTAAAATTTACTTTCATTGTTCAAGGCACCCTCCATAAGTTACCCAGGACTAAAACAGAGCATAAAATTAACACAAGTCGAGAGGTATATTACACAAAGCACTCCTGTAGTTGGCTCTAAAGAAAACTATAACTCTGTCAACACGACAAACTTTGATAACCCAAAAGGTCCAGAAGTGTGATTCTAGCCCATAAAGTGGTGGACCGATGCTATTCATCAAAGTCCATGCTTTGCAAGACAGTTACTTTTTCCCAAGAACAGTTACTTGTAAATATCAATAAATTTATTGCATTACTCTGAACTTAGGAGTGTTTACTCTAATGCTCTTCATATTCTTCAGACTAAGCCCAAGACATGCATGTAAAGTTACCCTAAACTTCACCATTATCAAAAAATCAAGAAAATCGCTTTCTTATCAACTGTGATAAGATGCCGTTCCAACAGAAACCAACTGTTCTTGAGCCAGAGCGATGGAGTACTTTCTAATTGAGGGAAAGCGAAGCACCATCTCAAAAGGACTACTGCCTGACATTATACATGATCATCTTCATCCACTAAAAAATCAGCATCAGCTAGTTCTGACCAAAAAAAAAAAAAAACAAAAATCAGCACAAACTAGTCATCCTATAGTAACGAACAGCTCTGAGCTGAAAAACCCAAACTTTTCATGCCGCATTCATCTCTACTCACATTCACAAAGCAACTCTGGCGCAAGCCTTTCTCCCTCACCTCGCTAAATGCCCGCCAGAACAATCTTATGGCGCCATAAACAATAAGGCCAGTTTTTCAGAAAGGTCACTCAAGACAAAGCAAGCGAATGCCCAGACAACCACTGTCGAACTCAACACTGCACATCCTAAACGCTCAATTTTCCCGTTATGTCTTGAGAATGTCTATGATAATTTTCCCCACAGAAATACACCTCCTAGTCCAAGACTTCTGGTCAAAACTGATCACAGACACAGAACAAGAAACACACTTCAACCTCTGTGAGAACCGCCGAGAAACACATCCTGTTAAATTGAATAAGAACCCACGAAAAATTATAGGCACGCGGTACGAACCTCCCAAACAACCATGGCGTCTTGATTGGTACCTTTCTTGCCCTGTTGCGTGTACAAGCAAGCCACTTCGCTAGCCCCATTCACGCACATCTTCCCAGCAACATGAATCTTACTCTGGTTCAGCAGCTGGTCGTTGTTCGCGGACCTCCTCTTGCTCAAGCTCCCAATCATCTTCCACCTCCCGGAGCCGGAGCCCAGCCCACGCGCCCCCACCCCTGCCGACGTGGGATCTCCCTCGGCCGCAACCCCCACCACGCTCCGGCCCTGCCCTCCCGGCCTCGAACAGCAAGAACCCATTTCGATTCCTCCCGCGAAAAGAATCCGCACAACATAAAGAAAGGAGGGTCGGGGGGGAAAAGGAGAGAAGCAAAAAATTTCAGGACTTTCTCCGGACCATCCCTTTCGAAACGTACGGTTCTCGGGCGTGGGTTGGGGTCAAAACATAAAGAAGGAACGGAGCTGAGAGAGCGAGGGAGTGGGGGCAGTCGAAATTAAAAGTGGGGAGGGGGAGGATCGGGAGGAATTCGAAAGACGGGGGGGCGGTAGTAGGTGGGTTGGTTGGGTTATAAATGTCAGCGCAAGAATCACATCCCGTTCCGGCCCCCCGATCGGTGATCGCAATCAAACCCCCCACGGAGAAGGGCCGCAGAGGGGGAGAGCCAGCCGGAGAGAGAAGAGGACGGGAGAGGTCGTGCCCACCGACGGAACGCCTCCAGAACTTTAAAGAAAGTGCGCCGTTCGTGCTCAGAAAGGGAGAGCGGAAGCGAACAAGAAGCGCTGACAGCGACGGTGGTGGTGGTGGTGGTGGTGGTGGGGCTTCTGAGGATGACGAGAGAGAAAACGGAGTTGGTCGAGTTACGGAGTGTTCGCGATCGACGGCAGCGGTAGGATGGGAGTGAGCTTACGTTTCGGCTGGTTCCTACTGGACCGCGGTCAAACGTGGGTGTTGTTGCTTTTTATCTTTTCCTGTTCTCGGTCTTTTTCCTCTCTCTCTCCCCTCTCTCTCCCCCGTGTCCCGGTTTCTTGAGTGGACCCCACGCCTTTCCGGAAGTCAATGGTCGGGTTAAGGAATTTTTTTCGCGGTTCGGTCAAAGGAGACACGTGGGCATTGCCCATGGCACCCCCCGCTAACGACCTTCTCTCTAGTCGTCCACGTGGACACGTCAGGTGGGTTTTCGTTGGGTGGGTGGGTGGGCTTTGGAGTTCGGCCCGCGGCGAATTGGGCTTCTTGTTCGCGAGGGGCCCAAGAAAATATTGGCCATAGACATGCTTTTAGATCAAGGATCCTTGTTTTGATTTTGATTTTGAAAATGATTGTTTGTATTGCTGAAATGATTAATCAATAAAAAATATTTTGATTATCGAAAATATTTTAAATCTAAATATTTTAGTGGATAATGGGAGATTATTTCTAGTTCACTTATTTTTGTAGGTGACATAAATGATCATTTTTTTTGGAAAATATTTTTCAAATCATTTTTTTTCCTTGAATAGATCGAGCCATTTAAAACAATTGATTTTCAATGCAGTGGTTACATATGACATGCGACGTCGTTGCATTAAAAATTACAATCTTTTTGTCTTAAATGGGTGTTCAACAAGAGTTCTCGAAGTGCTCGTTAAAAAAAAAAATACCTTTTAAGGAAGCGGTCGACGTGGCCCATTTTCATCTCACCTGAAAATAATGTGGTATTAGAAAGTATAAAATGAATATGAATGGCCAAGAGATGACCACGAATTGACAATAAAGCAATGCCCAATCTGACGGATCTCTCGTTCATTATTCTTAACTTACGCGTTGTCATTTATTGCCCGAACTACTGTTACAGGGAAAAAATATATCCAAATAAGTACTCAAATTTTCACAATTAAGTAAACTCATAGGTTTTTTTACAATGTCTTGGCATTTGGAAAAGTGAAGCACGGGTCATTCTTGATAGCATCTCAAACCTTACGATTAAAATATTAGATTTTGCAGCATCATCACTTGCTCATCTCGATCCATCCAAGTTGATAATTAAGTTACAAACCTTACGATTAAACTCATAGTTGATGTGAGTATTTATGTTATACCAGGCGACATTGTTATCCTCTAGGGCTAATTTTGTGTCCCAACCGTCAGACTAGCACTCTTGATTTGATTGAGATATCTATACCTTATGCTTACTTGTTTTATGTTCTGAAAAGAAAAATAGAAACAAAATATTTCAACTTAGATGGAGAGAGGAAAAAAAAATCATGTTATTGTAAAGTTTATACTTGTTTAAAATTTTGCCCCATTCATGTAGAAGTCCTTTTTAACGTTCAAAGTAAAACAAAGTACCATATGTAAAATTAGTGAAGGAATTAAGATATTGTAGGCTACCTAAAATACATGTGGGAATTTTTTTCTTTTAAATATTCATGAAGTATATGTTTAATTCATGATATCATCAAAGGATAGACTATATGTATGGTATCTAAATATCCTGAATTATTGAAAAATATTCAATTATTTTAATTGATTATTAGATGATGGACAAAATTATGTTAACCCATTTCTCAATTATCGATAAATTACCGCAATGTGCAAATTAATCAAGTTAGTTTGTCATTAGTGTGTTGGAATGCAAGAACCATTTTGTTAAGCTAAAGAGTGAAAATTTAATTGCTTCATTCAAAATGCCAACGATGAAACATAATCAGTTTAGTTCAATAAATAGTGATGCGCTATAAATTGTAACATCTATCAGAAAAAAAGAAAAGAAAAGTGAGAAGCTCATTTTTATTGTACTTTCCCCAAGTTTTATTTTCCCATGTATAGCACGGGTCCCCTAATAATTTGATTTAAAGGGGCTCTCCCCACGGAGACAATATAGAATGTATAATATAGTCAGGTAAGTTAAGGTTACCTGCACTTTTTATTTTTATTTTCAGTTTTGAACCTTTTACTTCCAATCTTGAGGTTGGATATCAACAATACAAATCTATAGCCACTTAATAGTATAATTAAGTTCATTTTCATTATCTAAAAGAGAAATCACGAGTAGAAGTTAGAAGTTTGCAACATAGAACAAGGAAATTTATTCTTCTTGTTATAGTTTTGGATTCAAATGTTATTGGAAGTATTCTAATAGTAAGTGTTTTCTTTTGCAAAATGATTTTAACCGTTCATAATATCAGTGCCGAATGTAAAAGTTTGAATGCACTAAGACAAATATAGGGGATTATGTCCTTAAAATTGCCTGGGGAGGTAGATTTAGTCGATATACATGAAAACTAGCGTGAATATCACTATATTGGCCAAAAACAAAAAGCCCTATGCTACCTTTTGGTTGATAGGGATCAATAAAATCGAGCGAATATTTGATGTAACCCCCCTTAATGTCACCATCGCTGCTTTAACTTTTGATATCGATTTGGTGTGGAAGACTCGAGAATGGTGTCCAAAAATCGATGTGAAAGCGAACTTTTCAAGGGCAAGGTCCAAAATCAACTTTTGACTTTGAGGGTGCCCACGTTCGATTATTAACATAACAAACTCAATATTTTGTATACAATAATAGACAAGGGTGGACAAAGACTTTCAGGTCCGAAATGCGACCTAAGCTGTCGAGGGCCGACCTCACGGTGATCCTTGAAGGCATCCTCGCGGACTTTAATTTTGACGGGTACTTTATTGTGGTCAAATGTCACTGATGTGTCGTTGGCAGTCCTAACTAGATGCATTAAGCCTACAAAATCACAAACTTGCACGATAAGAGTTTGCTTGGGAACGCATTTCTAAAGTCCTTTTGGCCTACAAAAAACCCTTGGGTAAATGCTTAACTCCTTGGTAAATAACTATGAGAGTCCAATCGGCGAAATGCATTACATTTCTTAATTCATTCAAAGGCCTACACCTCAAGGTCACTACTCACTAGCATTGGGCATTCGACATTTTTAGAATGCCGGAGCCTATAATAAATGATAATTTATATTTCAATTTTGCCCTCATTTATTTTATCTATCTTACCCTTGAAATTAACATTGCTAATCTCTCTCCCCACTCCTCGTCTCTTTCTAAACAAGGTTGTTGAACGTCGATGGTCGAGAGTCGATGAGGCCAGATTTGGAGGGTTGATGCGAGATTAGGATCAATGGCAATTGCTAAGGTTCGTCGACGATCGTCAAGGCTCACAACGCCAACCAAGGTTCACATGACACCAGTGCTCAATTTTGAGCCCTAATCAACGAAGTCAAGAGTTGCCTAGTTGAGTGTGTTGGTAATTGAAGCCATAAACTTTTAAGGACTCTTTTGTCTTTTCAATTAGTTTTGCTTTTAGGTTAAAAGTTACAATTTTATATTAGCGAGCCATCAAGACGTTGAAAAAGAAATTAGAGAATAAGGAAAAAGAGAGAAGAAAAAAGTGAGCTTTTTCTCTGTGAGGGTTCTCAATCTTTTTGTGTCATGATTTGAGTTAAAATCATTGTTGTATTCCAACTTTCTTCTAAGTTTAGTGGATTTGCAGAGTGCCTCTGCGCAGAGATGTAGCCCTGATTTAGGTGAATTTCGATAACAAATTTTCTGGCGTGTTCTTATGATTATGTTCTTTTATTATTATATTTTGTCTGATGGATTGTTTGCTTGCGTTATTTTAATAGAATCAGCATGCGATTTCATAACAAGTAGTATCAGAGCTTGATTTAGGTGAACTTCAATAACAAATTTTCTGACGTGTTCTTATGATTCTGTTCTTTTATTATTACATTTTGTCTGATGGATTGTTTGCCTTATTTTAATGGAATCAGTGCACAATTTCGTAACAACTAGTATCAGAGCTTAGGTGGCTAATTGAGAACATTGAGGGTTTTTTTGATGACGTTCGATTAAAAAAGCAAACAATATGGCAACAGATAAAATCAAAATCAATAAGTTCGAAGGGTTGGATTTTGGATGGTGGAAACTCCAAATCGAGGACTATTTTTATCAGAAAGATCTCTATGCACCACTTGAGGGTTGGAAACCCGAGATGGCGGAAGTGGATCCAATAACATAAGCTAGATGAAAAATTCTTGATCGAACAGCATCAAGTGTGATTCGTTTGGGGCTAATGAAAAAGACAAGGTACCACATCGTGAAAGCAAAAATTACAAAATAAGCCATTGATATTTTAACGAATATTTATGAGAAGCCGTCCACATCAAATCAAGTATTTTTGTTGAAAAAATTGGTTAACATGAAGTTACTTGATAGATGTTCCGCGGCAGAGTATATTAATAGTTTCACGCAGGTCACCAATCAATCGGAATCTATAAGCATAAATCTAGATATGAAGTTTTATTTTTAGGTTCCCTTCCCGAAAGTTACAACATTACAGTGCAAGGAATTTTGAGCACCACGAAGGATGATTTGACTTTGATGATCCCATGAGTAGTATCATGGATGAAAAGATGTGAAAAAAAAAGTCTTAGATGGAGATAATTTTTTAGCATCTACATCTTCAACGGCACTAGTGATGGAAAACCGTGGAAGAAGTAAAAGCAGAGGAAATTCAGTGGACGTGGCGGGTCACAATCAAGGGAAAAGAGACAGGTTACAAAAGATGAGTGTTGATTTTGTCACCAAACCGGATATTAAAGGTTCTAATGTGAAGCTTATAAAAAGAAGTAGCAGGATGAGAATCAAGGAGCTAATGTGGTTAGCAATGAGCCTTTGCTAGAGAACTTGCATTTGTTTGCAGGGTTTGACTAGGGTTTGACTTGACGACAAACATGTGGTTTATTAATTCTGGTGCTTCTTTCCATTGCACGTCGCAAAGAGACATATTTGCTGATTATCCTAGCTAAGATTTCGGACAAGTGGTTGTGGGAAATGACCACATGTGTTTAATTGTTAGAAAAGGAATTGTGACCATGAACATCTTGGGTGGAGAATGTCTAGTTTTGCGTGAAACAAGACATATTCCAAAATTAAAGAAAAATCTGATCTTAACTAGTAAACTTGATAAAAAAATTTTGGTAACAACCTTTGGATGCAGAGAGTGAAGATAACCTTGGAGGTAAGAGTCATAACAAAAGGAAAGGGTACACTTTACCTTTTCCAAGGAGAAGACATCAATTATATGGTTGCAATTACAGTGGCTATAAGTAATTTTTCTACTCTTTGGTATTATCGTTTGGGATATCTTGGCGAAAAGGGTATAAAACAGTTACATTCAAAGAAAGTTACTTTCATGTTTGTAGAAAGTTGAGTTAGATTTTTGTGAGAGTTGTATCTATAGTAAACAAAAAGCAGTTAGTTTTCAATTGAATGGTTGACAGAATAAAAGTCAGAAGCTAGAGTTGATTCATACTGATATGTGGGAACTGGCTTAGGAACTCTCTTATGGTGGTAAGAGATATTTTGTCACATTCATTGATGATGCGACAGGGAAGACTTAGGTCTATACTCTCAGAGAAAAATTAGAAGTATTCGGGATGTTCAAAATGTGGAAGACCATGGCAAAAAAAAAAGAGACGGGTTATCAAATTAAAGTTCAAAAGTCTGATAATTATGGTGAATATACAACTAAGAAATTTCTAGAATCTTTGAGCCAAGAAGGTATACACGGATTGACGACTGTTCCTAGAACTTCTCAAGACAACGATGTAGCTAAAAGGATGTATTATACTATTCTAGAATGTGCAAGATGCATAAGACTACATGCGGGTCTCCTGTTACACTTATAGGTTGCTACAGTTGATACAACTGTTTATCTTATAAATAGGAGTCTTTCTAATGTGCTAGATGGAGAAATACCACAAAAATAATGATTAGGTAAAAAGGTTAATTATTCACATCTATTAATATTTTGTTGTATTGCATATACTTTGATGGGAAAAGTGCCAAAAAGTCCTAAACCTTTTGTCTTTGTGTCGATTGAGTAAACCTTTTTTTTTGGTGCCGATTTAGTCCTAAATCTTTTTACGTTGTGCCAATTCAGTCATTTCGACCAATTTTGGCCAGATTTTTGCTGACCGGACGTCGGCCGGCTGATATGGCTTGATCGACGCTAACGTGGATAACTTTTAATAATATTTTAATATTTTTGAATTTCTTTCTTTTTTTTTCTTCTCCTCTTCTTCCTCCAGCCGATCGCCGGACCTCGGCGACCGGCCAAAGGCGACAGCCGGCGAGGTCGAGGTTGACCTCGCCAGTGGCCGAGAGGGCGGCCTTGCGCTGGGCGGCGAGGCCGCTATCGAGGCCTGGGTGGCGACGAAGAAGAAGACTCCACCACCGGTTCTTGCTTCCCCTGGATAATCGGCGGCCGATGGCTTCGAAACAAGCCAGCCTCCTCCTCCAGAAGCAGCTCCGAGGTCCGATTCTCGATGAAATCCCTCCTGATTCCCAACTCACTATAGGGTGTCGGGAGGGCCGATTATGGAGACGCTCCACTCAAACACGTTGGTCTCGTCCACCAACCCCACGGAGAACCCATCCACTAGGTTCCTACAAAGATTTGCAGCCACCAATCACAGACACCCACGCGATCACCGGCGGCGAAAAATGAAGAAACGCACCGAAACCCTAGAATAAAAGGACGAAATCAAGAGGGATTTCATCAAGAATCGGACCAGATTCGGTGAAGGCGAGCCTCGCCGCCCAGGCCTTGAGGGCGGCCTCGCGCTGGGCGGCCAAGGCTCGCCCTCGCCAGATTTGGCGAGGTCGAGCCTCGCCGGCCAGAGGCTTGACCTCACCGCCCAGCGCGAGGCCACCCTTGCTAGCCACCCCTCGCTGGCTGGAGGAAGAACAGGAGAAGAAAAAAAGAAAAAGAAAAAGAAAAATTCAAAAATATTAAAATATTATTAAAAGTTGTCCACGTCAACGCCGATCAAGCTACGTTAGCCGGCCGGCGTCCAGTCAGCAAAATCCGGCCAAAATTGGCCAGAAATGACTGAATTGGCACAACATAAAAATGTTTAGGACTAAATTGGCACCAAAAAAAGGTTTAGGACTAAATCGGCACAAAGACAAAAAGGTTTAGGACTTTTTTGGCACTTTTCCCTACTTTGATTGATAGGGAGAATAGGAAAAAGCTTAATGCTAAGTCCTAGAAGTGCGTCTTTTTCTGATATGGTGGCGATGGGTATTACTATAGACTTTGGCATTATGGGAATAACAAAGTTATTCGCAGTCAGAATGTGGTATTCCATAAAGAAAATATGTACAAGAATTATCAGACAAAACATGTGAAGGCAGTAGAACCAAAATATGTTGGGCTAGACACAATGCTCATGAAGACGATTCCGGTAAATCGAAATGCAGCTAAAGGAGAGGTTCAAGATGAGCCTATTATGAGTGATGAGGCAATTCAAGAGGAATGCAATGACTCAAAGCAGACTAATGACCCTGAAGTACCTGCCTTGAGAAGGTCTACACGTGCGAGAAAACCAAAGGTAATTTTTGATCTATCAGCTAATACTATTTTAAGCCATGCCTCCTATACAGATTCGGAAGAACCGAAAACTTATGATGGGGCAAAGAATGACTGATCTCATATGCAGTGGAAGCGTGCTATGAAAGACGATATTGGCTCGTTACTTCAGGACAAAATTTGGGAGTAGACCAAGTTACCCACAGGTAAAAAAGCTCTGTTAAACAAGCAGGTGTACGAGATTAAAAATGAAGCAGATAGTAGTATCATTTACAAGAGGAGACTTGTGGTTAAGGGCTTTTCTAAAAACGAATAGATTGATTACTCTGATATATTATCACTAGTACTGAAAATGACATCAATTAGAGTTCTACTGAGTATAATTGCAGTGAAGGATTTTCATCTCGAGCAATTAGACGTAAAAACAGTTTTTTTACACGGTAACCTAAATGAAGATATATGCATGGCGCAAACTAAAGGTCTTGAGGTCAAAGGTAATGAGTACATGGTATGTCACTTGAAGAAAACTTATATGGCTTAAAACAAGCTCCGGGGCGATGGCATCTAAAGTTTGATGATTTTATAGAAGAAAACAAATTTGCACACTATGAGGCCGATAATCATGTTTATGGCTAGTTCTCTAATATGAAGAGAATCATAGGAATGAAAAAGATGTTAGCATCACAGTTTGCTATGAAAGACATGGGAGAGACCCAAGAATATTTTAGGAGTGAAAATCATGGAACAGGAAAAATAAGAAATTATAGCTATCATAGGAAGATTATGTGAACAAAGTGTTAAAGAGATTTAACATGAATAAGGCCAAGCCGATTGCGACTCCATTAACGAGTTAGTTCAAACTTTCCAAGAATATGATTACTCAGGTTTTGAAAGATGAGATGAAGATAGTTCCATATACATGAGCAGCAGGAAGTTTGATGTATGTCATGATGAGTATGAGACCAAACGTTGCATAGGTAGTGGGAGTTATGAGTCGATATATGCAGAACTCAAGCAAAGAGCATTGAAATGTAGTGGAATGGATATTGAGATACCTAGTAGGTATATCAAATTACTCTCTTTATTATGGTGGTACATCTTTAGAATTGTAGGGTTATGTTGATGCAAATCACTCGGGTGATCAAGATAGCAGTAAGAGTATATATCTTTACAGTTGTAGGTACAAAAGTGAATTGAGTATCTCAACTAAAAAAAATAGTGGTTCTATCAATGACAAAAGCAGAGTACATGGTGATCATGGAAGTCTCCAAGGAAATTATGTGGTTATAAGACTACATGGAGGAGCTACATGAAAAGTAGCCAGTAAGTACACTTTGAAGTGATAGTCAAAGTGTAGTGCACTTAACAAAGAATGCAGCTTATCACACAAGGACTAAAAATATAAAAAAGCATTATCACTTCATCAGGTCAGCATTGAAAGATAATGAGTTAAAACTACAGAAAACTGAAGACTCGAAAAATCCAGCTGACATAGAGCAAAAAAAATATGTTTTGTACTACTACCATTGGTATTGCTCTATGTTAATTGATGAGGAGTAACATAGAGGCACAAGTTTTTCAATTACTAACTTTTGAAGAAGATGGATGCAAAGTTGCTTGGTGCATCTGGTGTATTTGTGTTCAAGTGAGAGATTATTGATGAGTGAAGCCAAACACTTTTAAGGGCTTTTTTTTTTTAATCTTTTCTATTAGTTTTGCTTTTAGGTTCTACACATTTATATTAGCGATAGTTAGACGTTAGCCATTAAGACACTGAAAAAGAAAAAAAGAAAATAGAGAGAAAAGATAAAGAGAGAAGAAAAAGTGAGTTTTTTTTTTTTTTGTGAGGGTTTTCAATCTTTTTGTATTCTGATCTTGAGAAAAGACCATCGTTATATTCCAACTTTTTTCGAAATCTAGTGGATTTGCAGAGTGCCTCTACGCAAAGACGTAGCCCAAGTTTGGGTGAATTTCAATAACAAATTTTTTGGAGTGTTCTTTTGATTTCGTTATTTTATTATTACATTCTGTCTGGTGGATTGTTCGCTTGCATTATTTTTCTGGAATTGGCATGCAATTTCGTAACAAAATTTGGCCGAGTTCGAGACTTGAGGCTTATCATTTTCATTAGATGTGGCTTCCTTGAGGTTGCACGACCTTGGCGTCGCGTCGCCTGCCTAGCCCCTCAACGGCGGTTGCCTAGGTCCTACAACCTTGGCGGCTCTCGATTGGTTTGTGCCACACTTGCAAGCCCAAATCTAAGCTTCCTAAGGTCGCACCACCTCAGCACCGCCTTGCTTGGGGTCTCAAGACTTTGACAACCGCTGTGTCCGGACCTTCCAGACAACTCAAATTTGGGTTTGGTGCAAAATCTATTTTTTTCTTTTATTTAACCATATTCCCAAGATCCTTTGACCCAAAGTCTTTTGCGGTAATGTGAAGGCAATTTCCAAAACCTCTCACAAACGCATTCTAAAGCTCCAACCACAGTTAAGGGGAAATCTAACACAGATCAGGGCAGGACATTCAACATCAGGCTTACCGAAACATGGTAATCAAAAGATGAAGAGGCCAGCAATCACATATCACTCCTTGTTATCTATATAAGAAAGCAATAATTGCAGTGGAAAGAGTTTATAGTCTTGGTCCAAAGAGAACCCGGAACACGAGCATGGTGAAGCTAGATGAAAGTACTAGTACTAGGGGTGCAATGGAATGTGATTTGAGCCCCGCTACTGTCATTGGCTAAGCATGATGGTGGTGGCGACACTTGAGCCCTTGCTTTCCTTCTCTGCATTTGGTAGCGAAAAGGCCTGGCGGGTACTTCCCATAAAGGTTAATGTAGCTAAACATGGTCGAAGCGCAATCATTGTTTGGGTCGTTTAAAACATGCGCGTAAGGGCAGGCAAATTCCTTGAACGCTTTGCAACAGGCTTTGGCAGGGTAAGAAGGTCCTTTGCATTGGCTCGTGATGACTGTGTAGTTCAGGTACTCAAAGTTCACTGGACAACCTGCAAAGTTCATCTCACAGTATTGAGGTTCTAAATGATGTAGATTTGGACATGAGACACGATAATCACATCAAAGCAACATGAAGGTGGAGCAGATCAGTACAAAGATCGGCCAATATCTCTGTGGTTATCGTTTCCTTTTCCACATATGCATGCATGCAGCAGTATTTAGAGTGGTGGCTAGCTCCAGCTAGTACAGTATTGACAACATTCATCTGTTAAAAGTAAAGTATGTTTCTGAAGAGCTCCCTCAAAGGATCATCAGTTTACAGTGTCCCCAATTATGCCTCCGGTTAAGGGGCTTTTTCCTTTTTCCTTCACTTGATTGAGGCTCTTCAGTTTCATAGACTTGAGAATTTCTTGCAGAGGTAGAACAGTAGAAGCTTAACCATATCATTCTATAATTCTATCGAATCAAAATTGAACTTCATATGATAAAGTTTCATCTTTCCTACAGAACCGTCTTGAGAGGGTGTGAGATAACACAGAAGTATAGAAGAAGGCGGACACAAATCTGATGGGAATTTGATCTGACCTACACCAAACTATAAGCGATATTGGGATGGTTTTTCTCAAGATTATGTATATATCTCCTATAATTGTGCATATAATCTATTAAAATTAGTATTATATTTATCTTATTATCTTAAATAGTCACCCAATAAAGCATATCAATTGTCCCATGTACACTTTATCAAAATATATTGAAATATACATAAATTTCATGTATCTCTTTTCCGCTTTGTTATTCTCAACACAAGCAGTCAATGAATACCAAAGACGCTGGGCATATGCTCGAACGAGCATACCTAAGAGCTACACCACTGACATAATTCGATCATTAAGCCAGAATTTGAGTAACAATCACTACTTTAGCAACTAACAATAAACCGTCAACCAGGGATCTGTTGCCACAATATTTCCACTTCTCTAACACAAATCTCCACACCAGAGACAGATTCGGAGCACCAACATCCCAAACAGGCTTTGAAGAAATAAGTATGCAACAAACAGGGTCATAAAAGATTTTTACTTTGTTTAGCCTGGAGGAGATGCCGGCCAGCAAGAGCCTGAGATTCGAATATGTCATCTGCATCCACATATCAAGAAAATAAAAATCTTAGGATGACATTCACGGGTCCAGCACAAGAGAATGAATCGGCGGGTTTTTGGAAAAGAGGAGTTTCCAAAGAAGATACCTGAAACGGGAGTGGGAAAAGGAGCGGTTTTGGAGGCACAGGTAAGAAGAATCAAGAAAATGGCACACAACTTGCAGAGGGTGAACCCGTATGACGCCATGGCTTTCTGGGTTCTTGGGTTAGCGCAGAGAGAGAGAGAGAGAGAGGGAGAGAGAAATCTTTTGCGGGGAAGCAGCTTTATTCTTTCTTCGTCACTTGAGATATTCCTATTTAAACAGAAAGGGGCTGCATGTTTTCCCCAGCCCAAAATTTCTATTCTTTGTTTAAGAAACAAAAATTTTGTTTTTTGATTTTTATTCCCCGGAATAGAAAAGTTAGCCCGGGAATAGAAATGAGAAACAAAAAAGTTGCTGTTCCGGAACAATTTCTAGAAATAAGCAAATTTTTTTTTTTTTTTTTTATTTTTGTTTTATTTCTTTCTCTTGCCGCGCCACTCCAATCGCCCACCGCCCACCGCCCACCGGCCGCCGCCGGTCGCCGCCCGCCGATTGCCGTCCGCCGCCACCGTCTTCGCCGCACGTCCGCCAGCCGCCGCCTCCACCGCCGGTCGCCGGTCGCCGTCCGCCGCCGACCGTCTCCGCCTCACGTCCGCCGGCCGTCGCCGCCCGGTCGCCGGTCGATCGGCTGGCCGCCGCCGCCGCCACCGCGATCGCCGTCCGCCGCCGACCGTCTCCGCGCACGTCCGCCGGCCGCCTCCTCTACCGCCCGCCGCCGCCGCTGTGCCGTTCTTCGACGGCCGCCGCTGCCGCCGCCCGCTGGTCGCTGGTCGATCGCTGCCGGCCGCCGCCGCCCCGCCCGCCGATCGCCGTTCGCCGCCGACGCCGCCGCCGCACGTCTGCGCGCCGCCCACCGCCGACCGCCGCCACCGGGCGGTGATCGCCGGCGGCCGATGGGCTGGGCGGCAAGCGGCCGGGCGGTGGAGGCGGCGGCCGGCGGACGCGGCGGCGGCGACGGGGCGGCGGACGGCGATAGGCGGCGGCCCGGGCCGGCGCGATCCGTGGGCAAAAATAAAAACAAATAAATACAAAAGAGAAATTGTTGCGTTACCAAACGCATTTCTATTCTTTTTCTATTCCAAGAATAGAAATTTTGTGTAGTTACCAAACGGGTTCTTTTACTCGAAATTGTTAGGAATAGAAATAGAAAAGAACTATTTACGAAAAAACTCTTCCCCACCAAGAAATTTTACCATGCGCACCCAAAGGGGCTGCATGTTTTCGTTTCTTTTTTCTGTTTAAGAACAGAAATTTTGTTTTTTTGTTCCCGGGAACAAAAAAAAGAATAGAAACGCGTTTGTTTGCGTTTTTGTTCAAAATCTGATTTTTGTTAGAACACAAAAAGAACAGAAATAAGAAACAAAAAAAATTGTTTCTTGTTCCGAAACACTTTTGAAGAAACACTTCTCTTCTCTCTCTTCTCTTTTCTTCTTCTTTTTTCTTTGGCCGGCGACGCCGTCGAGGGTCGCCACGGGCCGGCGACGCCGTCGAGGGTCGGCGACCTCACCGGAGCGTCGCTAGCCCCTGGCGAGGCTCGGCCTCACCTTGGTTGGGCGAGCTCGAGCTCGCCAGATCCGGCGAGGCCGAGCCTCGCCGGGGGCCGGCGACGCCGTCGAGGGTCGACGACCTCACCGGAGCGTCGCCGGCCCTCGGCGAGGTCGAGCCGGCCCGGCGAGGCTCGGCCTCACCTTGGATGGGCGAGCTCGAGCTCGCCCCGGTCGGGCCGAGCCTCGCCGGGGGCGCGACGCCGTCCCCGGTCGGCGACCTCGCCGAGCGTCGCCGGCCCCGGCGAGGCCGAGCGAGGCCCCCGGGCGGCCTCACCTTGGGCCGAGTGAGCTCGAGCTCGCCCAGTTCGGCGAGGCCGAGCCTCGCCGGGGGCCGGCGACGTCGTCGAGGGTCGGCGACCTCGCCGGAGCGTCGCCCGCCCCGGCAAGGCTCGGCCTCACCTTGGCCGGGCGAGCTCGAGCTCGCCCGATCCGGCTCGGCCGAGCCTCGCCGGGGGCCGGCGACGCTCGGCCTCACCATGGGCTGGGTGAGGCTGCAGGCCGGCCGTCGGCCGGTCGTCGGAGGCCGGCGACCAGCCGAAAAGAAGAAAAATAAAAAAAAAAAGGAAAAATAAAATAAAAATATTTAAAAAATAAAAGAAACAAAAAAAGAATATAAATTTACCAAACGTGTTTCTATTCATTTTTTATTCCCGAAACAAGTTTACCAAACGCATCTTTCTGGTCAAAAATTGTTCCCCCTGAACAGAAATAGTTTTTTCTATTTCGTTCCCTGGAACAATTTACTATTTCTGTTCCGGGGAACAATTTTTGAACAGAAACGCTACCAAACGCGCCCAAACAAACCGAGATAAGGTTCAAGCAGCGTCTATCAAAGCCATCTACAACAGTAGCTTTAAGTGGAGGGGTGAAGAGAGTACCGCAGCTGGTGTAGACACCGGTTATACATAGGACAGCGACTTTAGACTCTTGAACGTGTCACTATCTCCTCAGAAAGTCTCAGTTTATTCCGCGTCCCCTATTCTTTATTTGTCAATGCCAGCTGTTTGTCAGCCATTTTTGACTCGATATTACCATATATTATAAGGTCATTTACTTAATCTAATGGAACGACTTTGGGTAATAGTTTCACGTTTGGAAAGTAAATTTCTTAAGACTTGCAGAACCCATCCCAACAACTGCCCACTAATTCCGGTCTTCTTTATCACCCTGTTCAAGACTTCTCAACTGCTCTAGTAATAAAAAGTCTTCAGTGTATACTTTCATAAAAGTGAAAAAAAGGCAACCTCCTGCTTAAGCGCGTAAACAAAATTTCTATTTTTTTATTTTTTTTCCTCAAAACATGTTTAGAACAAAATTGATTTGGTAGGGTAATTTCATTTTTTTATTTCCGGAATAGATTTGTATTCTAGAAATAGATTTAGAGTAGAAATCAGAAATTAAAGACGTGTTTAGTAACGATTTTGTTCCCGAAAGATCAGAAATGATTTTTTCCGATTCTATTTTTGAGAATAATTTCTGAAAAAAAGAACGTACTTGGTAACTGTCTAAAATTTCTATTTCCAGAATAGAAATGCGTTTGGTAGGATTTTTAATTTTTTTGTTTCTTTTAATTTTTTAAATACTTTTTATTATATTTTTTTCTTTTTTTCTTTTTCTCTTCTTCTTCCTCCTTCTTGGTAGCCGGTCATTGGCCATGGTGGTGTCCGGTGATTGGCTAGGAGAGATTCAGCAAGCTCGCTGAAGGCTCGCTAGATCTAGGCAAGGCCAAGCCTCGCCGGTGGTCAGGTGAGCTTTGCTAGGTCATCTGCGAGGCTTGACCTCGCCCTCGCTCAGGCAACGAGAGGTTAGCCTCACCCTGGCTTGGTGAGGCCGAGCCTTGCCATGGCTCAATGTCATCGCGGGACGGTGACGCTCCGGCGAGGTCGCTAACCCTCGTTTGGCAAATCGCCGGCCATGGTCAAGCCAGGCGACCGGCTAAAAGAAGGAGGAAGAAGATAAAAGAAAAAAATTAAAATTGATTCTAGAAATTATTCTTGGGAATGAGAAGTAACTTTTTTCTACTTCTTAATTCTATTCCAAATCTATTTTCGGGAACAAAAAAAAAAGTGATTTTTGTTCTTGAGAAAAAAAAAAATTACCAAAAAGATTTTTGTTCTTTTTTTACTCCCGAAAATAAAAGAACATAATCAGTTATTCCCAAGAATAAAAGAACAGAATCAGTTATTCTCAGAAGTATTACCAAACAAGACCTAAAAATTTTAACTTTTCTATTTATGGAACAGAAGTGAAAAATAAAAAATTTCTCATTGTTCACTATCGTCATCACCTAAAGTAAAAGTGAGAAATAAAAACTCTTTTTATCATTCACTCTCATCATTACCTGCTGCCCACCCGTCGAACGCCGGATGCCCGCTGTCGGCCATTGGACGCCCATCGCCGAACGCCAGTCGGCCCCCTAGAAGTCGAAATTTTATTCTATTATCAAATGAATTTCTGTTCTAAAAATTGAAATTTTGAGTTGTTATCAAATGCGTTTTTTTGTTCATAAACTCAACTAGGGAATAGAATTTGAGAAATCAATTCATGGCCATAGATTGATTTTAGAAATTTTTATCATACGCACCTTGAAGACTAGAGAGGACATGACGTAGCTGGATCCTTTGAAGGGTTGGGCAATCGCCTGTGTGAGCACTGCTTTATTCTTTCACCATGTAAAGAGAACAAGACAGCTAAATTTGACATTTGCAGACAATGTGAGCTCATCGATCTGAATCATGTCCTGGAAACTTTCACAGTTTGACGAGATAGTCTTAGATGCCCTCTTACGATCCTTCGAGATGCTTGGGTGCCTGGTGTGACCCCGGGAATATCCCGACAGAAAACTGCTGCGTCCTCGCTTTTGCTTGTTTCCTAATTCTGTAAGAAATGGAACTTAGTAAATTTAACCCATTTTCTTTTTCTCATCCCAAGTTTTGCATAATAAAGTCATAGGAATTGGAGCTCTGAAACTGACAGGGTTCCTCCAGGAACTGAAGCAGCAGCATAATATAAGTTTCAAATCATCGTATAGAGTTCGTAAATTAAAGGAGGTATTGCCTTCTTCCTTGATGGTTGACCTGGTTTCTCCTGTATCATTTATTCCAGAGTGCGGTGGCTCCTTTCTAATCTCTCCGTCGTTTGAAGATGCTGCAAAATGTTTGAGGATTCATCAGCTGACTCCCCCTGACAAGGTTGTTCGTGCAATAATTGTACCTGGAACAATGGAATTTCTGTTAAAGTATGACCTGGTCCTGTCCCCAGTCCTCTGAAAAAAATCCTCGGTTAACAAGGCTAGCATAGGCACTCGAGGTCCCCAATGCTGAGGCTTTTCTTTTGCATTTGCAGCATTCTGCTAATCAACTCAGACCCTCTTTATATTAGCACTGGAAGCACGAGAAAAGTTTGGTGTTGCTTCTGAGTTTCTGCTGTCCTACTCATCTGGTTCTTGCAGCATAATTGGGGACACTGTAAAATGATGATCCTTTGAGGGAGCTCTACGGAAACAATGTCAGCAAAATACTCTACTTTTGACAGATGAATGTTGTCAATAATACTGTACTAGCTGGAGCTAGCCACCACTCTATATCCTACTGAATCTCTCCGGTGTCAGATGTAGCTGACCACCACGAATGAATTGATCGGGAAGATCATAGAAGTTGAGCAAAGTCCTTACTAACGGTGAGTATGATCCGAGTTGAGTCAATCTAACAACTAACCCAGGAATTAACCCATACAGTATTGGCCCCAAATTTTTGGGATTGAGGACCGACCTTATTGAACATGAGACTGAAGACCGGACAGATTCTATGGGTTCGGTTCGGTTCAGTTCCAAAATCAACCCGGGATCAACTGATTATTTGTTTGTTTCATTTTTTTCATTTCCTGAAATGACATACATACTACTTCAAATTATATATCTATCAACAATACAATATTGAGCAACTAAACTATAAACACGATACATAGCAAACATAAATATAAGATAAGGAACAACAAAAATTTACACTTCCTAAAAGCAACAAACCATAAAAACAAACACACAAGATGATGGAATAGAGATGGGTGACGAGAGTGAGGCAAGCAATAAGGTGAGCGGTGAATAAGGTGAGCTAGGTGAGCAAAGCCGAGGCGAGTGAAGAGGTGTTTTTTTTTTTCCTCTTTGGGTCAAATAAGGGCTGGGTTTATTTTTACTTTCTAACTTACATGACAAATTGAACTACAAAGATAACAGAGAAGGAGGTGCTAGAATATAGAGTAGATAAAAACGTATAATATATAATATATAAGATATATAATATATAATATATAATACATATTATATACAAGGTTGGTCCGAATTGGATCAATCCTAAACTCTCAAGATCCATGACTAACCTTCACAATACAGGGTCCAGGAGTTGAAAGCCCAAGGGCCAATCCGGTCACCTTAGAAATCGAATTGGGACCAGCTAGATTGGGCCAGTCCAAGGTTGGTCCAAGAACCCTAGACCGATACCCACCCCTAGTCCTTATAAGAATCTAGAATGCTATGGAGGCAATTTTTTGGACTGAAACAAAGAAAGGGAAAGTGAGAAGTTCATGGGCCATGCTTTCCAATGTCAAAAGTATATGCTAGGATGATACCCGATGCACGAATTGACTGAATACTTAAAAAAGGTAATACAATTAATTCGGAACTATCTTTCAATCCGAGGCGTAGCCTGTACCCATTCATTTCATCTTCGTCCGGAGTTTGCTTCAAAAAATTTAGACATCTCTATCCGCTCACGTCAATCCCACGATCATCTTATAATTGTTTTTAGGGATGATGAGGCTCTTATTGATCTTGTGATATCATAAAAACTATTAACTAAAAGAGAAAAAAGGGAAAAAAAAATGGGCGTTTTCTCTTGCGTCTCGCTTCGTTTTGGTCACACGGGAAAAACGAGAATAGCATGGCCTGCAACAACCAGCTCTGCACTTCACGCCAGAGAGACGACTCGAGTCCCCGCCGCAACGCCTTCCCAACAGGCTCGACAAAAAGCCTCCTCCGATCGCCACTCACCATCTCTCTCTCTCTCTCTCCCCCCTTCGATTTCCCAGGCCGACGGTGGTGCCGCAAACATGAGCGCTCCCTTCCCCATGGCTCCACCGTTCTCGGCTCGCCTTCGGGCTCCAAAGCCGGTCTTGGGGACTGGAGCACCGAGGGCGGCACTGCTGGGGGCCAGCCTCACGATTCGCCCGCGGGCGGCGCGGTCCTGCTCTCATCTGCCACGGATCGGGCAGCGGACATCCAGGCCGAGTCCAAAGCCGTGGCTCATGCCGTGAATTCTCCGATGTACAACCCAAGGCTCTCGCTTGCAAGTACAAATCAAGCATAAAGCTAGAATTCTTAATCGAGTGGTGGATGCATTAAACCATAGGCATTCCTTGTTATCCATAATGCAAGCGAAGGTCATAGGCTTTGACGTGATCAAGGAACTTTATCAAGATATCCAAACTTTGGGAAAATTTGGAAATAATGTTCGAAGGGTCCAACTCAGCAATTCTTATTGCAAGATGGGTTTCTTTTCAAGAATAATTGTTTATGCATATGGAGAAGTTCTATGAGGAAAGCCATCATCAATGAAGCTCATGGCGAAGGATTAGCTACGCATTTTGGAAGAGACAAGACACTCTCTCTTATCAAAGCAAATTTTTATTAGCCTTGCATGAAAAAAGATGTTATAAGACACGTGGAGCAGTTTTTGTCATATTGTCAAAAGTCATACTCAAAACACTAACTTGTATATTCCATTATTGGTCCCAACCGCCTCTTAGGAAGATGTGAGCCTAGATTTTGTGGTTGGTTAATCTCGAACACAAAGGGGTAAGACTTTATTATGGTGGTAGTTGATTGATTCTCTAGAATGGTGCATTTTGTGCCAAGTAACAAGACCTTGGATGCTACTCATGTGGCGAATCTCTACTTCCAAGAGATCATGAAACTTCATGGAATTCAAAAAACAATGACATTTGATCGAGATTCAAAGTTTATTAGTCATTTTTGGCCCACACTTTGGAAGAAGTCAGGCGCAACTCTTCAATTTAGTTCTTCTCATCATCCCCAAACCAATGGGCAATCTTAAGTTATTAATCGAGTTTGGGAAATCTTTTAAGGAGCTGAAGTAACTTGCGTCAATGGGACGCCACTTTGGCTTAGGCTGAATTTACTGACAATCGATCTTCAAGCCAAACAATTGGAAAAAGTCTTGCATATGGAATGCATCCTAGTTTTTGACTAAACGAAAAATTAAGGATCCACAAGGCTAATTATAATAAATAAAATCATAAGGCAAAGAATTAGCAACAAACATGGATCTAATATAAGTCTTATTCCCACAACTACTACATGAAGCTACTCATTTATGCAAGCATAACTCCTCCTACAAAAGAGAAATTAGGCGAGCCAATCCAAATGATACACAAGAATTTGGCGGTGACGAACATTGTTCGTCCATCGGACGGTGCGAGAGGGAGCCGGTGAGAGAGGGAAGCAAGTGAGGAAGAGGAATGACAAATGAGGAGTGCCGTGCGTGTTTGGAAGAGCTAAGAAGAAAAGCGTCGTGTGATTGCGGGAGTAAAAATAGAAATCGGAGGAAAAAAAAAGGGTTTTGGACCTCTACTTACAAAACCGGTTCGGGAATCGGTTCCAAAACCGGTTCAAGAACCCGTTTCCGAGTGGGTAATCACTTGGAACTTGTTCCCGGACCGGTTTAAACCGGTTCCCAGATCAGTTTCAACAGGAACCGGTTCCCGACCCTATTTTCCGGGTGGGCCGGTCCGGGAACTAGGTATACCCGGTCCGGTTGCACACCCCTACTAAAGATCATGCTCACTATCTAAAGAAGCTTCATGAGCAAATTCGAGAAAGAATCATAAAGCATAATGCAAAGTATCGAGATAGAGCCAACAAACATCGAAAGCCCTCAGCTTTTAAGGAAAGAGATTTGGTTTGACTACATCTTAGAAAGGAAAGATTTCCTTCGGGTCATCACAGGAAGTTGAACATAGAGCCGATGGTCCTTTCAAAGTGCTGCAAAGAATTGGAGACAATGCCTACAAGATTGAACTCCCTATGACAATGTTCAATGTTGCGGATCTTTCTCTCTACCATGAAGGTGAAGACAATGAAAACTCAAGGACGAGTTTATGCGCAACAAAAACATCTTATGTCGGAGCATTATGAGACAATATCGGCTCTATGGAAGTGTTACGGACCGCATAGTTACTATACTTTAGTAATCATACCGATACTTCAGTAGCCGCGTGTTTTGAAGGATGTCCACGTTCATTGGATTAAGCAAGTCTTGGATACCTACACCCAATAACATTTATTTCTTATATTTTCAAGGTTTAGTAAACGTCATTTAAAGTGAGTCCTTTGTCTTCCCAAAGAGTCCTAGTAATTACTCATATTTGGAGAGTTGTTCCAAGTTCGTTTTATATGAAGATGCTATGATGAATAAGAATGCATACTTGATGTAAGTGATAATTCATTTAACCTTTGGCTTGAGAACAAGAAGGATTTTTTGTTGTGCTCTTATCTTTTAGATGGATTCCTACATGTGGCGAGTGATCTATCCAATTTAATTCTCACTTGTGTTACCTCTCACTTCTCTACACTTTTTCCAGCATCACGTTTGCGGGCAATGGGAGCTCATCGATCTCAATTATGTCCTGGAAACTTTCACTGTTTGATGAGACAGTCTTATGCCTTCTTACGCTCCTTCGAGATGCTCAAGTGCCTGGTCTGACCTCTGGAATATCCATATAGAAAACTGCCGCTTCCTTGCTTTTGCTTGTTTCCTAATTTTGTAAGAATTGAAACTCAGTAAATTTATCCTGTTTTTTTTTTTCTCTCCCCAAATTTTGCACGATAAAATCATGGGAATTGGATCTCTAAAACTGATAGGATTCCTCCAGGAACTGAAGCTGCAGCATAATGTAAGTTTCAAATCGTTGTATACAGTTCGTACATTGAAGGAGGTATCGCCTTCTCCCTTGATGACTGAGCTGGGTTCTCTTGTATCATGTATTCCAAGGTGCGGTGGCTGCTTTCTAAATCCCTCCGTCGTTTGAACATGCTGCCAAACGTTTGAGGATCAGCTGACTCCCCCATGACAAGGTTGTCCGTGCAAGAATAGTACCTGGAACAATGGAATTTCTATTAAAGTCTGACCTGGTCCTGCCCTGAGTCCTCTAAAAAAAATCCCTGGTTAACAAGGCTAGCAAAGGGACTCGAGGTCCCCAATGCTGATGCTTTTCTTCTGCATTTGCAGCATTCTGCTAATCAACTCGACCCTCTTTATTAGCACTGGAAGCACGTGAAAAGTTTGGTGTTGCAGCTGAGTTTCTGCTGTTCTCCTCATCTGGTTCTTGCAGCATAATTGGGGAACACTTGTAAACTGATGAAGTCTCATTGGAGCTCATCGGAAACATTGTCGGCAAATTACTTTTGACAGTTGAATGTTGTCAATAATGCTGTACTAGCTGGAGCTAGCCACCAGTCTTGATCCTACTGATTCTCTCCCGTATCACATGTAGCTGGCCACTACGAATGAATTGATAGGGAAGATTATAGAAGTTGAGCAAGTCCTCAGAAGAATTCAGAATGCTGTGGAGGGAGTTTCATGGACTGGGATAAAGAAAGGGAAAGTGGGAAGTTCATGGGCCATGCTTTCCATTGTCAAGAGTATATGCTAGGACGATACCCAATACGCAGATTGATTGAACACTTTAAAAGATAATACAACCAATTCAGAATTGTCTTTCAATCCGAGGAATAGCCTGCACCCATACATTTCATCTTCACCCGGAGTTCGCTTTCAGATATATAGATATCCATATCCCGTCACGTCAATCTCATGGTGCTCTTATAATTGGTTTTAGGAATAATGAGGCTCTTACTAATCTTGTGACATCATAAAAACTATTAATTAAAAAAAGAAAAAAAAAACGAGCGTTTTGTCATGCATGTCGGTCACTTCGTTTTTGGTCAGACGGGAAAAACGAGAATAGCATGGGCGGCAACAACCAGCTCTGCACTTCACGCCAGAGGAACGACTCGAGTCCCTGCCGCAACGCCTTCTTTCGTCGGCCCAACCGGCTCGACAGAAAGCCTCCTCCGATCGCCGCTCACCACCTCGCTCTCTTCCTCCGATTTCCCAGGCCGACGGCGGTGCCGCAGACATGAGCGCTCCCCTCTCCGTGGCTCCGCCGTTCTCGGCTCGCCTTCGCGCCCCGAAGCGGGTCTCCGGGACCGGAGCGCCGAGGGCGGCACTGCTGGAGGCCCGGCCTCGCAGCTGGCCGGCGGACGTGGGCGGCGGCGACGGAGCGGTCCTGCGCGCGGCGGCCGCGGATCGGGCGGCGGACATCCATGCCGAGTCCAGAGCCGTGGCTCGCGCCGTGAATTCTCCGGTGTACAGCCCCGAGGTCCTCGCTCGCAAGTACGGTTCGCATCCTGTTAAGGTCTCTCTCTCTCTCTCTCTCTCTCTCTCTACATCGACGTGCTCGCTCGTGGATGCTTGTCTGTACGAATGTGTATGTGCTGCTGATCGTAGTGTTCCGGTGACTTTCGCCTTGCATTACTTTCTGAGGCGGCGAATGTTATCGATCATTAGCTGAGCAGGCGGGAACTTTAATCTCTGTTTCTCTTGATTCGGAGATGTCGATTTTGGTTGCTCGTGAATGTTCAGCTGTGAAGGCAGGTGTATGAGCAGTCTCATTGTGTCTGGGGAAGTTCATCGTGGATTTTCGTGTTGAGGAAGTTGATTACTTGAAATTGATCTTTTTTTTTAATCACTTCCTGCGCATTAGTATGTTATGTTTACTAATTGATGTTTCTCCGCACAAGAGTTCGTCTGTGATTTTTGATTTCAGGTGTGGCTTATTCTTTGATGAGCTGACTAAGTGGAATCTAATTGTGACTAGGTTGTGCGAAGGGCTTTGGATGTATTGATAGCTCTTGGCGTGTTTGCACTGAAGCTCCTGATTGATCAAAGGTATGGCCGGGTTGATCAGAACAAGAGAAAGCGAGGTGCGGAGTTGAGGATGATATTGACACGGTTAGGGCCTACATTTGTCAAAATAGGGCAGGGGTTGTCGACCAGACCTGATATCTGTCCTCCCGAGTACATCGAAGAGCTCTCTCAACTTCAGGTATCGATGGTGCTAATTTGGACATGATGGGTAGCGCATCTCTAACATTACATGAATACAAGTGAATTGAAACTAACAGAAAGTGACATGTTTTGGCTGGTTTTTCTGAAAGAACTCTTTCAATATGAGTTCACTGACACGAGATGAGATGAACTACAAATACAACCATGAGACATGAATTAGCTCTCAACTGCCACAGAAATTGATAGGTTTGGTTGCTGATGGTTGTTGTATTGATAGTTAGGCTTGTCCCTCACACATGCTTGGTGAAAGGGTATTGCTGACATGACTAGGGAAATCATAAGTCAGTCCGTCTTGTTGTTAAGTTTCAGCAAAAAATGATTTCTCAGTTTTCTTGTTAGTGTATTGGGTGTGCGTACCGTTATCATATAGCATCATCCAGGTGGAAGTGTTAAATATGATGACTTTCCAGCTTTAAGGTCATCTCTGTCTAACCAGTTGCATCACTGACTGATTTCCATGATACATGTCACCTATGCTCTTTTTCTTTTAATGTCTGGATGCTGTAAGTATAAACCATTATGGCGCTGGGAAGATGTTTAATGTCATTATGATTGACCAGGATGCATTGCCGACTTTCCCAGATTCAGATGCCTTTGCATGTATAGAGAGTGAACTGGAGCTGCCCCTTGATTCAATCTTCTCCTCCATATCCGCTACTCCAGTTGCAGCAGCAAGCTTGGGCCAAGTTTATAAAGCTCGACTTAAGTATTGCGGACAGCTGGTAGCTGTCAAAGTGCAACGGCCTGGTATTCAAGAGGCTATTGGGCTTGACTTTTATCTTATGAGAGGACTGGGGTTTCTTATTAATAAGTACGTCAGTGGCATTACCTCAGATGTTGTTGCCCTGGTTGATGAATTTGCACAAAGAGTGTATCAAGAGCTCAACTATGTGCAGGTTAGATTTCTGATAAGCAATTCCATAGGTGCAAACATGATTATATTTAATCATTGCTGAGAGGCAAAGCGTCGCAGTACCTCGACCTTCTTTCTTCTAAATACCCTTGAGACAACACTAGTTTCCAACCTCCGATGAACTGCTTGTTAGTAATTTGTACAAGGTATTTCGCCATTGATTGTTAATTTTGGCAGGTCTCTGCAGGAGGGGCTGAATGCAAAGAGGTTTAAAAAATTGTACGCTGACAAAGAAGATATACTTGTACCGGATATATTCTGGGATTACACTAGTGGCAAAGTGTTGACTATGGAGTGGATTTCTGGAGTTAAACTCAATGAACTGGATGCCCTAAAGAGGCATGGCCTAAAGGTTTTGGATTTAGTTAGCACAGGAATACAATGCAGCCTTAGACAATTGCTCGAGTCTGGATACTTCCATGCAGATCCTCATCCCGGTAATCTTTTGGCTACACCTGAGGGAAGACTCGCTTTTATTGATTTTGGGATGATGAGTGAGACCCCAGAGAAAGCCAGATATGCTATCATCGGTCATATTGTGCACCTGGTTAATCGAGACTATGAAGCTATGGCTCGTGACTACTATGCTCTAGATTTTTTGTCACCTGAAGTTGATGTTTCTCCCATTGTGCCTGCATTACAGAGCTTCTTTGATGATGCGCTCAATGCAACTGTGAGCGATTTAAATTTCAAAGCGATAGTGGATGGTCTGGGTACTGTATTCTATCAGTATCCATTTACCGGTGAGTAAAGATCAACTTTCTACTTTAGTTGCTATATCATATTTGGTCTTGTACATCATTTTGCTGGTTCAATATAACTTCTCAATTAGCTCCTAGGTGAAATTTTATTGCTCTCTTCAGCAAAGTGGTTTGCCGTTCCCTTTGGAGAACTAAACGGAGTAAACCTCATATAACTTGAAATTACCTTAATGGAACAAACACATCTTTTTCGTCCATGCACAGATCAGTTTATAAGTTTTTTCTTGAAGTATGATTCTTATGATAGATGTTTTATCTGCAGTTCCGGCATATTATGCATTGATATTCAAGTCACTTACTGTATTAGAAGGCTTAGCACTACATGCCGATCCTAATTTCAAGGTGTTGGCTGCATCATATCCATATATTGCTAAGAGACTCCTCACTGATCCAAATCCATATCTTAGAGATGCCCTCATAGAGTTGCTGTTCAAGGATGGGAGATTGAGGTATGTAACCACCTATGTTTCCTGTTGTTAGAGGCTGTTGATTTGGTTTGGTTATGTGAAAATCTTTGTCTTGTGAAGGTGGAACAGACTAGAAAACCTACTTGTCCAGGGTAGAAAAGACAGAGATTTTTCAACCAAGGATGCTTTGCAACCTGTTTTGAGGTTGTTATTAGATCCAAATGGCGAAGAACTTCGAGTTTTAGTCATAAAGGAGGCTGTTCATGTCATGGAAGCTATTGTCCTGGCATCAGCTATCGATACTTATAACTCTATTCCCTACTTTATGAGGATTTTGCTTAATTCAGATGCAAATGGACCCTTTATAATGAGCGATGCTGAACTGCAAACCCTGTTAGATCTTCGAGATCAGGTTTTTAGGATATGGGGCCTCTTGCAAACCTCTGAGAGTTTTGATCCGCAGCTTCTACAGCCTGTTTTACAGGTATGACTCAAAGTGATACTGTAATTCCCTGATGCTCTACTATTTTGAAAAGTTATACTGCTCTCCTATATTTGGACTTTAGTAGGTGCAACTATATACATCTAGAGAGTGGATGTGGCAAATTGTGCTGCTCTCCTATCTGTTTAATGATCCATCATGGACATTGAAAATGAGCATGCCACCTCTTAGTTTGCTTATTATAGTTGAGTCTGCTATTGGCAGACAGATCAGGACACTATGGCCTCAAAGACCATCATCTCGATCGAGTTTGGTTTCGAAAAATTCTTCTTTTCTATTTAAAAAACTCCTCGGACAGCTTATCCTCTCTTTGAAAACAAGATCAGTTTGAAGTTTCAAGATGTTTAAGGAAATTGAAAGATTGGCTAGAAAAACCAAGCTAAACATAACAATGAAACTATTCTGGTTCTGAGGAAGCTTCCTGAGTGGTGCATAGTCCATGACTAATAGAATAGCCCTTGCTTGCAGAGAATTGCCGCTCCTTATGTAGCCATGAATTTTCCTAGAGTGGCCAAATATTCCTCGAACATAGCACATGCACATCTTGACAAAGAAAGCATTTAACTCGTTGGCTCCCCCTTTTCACAGAAGAACTCCTTTTAGCTTGAATTTTTTTCTTTTTCCCTCGGTCAACAGCAATGCTTTCTCAGGAGTAGCTGAACCAATTTTTATCCTGAGAAGCAATAGTAGTATACATGTTAATATCAGTATCCTGCAGGAGTAATGGTCATTGTGGATATTATCAGTGACAATTTCATGATTATTGCGTTAGACAAGAGTGGCCAAATATTCCTCGAACATAGCACATGCACATCTTGACAAAGAAAGGATGTAAATCGTGGGCATCTCCTTTTCACAGAAGAACTGCTTTTAGCTTGAATTTTTTTTTTCCTTGGTCAACAACAATGCTTTCTCGGGAGTAGCTGAACCAATTATTATCCTTAGAAGCAACGGTAGTATACATGTTAATATCAGTATCCTGCAGGAGTAATGGTCTTTGTGGATATTATTATTGTGTTAGACGAGAGTATTCAAGGATTGCCAGTCGGTCAGTCGGTGTTGTTTTGCTGAGAGTTAGTGGCTGAGTCACAGTTATGGAAATCAATCGATGAACTATAAAATAAGCTAAGATTTTTACACTTTCGGTGATTGTGAGACTGAAACATTATTTAGAATTAGTAATTTTGGGTTGCAAACAGCGACTCCCATGTAGTCAGTATTATGGATTTACAATTTAATGTTTTGGTTGCAAGACTGTCCTTCCTGATCAGAAGTCTTTGAAATCTTTGCATATGTACCACAACGCATGAAGATATAAAAGATTGTTACTGCATCACACTTTAATTTGCTAAATATGACACTTCAGTTTGTTCTCTGTTGCAATGAAGGGTTTTCAATGAACCATGCTTAAAAGTGGAATTCGATCAAAGTGTTACCCAAGAAAACAAGTGTTGAAATTCTTGCTGCAAGAAAGAAGTTCTGGAAAAACTGCAGAGTTTTAATGTTACCAAATCCTTATTGAGGGGAAAATATACTAAGCTCTAACTTTCCTCATTGTGTCTTTTCCCGAGGACAGCCTTAACAAAACTCTATAAGCATAACTTGATCTTAGGTGGAACTATCTGCCAAGGTGAACACATGTAGAAAAAAGTCTCTGAAAGTCGTCATTTTGAAGAATAGGGCTGGAGTGGGTGCGATGTTTTAAGAGGTGGTATGAATGGAGAAATTATTTAATGAAGTAAAATATATACTAAGCTGAATCTGAACAATCAAGAATGACGAGTCACATGTGAGTCTCACCAGATTTGTCAGTCTTGATGCAATATAGGTATTGAGTTTGCCGAATAATTGCTCGGTCTGGGGACCTGATATTTAAGGGCCTAATTCTTTTAAAAAATGCACACTTTTGATTTTAGTCTGATTCTCATGTGGACTTTCATTTGTCTAATAAAAAAAGCACAAACTTCTTGGGCCGATATCTGAGTAGCTAAAAATGATGCCTAAAGATTGGATTATCTTGATGCCATTGGAATATTTTGGGCCCTTAACAATATATGAAGGACAAGAATCATTTTGTAGCAAGATTCATTTTGGAACAACTGCATGATGAAGCATCTTAATGCAAAGTAAACAAAACACAGGCAATTCCGATATTTGTATGCTTAGTAAATGAAAACAATGGGATCATCCTAACTTTAAAGCTAAACAGATGTATCGGGATATCTTTATGTTGAATTTGGGAGACTCTTTTTTTTTTTTAAGTAAATAATATCTATCCCTATTACTGTAATTGGTGATACACTTTGGAGCAGGTTCTCCAGCAACAGGAGGCGCGCGGCTTGGGTGTACGTCTTGCCGGTGGTGTTACCCGTCGTCTTGCAGCTAGAATGCTCCAACAGGTACTGCTAACGACGTCAAAATCTCCTGATTTGGCTTTCTCGCCAGTGTAACGTCTTTATTGGAAGGTAATGTGATAAATTTTGGACATTTTTATACCAAAAAATGAAAATTGAGATCCTGTTGTCATTCTTCTTTTGTGTAATAAATTAGTCAAACGTTAGTACTCATAGAAGAATGCAGCATAGGTTTGATTCTGGGCTAGTAGAATAATAGGCACGAGGCTTGACCGGGCCTTCTTCACTACTCTGTTGTTACTTTCACATTTTCACTGCTGTAGCCTGAATATGCAAATTTGGCCTTTTGAAATATTAAATAATCTGTATTGTTTTTTCCAGAATGAGTTCTACCTATCAACTCTTAGTTTGACATTTTGCGATTTGATTAAGCAAATCTGTGTGGATCATTTAAAACACAGTTGGACAAACTCATCAGAAAGTTGTAAGTCGACTAATCTGGAAGAGTTAGTGTTGATCTATGGTTAGGCTTATGGACGAATGCATCTATTTCTTTAGGTCTCTGTAATACCCGCATGGTGATATTCTAGAGGTTCACAACAGCGGTGCCTGTGAGATGGCCTTGTTCTGGTACGCTAGATAAAATCAATTTATCTTATACAAACACGACGATGACCATTTTTGATGATCAGAAAGTAGTGCTAACATGAGAATCATGCATGGAGAAGTCAATGTCAAAGGCATGGTTCTCATCAGAGTGATCATCGATTTTGTAGGATATGTCTGAGTACTCATTAGAATGATAGCTTGTCCCAAATTTTCCCAAGATCGAGTTACAAGTTAGTTGCGGTCCACGGGATTATGAGCTCGAAGCTGGGACGCCATTCAACAAGAGCTTTGAGTAGCTATGAAACCATGTCATCAAGGACACTGAAAGAAATGGCGGATGTTACTTTTTTCCTTTGAGATCTTTGCGAGTATCTCAGACATCATAGCAAGTCACGAACGAAACTTGTGTTTATCACGTTCAAATTGTAGTAGTAGATGATCAACAGCTTGTGAGGTTAGCCAGAGGATAACGGCATTTTGATTTAAGAGATAATAACATAAATAATTCATGAACTTTGATTTAATGTACAATTTTGTCCTTGGAATTTTAATTTGAGCAACATGGTCTCCGAACTTTGTTTCAATGTGTCACAATGTGTCATAGCTATCTCTGAATGTTTATTTTGTTTAATATAATCCATAAACTATTGATAAATATTATGTATAATCCTTCATTTGCATCAATATTTATCAATAATTTAAAAACCACATTAAACAAATTAAAAGTTTAGGGACGATGTTGCACATCATATCAAAGTTCAAGATCACATTAAATAAATTAAAAGTTAAGAAAAATATTGCATATTGAATCAAAGTTTAGTGATCATTTATGTCATGTTCTTTTGATTTTATCACCATCGAATGTTGATATAATATTAATGGGAAATTACCAAAAAAGTCATAAATATTACATTTATGCCAATATAATCATAAACTTTTTTATTTGGCTAATTTAGCCCTAAACCTTATGAAGATTTGTCAATTTGATCTTATACTTTTCAATTATGTCAATTTAATTCTAAAACTTTTGATGATTTGTCAATTTAATGTCAGTATAATCATTCTAGCTAATCATGACCAAAAGTCGTATACGTGGTAATCTAGCCAGCACTTTCTGTCCTTCGTGGCATGGTAAGCATCTACATGGACAATTTTTTATCTTTTATTTTTTTATCTTTTATTTTTTTTTCTTAACCTTATGCCGGTGAGGTTGTCGGTCGATCCTTACCAACCAATGGGCGAGGGTGGGCAAGGGCTGTGACCCTTGCATGTGATCGAGAGGGGTTATTGGTTAGGGAAAAAAATAAAGTAAAGAAAAAATAAAAAATAATTCTAAAAAAATTGAGAAATTTTTTATATTAGTGTTAGCCATGTCATATAATATATCCGACGCTAACTAGGTTGTCACATCAGCAACTTTCAATCAAATTTGTCTCAAAGGGCTAAATTTTTAAATTGTCAAAATGTTTAAGATTAAATTAGCAAATTGTCAAAAGTTTATGACTAAATTAGCACAATTGAAAGATTTATACTTGAATTGTTAACTAGTCAAAACGTTTAGGACTTAATTGTTACAAAAAAATTCATGATTGAGTTGCTAAATTATTAAATTGTTTAGGACTAAAATATCCAAATTAAAACCCACCCACACATGGCTACGCTGGTTGAGGCCTAGCCTCCTAACCGCCAAGTCAGGGGTTCGACTCCTAGAGTTCGCCACATCTTCCAGAGCAGTTCCGTGACTTAAGCGGGCCCCGACTGGTGGGTTGCTAGGCTAGTCTTCCCCGAGATATAGTCGATGCTGTGCTCCCGTAAGGTGAGCTAGGATCCTCTACATAAAAAAAAAAATTATCCAAATTAAAAAGCTTATGACAAAACTGACACAAGTATAATAGATTTAGGACTTTTTTTTTGGTAATTTTTCCATTAATAATTGCTTGTGAGGGGTAGATGTATGGCCAGTTGGTCTTTAGTAAGTTGCCAAATGAATTTTGATTTCACAAATTTCAAGGCCTAAGAGTACCTTACCAACTGTTATTGAAGTATTACAAGTACGATTAGCTAGTTGTTTGTAACTTACTAATTTCGCAGGTAATATCTTGCTTGCAATGGCATAAAAAGTAATTGGCTCGATTAATTACCCTCACATAAGACATTGGCAATTTCCTTACTTGGTCAATAAGTTTCCCAAAAAGCGAGCATGTATTGATAAGTCTCTAATTCCATTTGTAAGCTAGATTGCATTTGGTAATCATTCTATTTTAGGAAATAATTTTTTATTAGAAATGATTTTTTCTAATTTTGTTCTCTCGACAAGTTTCGAGTATTTGAAGATGTTTGATAATTGTCTAAAATTCTTTTTTGGGATAAAAAAATGCATTTAGTAGAACTCTTAAATTTTTTATCTTTTAATTTATCAATACTTTTATTATTATTTTCTTTTTTTTTTCTTTTTTTTTTTCTTTTTTCTTTTTGCTTTTCTCTTCTTCTTTCTACTTCTTTGTGGCCAATCCAAAGGCTCACTTGGCCACCACGAGCCTCAACCTCATTAGATCTCCTCACCAATCGCCAAGCAAGGCTCAATCTCGCCCAAGCGGCATAAGGTCCTAGCAAGGAGCAAGGCTCTCCCCGCCAGCTAACGCGAGGCTAGGCCTCACTAAGCCGGGTGAGACTGACCTCGCACCTGACCTTGCACTCCTTGAGTGAGGCCGAGCGAGCCTTCGCCGAGCTCGTTGGACCTCGCTCAACCAATCGTCGGCGACCACCGACAGCGACAGGGTAGTCACTAGTGACCAATTGGGAGGAAAAGAAAAGAAAGGGGAAAGGAAAAAAAAAAAAAAAAAAGAAAAGATTGGGCTTGATTCTAAAATTGTTTTCGAAAACAAAAACTACTTTTTCTACTTCTTAATTTTATACAAAAAAATTTTTCAAGAACAAAAAAACGGATTTTTCTTATCGAAAATAAAAAATTTACTAAACGGATTTTTGTTCTTTTTTTATTCTAAGGAACAAAAAATAGAATTATACATTGTTTGGATTATAACCAAACAAGCCTTACTAACCTAAGTGGTAAGATTTTTGGTTAAAAGAAAAGTGGTAAGATTTTAATACCAATGGAAAATTCTAAATAGTTTGATAGCCTAGAGTGCATTTGATAAGACTTAGAGAAGGCCAAAGGGTGAAATGGTTTTTTTCTAAATGGGTAAAATGTAATTTAGAAATATATTGAGAAACAATTTTGATTTAAATGTTATTTGGAAAGTTACACTTGTAAATGACTTTAGTTAGTTTTTTTTTTCTTAAAAAAAAAAAAATCAACCGATGAGCCACCAGAGAGGCTATATGTGGTCATGCAACCTTAGGCGAGGTTAGTCGACACCAGTTTTGGCTTTACTAGCAATAAGATCTACCTTCGCCAACTACGTCGGGTCAAGAAAGAGCATTTCCGAAATTATGAAAATTTAGTGAGGGCAAAGTTGAAAAAAAAAAATGTATTAACATTTCAGAAATGGTCAAAACCCAAACTTCATCTGAACTTACCTTAGGCTAAAGGTGTTAGAGGTCCGCACCATCTCGGAGTAGTTGAGAGAGGCAACCATCTCGGAGTAGTTAAGAGAGGCAAGAAAGGAGTAGGGGTGCATCATAGGGTGGGCCCGCCAGAGGAGGTTCTGCTCCACGGTGCCATTGCGACATTCTTGATGCCCGGCAAGTGGATAACGCACAACTACGGTTACTAGGAAGTCAATGGTGTGCTAGCCGTTTTTCATGGACCGGTGAACAGCTAGCTCATGAATCATGCATGAAAGGTCAGGCTTGACTTGAAGGATGTATGCCGCAAGGAGGTGATGGAAAGAATGATCTATGCAAACCTTGCATCACGATTGTCTTTAGACTCCTTTCCACCTTCACTTGTTGGAGCACGATCGCCAGCCAACAATGATGATCGACATGGTTGAAGGCAATGATAATCATGCAGTAGTCGGAAGTGACAATGATTGGCTACCTCAGCGATGATCCCCATGCAGTGCCGACTATCTCCATCACCTTGAAAGATAATAGAAATTGTTAAAGTTATATCTTAATTTTTTTTTATCTAATTTGAGTTTGTACTGATCCTGTCCCGGATTTCTTATTTGGCATTTTATCCAGATATATTCGAGTTTATCCAATCCAAAAATATGACCAAATACCAAATAGGATAATTAACTATCTTATTTGAATTCGATTATCGAATTCAGCCTAAACTCCTTGAAGCCATTTCACACTACTTAAGACTCGTTCCCATCCCACCCAAGGGGGAAACAAGATTAATGACTAGAAAAAAAGGACGATAAAGGAAAAGATAAAAACTGACTCATTTCCCCTGTCCAAATGGGACAAAGCGGAGCTCCAACAGGCATCTCATCCTCCAATTCTTTGGAAGACCACGCCAAAACGTGAGAAGCCACACCCACCGCTTGATTCCACTCCACAAGGCTCCAAACGGCGTCAAAAAGGTCGGCCATGAACTACGCCACCTGTAACTAAATCCAGAGACCACTGGACCCATTATCGATGCTAACTACTTGCCAGCCGACCCCACCACAATCAATGAACTCATCGCCCAACTACCAGACTTGCTACAAATCACAACATGCTGACAAATGGACATCATTGACTAAAACGTTGTTCTTCCTTCCAATGTTGAGTGTATAAGTCTTAAGTCTTATAATAAAAATAAAATTGCAATCGTCCTCTTATTCAGAATCTTAGTTTAAATAATCACATTCGCGCTTATCTCTTGCAACCACCTGTAAGCACAAATCTGTGTATTTCTATAGTTATTGTATATCGGTGAGGTGGATGGAGACGCATCCCTAAAGGTGGTAAAAACCAAACCGAAAAATGAAAAATTTAGTCATTATTTGATTCGGTTTTCATTAAAAACCAAAATTTTTTAACCAGTTTGATTTTTATTAGTTTGGTGAACTAAACCAAACCGTTAAATTTTTAAATTTTTTTTTTCATTTTTTTAAAAAATCAATTTTCTATTTTCTTTTTTATTTATTTATTTTTCTTCTTCTTCTTTTGGTTGGTCGCCGACCAATGGTAGCGATGGCGGGCGACTCGAGCCCCGCCGAGGCGAGCTTGAACCTCGCGATCTCGAGCAAGACCGAGCTCGAGCCCGCTTGATCCGGCCATCAAACGAGGCTCGAGATTGCCTCTTGGCCGATTGCCCGACCAAAGGCGACCACCAATGAAAAGAAGAAGAAAAAGAAACAAAAATAATTAAAAATAATTTTAAAAATCGATTTTTAAAAAATAAAATTTTATAGAAAGTGGTGTATGTAGGGGGGGGCAACCAAACACAAAAGTAAAAACCGAACTGAACCGGGATTTTGGTTCGGTTTGGTTTCGGTTTGGTTCAATAAATTTCCTTGTCGATTTGGTTTTCCAAAAAAACCGAACCATTTACACCCCTTGGTATCATCCATTTTACAGAGAATAAATGATTTAAAAAATTGATTTCCAAAAATGGATCACTTAAGGTGAAAGCAAGACAATTTTTGGAACATAAATCAATTTCTTACTATAAATTGATTTCTTAATTTTTGTTTTCTGGACAAATTTCTTAGTAAAAAAACATGTTTAATGACAAGTCAAAGTCTCTATTTCTGAAAAATAAATTTATTTGATAACATAATAAAATTTCTATTTCTAAGAAACGACAACCGGTGGCCGACGGCGATCGACGAGTGTCCACAACAGGCTAGCAATAGGTGAGTGGCCGACGGCGGGGGGCCAGCAGTGAGCGTTCGATGATTGATGATTGGCGGTAGGCGGCAAGCATCCAACATCCCACGAGCGGTAGGTGAGCGGCGGGTGATAACAAGAGTGAACGATAAGAAGAATTTTTATTTTTCACTTTTATTCTAGAAATAGAAAAGTTAAATTTTTTTTTAGTTTCTGATTTCTTCTACTCCAAATCCATTTTTTGAATAGAAATCTATTGTAAAAATAGAGAAATAAAATTACGTTACCAAACGGATTTCTATTCCAAACATATTTTGAGAAACAGAAAAAACAAAGAAATAAAGAAACAGAAATTTGTCATGTACATCCTTCTATCGTTAGAAAAAGTTAGCCAATGAAAAATATTTTCAAAATCGACATCCATATAAGTCTAAATATTTTCATGAACAATAAGTAGATTTTTCATTTATTCATTTTTCTAAGCAATGTAAGTGATCATTTAAAAAAATATATTTTTCAAATCATTTTCATTCTCCATAAAACAAACACACCATTATTATCTTAGCTATGAACTCTTTTTCTTTTCTTTTAACATAAATTACCTCCATCAGCATTGATAAGAGTCACTATTGATAAGAGTATTAAAAAAGTTAGTTATTGCTTCATGTGGAAGTCCTTAAAGAATCATGATAAAAACACGTTGGAACAATTAGGGGTGAGCATGGTCCGGGTTGGGCCGGTCCTCCCCTAACCCTAAGACCAATCCACACAAATATCAGTCCTCAATTTTTGGGACCGAGGACCGAACTGACTCAATAGCTTTGGTCTGGTTCTAGGGTCAACTCAAGACCAACCGATAATTTTTTATTTCATTTTTTATACTCTTTAAAAAAGCGATTGAGGATCGCACCGACCTAATGGGTTCGGTCTCGATTTCAAAGTCAACCCATGACCAACCAATAATTTTTTATTTCATTTTTTGTACTCCTTGAAAAGACAATCAAGAACCATACAGACCCAATGGATTCGATGATGAGCGAGGTCGGCTAAGAAAGGCAAGCAATGAGAGTTAAGTGGGGTGAGCGTCGAATAGAATGAGTATTGAATGTCGAGCGGGGAGCAACAAACCAAGCAAACATCAAGCGACGAGCAGCATGAGTGAGTTAAAGCGAGCAAGGCGAGTGTCGAGTGGTGAGCATAGAAGTTGTTTCTTTTGATTTTGGCAAATTGAAGACTAAGATGACAAATAAGACAAAAGAAAACGAATACTAGAAGAAGATGCCATAAGGAGTTGTTTATGCATTTTTGGACACTATGAGGACTCCTTAAAAAAATATTTCCTCATTTGTAAATTATGACTATTAATGCTGTAAAAAACATTAAAAATCTAAGTTATTAAAAAACAATGTAAAATTACTTGAACTCCTTACTAAAGAACTACTTAATGTTGTTAATGTCGTTTATTTTAAAGTTTTCTCTATATAAAAAAATTATAAATAATATTATATATATAGTCGGGTTAGTCCAAGTTGAGAACCGACCCGAAACTCTAGAAACCGAGACCGACCCGCACGCTGGGTTGGTCGGAATTCTAGGACTAAGAACCGACCTGGGCCTCCCTAGGAACCGGACCAGGGATCGACAAGGTTGAGCCGGTCCAAGGTCGGTCCAGGATTGACCTTGGACCGATGCTCACCCCTAGGAACAATCCACAATTTCCGGAGATTGGAGGGGGCTGTTATATAGCTTTAGAAGCGGAAGAGTAGGCAGCCAAACATCGGACGACAGTGATGCAACTCCGTTTAATTTGATAAGTCTATTCCAGAAGCTACTCAGCGTCCAAATGGAGGAAAAGTAAGTCCGACATGCAATAGTTTTTCGACGTAGAAACTTAATCCCATTGCTATTATTACTATTATTTTAAACCAACGGCTATGCCATAATATATATAAGCATCATTTAGAAAGTGACTCGCTGACGCATTCCTGGATTGCGAAATTAGCCGGCCATGAGTCCCCGTTTTGAATTCTGCAAGTCAAAAATCCGACCTGGTCTGTTATAGCAATCATCCGCTTCTCCCATCCCCGATCCTTAAAAAGATTTATGCGACCAAATGGCCGGCCAATTTCATGTTCATGAGCATGAGCTAGTCACGAGGGGTGGTCCTTAAATGACTGGAGGATCTTGCTCGTTCTTTTATGATTCTCACTACTTCATTCTAGTGAATGGTCAACCCGAAAGAAAACTACTGTACCTTCAGTCTAGAGATTGTGCTGCTGAAGATAGCACAGCATGAGCTATAATCATCAGGCCAATGGTGCCAGAGCCTCAAGTAAGCCGGTGAAGAAGGATAGGCAGAGATCCCTAAGTTCTCTGTCGGGCTACCATGAGAATCCATCTCAAGAATGTTCGTCAAGTTCAGGTCAAATGCGGCGGAGCTCTTCTTTTTCAGTTTTAGCTGAGTTGCCGGGGGAAAGAGTAGCGTTTGGTCAAGCCACAAAGTTGAAAGTAAAGGATGGAATGTTCCTTGGAAGTGGTCAAGAATGCGGAAGGCTCAGAGAAGGAAGCGATTGTTGCGGCAGGTAGGAGGTCCATGGATGGATATGGCAAGAGCAGAAGAAGATCTCTGAAGCTCAATCCCCTCGAGGATCACCTGATCTCGTCAGAGGATTATTTGATGGACGAAATGATTCACGAAAAGTTCTCCATCTTGGGAATGAATTTTAATAATCTGACTGCTGGACATCACCATCATCAAAAGGCTGCAGCTGAAACCAGTTGGAGCCAAAAAGAGAAATATTCGAGCACAAGCCTTTCGCTCAAGTACCAACCGAAGCGTTTTGAGGACATAGCAGGGCACGAGAGCATTATCAAGGCAATGTCTACTTCTATTCAGAAGCATAAGGTTGCATCCCTTTACCTGTTCCACGGCCCAAATGGCACAGGGAAGACATCAACGGCCAAGATACTAGCAATGCCACTGAACTGTGAATACAGCGCACATTCTCAGCCATGCTGGAACTGCAGAGGGTGCTCAAGAAGCCTTTACATGATGGAGTTGTGTTCAGGAAGCAGATTTGCTGGATTCGAAAGGATAAGGACACTCATCCAGAGCACATCATTTGGACATACAATACCAGGCTTTAAGGTCTTCATCGTCAAAGAATGTCATTTACTGACAGCTGAAGCATGGGATGAACTTTTGGGCATAGTAGAAGGAATATATGGTACTCAGATGGTTTTTATCCTGATTGCTGCAGACATAGATGCCTTGCCCACAATGGTATCGTCGAGGTGTCAGAAGTACTTCTTTCCCAAACTCAAGGATATGGACATCAAACTCAAGCTTGCACTGATCGCTGCACGGGAAGGTATAACACTTAAAAGAGAAGCATTGCAGCTGATCATTGCCAAGGCAGAAGGATCCCTGAAAGAAGCAGAAAACATATTAGATCAGTTATCCTTAGTGGGGTCAAGAATCACTACTTCCATGGTTCAAGAAATGGTGCGTCATCAATCAAAGCCTTACATTTTTCCATCATTTTCCTTTCCAAACATGACTCTGTTAGCCAACTCTTTCATACATTTTTTACTTAAAACTGCATCTGTAGGTACGCCTGATCCCCCGCAACAAGCTCAATGACATGCTCAGGGCAGCAGTATCAGGGGAAACAATGGAGACCATCAAACTCACAACAGAGCTAATTCGAACAGGTGTGGAACCACAAGCCCTGGTATCCCAATTGGCATCTCTCATCAAAGACCAACTCTCAAATGCCGCCGCCACCAATTCTCGATCATCGTCATTGACCATCACATGTAATGACAAGAGAGTGCAGAAAGTTGGATCGAACCTCAGTAAGATACTTCAACTTATAGCATGCATGAAATCTTCATATCAGCTGAGCTTTTGGTACTTTTGCAGTTAATAATCAATCAGAAAGGTTGTGCTATGCCTTGAAAGTGCTCATTGGAGTAGAGAAGCAATCAAGATCCTTCATAGACCAGAGTACCCAAATGTTTGCTGCTCTTCTACAGATTGCTTCACAAGACAACCACAAAAAATCTCTCTAAGAAATAACATGCCAGAGGACATCGTATTACCCTCAGGTACTTGTTTATATACAGGAAAAGTTATTGAAATAATATGGATTAAGCATAGATGAGCATGCTCACTGAAGAAAATTTGCAGTTGGAAATGGCAAGCTTGATACAGGGTCAATCTATGCACAGCATCATAAGCAAACCCAAAATAGAATCCCGCTGCGTTGTACTTCCAGCAGCGAAACTTCCGAAACACATGATCTAGACAGAAGTGACAAAAGCATAACCATGGAACAAATAGAAGAGAATCAAAATAGAAGAGGAAAAGAATCTGAAAAGGAGCCTAAGTTGGCTCGACTCAATGACCTTGAAGAAATATGGATGGATTTGGTGGAAAAGGTAGAAAGCACAAATATCAGGCAATTCCTCTGCCAGCAAGTGAAGCTCACATCATTGACCATAGCTAGTGGTAATGTATTTTGTCCAATACCCAATTTAATGACATTTATCAACTACCAATCATTCAAGTGATATTCAATTTCATCCAACAGCCAATGCCATTGTGCATTTGATCTTCAAGAAACCTGAAGACAAGACAACTGCTGAGATGTGTGAAGAAAGCATATCTAAGGCCTTACAAAATGCATTGGGGTGCCCTGTCATATTAAATATGAGTCTGGAGCCACTTGACTTGAGAATGGCCGAATATGATGGAGCCAGAACCATGAAAGTACAAGCTGGAGAATCCAGTCATTTCAGAAAGCAACAGATAACAGCATCTCCTCCAGAGACCAATAATTACCGCACCAGTCCTGATTATGCCAAAAACCAGAATGCAGGCGATGTTTTGCCTATAGGGCCTCCAGAACCAGAAAAGCAGCTGGAAGATAGCAACACTAATGCTCCAGAAGGAGAAGAAAAGGCAACCACACATGCATCCCAAGATAATCTATCTATTCAGAGACACTCATCACAGGAGAACAAAGCGGACACAGTCCCAGCTGTGGAAGCAAACTATCTATTGTCACCAACTGATGCAACCTGTCTCAGAAGAAGGAAAACAACAAAGCATCGATGGCTGTCAGTATCTTCTATACAGCACAGTGATGCAACTGTCGAACCATACAGTCAGGACATATTGTTTGAGAATGCAAATATGGACAATGAGGGTAGAGCAAAAAGAAACTTGAATGTCAAGCAGAGCTTATCAAAGGATAGAGAAGATCATCATTCCCATGTTGATACAAGAAGCAGGTAAGTACATCCAATGCTCAATCAAACAATGACTTAGCTTTTTGCTGCTAAGGGAATAATGTGCTTTGGTTCTCTGTTTAGGCGACCTAATCTTTCTTGGAGGTGCAAGGACATTTTCTGTCTGCAGAGAAAAGTAGGAAATAATGGATCGTGATGTCAGGAGCATGTTTAAGCTTCCTCACAACATCCTCACCAAAAGTTGAGAGCTGAAGCATCCGAGAATACAAAATAGAGAAAAGTAGGGAAAAAAGGATCGTGATGTCAGGAGCATGTTTAAGCTTCCTCACAACATCCTTACAAAAAGTTGAGAGCTGAAGCATCTGAGAATACAAAATCAATGCCACCAGTCAGCATCATCATTAGTTGGGTGCATTTTATGTTCTAGATGAAGAATCCTCTATGTTTTTCCAAGATTACTTGGGCTGTATAAGCAGGATTTTCCTTCACTGAAAGTTTGACAAGATTTTGCTATAGAAGTTTTTAAAATTTCTCACTCAATGAATGTAAGAGAAGCAGCATTGTCATAGATTTTTGAGTGAAAGATGGTCATCAATACTTTATCCTCCATAAACATTCTCATTGATCCCATACATAAGAATGCATTAAACATAAGTGCCAAAATTTAAAATGGACCCCTGGGGTATGGGAAAAAAATTTTAGCAACAGAAATAGGAGTAACCAAACATAAACATTCTTAGAACTACACCTGTGGATTTAATATTTGGTGGCAAAAGAGGATGGTTTGAATGAAAGGGGAAACCAAATGTCCAGCATAGTATTATTGAGACAAAACAGGAGAAAGGTGGGCCTTTGCCAACAACTTGCATATCATATTAGTCAGTTGATGTCGCAGATGAATTAGAGCAAAATCAAAGTTGGCTATACTTCTTTTCCTTGACAGTTTTCATTCCCAGTCAATCACTTGAGATCTTTGATGTCTATCCAGACTAGTGAAAATCTATCAAGCAGGTCTAGTCAGTAGCAAACTTCTGATCACCACCTGATGTGCCTAAAAGGTGAAAGCAGGCTGATCAATTCATTGTCCAAATATGAGCTAAGCAGTTTCGCCAGGTCTAAGCATGGTTAGGAAACTTTTCATATCTATGGAGAAAAATCCTTTGCTACCTAACTGCAACAATAGAATTGTTTCCATTATGCACACTCTTGATTGATTAATTCAGGAGATTACAAGTTTACAGCTAATTTTAATAACAACCAAGAAGCAGTTAATGAAACAGCACAAATATGTAAACAAACCAAAAAGAAATGCTCCACTTGGCAGTTCAGACTCTGAAAGCCCAGGCAAGCACTACCGTAGGTAAATCAATTTAGACCTTTGACAAAGCAAAAGACAAGCATTCAAAGTAAACATTAGGAGGTTACAGAAGTTGAACCTGGGTATTAATTTTCCTTTTCTTAGAGCCCATTCTACTGAATTATGCTGGAAAGGGATAGCACATGAAAGTACAGACGTACAAGAAAACTAATTGGGTGCCGTAATGGAACCAAAGTATCAAGAGATGAGTACATTTCTTAAATATTGATCACAGTATTGTTCATTTACTGGAACAGTTACAGAGTGAAGTGGAACACGAAGTAATTGGCAGGATCAATAATCAGGCAGCTTAAGTACAAGATTTTGGCTTTATCACCCCATAAGGAACCAAAAAGCAGGTCCAACACTTGTATTGATAATATTTGCACATCAACTGGCAATGCAAATACTGTAGGCATGTGAACCTTGACAAGTATACAATCCATTGATTTATATCTTTGTGAGTGATCGTTTAGACAAATCCAACATAACCTTCTGGCCCTTATCTGCCAGCAGCATATAAGCCTTGACAAGTTCCTCCTTGATCATGAATAGCACAGAAGCTGCAAAAACACTTTGTACTATCTTTGTGCTCATACCCTTATAAAATCCTTGCACTCCTTCATAACGGATCATTTTAATGATCGCATCAAATGTACCTGCATTTGAGAGAAGCTTTTGGTAAAACTGGATACCGTTTAAATTGGGATGAAGGTGATACTTAGACCAAATAAAAGGCGAACAATTGCAATGGTCGTATCCATATACCAAATAAACTTTAGAATGATGATGCACATAACAGATTGATCAGTGCAGGAACAGCAAACAAAATGTGCTGAAATTAGAGGAGGGACCATTGGCACACTTTTCCTTGCTTAGTTTTGATTCATCACTACTGACACGATGAATTGGGGAATTACTATAGCATAAAAAAAAAAAAAAAAAAGGTTTAGACTGCAATTTAAAACCACAACAGCATCTACTTCACAATTGTTTGTCCCTGCTCAAACTCTCATATTATCAATGTATCCCCTTCAAATGTGTGAAACACACATGAAGAAGACTTTTCATTATATTTCTGCTTAATAAGGTTCAGTAACGAATTTAAGGTATTCCAGCACAGCCATAACTACTTGATCCAGGCAAAAAACAGCTTATGCAACGATTTTTTTCCTTTATCAAGCTTTATTAGGGATAGAGTATCAAGCACAGAGATAACACTAAAATGAAGAGGGACAATAAAATTGATGTGCTATAAAATGGACCTGTGTATCTCAAAGCAACATTCCCCCCGATCTCCTGTTTTGCTTGCAACCTTGACTGAAAATGCATTAAGGAAAAGAAAAAAAAGAAGAAGATGAGAATCAGAGACAAGCATACCCTCCAGTAGAGAATCATATACCCGTGATGCAATGTTTATCACAGCCTCTAAAAAGTAGAGTATAGGTGGATAGTGTTGAAACATCTGACCAAGAAAACAAGCAGATAAAGAATCCAGCAGTACTTGACATATTTTCCTTTTCACTCAGCAGATAAGCAATGAGGAATGCCACAGCAGCGCATAAGCTACTTAATCGGTGATTAGAGCTTACTCAAAATTTTAACATACCGCACGCATGGATGCATAGAGATAAGTGAAACACAGAAGAATAAGTGAAATATAAGTCAGGACTCAGGTTATGGGGCAAAGAGTTCAAATTATTACCTTCACAACTAACAGAGGGTATGTTGAAACAGTTGCCCCGAGTTTTGCCAAAGCCCCCAACAAGAAGACCTATTTGAGAAAGGGTCACAACTATCTATTTTACACAAGGGAGTTGATTTGACATCCATTAACCAGAAGATAAAAGCAACTTAAATATGGTGTTACGAGCATAAGTCTATGATCCCAAACAAGGATTACGTACCTCCAAAGCAGTCACATTTTTCAATCCCCTCTTACTAACGGAACGCTTTGCTCTCAAGTGCTTTAAGGAGGTTTCATAGATCATGAATTGGATTGATGGATTGCAAACCTATCAACAAAAGGTCTCGCTTACACAAAAATGACAGTAGCATCCTGAATAAGAAGAGTGAAACATTTCCCATCCATTTTAGTGCTAATATAATAGACTCACCATAATTAATGTTGGAATAATACCCTTCCAGAATCCTGCAACACCTGCTTCCCTGTGCACCTCTTGAGCCTATGAAAAGTAAGCAGACTTAAGCATGGGACATTGTTAACAATACTTAAATAAAGAAATTACAAATACAAGAAAATACTTAAACAATCATTTACACAGAAATCAGCTGATATTTGCACTTTCAAAGGAATATTTTTATAAAATTAAATGCCCAGACAACATCACAAACAATATTTTTCTTCGATGATGAAGATTATGCTGTGACCAAGAGTGTGCACATGCACGTATCTGTCTGTGTGCTGTTGATAAAAGGAGGACTTCCCTGAGTTTTGTGCAGAACTCTGTCAAGAGGAGTTCTTTTCATGCTTGTTAGCTGTCTCATCATCTTAACAGAGTGACAATAGATCAACAGCCTTGCTCCAAATGGTTGACTGGCTCTATAGGTAAAAATTTCTTTAATCCGATCCAAGGTCTTTAAATTTTATTGTCCCTCAATCAAATGTCTAAAATAAAATTAGAAACTAATGAAATTCTAATATATTTTTTTGAAAAGTTAAATTCTTCGGTTGATGAAAAAATTACTCTTCAACGAATTTTATAAAAATATGAAATTTAAAGGTCTAATTCTACATGCCTATGTGAAATTGACACCTATACGCAATTGAAATGCTAAGGAGACTAATCTAGATTTTGGTCAAAAAACAAGACTTGCCGTGGTCAGGAATTATGAACCTCAAATTTTCTAACTTAGAACATCGGGGAGCACATATAGGGTTATGGATTACACTGGAAAATCGATACTGGATATTGCAATGTTTGAATGAGAGCAGGCATGTAAACTATAAGGCACCAATATCTATGCAAGCATATTTACATCGGGAAGTGGTTTGCATGACCATCCTGTGAAGTCATTATCAATTCATGTTTCATTTATAGTAAAAATGGTAATTTCCATTCAAGCGACTATATTAGATGCAGTCAGATGATGAAGTAAGAAGACCAGAACATAATCTCCATCTTAGATGATGCGTCCAACAAGAGATTGGGAAAGAAACTTGGCTCTGCATTCAATATGAAAGCTAAAGAAAGAAAAGGAAAGGTTTGCCGGTGATCATGAATGATAGTGATGGAAAAGCATAGGATTAATGTAGAGGTGGATATACAGAAAATACCAACCGCCTGAAGAGTACCATATGGAAGAGGTTTCACTGATTCAAGTTCAGTCAATTTATCATGTAAAGTAGATTCTTCCCAACCCCTTTCCAATGCTTCAGCCAATAGAGCTTCCTTCTTGCCCTCCATTATTTTTCTTTCTGCTTGAGTATGCGTCTACACACTCAAATAACAAGGAAATATTATGAGAACTATATTTAGCTAATGCACCATCAAACATATATCATGATTTTAAACCAAAAACCTCATGAAAACTAACTCTCTCTCTCTCTCTATATATATCTATATATATATATATATATATATATATATTTAGATATATATATACATAATTATATATATATAAGTTATAGTCTTAGAACCTGATAAAAGGAGCTTGTACTTACTGCATAAGCAATTGAGTTCATCATGTTTTATCTCTGACATCTGAGAAACTAGCATTTTAGCAAGAAATTCATGCTTCTAAACAGCATTATCTTCCCCGAGAACTCTTTTTCAGCATGAGTATGCCAATCACATGCATAGCAAGGCCACCAATAATGATGGATCGGGTAAAATAGAAGGCAGTGGAAGATGCCATACAAGACAGACTATCAACTAACTGACAAGAAATCATATGATTTCCATTAGGATTATTCAACACAAATTTTTTATATATTCATTAAAAAGACTTCCAATTATAAAACATAAAAAAACGGATGTCCTTTTTACTAATTTTGTCAGCTGGATACTCAGTGCTCGTTTGAATGAAAGTAAAAACAGTCAGCATGCAGAATCACAAGTTCTGGATCCATACAGTGCTACAAAATATTGACAAGTGAAGGATATCGAAAGATTTTATTTTTATTTTATTTTTGTCAGAGGATATCGAAAGATGAGGGACCAAATTAGTTGAATACCAATCTCATATGCAAGAATTCTATTCTAAACCTCTATATAGTGACCATAGAATAAAGTGAATGAAGAATGAAAGGCACCTGCATCCGAGTGACAAGAACCCAGATAGGATTGGTCAGTAACACATTCAAGGACCTGCAAAAATAGTTATAAGAGATGACACAAGAATTTTGCTGGAGGAACGTGATCCATTTACATGATGGATGAACCAAAGCAAAGTGCATCTCACAATAAGAAGGGCATCAGTATGATCAAACTTGCCCTCCATGCCCAAAAAAAATAATTGGAAAGAAATGCTTAATGATTATGAGAACTGACTACTCACCCAGCAATAGCCGCCACAACAAGCCAAGAGAACATGCCAACGGTTCCATCCCCACGGCCTTTCTCCTTACGAGCAGCGGCAATTGCCTCAGCCCTGTTTTTGAAAACCTGATAGAAATAGTAGTATACTCCCTGGCAGTATCAGAGAAAATAGTTAGAATCAACAAGAAAAGTTGTAAGATGGAAATATAACAAAAGTGCCTCCACTTATCAATCTAATAGTACCGAGGTACTTGTCATCATCGTTGTCTTGTTTTCCAATATACACAAAGTGTTTTGGCAATCAGACTCAAAGACTTTTCTGAGTGAAGCTTTTGCCATTATCAACAGTAAAACAAGCCTAAAAACAGCTAGCCGATATCACAGGGATCAACCATAATCTTCATTCACACGCTTATCAAATCACAGAAATCTCTTTGAACACTGTCCAGGAGATATGACTAATGTCTTTCTTATTCCACTAATCCAATGCCACTGGCACCAACAACAAGCTTTGATGTAATTTGTGCAAACTAACAAATCAGACCTCTCCCCGACACTCAGTCTTAATCAACTTCAAAATTAACCTGAAGCAGCAACACTTGCTTAATGAGCAAAATCCTCTTCCCGAAAGAACTTTGCAAATGCATCACCGACCACAGCGACGACATAATAACAAGCTCGCTCCGTACCTGCGATGCCGCGGTGCCGAATAGAGAAGGCTTGAGTCCGCTATACAGTCCGCCCCAACCTTCCGTCTTCAGAACCTGACATCAAATGGCGAAAATCCTATCACCGTCCGCACGCTCACTAACCGGCGCCAACCGCCATTAAAGAAGCTTCCAAACCGCCGAAAACCTGGAGGATCTGAAGGAGAGTGCCGGCCGCAGGCCGCGTCTGCGCAGGCAAAGCTTTCTTGTCGGCGCCGCCGAGGCCTTTCTTCGCCACTCGCTCGGTTTGCTGCCGCGTGTTCACCTGCCACCGTTCCAAAAGCCGATCGATACCACTCCGTCACCGTGTACGTTAAGCGCATAGAGAGAGAGAGAGAGAGAGAGAGAGAGAGAGAACCGTCTGGAGAGGATAGGTGATGATCTGGGCAATGATGCCGCCTCCGGCGCCGGCGAGGCCGTTGGCGACGGCGTTCGACATCGGCGATCGATTCCGGCGGAGAGCTTTGAAGTGAGGGAGCAGCTGAAAATATCTTGTATCTCTGAAGCCACGCCAAGCTCGCTGACGCCACTGTTCAGATTCTTGCTTAATTTCTTCGTCAAAAAGGTTTCCTCTATCGGCACGCGAATCGAAAAGCGCAATCGTAGAGCCTCTTTATGGAGGTAAAATCAAATGGATAACGCATGACCGTTGCTAATCTACTGTGGACTTAAATGACAGTTTTTGGACTGCTTTTGACAATAATAGTTTCCTTTGATAGTACATGAGTCATAAATTCTTTAAAAAAAATTTCATAATAATTTATAATTATTTATTAATCAATTTTTATGATCTAGAATAAATTATTATAAACTGTCATTTAATCATTTCTCGTATATTTCTACCTAAATCATTTAATTTTATTTTAATATGACGACAAACGCTATACTAGTATATTTATGATAAATTTATTACAAATTACTTTTTCATGATAAAAATCTCAAATTAATACACTTATAACAAATTTACCTATCATTAATTTATATTAAATTTTATAATAAGATTTTAAGTTTTAGATCAAAAAACAGTTATAGAATATACCAATTTAAGTTTTTACGATTCGTGTAACCCTTTCTAGTTTTTCATTGTATTGATCCTCTTATTTCATCAATCGTTTCCTATTAGTTTTTCTTTTGTGGATCGATTTTGGCTAACATGGACCATCGAAAAAAAATGATATGGATGCTAGAATACACGCTCAGTATTATCATGGGGCACCAAATTAAACAACTTAAGGAAAGGCCGATTGAGAAAGAGATGTGGCCCATCACGACAGCCAAAACCCCATGCTCAAGCTCCGATTGTGGTAACCATGGGCATTCAAGCTCAAGTTTGCGAACATCGTGACCGCTCGAGTTCATGGCCATGGCTGCTCGATTTAATCTCTCAAGGTAATCATGGCAGCGAGATCATTTTGAGCCACGAAGCTTCAGGGTGTTGAAGCTCGAGGCCATTGCTGCTCGATTGGTGGTCATAAGGGAGTGCGAATCATAGTTTCTCATTGCCATATGTGTAAAGTTTCGGTAGTTTTTTATTTGGTCAGATTTGAAGAAGAAGAGAGAGAGTCAACGTTGAAAAAAGAAAAAAAAAGGAAAAAGATAGATCCAGATTGGCGAAGAAAGAACACGATCCACTTCAGAAAATGGTTACTTACGTTCAAAGTCGTGTAAGCAAATTTCATTACCGAATCTACACATGGATGACAATGACACTTTTTAAAAAGTATAAGGAAGGTTTTAAGGGTAAAAAAAAATTGTAGGACAGTCTGATTTTCGAGCAAAAATAAAGGGATCACTGATGACGTTATTTCTAAAAGAAAGATAGAGAAAAATCTCAAACCTATGTCTCTTTAACAGTTAACACAAGATTTTTCACTTGTCATGATATATTTAGATAGGGAAAATTACCAAAAAAGTCATAAACCTATTGTAATTGTGTCAATTCAGTCACAAACTTATTTTTTTGACCAATTGAGTCATAAAATTTTTATAATTATTCTGATCGAGTCCATCCGGCTAAAATTGGCCGGCCGGCGTTGACGTGGCGGCCAGTGGCGCCGACAAGCTTTTTTTAATAATATTTTATTAATTTTTTTAATCTTTTTCCTTCTCCCTCTTCCTCCCTCCTCCTTCCTTTGGCTCCGGTAGGCTGGTCGGTCACCGAATGGAGGCGATCCGGGGTTCGCCTCGCCATCGCTCCCAACGACGGTGGGGGCGAGCCCCCGTCAAATCTAGTGAGGGCCGGCCTCGCGGTCGCCGGCGAGGCGAGCCCTCGCCCATGTGACGGCGAGCCCCCGCCTCGCCGGTTCTTTGGGATCGATGGTGAGGCGAGCCCACCGGATTGCCTCGGTCCCGTGACCGGGCAACCTTTGGCCGGTCGCTGGAGCCGAAGGAAGGAGAATAGAGGAAGACGGAGAAGGGAAAAAAAGGAAAAAGGAAAAAATAAAAATAAAAATATTTTAATAAAATAAAATATTATTAAAAAAAGCTCGTCGACGGCGGTCATTTTTAGTCGGATGGACTGATCGGGAATAATTATAAAAAGTTTAGGACTCAATTGGTCAAAAAATAACTTTATGACTGAATTGGCACAATTGTAATAGGTTTATGACTTTTTTGGTAATTTTCCCTATTTAGATAAAACATAACAATTCTACATCACCTGTTTTCCAATAACGGAAATTAAGAAAAGAAAACAATTCACGTCAACATATGGTCAATTGTGCTCTCGACAAATTCCATCACCCGATTGACGTAGGGACGGTCAATGGCACCTCTTAAAAAGTATAGGGAAGGTTTTAAAAAGAAAAAAAAAAAAAGAGAGGGACAATTCTGATATTCGAGCGAAAATATCGGGACCAATAGTGGTATAATTTCTAAAAGAAAGAAAGAGAAGGGAGGAAGACGAATAAACAATTTACTAGGCTAATAAAGTTAATAACCACTTTTGTGGTGAAAAATAAAATAAAAATTGAGCGATTAAAGACCAACAGAGTTACATTCTTTCTTCTTCTTTTTTGTCAGAACGGAGTTGCATTAAAAAAAAATGTGACAAAGAATATTCTAATCTATGGATAGGTGTAATATTTTATAATTCCATAGTTAATTGCTTAATAAAACTTAAATAAATTCGATACTATCATTGGACTTAAACTCTGTTTGTTTCGCAGAAACAAATGATTTGAAAAAATAATTTACTAGAAATGATCGCTTGAAATATTCAATCGATGAAAATTTTTTCATTATTAATAATAATTTTTGTCTCAATACTTTTATAAACGATGAAAGTATTTTTCATTTATTCATTTTGGTAAGTGATATAAATAAATATTTTTAGAAAGTTGTTTTCCGAATTAGTCGTGTTCTACAAAACAAACGGAGCATTAGGATGTATTTGTTTAGGTGAAAACTTCATAATAAAGACTTGTCGTGCAAGCATTTTTCTGAAAAAAATGTTTTTCCCTTTTTGGGTTAAGGAATTCATTTTATTACTTTTAAGCATATAATATTTCCTTTGACTGTAAATGGTTTTCTTATTGATCGATCATTTTTAGTAAATCAAACATGTAAAAGTACAGTAAAACAATTCGCAATTTTTTTTATTCAGACAAACACACCCTAGTATGATTATAATTCCTTTGCCTCATGCTTTGGTTTTTTTTTTCTTCCTATCAAAGCACAACTCTGGTTGAACAAGAGGAAGAGAAGCACCATTTTAGTGCCATCAGAAAAAGGGGTGTGGTTATGAAAAGGGGCGGTGTCCTCCACAAGAGTCTGAACTTTTACTCGTTGAGGAATTGAGGGTCTATTCGTTTCGCGGAAAATGAGTCATTTTCGAAAAATATTTTCTCAGAAGTCATTTTCTTGGAAAATAACAATATTTTTTGGTGTTCGGCTAAAACTTGAAAATGTTTTGAAAAATATTTTCCGGTGTTCGGTAAGGAAAATATTTTTTAAAACTTCACTACTTAGGCATGCATCACTTACCGACCTATAAATCCATCATATATGAACTTGCATTTAAATCCAAACAAATTTAATTCATATCTTTGTTCCCTCATTGTCGCCAAGCGTTCATCTACTCTTAAAAAATGTTCGTATAAATTATAAAAAGAAGCAAAAGAGAAAAGAAGCAAATCATGTACAGCCCTCACGAGAATCTTCCAGGTTGAGTGGCATGTTTTCCCCAGCGTCTTTTTTTTTTTTTTTTTTTTTTTATGATGATCCGGGAACCACCGTCGCCTGGCAGCCTGACGTAAACCTAGGGCGGATTGAGCCACCATCACGACCCAGCCACGTTTGAGTCGCGCAAACGCGACGCCTTTGAGATTCGAACTCCTCCCCTTCGTGAGAGGGAGGGAACCCGAAGCCCCGCGCCACCACAAGCGGTGGTTCCCCCTGCGTCTTTTGTGTTGTAATAAACAAAAGAAAAAAGAAGCAAAGCATATAGAGCCATTTTGCTTAAGCAATGTACAACTGCAGAGTAGAATAAAAAAAAAAAGATAAGCAAGAGTGTAGAGCGCAAGCTTGAGATCAACGAGCTCGAGGTTCGCCTTGGCAATGGCCGATGACTAGCCAAGAAAGAAGAAGATGGGAAACAAAGAAAAAAAAAAAGAAAAAAAAGAAAAAGGAAATTAAAAATAATTCGAATAAAAAAGAAAAAGAAAATTAAAAATAATTTGAACAAAAAAAAGAAAAAAGGGGGATGAGGAAGTGAGGATTTGTAGAGATGTGAGATAAGAGAGATCAAGTGAGGAAAATGTTTTCCACTTTTTAAAAGTGGAAAACATTTTCCTTACTTTGAAAGACTTTTTTCCTTTCATGGAAAACATTTTCCCAAAGGAATTCATTTTCCTTAAAACGAACGTCGGAAAATCCGAAAAACATTTTCTCGGAAATTATTTTCCACGAAATGAACGGAGCTTGAGAATCTAATTTTTTGCTGGATCAAGTACCTCAACTTTTAAAATTAAACTCAATGATATGTCTCCGTTAATTAAGTGCCCTATCACCTAATTTAGATGGCCTAATTGGGTTAAATTTATGACACGGACCGCCAAAACACATTATTTCTTCCATTCCAATAGCTAAAAAGATCTCCATTTCTTGTTTCATTTTCCTTTTTTCTCCATCCTCCTACTTCATCCATAGCTGCTCTTCTTCTCTCTCTTCCCTGGTTGAACATCGCCACCATGGCCACAGCCACTAACCAACCCGCACACTACTGGCATGATCAGTATCGACACCACACGAGCTCGACTCCCCTCTGTCCTTCCTCAATCACTGAGCTCCAAAGGATGCCATGTGCTTAGATTTGAGGTACAAATTAAGGATAGAAACGGGGTAGAGAATGCTGTTGTTCGGAGACCGAGTTGTGAAGCCATTGTTTAAGTGGTGATAGTGGCAGCCCTTTCCTGCGAAGCTTAGGCAGAAGGTGAAAAATGCCTCCTTTCAAGGGTGAGCCATCAATGAGATACCATTCTAGAAGAGTTAGAATTCTAACAATATATCAGAATTTGTGAATTAAGGAACGGTCTCAGATAGACAGTTTTTATTATCATAGCCTCCCAAAAGGCAATGGAGGATTACTAAAGTTTTCTTGGGCCAAATAGGGATGGTTTAGCCAAGTTTCGATAGTGGCTGTTGGTAATGGTGGTGATGATTAGTGCCACATGGTATCTTGTGCGCGTGCATGTGGGCGTACACGGCCGTGCGCGCGAGAGAGGACCCTAAGATGACTACGGTTACTTGTTTTGTCAACTTGGATGATACATTTCAACGACAGCATTCATAATAGCACTTGACCTAATCATTAGCTTCGTGGGCCATAGGTCCATGGATTCTTCCAAGGGGCCACCAGGCCCGTCCACACCAAATGGGTCGAAGAACATTTTTAGGCCGATTTAGGCAAAGCTAACTAGTTCTTCCGACTAGATTAGGCCCTTGGTGGCCCGCCTGAGCCGGATAATTTCATACATCAACATTAAGGGCAAGTCTTGGTCGACAAAGTAGAAGGACTTCACCCAAGCTCAAGCCTATCCACTGATCACTTTTAATGAACGTTTTAAAAGGTTATTCAATGAAATAAGTACCACACACCAATGTATAATATTTTTAATGCACCCCAAAGTCTTGTATCTAACCCATTTAAAAAGATCGGTTAATTAATCAAGAGAAAAAAAAATTGGTTTTTTTAAGTGACGAAATTTGGATCTTCGGATTACGTTTGGTTGTATGAACATTCCTATCAAATAAGATACATGTTAGATTGGATAAATATGATATTTCTAATATGTTATTCAATGTTCTATAAATATACAGATATCTAAATTAGATTGAATATCAAGCGTTTAGATGAACTAAATGTCAACATAATAGCTCTCATGAATCCCACATTGTGCTTAATGTCCCCCACATCCTCTTCTTTGCTCATGCTAAATAGAATGTTGACCATCTAGATCTCCGAGTCCTCCCTAATATTTTAGCTACTTGAGCATGCACTCAATAACAATTGGTTTCTCCTCCATCTGCATCGACAACTTGCAATCGTCAACAGCCATTAGTCGTCACCCATGCCCTTGTAGTTGGCGCCAAGGTCAAGCCCCAACGAACGAAGGTACAATGAACAAAGGCGTAACTGCTCGTGTCAGGAAGGTGTGTAAGACACGAGGACAACGATTGTTGCGTTAGATATGGCCATGGACAATAGCTGGTGTGCCAGATCTAGCAACGAAACTCCTTCGCGGCCGAGATCAAGTTGAGCTTGTTACCATTACCACGACGAGATGAAACTTGGTGGGAGACCATGGATGGCAACGAAGGCTGTGAGAGTCGGACGTGACTGGGTACAAGGACTAGAGAAGAGAGATGAGCGACCTACGTATCCTATTCAGTTTTATCCCACTCTCAAATGGGATTAATTTATTTTGATCCTAGCTAAATGCACAAAAGCCTAAATGGACGGCTGAGATTTGTTGCCAGTCCGGTGGTCCATATTTTGACTTGGACCCGCACTTAGGGTATCAAAGAAGTGCCCTTCATCCCAATTCCCAACCTCTCCCTCTCTCCCTCTCTCCCTCGATTAATATCGTTCGTTCGTCCATCTTCGTCTCTCTCCCTCGCGTGCAGGCGCTGAACGGTATGTTATCCGCTTACCATGAGAAAATTCTGGAAACAATTCAATCTCGTCAGTTCCATGGCGATTGCTTTGTGAGGTTCCGCCGTTCTTTCAGCTTTATTTCGATGATTCCCTATCGTGCTGATGACGGTTTTTATGCTTCCTGTGTTGTGACTCGCGCACCAAGTGTTCGACAAATTGCGCACTCTTCTTCTTTTAACCCCCTCCCCCTTTTGTCTTTTCGCTGCTATTGGCGTGAACTGTTTCTGTAATGGCGTAATGCTGGGCTGTTCACCCGTTAAGAAAGAAAGATAGATGGGAAACGTTCTTTACTTCCCAACATTAAAGGACCTAGTTCTTTCGGAGTGAAAATGCGAGCCCCACCTGGTCGCGTTGCTCTACGCACCAGCCAAGCCCGATTATGGTTTCCTAAGAAACATGACAAGAGTCAAATTTGGAGATCTTATAGCACCTTTGTTTTCTTTTCCCTTGAAAGTGTTTTTTCATTTGCCCACGCCTGTGTATGTCTCTGTGGACGATGCCAATCGTTTTTAACTCTCTTTCGCAGTCAGAGGCTTCATTGTACTGAAACGTGACTTCTTTGTAGGTGGCTCAAAAGCCTAGTCCTGGGAAGCAAACATTGGTCAGACAGGCAGCTTGATTGTGCTCGAAAAGATCACGCAAAGAAATTTGAATCGACCCCCTTAGAAATAGTGTCCAGTTGACTCCTGGTCTGGCAATATCGTTACTTGTTAGACATCTATTCTTGGGGGACAGGATCATAGAAAAACAGAGGTATGAAAGTGTTTGACGCCCATTGCCACTTGCAAGACCCAAGGGTATGGCATATGGCACCGAAGTTAATTGAGTCGGCCCTTCAGTCTGGTGTTGTCAAATTTGCGGTGAATGGAACCCATGAGAAAGACTGGCATTTGGTGAAGCAAATGAGCGACGACTATCCTTCTACCGTTCCAAACTTTGGACTCCATCCTTGGTTTGTCGCCGATAGAACCCCTAACTGGTTCCAAACATTAAGGCAATTTTTTGAGGCCACTCCTTGTGCTGCAGTGGGAGAGATTGGTTTGGACAAAGGGTCTCATGGGAGGAATATTGATTTCAACGATCAGGTCGAAGTGTTCCAGAAACAGCTCGGACTTGCAAAAGAGTTGAATAGACCGGCATCGATCCATTGTGTCCGAGCATTTGGTGATCTTCTTCAGATATTGAATGAGGCAGGGCCTTTTCCTGCTGGTGTCATCCTCCACTCTTATCTAGGTTCTGCTGAAATGGTTCCTCAGTTTGTTCAAGTTGGAGCTTATTTTTCATTCTCAGGATTTCTCATGTCCATGAAAGAGCAGAAGGCAAAGACGATGTTGAAAGCAGTTCCTTTTGAAAGAATTTTACTGGAAACAGATGCGCCAGATGCATTGCCAAAGAATCCTGCATTTGTCATCGATGATGATGCTTGTTCAAGTGTAAATCGGGCTGATGAAGGGGGCACTGAATCTACATCTCTGATGGAATCTCTGAATCATCCGGCAAACATTCATGTGGTGCTTAATTATGTGGCATCCTTGCTAGACATGCCTCCAGAAGATCTTGCGGAGCTCAGCTGTAAAAACGCAGTGCATTTATTCTCCTACGAAGGTACGAAGCTGGACAAGATATAGTCGCCAGCGAGGGTCACGGCCCTCACCCAGTAGCTGGCGAGGGCTTGGCGGGCCTCGCCGACCATTGCTAGGAATCCAAGGTGAAAGAGCAGAGGGCCACGCCGAACAACTGGCATCCAGGTCAGTGTTGAGGCTGGATGGACCAAATTGGTACCAATGTGAAAAATGTTTGGGATTGAATTTGTTTAATTGAAAGGTTTATGACTGAATTGATACAAACACTATAGGTTTGAGATTTTTTTTTGGTACTTTTTCCCTGTGGTACATATAACATAGTCAAGAAAGGGCGTTACCATGCCAATGGCCACCATTGGAATGTTACATTTCTTTAAAACCCTGAAAAGAATGCATGTCTACATTCTGCAAAGAGTTTCAAGAAACCAAGTGATTTTTATATTAACTTCACCCTCAAATTACAGATCAAAGCATTGAAGATTTAGCTGGATCAGCAAACGTACGTCTTCCGAAAGCTTTACATGGATATGTAATAGGGACAATAATGCATCTACACACTTTTTGATCAAGCACTGCACTCATTCTACAGACCAGAGTCCGATATCAGCAAATCCAGTGTCCAGCGTGCACATTAAAGTTGTATTAGAGCAGGACTTTTGATTAACCAACTAGAGAGTTTGTACGATCGACATTTGACTATGCTTGAGAATCTTCAAGTCTAGAAGAGAAGACAAGCATTCCTCATTTGAAGATACCCATCCACAAATTCCGCTTTTCACCTCGCTCCTGCCGGCAATTAAATCTTTCATCCAAAAATAAGTTTACTAGAAACAGTCATCATCCTGCCACTCCTTTTCTTTTTTGGGACAAAATACTGCCGATCTTGTTAAATATGTCTATCTTGAAACCAAGCCAAGCTTTTAACAATCATTTTACTTCCACAATGACCATGCCAATCTGAGTTGAACTATTTGGCAAAATGAATAGTAAAATGGATTGGTGATAGGTTGTTCATTTATATAGTGCAATTTGAGTACTGCAAGATTTTTTTTTTTTTGGTCATTGAGAGGAGGGAGAGGAGAAAAAGGGGGGTGCAGGGGGAGGGTCGGGGGCCGCGCCTTGGAGGATTTCAAAGCCTCAGAAAGTTCTTCACTGTCAGGACCACTGATACAATAGTACGCATACAAAACCACTGATACAATAGTAGATGAAGTTTGCAAGATACATGCACGGTACAAAGTAACTCGTCCAGGTTTGAGTTAGGCGAATTTCGCCGTGTACACTGAACCCTGAGAAGTTGGTTTAGAGGCATCCTCTTCACCCTTCTTCCTATCATAAGTCCCTAACAATGGAATAGTGCTCTATCATCTTCAATTGAGATCAAGTGAGTGGTCATTCAGAAAAATAAGCCAAGTATCCGCAATATGCTGGAAGCATGCGGGTTTGTTGATTAGCAAAGTTCAGTTCATCCAATTTTCTCAGCCAAGATGCCACTCTTTCTAAAACACTAAAATTGACATAGAACAAGCATCATCTGATCTCTCAATCAATGAGTCTAGAAAGGCAGCCATAGAGACCCACATGTAAGTTTTGAACTTGGCAATCATTTCCAAGTTATCAATAAAGCAAACATGCTTTGGAGGAAATGATTCATAAGTAAAAAAGACAATGAAACTTACCATGTTCCACTCAATTTTATTCAAATATGTCCATCAAAGTTGATTGACAGTAAAAACATTGATCATGAATACAAAGTTTAAACCTACATCCTTCTGGCTACAAACATTGAAAGTGATTGAAAATAAATACCTAAAGTTGTCGCCAAATACTACAAGATAAACTTTGTCTAAAAAAAATTTGGCCAAAAAATAATAAAAAGTACTTTGCTTGAGGAATCATATTCTCCTACCAGTATAGTTCAAATGAACCACCGAAATGTATTTAATTTAAATTCGGTTAAGAAATAAGAGGTATGTTTCTCTGATGATTTACTCGTTAACTCTTAGAGCCACTCACTGATGATCTTAACCTGTTCAAGAATTAGACACCGCTCTTGTTCATGCATGCAATCTGCAAACTGTTTCGAAGTGTTTATAACTAAGTCAACCATTTTAGATGGACTGAGAGAAATTCTCCCATTCATCATGACAACAACATTCTTCTGGCTAAATAATGTGTTTTAATCATGTAAACGTTGTTTTAGTCCCTATGGTATCATAGAGTTACAGTCTACCCTTGAGTAACACCCCTGAATCTCTATTACCCTCCATCTAATAATTTCATTCCGTAAATATCTCCATGAACACAGCTTATCCCGTATTTGGTCATAAACAAACTCATCAATTAATACTTTACTTTCTCATACACTAATCACAGAAGATTTAATAATTATGAAATGAAATATAGACTTCGTTCTTGCTGATTATTAGACCATCATCTAACTTGGAGCACAACAGAAATTAAGGTCAAGATACATCCAATCACAGTGTTGGAACAGCCAGAACTGAAGCATCAGTTGGCAAATCAACATCCTAAGATGGATTCATTAAACTTGACAAGCAATTAACAATCAGTTTTCTTACAGAGTAGAAAATTTTATCAGAATTACAGTAACGACAATATTATGAAGCCATTCAAAATCAATATCCTCCACAGACTAACCCAACTACAGCTAGATAGCAGATACACCATGAATTCTAATATCAGTAACTAGTCACGATTATCACCAATTGAAAGTAGTTAAATTTCTTGCTTTAATAAGTAAGTAGACCTGAAGTGTTAACAAGTACCGCCCAAAAGAAAAGGACAAGAATTTTAAGGTTTTGTAGTTAATTGAAGCTTCCACATGTTCAAAACACATTCACCCAAGAAATTTGCAAACCATTCTCGGTCCATGATTGTTCAGAAGCCAAAATTTATGACCAACCTTTTTAACCAAACAAGCAAAATTCCATGGCCAACTCTCTTACTGGAAATGATTAAATGATCAAGACTTTTCATGATCGTGCAACTACCACTAATATGATGTGGAACAATGCTGACTAGTTATTAGCCACCAAGGAAAGTCATCTCAGAGTTCCTTGGTCATCACCATATAGATGAGGACAGGTATAACCAATATGAAAAGAAGATCAACTAACTATTGCGGGCAAAAAAATAATCAACAGATGATGGTCTACATTAGTATTACTCTAAGTGGCTATACGTGGGATTCCAGCAACGTAACAAAGGTTCTACATTGAATCTGCTGTTTGACATCTTTTCAATGTTCTCACTGAGATAAGTCAGCTCATGCTAATAGATTTATAATAAACATGTCACATACAGTCTATTGGAAAACCATGAGTGGATACAATTTCACATATCTGCCATGATTCAAGTTCAGAAGTATATTGCATTGCACCAAAATTCTGCCCCAGGAAAAAGCCTCAAAATTTGAAGCATTTCAACATCATCCCAATCTCTAGGTAATGTAAACCATCCATAGGAAATGGTGCACTCCATTTTCATCTTACAGAATCTCTGTGCTTCCAAGTAACAGGCTGCAGATTTCCCGGAATCTCTTGCTTTTAATTCTGCACCATGAAGCTAATACAGCCACACGTATCAGTATGTAGATGGCCAAGATTGTATGCTGCCTGTTCAGTCCTGTGAGCAGCATCGAAGGCCCAGCTATTGCCCCTGCCAACCAAGCCCTCAAATTTGTGGTCCTAGTTACCATAATAGAAACTCACTGACAAGTAGGATAACAATAACCATACGAACCTAAACTCAAAGAAGTTTGAATTTAGGAATTCAGAATTCAAAAAGGGAACGTGCCTGCGGTGCCCTCCCGTAGCAGCTATAATTTCATCCACAGAAACAAACGTGCTGGCTTAGGTTCCTAGAAAAAGTCCATTTCCCAAAGTCTCCTTCAAGGCCTTTACAAAATTACAATGGCTTCTCTATTCGAAAAAAGCTCAGCTTTCTTATCAAACTCAGCGGAACGAACTATAAATAAGTTCAAATGCAGATCCTATCAACCTCACGGTCGAACAGAGCAAGTCAAATCCGAGCAAATATATCACCTCATGGACGCCGACAATCTTCTCCGTCTCAATCTGACGAGAACCAAGAAGAGCGCCAATCCACCCTTAAGGCCAGCTCCGATCGAGAACCCCTTCGCCGATGTAGTAATAATCCTCCGGACCTTCTCGGAGTCCGTCAACGGGACCAAATCGAATCCCAGCAAATCGCCGTAGGACGAGCTAGGAGGAGGAGGACGGGCATCCGTGCAATGCGAGCGGTTCAGCTCGTCGTCGGATCCGCCGCGACGGTCTGGGCCGCCGTCCTTGCCAGCAGAGGCGCAGCGACCGCCGTCGGGGACGGCAACCTCGCCGGGAGGCGGCACCGGGGGCTCCGGCGGATCAGAGGCTCCGCGTCTTCTCCGCACGGGAATTCGTTGTGTCACTGCTGCAGAGGGAAGGAACAAAGACGAGGAAAGCTGAGCTTATGCAGAAACAGCGAAGAAGACGACGACGACTGTAACGAGAAGAGCAAATTATCGCGCCACAAGTGTGTGGAGGGCGGTTCGCGCGAGTCCCTGTTGCTATATTCGTTTTTTTTTTCTTCTTTTATCGTGGATTTTTTTGAATCTGGAGCGCCATGAATGTATTTCCAGGGTTTTATTTTAAGGGCGAAGGTATGGCAGAGTGGAGGGACAGTTTTGCATGTACGGGCTAAAAGGAGGAAAGGACCATGATCTCCAAACTGGAAGATCCAGTGTCCATGTTTGGTCGACTATGTCCGTACGTTTTACGTGTCCCCTACAAGATATTATTACCTGAACGTACTTTACAAATTGGGTTATCCTACGGTCTTTATGAGGCACAATTTACATTGTTGAATCGGAAAATAAAGGTATAATGATACTAGATCTATCAAATGGGTGAGTTGAATCGGATCATAAATGATTTAATCTAAATCGATCCATTTAACTCATTTATTATTTATATATCGTAATGCAAAGTTTTTAACTCATACCCAACTCGATTCATACTTAAATACATTTAACTAAATCTAAGGAAATTTTTTATTATTTTTTTTAATAAAAAAAGTATTGCTAAAATACTTTTATATGATTCAAATTTAATGGACAATTTTTTATAATTTTTTAAAAAATCGATTTTTTTTCAAAAAAATCGAATTTTTAATTTTTTTAATTTTTAATTTTTTAAAATATAATTTTTTTTTCTTTCTTCTTTTTCTTTTTTTTTTCAGCCTACCACAGCCCACGACGACGATTAGCGACCGGCAAGGAAGGAGGAAGAAGAAAGAAAAAAAAAAAGAAAGAAAAAAAGAAAAAGAAAATATAAAAAATAATTATAATTTCAATTTTTATAAAAAAATGTATTTATAAAGTTAAATAGGAAAGAGAGAAATTATGAGGCTTGGGTTGAAAATGGGTTCTAAGTCCAACCTATTTAAGATCCATTTATCTTAAGCTTTTAATATTTAAACTCATTTGATTAGTCTTTTCAAAAAGTAAGTAATCCATATATGACATATTTATAATTTAAATGGATTAAGACCCATTTTGACACCTCTAAATGATACAAATTGTTTTTGAATTTTTAATCAATGTACAATTTGATCCATGAATATTTAATTTATTTAATACGGTCCCCGAATTTTATCTAAACATACAATGTGATTCATGCACTTTTAATTTATTCAATGCAATTTTTGAATTTTTGTCATATATTCAATGCAGTTCATAAATTGTATGAAAATGTTCAATAGAAGGACGGTGTCGAGAGCCGAATTGAGGAGGTGGTTCTTGATAGTGAGGAGGAGAGTGGTCCTGCTGGAATCGGCGTTGGAGTAGGGGGCGGAGGCAGGAGACGATGACAGGGGTTTTGTGGAATGAGACGATGGATTTGGAGAGCTTGGCGAGGTGGGGTTGAAGGGTTCTAGGGAAAGAGAAAGGATTTACGCATATAATTCATCGAATAGTAAGGGCGTGTTTGGTAACGTTTCTATTCAAAAATTGTTCCAGGGAATAGAAATATAAAAAACTATTTTCGTTCCGGGGAACAATTTTTGAACAAAATAACGCGTTTGATAACTATACAAAATTTATGTTCCTGGAATAAAAAAAGAACAGAAATACGTTTGGTAAACTTGTATAATTTTTTAATATTTTTATTTTTTTCCTTTTTTCCTTTTTCCTTCTTTTTTTTTTCTTTTTTTTTTCTTTCTTCCTTTTGGCCGGCGGCCTTGCCCTGACCCATTTCTTCTGTAAGTCGATTGGGCATATGCTAGCGGTCAGACAGTGGACACATATTGTTCTAGGTATGGCCATGGCATAGGATCCTCTAGATGCATGGATGTTTCTGGTGTGCACGTGATGAGGGTCCTCTTTTAATGGAGGGCACTTCAATATATTTATACGGTGATTGAGAAAATGACATAAATAATCTATGAATTTCGACTTAATGAGTAATATAGCCTATGAATTTTTAACTTATTCAATATGATCCTCAAACTTTAGTTCCATGTGTAATATAATCTCTAAATTTTTAATTTGTGTAATGTGATCCTTGAACTTTTAATTTGTTCAATACAGTCTTACCTGAATTAGGTGAACATGTTCAATATTATCACTAAACTTAAATTAATGGAATAACAACATTGAACATCTTCACATAGTTCAAGAACTAAGTTGAACATGTATTAAAAATTTAGGGACTGCATTGAATAAATTAAAAGTTCAATGACTATATTGCACATTTTAGTTAAAGTTAATGGATCAAATTGTATATTGAGTTAAAGTTCAAAGACCATTTAAGTGATTACTATCCCTTGTATGAAAAGAAGGGACGAGGACAGATGGTGTTGGACTCTTCACTGAATAAGCTAGAGTAGGATTATTCAAATTTATGGAGCATCACATCAAAAATGCAAGACATAAATAAACGAAGAGATGATAAAGTCCACCTGATTATCTTAAAGAAAAGACGATGATGTTCCACATAACTTCCAAAATTGAAAAAGCTTAATGATATTATATTTAGTTTTTTTCCCCATATTTCCGTATAATACATGTTTGCGAAAAGTTTTGTATTTGCTATAAGTGGATTAGTGGACTACATGTCACTCAGACCATATCATAAATCCACAAGGATAGGTTAAAATCAAGATTTTCACAGGTTGCATAAAAGAATATTCTTTTCTTTTTTGTTTGGGTAAATAGATTTTTCCTTTTTTTTTTTTTGTGAATGAAGAGGCTTTAAGCTACCTCATCCTTTGGGCATTGGGTCAGCAAAACAGAATTTCCAAAACTGTCCAAAAAAGTCTGTCTTTTCATGCCATTTGCTCCTCAACGGCTTTTTCTTTGGTGGATATAGATTGGATTGTGCGAGAAAATATTGGGTACATCTCCTGCTCCAACGTGGTAAATAATAAGCCACCTCAATTGCGCCACGTGTCTAACGTGGGCCCACATTGTTAGCCAATTTCTTCTCACTTTTCTTTCTCCTCTCTCTTCTCTCTCCCTCCTTTGCATGCTCGCTCGCCCGACTCTCTCTCTTCGCCAAAGTTTCTCTCGCCCGCGCGGACGAACAGCCGGCCACCTCGAGCTCCGGTCTCCGATTTCGATTCCGATCGCTGGTTTTTTTTTTTTTTTGTGGGTTTCTGTGCGTTTCCGGCCACTTCTATCTTCACCGGCAATAGGAATCGGGGCTTCTTGGAGGGGTGTGGGTTCTCCAGCCTGGGACTTCTTGCCATTTTTTGGTGGCTCCCAACCAGCGAGCACATGGCTAATAAAGCTTGACTTGGATTTGAACTGGCTAGAGAGAGATAGCGGCTGCGCACCAGCTCGGTGGAACCAGGAAGAATTTGAGCAGAAGGAAGCTACTTTTGATGGTGTTTGGGTTGCGGCATTTTCTTCAATCTTTTGCGTCCCATCAGAGAATTGAAGGTCCTCCTCCTCCTTTTCCTCGGTCCAGAGCATCTGCCTCAAAAGGTCTCTCATTTTCTTTCTTTTTTGCACGGAAAAATCTAGCAATAGTACCCCTCTCGGACGAAAGGTTTTTGTCTTTAATCTTCCAAAAGGGAAACGACCCACCACCATGTGTTGGGTCGGGTTCCTTTTTACGACTCGATCCAGAACGTGTATTCAAGTAGAAGTCCGGGAGTGTCGGCTGTTCGTCCGCTCGGGCGAAGAGAAACTGCGGCAAAGAGAGAGAGTCGGGCGAGAGAGCGTGCAGAGGAGGGATAGAGAAGAGAGAGAAGAGAGAAAAGTGGGGAGAGAGGTGAGAGAAAAGTGAGAGGTACGTCTATCAAAACCCACCTAGATGAATTTAATAAACTCATGTTGGATCTGAAGAACGTTGGTAAGATACTTGATGATGAAGAGCAGGGCATGATGTTGTTAGCCTCTTTACCAGAGTTATGGGAGCACTTTACTGATTCACTATTGCAAGGGCGTACTACAATTACCTTAGAAGAGGTAAAGTCCGCCTTATTCTCTAAGGAGTGGCAAAGAAAGTTGCGAGATGACGGTCTGGCGCAAGGAGCAACGCAAGGAGCAGTGCAAGCACTGATGATTCGGGGGTAAAGAACAACATCGAGGGCCTAGAAGCAGTAGCGGTAAAAGCATATCAAAATCACACTATAGAAAGTCCAAGGGACGCGTGAAGTGCTTTGAGTGTCATGAGGAGGGGCACATCAGGAGAGACTGTCCAAAGCGGAGGAATAAAGTTGATAGGCAGAATGCTACAAGCAATGTGGCAAACGTTGCCGAGGGGAGCAATAGTGATGCAGAAGCTGTCTTATGTGTGACTACTACTTCGTTAGGAGACGAATGGGTGCTAGATTCGGGGTGTTCTTATCATATGACGCCTCATAAGAATTAGTTTACTACTTACCAGGCTGTAGATGGTGGTAGAGTTCTTTTGGGGAATAATGCAGTCTGTAAGGCTGTGGGGATAGGGACAATCTGGATTCGGATGCACGATGGGGTGGTGTGCACTTTGATAGATGTGAGGCATGTACCAGAGCTCAAGAAGAACCTTATTTCTCTAGGGACACTCGATGATATCGGGTGCGGTACACCGAAGGTGGAGTATCAAGATCTCTCGAGGTGCCATGAAAGTGATGAAAGGGAAGAAAGTGAATACTCTCTATCATCTACTGGGAGAGACCGTGACCGGAACCGCTGCAGTTTCATCAGGTGAGTTAGATTCTGACTTGACTCAATTATGGCATATGCGTTTAGGGCACATGAGTGAGGCAGGTATGACGATGCTGAGTGAAAGGGGGTTGTTGAAGGGTTAGAAGACAAGAAAGTTGGACTTATGTGAGCATTGCATCTATGGGAAGTAGCACCGAGTTAAGTTTACTACAGCTATTCATTCGACCAAACGACCAGTTGAATATATTCATTCAGACGTCTAGGGCCCGTCTTCGGTTCCTTCGAAAGGAGGTGCCCGATATATGCTGACATTTATCGGCGATTATTCGAGGAAGGTATGGATTTACTTTCTGAAGCACAAATATGATGTGTTTGATCGGTTCAAGAAATTTAAGACATTGATTGAAAAGCAGTTAGATAAACAAATCAAGTGTCTAAGAACCGATAATGGCATGGAGTTCTATGGTAAAGATTTTACTGAGTTTTGCGAGAAAGAAGGTATTGTAAGACACCGCACAGTACCTGGGACACCACAACAGAATGGTGTTGCAGAACGGAAGAACAAAACTTTGCTTGAGTGAGCTCGATGCATGCTTTCGCATGAAGGACTTGGTAAGGAATTTTGGGCCGAAGCAGTAAACATGTCATGTTACCTGGTTAATCAATCTCCATCATCTGCTATCGAGTGGAAGAGGAAGTATGGTCGGGGAAACCTATTAATTATTCCGGATTATGTATATTCGGATGTCCTACGTATGCTCATGCGAGTGATGGTAAGCTTGAGCCGAGGGCGAAGAAGTGCATATTTCTGGGTTATGCACATAGGGTGAAAGGCTACCGGCTATGGTGCACTAATCCCAAATCACCCGGTTTTCTAATCAGCAGAGATGTGATCTTCGACAAGACTGCAATGCTTCAACGGAGGAGTTCTGAGACACAACCAGCAGAGAAGACAAATCATGGTGTCATTAGTGAGGTGGAGCTTTAGGTGGAGACTCCGGAGACCTCGAAGGTAACAAAAGTTGAGACAGTTCCTGAAGTCGGTGATAGTGAACAACCAGCAAAGCCGCAGCAAACTATAGCCGTAGATAGATAGAGAAGGCACATTAAATCACCGGTACGTTATGGTTATATAGATATTGCTTATGCATTGAATGTAGGTGATGAGGTGGAGACAAATGAGCCTTCGTCTTATTATGAGGCGATGGCTAGTTCGAAGTCATCGCAGTGGCTAGGGGCTATGAATGAAGAGATGGAATCACTCCATCGAAATCAGACATGGGAGCTGGTCAAAGTACTCAAGAGCCAAAAGATTGTTGAAAGTAAATGGGTCTTCAAACGGAAAGAGGGCATTCTCGGTGTCGAGGTAGTGAGGTATAAGGCGAGACTTGTGGCGAAGGGGTATACATAGCGTGAGGGCATTGACTACAATGAGGTGTTCTCTCCTGTGGTAAGACATACTTCTATTCGTGTTTTACTTGCCTTAGTTGCTTCACAGGATCTCGAGTTAAAGCAATTAGATGTGAAAACTGCATTTCTTCACGGTAAGTTGGAGGAGCAAATTTACATGAGGCAACCAGAGGGATTTGCTATTCCGAGTAAGGAAGATCATGTTTGCTTATTAAAGAAATCTTTATATGGGCTGAAGCAATTTCCTAGGTAGTAGTATAAACGTTTTGATACTTTCATGGCTAGTCATGACTACTTGAAAAGTCAGATGGATAGCTGTGTCTACTATAGGAGATTGGAGAATGGTTCTTTGATTTATCTACTCTTATATGTTGATGATATATTGATAATATCTAAGAATATGTCTAATATTAATGTGCTGAAGAGGCAATTAAATGTTGAATTTGAGATGAAAGATTTAGGTGCTGCAAAGAAAATTTTGGGTATGGAGATTTTGCGTGACAGGATTGCAGGAGTTTTACGTCTATCTCAAAAGAAATACATTGAGAAGATCGTAACACGTTTTAATATGTAATTAGCAAAATCTGTAAGTACACCTTTAGCAAAGCACTTTAAACTTTCAGATAAATTATCACTGCAGACTGAGAAGGAGGAGGAGCATATGTCCCGTGTTCCTTATTCTAGTGCCGTGGGTAATATTATGTATGCTATGGTGTGCACTAGGCCTGATATTTCATAAGCTGTGAGCATGGTTAGTCGCTATATGAAGCGTCTTGGTAAAGCTCATTAGGAAGCTGTGAAGTAGATCCTGAGATATTTGAAGGGGACAACAGACGTGGGTATAGTATACTAGAGGGACAGCAATGGCAATGAGACCACTGGTTTTATGGATTCGGATCACGCCGGTGACTTGGATGATTGCAGGTCTTCAGCAGGGTACGTATTTACGCTAGCGGGTGGTGCAGTTAGTTGGAAAGCGTTCTTACAGGATCACATTGCCTTGTCTTTGACTGAGGCAGAGTACATGGCATTAACCTTTATAGCGAAAGAGGCGATATGGTTACAAAGTTTGCTATTGGACTTTGGGTTAGACCATAAAAGTGTGGATATACACTATGATAACCAATGTGTGATATATTTGGCGTATAATCCAGTTTATCACGAGCCAACGAAGCATATCAACATCAGGTACTACTTCATCCGAGACGTCTTAGCTAAGGGTAATGTTATTGTCAAAAAGATTGATACAGCAAATAACCCAGCAGACATGATGACTAAGTCTGTTCCTTTGGCGAAGCTCAAGCTCTGCTTGAGCTCTATTGGCGTCTGTGGAGAGTGAGCGCCCGTCGGGGCATTGGGAGAATAGCATGGATGATGAGCACTATAACTTGGCTTCAAACATTGAGCCAAGGTGGAGAATTGTTAAATTAGTATCTCGAGTTTGAATTCAGATAAACCGAATTTGTCGATAAAGTTTTTCCCAAGCGGATTATAAATCGGATGAAGAAGAAATAAATAAATTATTTCTTGGATTTCCTCCCTGTACATGCAAAACAAGAATCTTGGGCACACTTTATGAAACAATTGTGGTGGGCCCTTTTGGCGTGAGGAAGAAGTCCTGCATGCGTGAAACAAAAGACCGAAGTCCTCTGCACGTAAAAGCAATTGTAGGTGGGCCCAGGTCAAACTTTGACCTGGGCACACATAAATATAGCAAAAGACCTTTTTTTCTTGTGCGTGCAGCTGAAGAACCCTACGAGAAAAAGGATTCCGTCGAAACCTACGTACGAGCTGCAAGAAGCCGCACGTCCGCCGAAGAGAAGCTGGAGATTTTTCTTTTTGGCGTACGACTGGGACACGTGGTATTTTTGTGCCGTGAGTTTATACCCAAGTGACTTGTTTATTTATAAACACTTTGGGTTTGGGGTTAAATCTAGGTGTGGGAAATACTTGAGCGTATGAGTGATTGTAAACTCTGATTCTCCGATTTTAGTGGATTATTTGCTGCTGGCTCTCCCCGTGAATGTAGGTACCGATACTCGGACCGAACCACATAAATTTCTGGTGTCCTTATTTTTCTCGTTTATTTCTCTAGCGATTTCGCGTTGACGTAAATTGTAAGATCCTGTTGTTTCCGCATATTATATCCCAACAAGCGAAAAGAAGAGGAGTTCCACAACCGACAGCCACCAGAGCTTACTCTTGCTGGGATTCTGATTTCCCAGATGCCTCCCTCCTCATGTGTTCCTATGAAGAAATTGAAAAGAAAGAATGAAGTTTCAGCTTCCTTCTCACCTACCCATTTGAACTGATGCTTTAATTTACCTTCCTCAATCCTTAATTCCATCTTTGGTTTACTTACTATCAGCTTTATCTCCAATTTTTCCTGTTTCTCTGGAGGTGAGTGTCCAAATAGAGCCTTGTGGCCCTTGTCTCCGTCAAAATTTATGCTTATTGAAGAACCTCAAATGTCATCTTATATTGCTGAAATAATTCATTCAATCAGTTAGTTAATCGGCAAATTTTGCTGCTACTTCTGTCGTTGAAATATGTAGAGACCTCCATTCTGTTTGCCCAAAAATTGCATCTTCTTTTGGCGTCTCCAAACAAACTGGTTGGACATATGAAAGCCTTATGAAGTGAGCCATTTCCGTGCTTCTAAAATTTAAGAATTTACAACTCTCATGCGATCAAGGACTTTGGTTTGTAGGTGCAACGTGCCAAATAGACTCACAAAAGAAGTTACCCATTCCACTCATTGTTGTTTGCTCTTCGTTGGGTGCAAGTGTGCTCTTTTCTGTATGTCGGTGGAGTTTTCACAGCTAGCGTAAGCGCAGAGCACAAAGAGATGGTACTCAGAGTTCAGGTATTCATCTTTTACTAGCATCCAATAATTTCAAATATTGATAGCCTATGGCTTAAAAAAAAATGTCGAGAAAATTTGCTTGTGTAGGCGAAGATCCGGTATTTTCTGAATCAGCCTAGGTATTAATTACACGACCTTGACTATCAACCACAGTTTGGTTGAAATTGAAACCATTTAGGTTGAAAGCCATAGTGTTGATACCTAAAGCAGAAAACCAGATACCTACTACGGGCCAAGCAGCTAGGAAGAAGTGTAAAGACCGAGAATTGTTGAAACTAGCATAACATATTCAAATTAATAGCATGGTTATTGACTAGACCTCTATGCATTGCTTACTTTGGGTTATCTTACATCGGTGGTGGTTAGATTCTGAGGAAGCAGAGATGGGACTATCAGTGACTTCAGTTTTGGATAGATTCAATTCCTTGAAGATGGTTAACAGGAAGGTTTCTATTCTAATGATGGACTTCAAGATGTTGGAAAAGGCGAAAGAATGGTTTTAAGGAGAGGAACGTATTGGGGCAAGGCGCATTTGGTTGTGTTTACAAGGGGATGTTGGTTGATGACATGCATGCTACTGTCAAAAAGCTTGATTGTGGAAGCCAAGATGCCTTCAAAGTACATGAGGCAAAATATTACTTTAAACCTGAAAGAGGCTAGTGAATACACCTAGAGGGGGTGAATAGGTGTAAAATAAAAATTTTCACAGGACTTAATGAAAGTATTTGATTTTAGAAGATGTTAAGCATAAGCAATATTTCAACTTTAAGTAAATAAACAACCAGTAAATAAAAGTAAGGAGTTCAGAGATAAGAGAAAGTGAACACAGAGTTTATAGTGGTTTGGCTTAGACCAAGCCTACGTCCACTCTCCTCGCTGACAGCCTATTGGCTGGATTCCACTAAGTATCAAAAGAGTTGTTACAGCTCGTGATCTTGACTATCACGGTGATGAGTCTTATCGAACTCTCACACAGTCACACTAAGAGTTTCTCTCTTTTGTATACAACGTTTTGCTCGATGAATGAAAAAGCAAGAGACTAGATAAGCTTCAGACTTTGGAATTCTCTTTCAAGCACCATATCGAACAACCAAAGAATCAATCCTTAAATACTCCTTCATGCCTTCTCAACTGTTGGCACTTTCCAAAGGAATTCTTCCAATATACCCGTTGGACAGAATCAATTAAGGTGATCTCGAGTCGTTAGATAATTTGTGTTGAAAGCCCCTCAATGCTGCTCGCCCATACAAATCAGGATCTTGAGTTTCCATAAGTAGAACCTTCCAAGTTTAGCTTGCCTTTCAAAGATCTTCATATCGAAGTAGTTTCCAATAAGAATAATCAATCAAGTATGTGTGAATTCCAGCTATAAGATCTTCCAATAACCATACGAAACGAAACTTTGAAGATAATCTTCATCTTGATAATAATCCTGCATTTGGATAAATCTTCATACTTCAGTCTGAAACTGCCAGTGAGGATAGACTTTAAGATAAACATCTGGTGATTTGTCGGTCTTCGGACTTTGACGATAAAGTCTTCAGATCTTTAGAAATAGACTTTGGAAAGGTTTTGTCAACTTCAAAACAATAAATAAGTTTTCTCTAAACAATCTCCCCCATTTTTTTATGGTGATAAAACTTTCCTGCAGATTTTGGAAAACTTTTTGACCTGCAAAATAGTACTTATGCAATATATAATATCTAATAAATGTAATTAGGACTTTGAAAACCTTGATTATGTACCCACATAACACAAGTTAGTCAAAACCAGTTATAAGTAATATCGCAAACTAAACCACTACACTTGCAAGCATCAAAAGATTAACAATATCCAAAGTTAAATGTCAAACTAATGTCAAACCAAACCATAATAAAAAAAGTCCACAAAAAGTAAAGTCCAAGTCAAAAGTTCAATAAAAAAACAAATCCGCACTCAAACCTCTCCCCCTTTTTGTCAACAGCAAAAAGTGAATACAAAAACCATAAAAAAGAGTTGGTTTGAATTAGGGCTGCTTGGGAATACAAATGAGCTGGAAATCCCCCTGGACTTGACAGTGTCTTCAAGCTTCTGCAAAGACTCCTTAAGCTCTTGAATATCAACACCCTTTGCCTGTTCTTGCTTGAGGGCTTGAATCTATTCTTGAAGAGAGTTGGTAGATACTTTGAAGACAGTCATCATATGCTTCATTTCAAACTCAAAAGCATATTGCTGTCCCTTTAATTCTAAAAAAAGTTCCATCACTCGCTGAAAATCTGCAGAGTGATCTATAGGAGTGCTGGGACCAGCCGAAGTAGATGCAGGAGTTTGAAAATGAGGGGGAACATCAGTTGTTCTATCATCATGACTAGGAGTGTATGCCTCGAAATCTGCTTCAGGAAAATGAGCGGCATAGACCTCTTCTGGGTCTTGTAGAGATCTACAAACATCACTAGTAAAGATGGGTGAAGAAGTACATCGATTTACAACATCTCCCCCTGTCTTCATGCCTTCAGGTGGAGAGATATGTTCTTCTTCAAGCTCTGCTTCGGCACTGTAGTGATGTTGTTCTCCAGTCTTCTCACTCATTGTCTTCTCCGAATCATCGGATGCAGCCAGTGTTGGTTCAAAAGAGTCATTCCAACTCATTCTTTCTTCGTTTCTTCTTCCTTCTTGTTTGTCCCTTTCTCTTCCTCTTTTCTTTCTTCTTCTCTTTCTCCTTCTCTTCTCTCTGTTCTTTCTTGTTCTCTGATCTTGGTAGGGCTTACATAACTCTGTAGATTCTGCAGGGCAAGAGCTGAGATAGTGAGATCATCATCTTCTTCTTCATCTTCCAAGACGGGAAATCTTCTTTTCTTCACAGGTTCTGTCATAGACTCTTTTCCCTTCCTCTTCTTTGCAGCAGAGTCTTGCTTTAACTTCACAGGGGACTTCTCCTTAAAGCGCTCCAGCTCCTTGCTCAGTTTCTTCAGCCTCATTTTAGAAACCATTTTGAAACCAATAACCATTGGAGGAATAGTTCTAACACAAAGAGGAGCAGGGACTTTGATCTTGAAATGCTTGAATAGTTGAGAGATAAGCGCAGAGTAAGGGAATTGTCCCTTGTCTTTCAAAACAGTTCTATACATGTGCATAAGAATTGTGTGAGGCAGAGAGAACTTGCAACAAGTGTTGATCGCGTACATTAGTTTCGCTTCAGAACGAGAAACATCAATCTTTGAAGTAGACTTTGGCTTGATGCAGTTAATAACCACCTTGTGAAGAAGGATGTTGGGGGCATTCAACCTTGAATAAGAAATTTTACCTTCGATCATCCTGTCATTCACTATGGACAAGGTAGCATGGGCATAAGATGCACCAATTGGTTGGAATCTCCCTCTTTCCACACCAATTATATCAGCCAAGGTGTCTACATCAACTACAAATTCTTTATCCCTTGCAGAAAAACTAAATTTATTCGCATTTATAAACGAAAGATTTGAATAAAAATAGGCAGTAAGTTCGGGATACGCGACGATCGTCTCGGTGCAAAAACGTTTAAGTTGAAGCAAACCAAGCTTTTCTCTCAAATTAATCTTTAAAGAATCAAGAAAGTCGAAATCCATGCTCCTAGGGTTCATAACCCCTCTTTTCAGCAAATTCAAGTAACACCTTTTGTGGTCCTTGGAACGAAATAAGTTCGTCCCTTCACCACCAACCTTTGCAGCAACGCCCATCCTAAGCTGAAAATGAACAAACAACTTTTCATCGTCGTCTTTCTCCTTTGGCTGTCCAACACTCGGATCACTAGAAAAATTCTCGAATGACCATTTTGCCAAACCCTGAGGCACCACTCCTATTCTTTCCAAAGTGTTCAAGAAAAAAGTCTCATTTTTGTAACCATGTGCTTTTAAGAACTCATCGACCAAGTTCATAGCAGAACCACCCATTTTCAAGTTCGAATACAGTCTATAGATAAATTGGGGTTTTTGAGTCCTTACAAGTTCAACATCTTCAATAACTTCTTCTTATTCTTGCTGTGGAGGAGGATCTTGTGTTACTTGTTGGCGCGGTTGAGAATGTTGCCTTGGTAGTTGTTCTTGTTGAGGAGAATCTTCTTCCTCGGTCAGATCGAAATGCGTAGGTCCCTCATGCATACGCTGTGGTCCCCGACTTGTGCTCCTCGAAGACTTTCTTTGGGAAGACATTGTCAAAATCTAGGGGAATTTCTCGAACTTGCTCTTTCGAAAAGGTTAAAAATTTTTGGATGAAACTCAAGTAAGATCACTGTATTCTAGGGTTTCAAAAAGTGAGCGTAAATGAAGAAGACGAGTTTCAACAATATATAAAGTAGGTATACCAAGCGTCGCAATAAAAAGGTAAAAACTGCCTTTTTGAAAATGATAAACTTGCCTTAAAAAAAATAACTGCCTTTTTTTTCAAAAATAATAACTTCATTTTTGAAAATGAACAATCGTCTATTAAGATAACTTCTAAAAATAAAATTGACAAGAGCAATTGAAGGATAACGTATCTTTTCAAAATTTTATCCAAAAGTAACTTAACATTAAAATAGAAAGAATTTACTTACAGTCTCATCATCTGAAAATTCTGAGTCTAAACTCCTTCAGACTTTACCCGGCAAACGATAGAATGTTCAGTCTTGCACGAATAGACTCAAATAAGCTTTTATCCAATGGCTTTGTAAATATGTCCGCCAGTTGATTCTTCAAGTCGGTGAATTGAATCAAGACTTCTCCATTCTGAACATGATCTCTAATAAAATGATGACGTATTTCTATATGCTTCGCTCTTGAGTGAAGAATTGGATTCTTTGTGAGATTGATGGCGCTTGTATTATCAGATTTGATTTCAGTGCATGATTCTTCAATTCTAAAGTCTCTTAGCTGTTGCCTCATCCATAGGATTTGAGAGCAGCAACTCCCAAGTGCTACATATTATGCTTCAGCTGTTGAAAGAGCTACAGTACTTTGTTTTCTTGAAAACCATGATACCAGCTTGTTGCCAAGCAGTTGACAAGTACATGAAATACTTTTTCTATCCACTTTGCATCCTGCAAGATCTACGTCTGAATATCCAAGGAGAGTAAAGTCTCATTCTTTGGGATACCATAGACATAGCTTTGGAGTAGTTGCAACATATTTGATAATTCGCTTTGCTGCACTAAGATGAGATTCTTTGGGTTTTGATTGGAATCTAGCACAGATACAAACACTAAATAAAATGTCAGGTCTAGATGCAATAAGGTAAAGAAGTGATCCAATATGGTCCTGTATAATCCACAGTCTTTCCTTCTTTGTCTTTATCTAACTTTAAAGAACTTGACATAGGTGTCTCTATCTTTTTGCAGTTTTCCAATCCAAACTTCTTGATGAGATCTTTCGCATACTTCTCTTGGTGAATGAAGATTCCTTCTATTGACTATTTTACTTGTAATCCCGAAAAAGAAATTTAGCTCACCCATCATGCTCATTTCGAATTCATCTTGCATGCATCTAGAGAATTTCTTGCATAGACTTTCATTAGGTGAACAAAAAATAATGTCATCAACATAAATTTGAACAAGTAGAAAATCTTTACCTTCCTTTTTAATGAATAAGGTAGTATCTATTTTTCCTTTAACAAATCCATTTTGAGTTAGAAAATTACTTAACCTTTTATACCAGGCTCGAGGTGCTTGCTTCAGTCCATACAGAGCCTTTTTCAGTCTATAAACTGAATCTGGCTTTCTTGGATTTTCGAAACCAGGTGGTTGTTCCACATAGACTTCTTCTCAAATAAATCCATTTAGGAATGTGCTCTTTATATTCATTTGGAATAACCTGAAACTTTTAAAGCAAGCAAAAGCAAGAAGTAATCTAATTGCTTCCAACCTCGCTACTGATGCATAGGTCTCATCATAGTCTATCCATTCTTCTTGTGTGTATCCTTTGGCCACGTGTCTTGCTTTGTTCCTTATTACTTTTCATTTCTCGTCCACTTTGTTCCTGAACACCCATTTAGCTCCAATAATAGATTTACCTTTTGGTTTAGGAATTAATTCACAAACATCATTGATGCTAAACTGTCTGAGTTCTTCTTGCATGACTTCAATCCAACTTTCATCAATTAAGGCTTCTTCTATACTTTTAGGCTCAATTTCAGAAATAAGTGCCAAAGTACTAGACTCTTCTCGTCTTTTAGATCTTGTACGAATTCCTTCATCAATGTTGCAAATAATGAGTTCTTTGGGATGACTAGACTTATGCTTCCAATTGCTGGTTGATTTTTTAGTCTGCTCATCCTCTGCTTCAATTGAATCTTTTGATTCTTCCTGTTGTTGAATTTCAGGAGTTTGAACTTTTGTGGGGGAAGTAGACTTTGTAACATCTTGAGCAGGTTCAGTTTCTTCAAGTTGAGTCTCTATCACTTGATTCTGTGTAGAGTCTTGAAACTTGACATTCATAGACTCTTCAACAGACTGAGTCTTATTGTTGAATACTCTATATGCTTTGCTTGATGTTGAGTAGCAAAGAAAAATACATTCATCTAACTTTTCTTCAAACTTACCAATTTGATGATTTGCATTTTTCAAAATAAAACATTTGCAACCAAATACGTGAAAATAAGAAACATTTGGCTTCTTTCCTTTAAACACCTCATAAGGATTTTTCTCTAAAATAGGCCTTAAAAACACTATGTTAATGATATAACAACTTGTAGAAACTGCTTCAGCCCAAAAACAAGAAGAAATATTACTTTCATTTAAAAGAGTTCTTGCCATTTCTTGCAACGATCTATTCTTTCTTTTTACAACTCCATTTTGCTCTGGAGTATATGGCGAAGAGAAAACATGCTTTAAACCAAATTCATCACAGAAATTTGCAAAGTCTTGATTCTCAAACTCACCTCCATGGTCTGTTCGTATGCTTGTTATAGCATATCCTTTTTCATTTTGAATTTTCTTAGTAAACTTTGAAAAATGAGAAAATGCTTCAGACTTAGTTGCCAAGAAGAATACCCATGTAAAGTGAGAGTAATCATCCACGATTACTAAGCAGTATTTCTTTCCACCAATACTTTGTGTTTTGGTTGGTCCAAAAAGATCCATATGCAGAAGCTGCAGAACACGATTAGTAGAAACTTGATTTATAGGTTTAAAAGAACTTCTTACTTGTTTTCCCTAAACACATGGTGTGCATAATTCTGACTTTTGATAACTCAAGTTAGGTCAGTCCACGAACAAGCTTCTTAGATGAAATTTTGGCTATCTGTTTCATATTGACATGACCAAGCTTTCTATGCCAAAGATTTTCTTCATCTTGAATAGAAATTAGACACCGAGAGCTTTCTGGTTTAATGTCCAGTAGATAAATGTTTTCATGTCTTCGTCCAGTAAAAGATTGAGATAAATCTTTACTAGTTCCTGAGCAAATGCCTTCTTGAAAGTTGATTTTGAATCCAGTGTTACACAATTGACTTATGCTGAGTAAATTATAGTTCAAGCCTTTCACCAAGGAAATATTGTTGATTGTGAGACTTCCAATCTTGACAATTCTACATCCAATAATTTTTCCCTTGCTATTTCCACCAAAAGAGACTATTCCATCATTTATTTGAGTAAGCTTTATAAAATAGTTTGAATCTCCTATCATATGTCTCGAACAGCCACTATCCAAGTACCATTTGATCTTTTTCTTGATAGTGACCTGCAGTTATAAGAATATTTCAAGTTTTCTTTGGTACCCATATTTGCTTGGGTCCAGGGGAGTTAGTTCCAAAGACAATCTTTGCCCAATCTCTCTTAATTGGTCTCCAAACTTTAGGGCAATCCTTCTCGAAATGTTCTGAGTTGTTACACTTTAAACATTTAAGAGCACTTCGGCCAACAAGTTTTACAAAAACTTTTTGAAAATGATTTTTGTAAAATGTTTTAGTAGGTCTTTATTTGATTCTTTCTTTAACTTTTGGAAAATCAATTAAAGGAATAGTTTATGGTGTCATTCCTAAACCTGATTTGTTAAAATAAGGTCTTTGAATAGAAAGAATTTTATCTAGCTTTTTAGATCCATTTGAAAACTTCTTTGAGATATTTGAAATATCTTCTTTAAAAAAAAAAATCCTTTGAAAGAGAGTCTGCATTTTCTTTCAAGACAACAAAGTTTTTGTTTAGATTTTCAAATTTTTCTTTCCAAGAAATTTCTTGTTGCCTCAGTATGGAATTTTCCTTCTTTAGTTTGGAAATTCTTAAGACAGAGTTCATCAATATACTTTGAAACTTTAACAGGAATTTTAAAATTACTAACCTCGATTTCCTTGTCTGAATCTAAGTCTGAGTCTATTTCAGAGTCAGAGTCTAATTCTGAATTTGTCATTAAACAAATATTGGCATATTCTTCATTACTTTCTTCACATTCGGTGTCGCTATAAGTTTCTGCTTTGAGAGCCTTTTTGAATTTCTCTGTATTTCCCTTCTTTTTCTTCAATAGAGGACAGTTGGGTCTAATGTGTCATTTCTTCTTGTATTCGAAGTAAGTCACATCTTTGTTAAACTCATTGTCTTTAGTTGATTTATTCAAAGATCTTTGAGTACTCTGCTTTCTCCAGTTGTACTTTCTTCCTTTTCTATTTAACTTTCTGAACTTCCTTATCATAAGTGCTAGTTCTTCATCATCCAGGTCATCTTCTAAATCTGTAACATCAGAATCATCATTAGACTTTAAAGCAATTGATTTCTTACCTTTAGGATCTTCTTCCTCATTGATTTGCTCTACTTCATAAGATTGAAGTGTGCCCACTAATTCATCTACAGATAGAGGTGCGATCCTTTGTGTTTCTCTAATGGAATTCTTAATGTGATTCCAATCTTTGGAGAGTCCTCGCAGCAACTTGTTGACTTTCATCTGCCCTGAGATTGGCTGTCCATGATATGCAAGACTGTTTACAATTTCTGTAAAACGACTAAACATATCAGTAATGGATTCTCCTGGCTTCATTTTGAAAGCATTCATTTTGAAAGCTTCATATTGTCCAAGAAGAATGTTGATCTTTGTTTCTTTAACTCGATCAGTTCCTTCATAGGTAACATGCAACCTGTCCCAGACTTCTTTTACTGTTTCAAAAGATGAAATTCTATTATACTCAGTAGGAGATAAAGCACAATATAAAGAGTAGATAGCTTTAGCATCAAGAGCTTGTCTCTTGATTATATCTGCTTGTGTCATCTCGCTAGCATTTGCCACTTCCTTTCCTCTTTCTAAAGTTGATGTATTTGTAGGAATAACTCCTTTTTCTACAACATCCCATTCCAGGAGATCTTTCGATTTTAGGAATGCTTTCATCTTGTTCTTTCATACGTTATATTCCTTCCCATCAAAGTAAGGAGGTCTGGTGTTGCTTTGACCTTCAATCAATCCTGGAGCCAAAATACTAGCCATAGATCTTTAGCTTAAGAAGTAAAACACTTCAACAAATAAGCACACAAGCTCTGATACCAATTGAAAGAGGCTAGTGAATACACCTAGAGGGGGTGAATAGGTGTTAAATAAAAATTTTCACAGGACTTAATGAAAGTATTTGATTTTAGAAGATGTTAAGCATAAGCAATATTTCAACTTTAAGTAAATAGATAACCAGTAAATAAAAGTAAGGACTTTAGGGATAAGAGAAAGTGAACACAGAGTTATAGTGGTTCGACTTAGACCAAGCCTACGTCCACTCTCCTCACTGACAGCCTATTGGCTGGATTCCACTAAGTATCAAAAGAGTTGTTACAGCTCGTGATCTTGACTATCACGGTGATGAGTCTTATCGAACTCTCACATGGTCACACTAAGAGTTTCTCTCTTTTGTATACAATGTTTTGCTCGACGAATGAAAAAGCAAGAGACTAGATAAGCTTCAGACTTTGGAATTCTCTTTCAAGCACCATATCGAACAACTGAAGAATCAATCATTAAATACTCATTCATGCCTTCTCAACCGTTGGCACTTTCCAAAAGAATTCTTCCAATCTACCCGTTGGACAGAATCAATTAAGGTGATCTCGAGTCGTTAGATAATTTGTGTTGAAAGCCCGTCAATCCTGCTCGCCCATACAAATCAGGATCTTGAGTTTCCATAAGTAGAACCTTCCAAGTTTAGCTTGCCTTTCAAAGATCTTCATATCGGAGTAGTTTCCAATAAGAATAATCAATTAAGTATGTGTGAATTTCAGCTATAAGATCTTCCAATAATCATACGAAACGAAACTTTGAAGATAATCTTCATCTGGATAATAATCCTGCGTTTGGATAAATCTTCATACTTCAGTTTGGAACTGCCAGTGAGGATAAACTTTGAGATAAACATCTGGTGATTTGTCGGTCTTCAGACTTTGACGATAAAGTCTTCAGATCTTCAGAATTAGACTTTGGAAAGGTTTTGTCAACTTCTAAACAATAAATGAGTTTTCTCTAACAAAACCATCTTGTTACTCTCATTTTAAAACGTCAGAAGTTTGTTCTGCATTTTTGGTATTTTATTAGGAGGCTTCTTGTGATTGCAGAGGGAGGTGGGTGGTTTCTCAAGTAAAATGCAGCACCCAAATATCATCTCGCTAATGGGTTATTGTATCCATGGCAAGGCAAGGTTTATCGTTTACGAACTAATGCAAAATGGTTTTTTGGAGACTCAATTGTGCGGTAAAGAACTTTTCCATCATTCTACTTAATTTTAATGTAGGCCGAGTGTGGTTAAATAAAGAAGGAAGCAATTCTTTTTTGTTAATATTATTTCCATCAGGGTCTTCAAATGGATCAGCATTGACATGGCATATACGGATGAAAATAGCTCTTGACACAGCTAGGTGAGACTCGGGGGTCTCTCAGATCTTCAAGGTCATTGTCTACATCGAATGGTATACGGAGTGAAAAAATAATTTTGTGTGTTTCGACCAGAGTGTTTAGTATCTGCATAAGCATTGCAATCCACCAGTCATCCACGGAGATCTGAAGTCAGCTAACATACTTATAGATGCTGACTTCGATGCCAAGGTAAAATTCACAGCTAGACTTGGTAAAATATTTCATATCTCTGTTTTGAACTTTCACTGTATTAACATATGTACTCACATTCTATTATGGTTCTCTCTCTCTCAGCTTGCAGATTTTGGGTTAGCTGTGACTGAGGTGACCTGGAAGAAAAACAGGGTAAGCTTTCGGGCACTTTCGGGCACTTTGGGTTATGTAGCCCCAGAATATGTCTTGGACGGTGAGGCAACAATACCCATGACTGTAATGTATTGAGGACTTTCTAGTGTCTGTTTGATACATGTTTTTGACTGTAACTTTCAGTTTTGAGCTTTCATGGGGATTGCAAGGTGGAATATGGTAGACCTTGAATTGAGTAAAGTTACGCTTAGCATAATCGTGTTCTCCATTGGCAAGAACCATCTTGTTTTTGCATTTTCAGCTGGAAAGAGCTACTTAATATCTCCAATTTTAAGCATTGTAGTACTTCGGCTGTTTGTCCTTAAAGCCAAATATGGAAAGAGTTCCCTGAAAGAGTCACCATGTGTTTGACTCCTGAATTGAGTATGACAACATTGACATGTCTCTCATTAATGTTAAAATCAGAGGACACACTTTTTCTTTTTTCTGCATCATGCGTTGGGCCAAGTACATGTGGAGGTTAGCTTTAATGCCGTCGAACATGTGGATAGTTCTTCTGGCCTGTCTTCCCATTTAATTCAACATGTAGAATGAAGTTAATATTCGAATAGCTAGATACTAAGATCCTTGTTTTAAAAACCTGAGTTAATTTGTTTGTCATTTTCTTCTTGAAAACTCACCGAACTTTGACTACCTTAGTGCAGGTAAATTGAATGATAAGAGCAATGTCTATGCTTTTAGAGTCGTGCTTTCGGATCACCTTTTGAGAAGAAGGGCCTTTGGAGAAACTAGCACCCACTTAGTGCCAATCTATTGTTGCGTGGGTATGGCAAAATCTGACAGATTCTCTCATGCATGTAAGGAATTAAATTTCGACAGCTGAAAAGGGTTATCTCAATTTGCACAGGCCATGCCTCAGCTGACCAACCAAACTGGGCTTCCAGATATTGTGGATCCTGTAATTAAAGATACAATGGATGTCAAGCACTTATGCCAGGTTCCTAAATTAACTTCTTTCGTTTTCATTAGTCGTCTGGTCTTCCAAGCCAATTCCTCTGTTGAGAGTTGCTAGTATTGATGGACAGAAGATGATTTGGGTTGTGATAATTTGGCTTATTCTTGTTGGTTAATCATTGGACCAACAACAAGGCTCGTATCATAGGCAGGGGATGGGAAGAGAGGGAGGGATTCCTCAGCTGGTGTTGCCCATCCTTTTTCTATTCATACTTTGCCCAAAGTTTAGTCCCCTTGAATGTTAGGTTCTCCTTTGCTCCTTGGTTTGCGCCCTGACTAAGCTCCTTGGAGCTGAAATTTTTGGACTCCGAAGGGCCTGCTCTCCTAAAAACGGGTTGCATTCTCCTTGGGCCCCTTGCCCGGATTTTCCCTCATCATTGTTCTTGGGAACATAAATGGTTTTTTTTATTCTGTTCCCTGAACAAATTTCTAAGCATTCGAAGGTACTTAGTAACTGTACAAAATTTCTATTCCTGAGATAAAAATGCATTTGGTGCTACCTTCAAAATTTCTAATCCAAATAAATTTCTTGTAATTTTTAAATAAATTTATTACATTTTTCTTTTCTTTTTTCCTTTTCCTCTTCACCTTCTTCCGTTGGTCGGTCGTTGGCTTCGGCCAGACGAGGGCCGGCGAGGCCAAGCCTCCCTAATAGTTGGGCAAGGCTTGGCCTCACCCAGATCTAGTGAGGTTGAGCTCGCCTAGCTGCTATCGAGGCTTGACCTCATTGGGCTACCACGAGGCTACTAGGAGGCTCAACCTCACCGCGGTTGGGCTAGCGAGGCTCGACCTCGCTGGGCTACCACGAGGTCGGCCTCATCAACGCAGCCCTTGAGGTGGCCAGGCGAGGTTGAGTCTTGTCGGCGGGTGGGCAAGCTCGGCTTCACCTAGCCACCGGGGAGGCTCAACCTCATCGGATGATTTGGCCAAGCCTACTAAAGGAAGAAGGAGAAGAAGAGAAGGAAAAAAGAAAAGAAGAAAAGAAAATGAGGAAAAGAAGAAAATGAACTTGATTTTGGAGTTATTTTTGGGAACAAAGAAGTAACTTTTTTCTATTTTTTTGATTTTGTTCCAAATTTATTTTTCTGGATAAAAAAAGTTACTAAGGACGTGCATGATAATTGTTCTATTTTTGTTTCAAAACTATTTTTCTATTCCAAACTTGTTTTTGGAAGAAAAATCTATTTGGTAAAATTATTTTATTTTTCTATTTTTGGAATATATTTTTGTTCTAGAAATAGGTTTGGAACAGAAATTAGAAGTAAAAATTTTTATTTTTTTATTTCTGGAATAGAAATGAGAAATAAAAATTCTTATTATCGTTCGTTCTTGCTACTAGTCGGTCGTTCATCCATTGCCGCTAACCACCCTGCTGCCATTGGTCGCCAACCGCCGCTACCAACCACGGTCTGCTGGCGGTTGTCGGTTGCTGCCGCCACCGATCATTGGTCGCCACCGCCGCCGGTTGCCACCCGAAAGGAGAAATTTTGTGTCGTTATCAAATGAATTTATATTTCGGGAGTAGGAATTTTGTGTTGTTATTAAACGGGTATTTTTGCTTTAAAAGCTCTTCTAATAATAGAAATAGAAAAATCTATTTCTTAGATATCATTCGCGCCCTAAACAAATTTCTATTTTTTTTTTCTGAGGATCAAAAAAATAGAATCAATTCACGAGAGGTCCAGTGTTTGATTCCCTACGTCCTCTACCTTGCGAGAAAGGAACCCACGACTTACCCGGCAAGCAAGGGTGGTGGTGACTCTACCTGTCCCCAGGGTTTACTCCGCTGCGATGCGGCGAACGGGGTTCCTTGGTTACCAAAAAAAAAAAAAAAAAGAATCAAGCACCTTAGTGATTTGCTCTTCTTCGAGGATTTTTCCATTCAATTTCATTTGAGTCTGCATTCACATGCACATTCTTTTTCATCTCTCTCTTGTGAGGCTTTGTCTGGTTACAGGTTGATCCATCCAAGTTTTTGCTGTGTGAGAAGCTTCTATATGACAGTCTGGTTTTGGTTAGATGTCGTATCTTTTATAGGGGTGACCGGGAAAATTCTATGTTGGGTGTTTCTTTTTCTTCTTTTTAAATTTCAAAGCTTTAGAGTGGATTGAAATGCTTGTGATGTTTGTCCCATAGTTTGGCATTCGGTGAAGGGAATGACTACCCTGCTGGGTATAATGCACCGGCTATGTGGAGCTACTCGTCATTTTTAGTACAAGATGCTTTTGGTTTTGGGAATGAGGCGGCCAATTCCTCTGGATATTAATGTCATATTGAGGTTAAGCCTCTAAGGTGGCATCTTAATTGATTCTTCATTTAAGCATGTGTGCTGTGTATTAGAGCAGGAGCTGGCTAATGTCTATGGTTGAGTTTTTTTTTTCCCCTTCTCTTTCTATACTTCTGGATTTTTAACATTTGTTCTTTTGGCAGATAGAACCTATCTTGAACGGAAATCTGCCACCTGGGTTTGATCCCACAACATGCCGCAGTCAGTATCTGTGTATTTTTTTCCTTGAATAGCGTCTTACCTCTTCTTTTCTGCTTTTCAGCTATTGTTTTTCTCACGAACATTTTTAGCCTCTTTTGGGAGGCTTCTACACCATTTGTCCCCCGAAATCAGAGGGGATGACAGTGCAATGACAACTAAATATGGTGATGCAGCAGAAAAAAGCATTCCCAAGTCAGGACTTGATTAGTTTTTGAGTCCGAGTGATCCCAGAGATTCTGATCTCTCATTTTTTCTTGCTGTGGTGAATTGTTCAGTCATCTTTAACTTCGCAACTTTTAGTTAATACTTATCTGGTTTTCTCATTTTCTGTCTCTTTTTACCTGATGATCTAATGCAGGCATGTTGGAAACATCCACCCCCATGTCACAGAAAACCCTTCTTGAAGAGGTTTTCTCAAGTTCTGATCCTATTGAAGGATGCAAGCTCATGAGAAGGTTAGGTTTTTTTCCCCCATCCCATCGGCAACATTTCCGACTTGAGGACGTAAAGAAGTGGACTTGCATATGTTCCTCAGGGAGATCTATCAACAAGATGTCTCCTTCAGAGGAGTTGTACCCACTGTAGTCAAAAGCCTAGGCACAAGAGCGAGGGGATGGCCTTTCGCCCCTACGCTCAGAGCCTTCAACATTAAAGCACACCTTACTCGCCTAAGCCATCAGGCGCGTAGAATGTTTCTGGCGTGTACATGATGAAGGGTACTCTTTCTATGGAAGGCACTTTAATATAGTTGTTTGGTGATTTGAGCTCAAAGGTTACAGATGCATCATCGTTTGCTTGCTTTTCTGACTGTTCAAGTCGTTCGTGAGCTCCCTGCTTTTGCTTCTTGATATGGTCTTGTGTGTTGCACATTTTTTGGTGATTTGGAATTAGAAGATATCCTCTAAGGCAATATTTGATTGAAAGAATGCCGTGCGGGATCAAAAGACCGGGCTTTCCAGAGGATTTGGTTTTGTCTTGCTTCCTGATCAGCAGCAACATGGTTCGATTTCTTCGGTAATGTCAGTTTTGCTGAGCATTTTGATGGTGCAGGAGGAGGGCAGCTCTCTTCATTCGCATCACACGACACTGCAGATTTGCTATCCTCTCATTAATCAAAGGCGAAATGTTCCTGCAGCACCATCAATTCAATGAGTGATCATCCCTTGCTTTCTAGCGATCTTTCTTTCGTGACTTGCGATTTGATTTTACTAGGGCTTGAGTTCGTGTGCACACCAGGGGGCCCGCTCCTGCCGAAAGGCCTGAAGAGATTGGACCAACAACAAGGCTCGTATCATAGGCAGGGTAAGAGAAGAGGGAGGGATTTTCCTCAGCTGGCATTGCCCATCCTTTTTTTTAATTCATACTTAGTCCCCTTGAATGGAAAGTTCTTTGCTCGATCTGCGCCCTGGCTGTGCTCCTTGGGCCTGAGATTTCCGGATTCTAAAGGACCTGCTTCCCTTGAAATGGGTTTGGTTCTACTTTAGGCATCTTGCCCTGATTTTCCCTCATCATCGTTCATGTTCCTTTTAGCGATTTGTTCTCTTCTTCAAGGTTTTTCCATTCGATTTCATTTGAGTTTGCATTCCCATTCACATTGTTTTTCATCCATCTCGTGCACAAATTAGGGATTCTCAGTTAGTCAGGTTTCTCTCTTCCTTTAGGATTATCTTTACTGCAATGAAAGTAAAATTCCTGAAAGGGACGTGTATAATAGTCCTCCAAGAACTTTCATTTGATTCTGTCCTTTATTTTCCTTCTGCTAAATTTTTTTTTTTTTTTGGTGTCTTTTGCAGATTCTTGCTATTTATACAATTTATCAAATGTGTCGACGACAATAAGTTCATTTAAATTTATAGTACAATTAAAGGAAGTTTGGATGCATATTTAGGAGTGCCGAAACATATGTCAAAGCTTGCAAGAAAATTTAGTAGCATGTATTTTTATAAGTTTAGCATATTTTAATCAAAAAACTTAAAAAATTAATATGATTAAGGACTTAATATCATTTGCAATTCGAAAGAATAAATAAAGAAAAATTAAATTGAAAAGTCCACATTTAAAGGTGAAACAGTCTGTTGTCATGACCAAATTAGGAGGCATCACTTTGTATAGGTCATAGGAAGAACACTCTTGAAAAATTGTCGAATTTTACTTCCATATTCTCTTTATACAGTTAGTGTGTAAGGAGAAACTCCATTTGATAAAACTTAAGAAATTTAATGGGGACATGTCATGTCGGCTTGTGAAGTGAACTCCCGTTAGAGCACCACTTTACTTTTATATATTTATGCTTCTAGTGATTTGCTTTTTATGGCCTTCAATTTGATTTCATTCACATTGTTTTTATTTTTAATCTTGTGCATTGTTTAGAGATTCAACCATTTCATCTTGCTCTTACTTTAGCATAATATGAATATTCTAACCCGATGGATTACAGTATTATTTTTCTTCAATTATCATTTCAAGGTTTGTCGGAACCATCCAAAGATGTTTTCAGAAGATCAACAACAGTAACCAATTTCCAATTATCTCGTCCTAAGGATGACCTTCAACATAGAAAAACCAATCCTCCTACAATAATTACACCAGACATGTATAAGTACACGGTAGAAATGGATGTCATACACTTCCTCGGAGGAAGAGAGGGGGCAGTGAAGGAATAGAGTCGGGCGAGAGAGAGAGCATGCATGGGAGAGAAGTTTTTTCCCTGACATTTGGGCTCCACTTTGAACATGTGTCGCAACTTCAGGACCTTTCATATTTACTACGTTATGCAGCAAATATTTTCTTGGTGAAGGGTACCTAGGTGCTTGCCATGTCAGCATATGACGCAGTACTATGCAACAACCAAATATTATCTCGGGTCCAACCCCGTCCGTCGCCCAAGTACGAGTAGAACTGAAAATAGAGGTCGTAGGTTTAGAGAATTGAAGATGCAAATAAAAAAAATAAAGTATTGAGTAGAACTCAAAATACAGATCGTTGGTTCAACTTTCTCGACCCCACATAAAAAGAGTGCAAGTAGAACTCAAAATACAAATCGTAGGTTCAGAAAACATATGATGAAAATAAATAAATAAAAGGTACCGAGTACAACTTAAAATACGGATCGTAGATTCAGAGAACAGATGATGCAATCCCGAAATCTATATTGGATATTCTAGTTTCTGATGTAAACAAACTTGCTTCAAGTTAATGAAACCTTCAACTTTCTCGACCCAAAAAAAAGTAAAAAGTATTGAGTCAAACTCAAGATACAAATCGTAGGTTCAGAGAACAGATGATGCATATAAAAAAATAATTAGTAAAATAACCCTTTGAGAAAATCCAAATCCAAAGTCGAATGCTTCCTCTTCAAACAGCGGAGGGAACTAGACTAGGCCTGCAAGAACAAGCAAGAACATGGCATGAGTTAATTGTGAGAAACGTACTTCGTATGCCAAAAACTATTGAAATAATGATAAGATTAGAATTTAACTCCCTCAATAACATCTTCATGAAGCATGCAGACAAAGGTGAAAAGAGGACGTTTGGCCAAGCGGAAAAATGAACTCCCTCCTAATTGGCTGTCTTATCTCCCGAAATCTATGATTGATATTCTAGTTTCTGATGTAAACAAACTTGCTTTGAGTTAATGAAACCTTCAACTTTTTGCAACCGAAAAAAATAAAATAGAAAGTACAAGTAGAACTCAAGATACAAACCGTAGGTTCAGAGAAGAGATGATGCAAAAAAACAAATAATTAGGAAAATAACCTCTTGAGGACTTTCAAAGTCGAACACTTCCACTTCCTTCTGCGGGGGGAACTAGACTGTGCCTGCAAGAACAAGCAAGAGCATAGCATGAGTTAATTGTGAGAAACATAGTTCGTATGCCAAGAACTGTTGAAATAGTGATAAGATTAGATTTTAATTCCTGCAATAACATCTTCGTGAAGCATGCAGGCAAAGTTGAAAAAAGAGGGGGACTTTTGGATGCCCACTTAAGAAAAATTCCTACATTTTTCATTTGTACTCGTATTTCAATTGAATGAAGAATGCAGACTCAGATTAGGTTCAAGCAGGAACTTACCAGTGGGAGATAAATGGTGTCATAGAACAATTTGAGATATCGGCAGCTCTCGTTAGTCACATGCCTCCTGAAGCCATACACAGCAGCCAGGTTCAAAAGCTTCTCAGAGTATGTTTTCCATGTATACCTTATCAAAAGCACAAAAGAAAAAAAGAAAACAAGAAAAAAAGAAAAGAAAAGGGTAATTACATTAGAAAAACCGTATTCCAGAAAACTATGAACATCATTTAAATCTGAAAACCGATGTTTTTTTACGCTTACTTCTCTTCAATTCTCTGCACGGCACCCTCTGAGATTTTGTCCCAGTGGCTCTGGTCAGTCTGGCACTTCTCGAAGAACTCCACAAGAAGCTCAGCCGCCTGGTCACCACAGTAAGGATCAATGTGGAAGCCCGATTCACCATGCACGATGATCTCAGCCGGCCCACCGTAGCAAGTGGCAAAGGTTGGCAATCCACAAGCCATGGCCTCAACCACGGTCAAACCAAAAGCTTCATAGATAGCTGGTTGAACAAAGACGCCCTTCGTGTCATAGATGTAGCGGTAAAGCTCTCCGTTTGTCCGTCGGTTCATCTGGAAGGAAATCCACCTGAACTGGCCGTTCAGCTTGTACTTCTTTATGAGGTTGTACATTTTCTTCATCTCGGCCTGCTCTTCCAAGTCCTTTGAATCCTTCCTCCCGTCACCCCCAACCACGACCAAGTTGGCCAGTTCCCTCAACCTGGGGTTCTTGCCATACCACTTGACAAGCCCTGTCAAGTTCTTGACACGGTCCAGACTCGCCATGGTGAAAATAATTGGCTTGTTCTTATCTCTCAGAACACATCTGTTTAACGTTAGAGACAATGTGAATTAGCAATAAACAACTTCGATTCCCAAGAATGTCATAACAAATGCCAGGACAGGATTTAAGTTGGGTATGAAGGAAGGACCAAAACACTCACAAGTGTTCCTTGTTCTCAACTTTGCTGAAGAAAAGTTCTTTGATCTCAGGGTGTAAGATTTCCAACCGTTGGTTCTGGTCGGTGTAGGGGAAATAGATGCTCGTGTCGGCACCCGGAGAAACAACGTTGAACTTTGGGTCAAAGACGTTGATCCCCTGGACAACTCGGTAGAGTCCAGGAAGAGTGAAGTTCATGTAACTCTCATACTGCCCCACAGTATCCTTGCTGAAAATATTGAAAAATAAGGAATATTATGACTGCTGGGGAAATTTCACAAGCTAGACTATGCTACGACAATCGAATTTCAAGATGAACAATTGAGTAGAATCACCTGCCAGCAATTTCTTGGAAGGTGCTGGTGATGATGAAGTCAGCGTGGTTCATAGCGATAAGATCCGCTGTGAACTGGCAAGAGAAGTGGTAGTTCTTCTCAAATTTCCTCCAGTATACGTCTGACTCTGGGTACTTTGTCTTCTCAAGGCCATGGGCTATTGTACACTGTACAAAGAAGTAAAAGATCAGACTATATCAGGCTTTGAGTATTTCAGCATCAGTTGCCACAAATAACAAGATTATGTAAAAGAGAACAAACCTGTGTAACACCAATTTTCTTGGCTAACAAGGAAGCAACAATGTTTCCATCACTGTAGTTTCCGATGATTAGATCAGGCTTACGCTGCAACTCTGCAGAGAGTTCTTTTGCGACATCCTGATAAGAGTTACCAACAAAAACCATTAGTCCCAACCAGAAACTAAATGAATTCAACAGGCAAAATGACCCAAAGTACATAATTGAGTCTGTCAATACCTCAGCGAATCTTTCCAAATAGGGCCACACCTCGAATCGGGAAATCCCCTTGCATACGATTCCCTTCTCGTCCTTAAAGGGGATGCGAAGAATGTAAGAGTGCTTGGTCCCGAAAACATTCTCGAGGTGGTGGCCCCAGGTGGTTCCAACTGCATCCGGGAGAAGCCGAGTGATCTAACACAATACACAATAAGCATTTAAAGTAGGCCAATTCATCAAATCACCACATAAAGTCCCAACTATAAACTTGTGAAACTTACAATGAGGATCCGAGGAGTAATATCCAGTCCTTGTTGCTTAATGCGGCGAAGCATTTCAGTCTCTAGGGCACGAACTTGATCCAGGATGTAAACAACCTAGATATAGACAGTATTGTAAAATGATTAAGTTAAATGCAAAACCACACAATATGTATATTCTCCTGATTAAGAGATGCTGACTCAACAAAACAAGTACCTGGCCACTGGTATCTGGATAACCTAGGACATTGTCCTGAGCAAAGTATCCATGGGGAGACACAACCACAGCATCGAAGACCATTGGAATCCTTCCCAAGAACTTCTCGAGAGTGCCCGGGTTGGGAGCCTCAAGAAGACCCAACAGGAACTGGATCATCTCAAGGACCCGCTCAGCCGTGTCGCCCCAACCCTTCTCCAGCCCGATCTCCTGCAACTTGTGCTGGAACTCAGAATACAGAGTCTCCGGTTTGAGTGGGGTCAGATACTCCACCGCCTTCCTCAGGACAGGTTGGAGGGATGACACATTCTGGATTCTGGCATTTATCATGATGTTCTGCAGAATCGCCCAATGTTCACATAAGCCATAAACAGATCACAAATGTTTTTATCAATGTGCACCACATTCTGTAATCTTAATTGGCATTGAGTTCTCAGTGTTCACCATATTGTGACATAAGGTGAAAGAAATCTGAATTTATAACTCATGTCTCATTTTTAAGACTTCGAATGAATGTGTTCGATCGGAGGTTATATGTACCTTCCCCTTGTAGCTGTGGACTTGGAGGAATTCAAGCAGAGGGTACCAACTTTCGTTGTCATGGAAGAGCTTATTGGAGAGACTGCAACGGATATACTCAACGCCATTCCCAATAGACGTGGAAAGAGTTGGGCGCCCAAAAGTGGCAGTGATTGGCCCAAAATTAGGGTTCAATCTGCAACACAACACAAATAAACTGGCATTAACACGCCCAAAACAATCGAAAACAAGAACAGCTTAAAGAAACATGACCCGGAGTTCTAGAGATCACTGAGAAACGGAAAAAAAAAAAAAAAAAAGGAAGAGAAAGAATAGACAATGAAGATTCTGACCTTCCATCAGCAAGCACTTCTTTGAAGTGCAGATACTCAGCAACCTCCATTTGCTCAAGAACATGCGCACGGACGTTCACACGGATGTGTTCCCACACACCCGGCCCTTGACGAACAGCAAGAGCAACCCATGGAGGCGACACAATTGCTTCCTAAACCCCAAAATTTACGGCCAAAAAGAAAAAGGAGGTTCCTTGAGAAGTTAAACCCAAAAAAAAAAGTTTAAGAACAGCAAAATTAACTCGTTATAGCTATACACGAGCAGATTTCAAGAGCGAACAAAACAGGAAAAACACCGACGTGCGGAAGCTCATAACACCTGAGTGGATTTGAGGAGGACTTCACCAAAAGCCCCATCAAGAAGCTGTGCTCTGCTCTCCTCAGGGATCGCCTGAAGCTCAGCAAGGATTTGGTGGCGCTGCAAGATGCCTTTGCCCTTGGCTTCAACCCTTTGACATGAAAACAAAAGGATCAAAACATCTTTTAAGCTGACTTCCTCCAAGTTTACATGCTAGAACCACCCATCAAGATGTTGACTTGGGGCCTTCCTTGCTTTTACCTTAAGAGGAAGGCGCGAAGACCGTCGGGGTGAGTAGAGAGGGCAATATCAAAACGCTCGCGAATGCTTTGACTTCGGGGCAACAAACGATCAACCATGGCTCGATTCTCCTCTCGGAGTAACTGCACAAACCACCGAAGCATCACTAAACAAATAAATGAGAAATAATAAAGACAACAGAGGTTCATTCCGAGTACCGATATCTACGTTTACATAGAAAAGCATCGTAAATAATTTACTATAATCGAAAAATTAGAATTTAAATTATTCACATCGAATGTTCTCACATATGAATTTAACTTCAAATCTAAACCTTTTATAAATAAATAATTCACTTAGATATAAATTAACAATATAAAATTATCGCGATTAAGCTCAAAATAAAACACTCTACAAAATCAAGAATTCCGGCGTTCGTCTTTAGTTCACAAACGTAATCACGGTCTTTGCTCACGATCTTCACGTTCCTTTGGAAAGCTTCACGTGACTTCAAGGACTTGCGGCTTAGAAAACTAGCAAATCGTGGACGTCCAGAGGAGTTACGCTTTTTATATTGTGTGCGCGCCCAAAACTCAACAGTCTTGGCTTTTGGGCCCCACGAAGATATCATCTTTGGCTTTTGCAAGTTTCCGAAGATAACAGATTATGTTAGACTTTTGGGTCCCACAAAGATAACATCTTCGGCTTCTGCAGGCTTATGAAGATAAAGAAGAGACTTTGCTATTTTTTTTTTTATTCTATTCTATTTCCTTTTTTGTGCAGCTATAACGAGTCTAAGGAAAGATGAACTTTTTCGTCCAATTTAAAATCTACTTGAAAAAATTTTATCAACAAATTCGATTTAATACATCGTTATCCGAATTCAAATTCAAAATATTTATTTAACAGCGAAATACGAATGAGGGGTTTTGAATAACCCCAAGAAAGAACAATCGGAGCACGACAAGTCAAACTCGCTAAGTCACCATTAATTCCCACTTGGGATAACCAAAAAACTCTGCAACATCTCTATGCATTCGCATCGAAACACTCAGTGGTCGATGAGCTCGGAAGTAGAGATTTTTACCTTCGAACGGCGCGAGGGAAGCGGTGGAATCCCTAAATGTAGAGGAGATCTTCCAAGGGACACGAACGAGTCACTCAGCAGAACTCGGGGCTTCCTTTTTCAGCCAAAAGGAAAGAGGCGATTTTCAAAAAAACACGGGAAGAAAAACGCAACGTGATTTGACAGATACAGATTGGGTGTGTAAGTGCGAATGCGCCCGTCAGACAACCGCCTTTCGCCTACCTAGCACTGGCACGCGATATGGACACGGACACGATATGACACGACATATCGACACGTCATTTTTCAAAAATAAATAAATTTGACACGTTGGGACACGTTATATATTAAATAAATATTTTTATTTTTGATTAATTTGATTCAAATTCATAAATAAATGAGAACTTATAATAAATTTACGCTAATAATATTAATAAATCTATTCATAGAAAATTTGAAAGACATTCATAATTAATGCATACGCATATTTGGGAATATGTTTTTAATTTTAACAAAAATTATGAATGAAATTAATGACTGATAAAAATAATGGGAAAAATACTTTGACCTTTCTTGACAGGTTAGCAATAAATCGACGCAATAAATTTATTTTCTCTAATATAATTTTAAGTTGCTTTTTGGTAGTTGGTGGCACCAACTCTAGAAATATCTATTTCGATCCCCTTTGATTAACTAAGAATACTATGAAATTACTAGCTTTAACTCCAAAAGCACATTTTAGAGAGTTCATCTTTAATATATACTTCTGCATCCTACTAAAGGCCTACTCTAAATAAAGCAAGTGACTTATTTGGTTTGACTTCACAATGACATCATGAATATAAACTTCCATGAAGTCACCAATCGTATCATGGAAAATGAAATTCGTCGCCCTCTAGTACATGATGCCCGCATTCTTTAGTCCAAAAAGCATGACTAATCATTCTAAAGTACCAATTGCTTATGGACATCTAAATGCAGACTTACGGACATCTTCTTTTGCTATGAATATCTTATTATAGCCGGAATGACCATCCATAAGTGATATAATCTCATTGCCCGAGGCTGAGTCGATGAGCATGTCAGCCATTGGCATCTAGTATTCATCTTTAGTTGTTGTCTCATTTAAATCGCGGAAATCTATGCACACCCTGAGCTTTCCATTCTTCATTTTGACTAGGACAATATTTCATAGCCACTCAACATATCATGTTATTCTTATGAAGCCTATCATGAGTAATCTTTCAATTTCTTCTTTGACTTTTTGTATAACCTCCGACGTAAACTGTCTTAGAGGCTATTTTTGTGGCCTAAAGCCCTTTTTTAATAGGTAGTCGATGCTCAACTACATCTCTACTCAATCCAAGCATTTCGTGATAATTCCAAGCAAAGCAGTCTTTATATTTCCCTAACAAGTCTACTAATCGAACTTTGAATTCATTATCTAGTAAGGCACTTACATAAATGGCGCGTCAATCAGTCTCTATGCCAAGATTAACTTCTTCCAATGGGTCTTGAGCCTCAATCACCTTCTTATTATTCTTGATAGGCAAATCTTCGAACTTTAGAACTCTTTCAATAGCTTCGACATCATGCTTTGCTAGTTTGGCCTTATAGGCCGAGTACCTCCTAATGAGGTTTTTTGATAATATAAGGTTCTCTATAGACAACCTTATCAAATTGCTCCGCTAGTTAATTCTTTATGACCTACTCAACTATCTTTTTGTCGAAATAGCGAAACACAATACTATTGGGGTCTACCAGCAGGAGTCTGTTCACACAAATATTGTCCTCTAATGCCCCTTGGCATCCCATTGTTGTCTATGACCGAGCTACTTGTGGCTTAATATTTGCTTTAACATGTTCTATCTTATCACGATTCCAAAATGCCAGCATTTGATGAAGAGTTGATAGTACAAATTGATTACCATGAATCTAATCTCTTGTAAGTAATAAGTTGTATGATCCGTCAATGTCGACGACACAAAAAGAAGTCCCGAAAGTTTTAGACCCCATAGTTAAATTAGCCACGAATATTCCTTTAACGTCTGAGATATCCCCTATAAAGTTTGACAACTGAATGTTTGATGGTATAATTTTATTGTCTTTTCTTCCTATTTCTTGTAAAAGCAATAGGGGATGAGATTCAAAGTAGACTCCGATCCACTAAAACTCGAGATATAGGCCGTTTCGTTGATCTTGACATTAATATTTAATGCTCTCAAGTGGTTCAAACTTTGTGCTGTAGATTTTTTAAATTCAATTACTTCTTCAACATAAAAATAAAACTCTGCCCCCTCCTTTTCATCTGCGAGGATTTCCTCGCATAATTTTGTAGTAGATGGGAACATGCGAAATTCATTAGGAAGTTTTGCTTGTACCATACATGAGCATAATGGTGATACTAATCTTGATATATGACTCCCCTTTTGCTCTAATGACTAACCAATTACTTTTGTGGCCAGTGTTCCATCTTGGCTAGAATTCGTATTATCATCCTCTGGCTTTCTCTTCCAAATCAAATTATTTGCCATGACTTTCTTTGGTTTATGGGTCGCCATTACAATAGGCTTGACCTGAGTAATGCGAACATGGTCAAGTTGCTTTTGAAGCAAATGCATTTTCTTCTTTCTGTACATCCTCCTCTTCTATGTATGTGTTAAGCTATCCTTTAGGGGTTGAGCCCTATCAACTTTATATCATTTACCAGCAGGGAGATCATGGGGTATCTTTAAAGTACGTCAACGGTGATAATTAGATGTTAGTTTCATATCTTCATCATTGAACTCTGCTCTCCATCCAAATGGGCTAACCACTCAAGGGTGAATAGGAGGTGGGCTATAACTAACATAATAGTCATAATTTCTACTATGTTCTACCAGAGTTCTAATGGTAGGGTCTCCTTCCTCATATCTTTGTTTGAATGATTTTGGGAAAATGTCACAAATGGTCCATGAACTTTCATCTAATGTTCAATCTCATCCTTGAACTTTCGATTTGCTCAATTTGGTCGCTGAACTTTCATCTAATGTTCAATTTCATCCTTGAGCTTTCGACTTGCTCAATTTGGTCCCTGAACTTTCATCTAATGTTCCATCTAGTCCCTAACTATTTGAAATTGACCAATTTCCATTTTTTTTAATACCAAACTGTTTTTTTATAAATAAATAAAAAAACCAAACTGGGGTTTTTTTTTTGTTGAAAAAATACCACATTTATGCAAAGTAATAAAGGTCAATATTTATTTCCTTTCTCCATATTAAAAACAAATGGAAAAAGAGACAGTAATAATAAACAAAGGTGAATCTTGCATTTTGATTTCTTTTTTGTATATGCAAATTACTTGACGTATCTGGAAACAAGATTTTTTCTTATTTTCTCATTTGAAACGGGCTCCAAGTTGTTCAAGAATAGTGAAATAGTGGCGTTGAGTTTCTCGACCCTTTGTCTTTGGATTAGTCAGTTCTATTTCTTGATGGGAGCAAGGAAGGGATATAACTCAGTAGTAGAGTGTCAAGATACGGTTCTTCGAGGGGGAGTACTATTGGTTTACCTATCTCAATAAAGTCTATGATTGGTTTGAATGATATAGCCCATTCTTCACAAAGAATTCTGGCTACGAAACGAAAGATTAGAAAAAAGTACAGTTTTCTTATGTATCCTTACCACTTTATTTGCTCTGTTCTATTTATTTTATTGGTTCGCACAAATTCTTTTTTTTTTGTGCTAAAAATCGAATTTCATAATATAAGTATAAAGTGTAAGTAAAAGAATTTTTTTTCATTTAAAGATTGATTATTACACAATTTGGCAATAATAAAAGGATTAGGATAAAATTTGTATCCCTTAAGAGCTGCACATGCATCTTTTGATGCATACTATTCAACAAAAATTGCAAAAAAAAAAAAAAATCAATATGTAGATTCCAACCTCTTTCTTTTCTTTTATTTTTTTTTCATAGTAGGGCCCTTTTCTAATCTAATTTTTGAATTTCTTATTGAAGCTGCTTTTTTTTCCTTCCATTTTTCAAGAAAGATGAGTTTTGGTTTTGTCCTCGTTCCCTCCACAAAAAATCCAATAAACTTATGAAATAAACTTCTCATTGATGTATTGTTTCATCGAGATCTAATCCAAATCAGGATGTCATTTTCTTGTTCTTGAATGGGCCTTTTTTCAATTCTTTTATGTTTATGCTCTACTCCGAGTAAAAATTAAGAAGCTTAATACAAAGGCGGAAAAAGAAATAATAATAACTTGGTCTCGGGCATCTACCATTATACCTACAATTATCGGCCATCCTATTGCTATCTATAATGGAAGGGGGCATTTACCTATTTATATAACAAATCGTATGATAGGCCATAAATTGGGAGAATTTTCACCTACTATAAATTTCCGTGGACGTGCAAAAAATGATAATAGAAGAATAGAATAGATCAAATAGATCCTTTTTTTTTTAGTTTTCGATATATAGAGAGTGAACGACCTTCTTCCTTCCATTTTATACTATTCACTAGAATTGATCATTGATACTGGAAAATTTCTTCAAAAATCATGTACTCTTTGATTAACTACTAGTTTAATTCAAATTGTAAAATCAAAAAGACATGTACTCATTCTTTTCTTTTTCTTTTGAGTTTGACCAACTAATAAAAAAACTAAAGAAATTTTAGTAATTTGGAATTTGTTAGGTAAGGATTGGTTTTTTTGAACTTTTCTGTGTATTTTGTTACATGTATAAATATAGCACGATGAAAATAGACAAAGATTTTAAAAAAATGGAATTATTTGACCAATAGATGTCTTTCACATTCAACTAGAGAAATGAATAACTCTTTTTTCAAATTTTTAATGGCAGTTCCAAAAAAAAAAGTACTTTTGTATCAAAAAGATGTATTTGTAAAAACATTTAGAAAAAGAAGGTATATTGGGTAACATTGAAAACTTTTTCCTTAGCGAAGTCTCTTTCTACCGGGAATTCAAAAAGTTTTTTTGTACGACATATAAATAGTCAAACACTCAATTAACTAATCTTAATCTGAGAATGGTAGTTTTTTTTTTTTTCATCTATTCCATGACCGAAATAGAGGGGATACACATTACACCATGATTTTGAATCAGAAGAGAGATTTCAAAAAATGGTAGATCTATTCACTCTATCAATAAGCAAGCCGGATCTAGTATATCATAAGGGATTTGCCTTTTCTCATGAGGGGCTCCATTGTAGAATTCAAACCTAACCATTAATTGCAAAGCGATGGGAATAATGGAACCTATGAATACATAAGATTCTATTGAAAAATGAATCCTAATAATTCATTAGGTGGGATGGCGGAACAAACTAAGGACCAATTCATTTATTCCGAGAATTCATGAGCTAACCCTACAAGTAAAATGGATATTGAAAGAGTAAATATTCGCCCGCGAAGGTTTTTATTAGATTACTCAATCTTGTTTGATCCAATATGATAATATGATCAAAGGCAAAACAAAACAAAGATTCGTTATTAAAAAAAAAAACCACATTATCTCATTATCTAGAAATAGAAATAATATAGTATCTTATCTATCTTTCAAAGTAAGAAGAAAGAAGGAATTACTCAATTTGATTTTCCTAAATGACACAATTACAATATATATTTCTATCAATTAGATATTATCCAAGCAAATCCTTTTCAAATAGATCCTTACTCTACTCTATTTAGTATCTCATCAAAGTTGAATTTTTTTCTAAGTTCATTAGAATAAGTTGTATTTTATCAAAAAAATTCCCTCTATTTTTGTTTGTTCAGTACTTTATATATGTATACGTAATAAATATTAAAAAAAAAAAAAGGGGCTCTAATAAACCTAGAAAAAAATATAAACTAAAGATAGTAATATTTTACTAACGGGATCAAAAACCGGTTTTCTTTGACACAAGAAAGGAATGCAGAAAATTCCTTTCTTGTGTCAAAGAAAAGACTAAGAAGAAGAAGGCGAATAATCCTTTGTTTTCTATTCTCCACTTACTTATTTTATGTTTAGTATCCAGTCAAAAACACCCCGTCCTCGAGCTCGAGGTTTTAATTTTTTCATAATAGTACCCTCGTTGACTTCGGCTTTACTAATAACTAAACTTGCTTCATTGAAACCCATCCTATTAGAAGAGGCAATGTTAAAAACCACTAACTCAAAATTTTATAGACTAATGAGAGTAGTTTGACCAAAGTAATCACTTGTCATGACAAGTAGCCACAAGTTCTAACGTGAGAAGATAAAATTACTAGAGAAATCAATGAGGAATGTATTCTAAGGGGAAAGCCTATAATTAATAAATCCATTATGAATCCGGTGAATACACAGTTTACATCGACTGTTTTTCAATCTTAAATTAGACCGAAGATAAAATTCACAAGTATTACCTCATAATATCACATTCTCAATGCAGACTACACTAGATAATTCATTCACAATTTTTCTCTTTCGTCAAACTCTCGACATCTAATCATTCTACTTCTCTTCCTTTTTTTTATCCTTTTTATCCTTTTTAACTTTTACATGGTCCAGAAGCAATACTTAGCTTCGTCGAAGTTTCTGTATGCTTAGCATAATCCGTTGCATTTGGACATTGGACTTTTATGATGGAATTGAAAGGTAAAGTGTGAAATTAAGGGAGAAGAAAGTGGACTTTTGTCATGCTTCTATATGGTTTTTCCATCAAAATGATCTAGTCCACGTTAAATAATTCAATCTTCCTCCCCTCTCGTTCATATTATACTAATGGACTTATCAATTAACAATCGTCAACTATGAAATATATACTTATCGATCCACACAACTCATGAAGTGAAACAATGTGAAAATCGACGAATCTTGCCATTCAAATTTAACACAAGAAGAAGGAATTACTAAATAAATTAGTGAAAAATAATAAAAAATACTAGAGATTTATGTGATTAAGTTTTAGTATTAATACTACTCAATAGAAAACAGCCTTTAAGAAATCCAATATAAATCCAAAAAATACAAAGCTTATTATTGCTTGAGTATTTCTCAATCCTAAATTATATAGAAGAAAATCACAAGTGTTATCTCATATCTAGTTCCAACGCGTCTGCAATAGGGAATTCCTGCATGATTTTTCCCTTTTAATGTGGACGTAGAAAAGTTTTTAACATCTAGTTATTCTACTTCTCTTCCTCTCTTGGCCTTTTATCTTTTTGTTGAGCGCCCCGGCGGAGGATTCATAATTATCCTTGAGACACGTATCAATCTGCAGTAGATGGCGGAAAAGGGAGAGAGATATAGAAGCTATTGATCACTTTCTCTAAAAGTCTAATAGCAATGCTTAGCTTTCTCACATTTTCTCTGATCTTTTTCGGAAAAATCTGATGTTGACCTATCATAGCCTTTTCACCTGCACCATCGTCTTCTTGAAATGACTGCCAATTTCTTATTGCTTTCTTTCTCTCAACGTAACAAACATCTCTGCTTTAGTGCCATGGACGCGCAATTCTTTTCTCTGTTCATGCTACTGAACTCTTATATACCTGTATTATGTTTTTATTTTGGGCAGTATACCTCGGTTCAATAAATAAGGACGGGTGAAAAAGAAAATTGCTCGTGATCGGGTTTCTTAGTTCGGCAAAAGGAGCAAATATGAATTCCTCCGGCTACATACGTCATGCCATGTTCTTACAGGGAAAATAAGACGATAATACTTCTCGCAAGTGGAGCAGGTTCCAAGAAAACTGGCCTCCCAACAGAAAGTACAAGATTTTCAAATAGAAGTAATCTTGAATGAATCAATGTGGCAGGAGCCCTCCTGTACCGAATATACTTACGACTTTGTAGCATTGACACAAACACGCGACACGACACGCCGACACGTCATTTCTAAAAAAATAGAGAATTCCGACACGTTATATATTAAATATATTTTTATATATAAATATAAAATTAATAATAATAATAATAATAATAATAATAATAATAATAATAAGAGCATAGAATATATCTATACTAAAAATATTAATCCAATATTTGTTAATATCATTCATTGTTTTAATTTGATAGAGATTGAACGAGGAATTCAAAAATTATAAACACAAAATAGTAAACTTGAAGGAATATATCATGTTTTCTTACACTTGTTAGAGATTAGTGAAATTTCTTGTATTCCTAAACAGAGTTTAGGATTCATGACATAGATTGGCTTGGACCTCCTCTGCAAAACAAGGTTCAAGAAAAATGAAAATCCAAGACAAGAACTCAATAAAAAGAATAGGAAATCACTAAATTAGCCATGGAATATGTGAAAGATAACTCACAAGCCAATGACATAGACCAAAAGAGATAACTCGCAGGCGATGCCTGCAAGAGGCGGATAGAAGCAAAAAAAATCACAACTTTAAGTCTGCAGGAGCGGCGGAGCGACGCCAGTGAGAAAAGGGGCATTCCATCGTCACTCACAAGAAGGTCAAAACTCAGAAGTGAGAAACTTGAGAATGAGAATTTTCTTCTTTCCCCTTTATTTTTGTTATTTTCATTATTTTTCATATATTTACATTTTGACCCATCAAGTATTGAAAATTTTTAAAATTAACCCCATGCATGTTAGAATTGCATGTCAAATATCGAACTTTCGTGTCAGAGCATGTCGGGAAAAGTTGACCACATATTAGATTTTTTGACACTTGTTGACCGCATATCGGAATGTGTTAGAGCGTGTCGGATATGTGTCAGAGTGTCAGGCACGACACGAAAACTTCCGGAGAGTGTTTGTGCTTTTTAGGTTATAGTTAGTTGGTAATAGATGGTGAGTTAGCCATGATAATTGCACTCAAGTGACTGCAGTTAGTTAATCTACACGTATCCATGTCTAATTATTCAACATAGATAATGTATTTTATGCATGAAATGCACGGTGTTTTGTTCAATAACAATAATGATGAACACCATGTAGAAGCGAGGTCTGACTGTTGCTTAACATGCTCTTGTCTTGACTGGCACACGAGCTGTTGTTCATGGATGCTTCTTCATTAGATGAAGCCTGTTTGTCATTAGTTCGGCCAGATCGTATGCATAGTGGGAAAGACAGGATCATGACGCTTTGAACAACTTGTTATAGCCTTGAAGATGCGCTCATGTGAATTTCCTAGTATTCTCATATGATGACATACTAGATGTTTTTCTATAAATTTGTTGCAAAGTAGGTTCATAGCGTGATTATGGAAAACGCAGCTTTAAAGATCGATTCAACATCTTTACCCAAAAAAAAAAAAATCTTTACCAAAAAAAAGATTGATTCAACATTTTTTTAAAAGAAGTTTATGCCTTACTCCTTTGCTACTTTTCATAGAAATGCATTATGGAAGAAAAAGTTAATTAAATAACGAAAAATACCAAAAACATACATCACATTTCCCCAACGATAACTTACAAGAATCAAATACATACCTATTTTGCACATTCTCATCAATTACTTTTGTGTACCTATTTGCGAAACTGCCCTTTTTCTCCCAAATTTGCCCCATCTTGAACCCCAAAATTCTCACACCCACCCAAAATAAATCAACAAAAAATAAAACTACGGAAAGCCAAAGTAAGATAATGAAATTACTTGTTAAGGTGGGGCCATTTACTTTTTTCAAAGTAGGATTTTGCTTAGAATATGTGAATATTATTTATAAAAGAATAGGTTTACAAGGGGTAATCGGGTGTTTTTGGCATTTTCCTATAAAATAAGTTACCGCAACCAACGATTTTGTTAAAGGATCTTGTCAAATTACAAGAGAAACGGCTTATTGGGACTTGCAGTGGAGGTGTGATGCTCCTCGTGAAAGAGATTTCAAAGTGAGTGCTCTAAGTCCAAGTCCATTAAACATGAGAACTAAGAACCCTCTTTAATCACGGGACAAACCATCTCGGTTTCCACTTCCGTCGATTGTATTTCTAATTCCCAAAAGTTGTAATTATGTGAATCGAATGCGTGAAACATAATGACAGTGAACGAGTTGTAACTCATTGTTTGATTCATCTTGAAATTTTGATTTATCTAAGAAATGAGAGTCCTAACTAGAATTTTCACGTGCATGAGAACTTATTTTTTGAAACAACATGAACATTTTAAATTGTTGATCTTTTCCGTTAAGGAATCGAGTTTGAGAAAGAAAAATTCTCGAGTCTAACTAGTGAAATCATTTCCTTTCACATGTTCCGATACATCCATACACACACATATAGTGTCAAGATCAGTTCAGATGGGCAAAATGTATAAGCTTCACTTGCTCGGAAGGTGGGCGACCCTCAACTTGTGTGACGACCTTGACCCATAGTGACCCTCAACCTTGGCCTCATCTCGACAACCCTTGACCTTGCGATCTCAACCTTGGTGACCAGTGACCTCAACCTCAAAAACCTCAGCAAAAGTGGAACATAGATGGTCTATGAGAAAGAACATGCACAATGTTTTTAGATAGCAAGAGTGGAATACACAACTATCAGGACAATATTGGAAGGAAAAAAAAAAAAAAAGACATTAAACCCGACAATAGCATTCCGAAAATATTGAAAGTCAAGACAAATTCCCAACTACCTTGGGTTTTATTTTTCCAATGCTAGCATTTCCCTAATGTGGTCCAAAGAAATTAGCCAAACCCCTAGAAGCATGCTAATGAAAAAGTACTTGATTGGCACAATAATTCAAGTAAGAGGATTTGAGTTCATTAAAATAATCGAGGAATTAATTAAAAAACTATATTATTAGCAGGACTAATCATGGACTTATGAATAGGCATCTAATGACTCTACAAGAGTATGGACTTTTTCTCGTATAGTGTAAATGAATTTTTATTTGTATTTTTTGTTTAATCAAGTTAACTGACTGTCGCAACCAAATTTTCGGGTGCACCACCTAATTTTCGGCTAATGGATTGCTAAGCCTAGACTTAGCTCAGGCTCTCCCAAGCCCATACCAATTCGCGACTTAGGTTCAAATTTCTTAACATGCAAATGGATTTTATCTAGGAGTCGCCACTAATCAGTTTACGGTAGGTCGATTAGACACCTAAGTAAAATGATGGGAGAATTATTTCACTTCTACGAACCAGAGATTTTGGATTCGGGGACTTGATTACGCTAGATTTTTCTAACGCCCTTTCGGTACCTTTCTCTTTTATTTTGAAAAAATGTTTGGCAAGCGAGATTGAATTGATTTTAATTCACTTCCCTAACATGTGAGGTGACCACACAGATCGCGCAAACCACCAATTTAACACTCAAGAAAGCAAATAAAAAACGGGACTTACCTCATAGCAACGAAAGCATCTGCGTTGTTAGATTAGAATTCACATTAGCAATCCTAGATATGATTTCTAATTAACAAGCAATCATTCAGTTTTTGTTTTCACTTTTTTTAAACGAGAACATAATCCATATGCAATGCAATGCTTCTAATCTAATATGAAATAATATGGCATAGCAATATGTCCTAAACTATATGAATGAGTAAGGTAATTTAAAAAAAATGCAATAATTAAATATGCAATCTAAATTCATCAAATGACCTAACTCTAATGACGAGAAAGTTTTAATTAAATGAACCTAGCAATCACTAAATAACGTGCACATGATTTTTCTATTCTAAAAAAAATGCAATCTATTCTAGAAATTGCCACTAGTTTATCCTAAGACAAATTTTATTTTTTCATGAAATTCGTCATTAAGGGAAATGCAAAACACAACTATCTAGATTAAGATTCTATCTAGTTTAAACTAGGGATTAAGTTATATTAAATCCTAATTTAAACTAAGACATTATCTAAATCTAAAATGCAATTTATCTAAAAAGATGATCTAAATTTAAAATGAAACGTGCAATTCTAATCTAATATGCACAATGATTTTTTTTTCTGTTTTTCTTTATGAAATTCGAAATTAAAACTAACACATAATTAAACATGCAATTCAAAATAAAAAACTAACAACCTAAATGAATGCACTTTTTTTTTGTTTCCTTTTTCATAATTGAAAATAAAACCCCTATTCTAAACATGCAAAGATAATAAAAAAAAAACAAACCTAAACCTAATTTAATTTTTTTTTATTTCCTTTTCCTTTTACGAAAACAAAACCGATTCAAACATCACGACATCCAATCAAGTAAGATAATGTTGATCTGCAAAAATTGGCGAATCATATCTCGCGCGTGAGATCGGGTTGACCAATTTTAAAATTAAATCGCGAATCGAATCTCGGGCAGATTGGATTGTCGATTTTTGAAGGATTGCGAGTCGGATTTCGGGCGCGAAAATCGAACTGACAACCCCTAATTTGAGGGACTTTTTCATGTTGGAATATCAACCATATATTTTAGGAACAATTCTACTAAAAAAAAAAAATTATAAAGGAAAAATAATAAAAACTCAAGAAATAGATAAATAAATAAATAAACTACCTAATTTTCCCTTCTTTTTTTTTTTTTACGCAAGGCTTGCTCGTGCAAGGCTGGTCACCGAAGCAATGGATCGGAGGTCTGGCAGGGGGAACTCCGGCGAGGGCGGCAACGGGCGGAGGCAGGTCGCAGGGCTTCGGCTCCGAGCAACAGGGCGTCGAGATCAAGGCCGTCGGTCGCTGGTCCTCGGGGCAATCGGGCTCGGACAGAGCAGCGTCGGGTCGGAAGGCTCGAGCAGCAGGGTGGTAGTGGTGCGCGGTAGAGCGGAGCGGCGAGCTCGCGGGTGAAGAGGCGCGGCGATGGGCTACCGATCTGGCTCAGGGTACAGGCGAGATGGGCTCGCGGTGTCAGAGCTCCGTCGCGGGGACTCCGGCAGCAAACGGCAGAGCGCTTCGCGGATCGGTGTGGTGGCACGGGGAGCAGCAGCGGCAACCTTACTCGGGTTCGGGCAGAGAGTGTAACGGCTCGACTCAGGCTCGGGTCGAAGAGTCGGGTTGCCGGCGGGTCACTGGTCGAAGCAGGGGCGACTTCGGGCTAGAGGCAAGGCGAAGGCGGCGTCGGGGCAGCACAGCGAGACCGGCGGGCGGCGTCTGCTTCTGGATCTGGTGGCGTCGAACGCACGGTAGGCTTCGGGCAGATCTGGGCGGAGGAGATCGGCACTGGAGCAGCAGCAACGGACAGGGCAGGTGACGTCGGGTCGTCGGGGGCAAAGGCGAAGCGGCGGCGGCAACGGCGATCGCGGCTGGCTTCGGGGCGGCGAGAGGCGCGGTTGAGGAAGAGCCGGCCGGTCGGTTGCAGATGCTGAGCAGCGAACTTGGGAAGACAATGAACAGTAAGGGTCAAATCACTCCCCTTTTCTCTGTATTCTCTCTCTGCCTTTTCTTTTTACTTTTCACTTCTTTTTCCCCCTTCCGCCAAGAGAACCCCCCGATTGAACTCCGTACACGGCCCTTTTATAAGCAAGAAAAAATGTAATCTTCATGGGATATTTTGAAGATTTCTATAACCTCTTGATCACAAAAATCTTTTTATTCTCCTTATCTCCTAAATATTTTCTACTGATTTTTAAATATAAGATCACAACCCGATTTTCTTAAATTCCAAAAATCCTCATTTCAAATCTCAATTTCAAAAAAAGGGGCTCGGGCCAATTTGTACTTTTCATGCTTAGTCCGACGACTGTTAACTCAAAACCACTAATTTGACCCATCCGCCACCGGTCCAAAAAAATGCAAATAAAAAATAAATGCACCTAAATCTATATGCTATGCAATTAATATTTTTTTCAGGGATAAAATTAACCCCTAATTTTCTATGCAATAAATAAATGACCAGATCGCCAAAATTTAGGTGTCAACACTGACTTTCAAAGTCAAGCTCAATATTAGGTTTATGTTGATTGGAGTGCGATGTCAAATGACATGATTGCCTATTTGGGTTAAATTGATGACATGGACCGCCAGATAATTTTACTTTTTCCATCTCAACAACGTAAAAAAGATCTTTGTCATTTCTTGTTCCATTTTCCTTTTCTTTTCCCCTCCTCCTCCTTCCATGGCTACTGTACTTCTCCCTCTTCCATGGTTAACCATCGCCATCATGGCTTTAGGCCACTGCCAAACCCGCCGCACGTCGGGAAAAGTACCAAAAAAGTCATAAACCTATTACATTGGTACCAATTCAATCCTAAACTTTTTAATTGAACCAATTTAGTCCTAAACCTTTTAATATTGGTACCAATTCAGTCCATCTAGCCAATTTTGGCCGGCCGGCCGGCACTGACGTGGACGTCGACCGGTGGCCAAACGCTGACGTGAAGTCCTCGCCTACCGCCAGCAAGGGTTGCGGCCCTCCCGCGACCTCTCCCAAGGCCGCCGGTGAGGCCATGGTGGCCCTCGCCTCCGCCCGGCGATGGCCGCCATGGCCTCGCCGATCCACCGACAAGGCTGGCCTCGCCCGGCCGCGGGCAAAGGCGGCCTCGCCAATGGCTGGCGAGGCCATGGCGGCCATCGCCGGGGCGGAGGCAAGGGCCGCAACCCTTGCTAGGGCAATGGACGCGAAGGCCTCACCGGCGACCCTAGGAGAGGCCAAGCAAGGGTCGTGACCCTCGTCGGCGGCAGGCGAGGACTTCACGGCCCTCACCGGCCACCGCCGGAAAAGAAAAGGAAAAAGGGAAAAAAAAGAATAAATAATAAAAAATAATAAAAAATTCGAAAAAATCATAAAAATTATTTAAAAAAATCATAAAAATTGCCACGTCAACGTCCGACATCCATGTCAGCGCCGGCCGGCCAAAATTGGCCAGATGGACTGAATCGGTACCAATATTAAAAGGTTTAGGACTAAATTTGTCAAATTGAAAAGTTTAAAACTGAATTGGTACCAATATAATAGGTTTATGACTTTTTTGGTACTTTTCCTGCCGCACGTTCGCCACTACTGCTATTATCATCGCCCCTGGATTGACTCCCTTCCTCTCTCGTTGAGCTCCAATCGATCTCACATGCGTAGATCTGAGATCTACGCCTCAAATCAACGAGACAAATGGAAGGGAGAACATTGTTGTTCTTATACATGAGTTATGAAGCTATCGTTCGAACTTGTGACGATAGTCCGGCCAATCACGGTGGCCTTCTATCTCCACACAGCCTTGCTTTGTTAGGCTTTTGCCCATTGTGGAAATTCCGCACTGCTGCCTCCCGTAGGAGTCTAGGCCATGGCGGTGATGGCAATGATCACATGGAATTAATGTGGTGGGAAGAGAGTGAGGATCCAAAATTGATTGGTCACGTTAGGGTCCGATGAAAGCGTCCACATCAATGTCAAACCCGATCATGTGGATTCTGTTAAATTATGTCTCAAGTTTGAATTCGGATAAATCGAATTTGTCGATAAAGATTTTCCAAGTAGAAGAAATTCGCTGGACTCACGAATGATTACAAAAAGGAGAAAAAAAAAAGAAGATGGGCACACGGTATACGAATTCCTTCTTTCGGAATTGTCGTTGAAAAATGTTATCCACGGTGGGGCCCAATCACATAATATTTCAGGATTTCTTTCTTTTGCCGATGAAGTCCCTGTACGAAGAAGTTCCCTGGGCGTGAAAAATTGAAAGTGGTGGGCCCAAGGTCAAACTTTTGACTTTGGGCACACACACATATAAAAGGAAATATTTTTTTTGCAGGTCTTCTCTTCGTGCGTTTTGAAGCCGCCGAAAACGTAAGAAGCCGCACATCCTGTACGAGAGAAAGTGCAGTCGCGCGAAGCTCGAAGAGATACGCGATTTCATACGTATGCAAATCAGGCATACGTAGAGCGTTGCGTTTGAGCTTGAACGCGCGGTATTTCTTTTTGTCGCCGAGTTTATACACAAACGAGTTATTATTTATAAACACTTTGGGTTTGAAATTTAAATTTAGGTGTGGGAAACACTTGAAATGATTGAGCGATTGTAAACTTTGATTCTCCGATTTTAGTGGATTATTTCTTCTTCCTCCCTCCCGTGGACGTAGGTGCACGATATCTCGGGCCGAACCACGTAAATTTCTGGTGTCCTTATTTTTCTCGTTTAATTTCTCTGGGGTGATTTCGCGTTGACGTAAATTGCAAGATCCTGATAATTCCGCATATTATATCCCACCAGATTCTTCCAGGCGGCATTTTCTTCTTCTCCAAGTACTCTTGCTGCCCACGCAGCACCAGAAACTTCTCCACCACGAGTCTTCAACTTTGACTTGGACTTGCCTCTTGTTGCATTTCATGTTCACTGTTGCCGACTTGGACAAATTATTGCCGCCAGTTTTTCCTTCTCCATAAAATATACTTCATCCTTAAGCATATGCAGGCTAGTGTGCTCTAAAGCTTTTCCAAAAATGGATCACTTTTTAACAAATTCAAACAATTAAAGAAGATGAGACGTCGAAATCATTAGTAAGTTCTCTGTCCAATGCCTTGAGGAGGTCCTCGCAATAGGTTGGCTAATCAGCTTCCTCTGTGCCGCACTCCTATGAACCAGTATGGATACGATAATCATCGAACGAAAAAAGATTATATTAGACAATAAGTTTGACAATTTTTCGAGACCACACTACACCCAGGCTCAAGGTAGAAAACAATTTCTTTACTTGTACCAGCAAACAACAGTTTGCAGCTAAAATGGAAGAATCGGGTCAAATTCAAAAGGAAATAACAAACCCAGAAATAGCTCGATCTTAACAGCCAATCACCCCAAAAAACAAAAAAAAAAAAAAATGAAAGAAAAAAAGCACGAGAACTCTGGAACAGATCGCCACCAAAGACCACTCCGACCAGACCACGATCTCTGAGCAGATTGTAGATCCAAACACTAGAAACGGAGCACGATCACCGACGGCCGAACAAACACGCAACAGGAGTCGGAGGAGGCAGCACGAAGGAGATGGCGCGAACCTGCGAAGGCTTTCAGGAGTCATCGCAGTCATCGGCCATGGGGGCACCGGCTCCGGGACTGTCGGAGTCGACATTGTTGAGGGAACAGACGATCGCGGGGGTGTGTTCGCGTCGAAGCGAAAACGAGAGAGAGAGAGAGAGAGAGAGAGAGAGAGAGGGGGGAGGAGACAAAAACAGGGAGAGAGAGAGAGAGAGAGTCGGCCCGCCCTTTCAAGAAGCGCGCAACGTAACATTGGAAAGCAATAAGCCGGGAGGCGCGTACGAGCGCCACGTGTCGGTGCATCCATGGAAACCTGAGGGACGCCGAGGGTGATGAGAGAGAGACGTGGGCACCGGGCAGCGCAATGGGCCGGATTTGGACAAAATTTTTGGGTCCTGTCAATGGACCGGCCTGGTCAGGGCAACGGTTTTGAAATCTGGCCCTCCCATACATACGTTCATTTGAAAAATGGATAAATATATTGGAAGTCTTAAAACTTGTCAGAAAAGTTGAGTTGTAAAATTTTCAAAAAGTGCAATTAAGTTAAAACTTGTTATAAAAATGTAGTAAAATTTCAAAACTTTCAAAAAGTGCAATCAAATCATAAAACTTATCAAATTATCAAATCAAATTCTTCCATTGATAACATTTTTTTTTTTGAAATTTAAGAATTTAATTGCACTTTCGTGATAAGTTTTAGGAGTTTATTATACTTTTTGAAAATTTTAGAACTCGATTGCACTTTTATGACAAGTTTTAGGACTTAATTGTACTTTTGTGATAAGGTTTAGGACTTCGACTTCTAGTATGCTTATCCCTTTGAAGAATATAATGCCCCTAACTTCTTCAGCAAAGTTCAGGCAAGGGTAGCAGCCCTTGGCCCCACAACCCAATCCGTTGGCTTTGCACTTCTTTTTCCTTTTTTAATAGGAACAAACTTTGGCTTTTTATTAATATTTTTTCTGTTACTAATTTATCCTTCTTCCTTAATTCTTTTAATTTTGCAAGTTTTCTTTTTCTCCGAACATGCCTCCTAGGTGGCACCACACTAGTGCCACGCACATTAAAAAATTACAAAAATCAAACATTAGCATTTCCCATTAGGCAAAGTGGAAGGAACTTATGAAGGAAGTTGATTGCACCAATTTTATGACTCGATTGTACTTTTTGAACTTTTTAAGACTCAATTGCATTTTTGTGATGAGTTCTAGGAATTTTGAGACACTAATCTCTAAAAAAAATCCTTACTAAAATTGATTCTCTCTTTATCGTGACCTAATTTTTTCAAGGTGCATCACTTAAAATTAGGTTAATGGATTGCTAAGTCTAAACTTAACTCGAGCTCTCCCAAGCCCATATCAATTCGTGACTTGGGTTCAAATATTTAGCATGCAATTGATTTTTCAATTAGAAGTTGCCACTAATCAGTTTATGGTAGGTCGATTAGACACCTAATACTCCTACGAACCAAAAATTATGGATACAGGGACTTGGTTACACTAAATCTCTCTAATGCCCTTTCGGTATCATTTTTTTATTTTCAAAAATGCTTTTGCAAGCAGCTTGAATTGATTTTAAATCTAATTCCCTAACATGTGAAGCGATCATGCGGGTGCAAACCACCAATTTAACACCTAAGTAAAGCGAAATAAATTGCGGACTTACCTCATAAAGAAACGAAAAGATCTGCGTTGTTAGATCGAATTCACATCAATAGTCACAGATATGATTTCTAATTAACATGCAATTTCTTTTTTCTTTTTCACTTATTTAATGAAAATCATGTAATATGCAATGTAATATTAATTAAATGACCTAATTCTAATGTCATGCAATTTCTAATTAAATGGACCTAATAACAATCTCTAAATGATGTGCATTTCATGAATCTAATTCTATATGACATGCACATGGAATTTTTATTTTTTCTAAAAGATGCAATCTATCCTAGAAAATACCTAAACTTATAAATTAAGAGAAAATATGATCTAAAATCAAACTAAGTGCAATTTAACCCTAATGTGCAATGACGTACAAAATATGCTCTAATTCTACATGACATATGCATGATGATTTTTTTGTTGTTTTTCTTTTTTTTTTTTTAATTTCGAAATTAATAATTGCCAAATCATTAAACATGCAATCCAAATTAAAAAAAAAAAAAACTAGCAACCTAAATTAATTGATTTTTTGATTTTTTGAATTTGTTAAATTTTTATTTTTTAAAATTCAGAATGAAATTTCTATTTTAAACATGCAAACCCTAAAACAAGAAATGAACCTAATTCTAACCTACATTTTTTATTTTTTTATTATTTGTAAAGAAAATTAACTTAAGTGGCATGACAAAGAAATCAAGCAATATTGATATCCAAATCGACGAACCATATCTCACGCATTTAAATCGGGTTGGTCAATTTCACCTAAATCGCGAATCGAATCTCGGGCGGAAGATCGGATTAGCGATTTTTAAAAATAATTACGAGTCGGATTTCGGGCGTGAAAATCGGACGACGATCAATAATTTCAAGGCAATTTCATATCATGCAATTTCAATTTTGCATTAAAGGGATAATTACACTAAAAAGAGAAAATAATGAAATAACAATAATAATAATAAAACAAAAAAATTTACCTAATTTTGCTTTTTCTTCTCTTTTTCTCTTTTTCTCTTTTTTTTTTTTTTCTAAAAAGAAAAAAAGGAAAATAAGGCTGGTGGCCGGTCTAGCGAGGAGGAGAGATCTCCGACGAGGGTTCCGGCCAGGGGTTCCTGCAGGACGTCGGATCTGGTGGCGTCGGGATTCCGGGCGGCAGGGATCGGCGGAGGCGAGGCGACGCGGGCGAAGCACGGGGTCGTGGGCAAGGAGACCTCGAGCGCGGGCAGAGGCGGAGGCGGCGTCGGGGGAAGGAAGGCCGACGGCGGAGGCGGCGTTGAGGCGCTCGGGCGTCGGCGACTGGCGACGGGGCTGGGCACGAGCACGGCGTTCGGATCTCAGCTCCGGCGTCGGCGACTAGCGACGGGGCTGGGCACGAGCACGGCGTTTGGATCTCAGCTCGGCAGCGGCGGCGGCTTTGCGGGCGGAGCAAGGGCGGCGAGTTCCGGCGGGGCAGATCTGGGAGTCGGCGCTAGGTCACGAGCAGTGGCGAGCTCGATCCAGATCCGCTGGCGTCGGGTCTCGGCTGAAGCAGGACAAAGCGCGGCGGGACGAACCGGCGACGGGCGCGGTGACGCCGGTTGTAGCAGCGGGCAGATCTGGAACAGCGGGGGCGGCGTCGAATCGGAGCAGAAGAAGACCCAGCAGCAGGGGATCTCGGCAAGAGACGGAGTTTCGGCGGTCGGAGACTCAGGGGTCAGGTCGTCACGGGCGGAGGCCGACCGAGCGCGGCACCGGCGCGGGCAAGGGTTCACCTGCGAAGAAGATGAACAGCGCCGATTTTTTTTTTTTTCGGTTTGGTCTCTCTCACGTCACTCTTTTTGACTTTTTCCTCCTTTTGTTCTTTTTTTTACCCGAAAGAAAGAACCCCCAAATTAATTCGCGCACCATGTCTTTTAAAAGTAAAAAAAACTGTATCTTCGCAATATATTCTTTTTCCATTTTGTTTGTGCACGATATCCCTGGATATATTGTTGAAATATACACAACTCGCGCAATATTACCTTTTGTTTTGTATTTGTTGCATATTCCATCCAAAAATTCTATTTTTGCGCAAAATACATCCTCAGTGTATATGTGAAAAATCTCAATGTAATATGTGAAAAATCCTTCCCTCACCGGCGGTCTAAAATAAAACAAAATAAAAATAAAATGCTTCTAAACTATATGCCATGTGTTTTTTTTTTTTAGTAAAAATTAACCCCAAAAATTATGCAAAAATTTAGGTGTCAATACTCTTTTTCAAAGATTTGATCTAAGCAAATCATATTCTGATCTGAACTTCATTTTTTCTTTAACTTATGATGTTGGGACCCATTAAACTAAAATAATTGGACCAGAATTCACAAAACTAGATGCCAACATGCACCAATTGTGGTCATTTGAATTTATCACATTTTTGACGTGAAAAACCAAATTGTAACAAGCAAATGTAATATTTATAAGAAATATTAATGATCTTGTTATCTTTAAAGCTATTCTTAAGGATTGGATGTCGCGATCGTAGGCCATTTCTTCTAGGATGGAATTGCAAATTACAAAAATTCCCAAAAGCTTTCAAATAATAAATGAACCATTTCAAAAATGGATAATGGAATTAGCTACAATAAATAAAGCACATAAGACGATTTGCTACACAAGCTGCAACAGAAAGACCGAAATATCTCAAAAAGCGAAGCATGTAGGATCAACTAATTCTTCCAATTTGATGTCCTCTGTTGTGCTTAACACGATCGAGTTACGTGCCAATATCGCCCCGGAAACTTGTTGCATGGTTGGATGATGCTCTGGTTTAGAATTTAAGCACGAAAATGCCATATTTGTCACTAAAGCCACTTCCCCTAGCACATTATCTTTCGAGTATGGAATTCTTTGATCTAAAACTTTCTTCAATGGCCAAGAAGCTGCTGGATTGCTCGATGATGATGAAGATGAGGATGCAAGAGAAGAAATGAGGTCACCTGGATGGCTTCCCATGATTACTTCCAATGCCACCACTCCGAAGCTATAAACATCGCATTTTTCGTTCACTTCCATTGTGTATGCAAGTTCTGCATAGAGAAAAGAGCGTATTTTTTCTAACTTTTATACAATATCTATGTTTTATAAATTTAAATTGATTTTCAGTAAATCAAGTGTAGATAATTAAGTATAAATCAATACATTCTTTAGATTCCGATGGGCTTTAAAATTTTCCATTACTTTAGGAAAAAGTTTCACTTTTTTTTTTTAAATCAGCGGGCTACATGGCAATTAATATTTAATCGAACTTTCAAATTGCGTGGATAATTAAGTATAAATCAATACATTCTTTAGATTCCAATGGGCTTTAAAATTTTCCATTACTTTAGGAAAAAGTTTCACTTTTTTTTTTTTAAATCAGCGGGCTACATGGCATTTAATATTTAATCGAACTTTCAAATCGCGTGGATAGTGTTGGAATTGTTATTAGGAATTTGGAAATATAAAGGAAGGTAGTTAAGGATGAGGATCCCAAGTCTGATCACTTTCCTTTCCATAAAAATGAAGTGAGATGAGATTTAGAAGAAACCAACTTACCTGGAGCTGCATATCCAAAGGTGCGTACAAAGGAAGTCCAATTGGATGAATAAGGTTTTAGAACCTTAGCTAAGCCAAAATCAGAGACGTGAGCTTCGTATTCTTCATCTAGTAAAATGTTCTTGCTCGAGACATCTCGATGAATTATAGGAGGAGAGCATTCATGGTGCATGTAGGACAATGCATAAGCCACCCCTTGGACAACATTCACTCTCCTATTCCAATCAAATGTTGCAATCCTTTCTTCATCATTCAGTACATCCTTCAAGCTACCCAATTCAAAGAACTCATATACTAAAAATGAATGTCGAGAAATCGAGCAAAAGCCATAGAGCTTGATGATATTCCGATGCCTAGCTTCGATCAAAGTATGAATCTCCCTTTCAAATGCTTTTCGATTGGCCATTTCTACGTCCACTGCTTCATTGAGTTTCTTTACAGCAACAGTTTTACCTGTTTGCAACTGGGCCTTGTAAACACTCCCCTGTCCTCCCACACCTATGCAATATTTGGCATCAAACTCTTCCGTGGCTTCAATGATGCTCTCATAGACCATTCTTCCATCAAAGCTCAATATTGCTCATGAATTTTCATTGCTTCCATCAGCCGAAGTAGCCTCTGTTTTTCTTTGTCTTCGGCATCCAATACTTGAAGGTCCCACGGCAACAAGGAAAGAAAGTAGGCAAGCCAAAGTAGGAATCAAAACAAGCAGCAACCTTTTGTTTTTATGTCTTCCTTTCAACATTGGTGTTGTACAAGGGCTAAGACCAGCGATATCTCCACACAAGCCTTTGTTCTCTCTCACAACTTCAATTGTAGCGTTATGGAAGGCTAGAATGTTTGGTAAAGGACCCTCTAACTCATTAAACGAAATGTCGATGGATGTCAAGCTTGTCATATCATGAAATGTGGACATAATTGAACCGGACAATTGATTGTGTGAGACATTGAGTATTTCTAATCTATGCAATAGCCCAAGTTGTCTAGATATTTCTCCTGTGAGCAAATTTTGACTCAGATCAAGATGTTCAAGATATTGAAGATTCCCGATCTCGATGGGAATACTCTTTTCTAGGTTATTCTTGCTTAAATTTAAGAATAGAAGGTTGGAGCCCTCCCCAAGTTGGGTAGGAATTGAGCCACTCAAGTTGTTTCCTGCAATGTTGAGGTTTTGCAGAAGTGACAATGCTCCAAGTTCTTGAGGGATGTGGCCTGTCAAAAGGTTGCAGTCCAACGAAAGCCCTACTAGCAACTTCAATTTTCCTAGGTCTTTAGGAATTTCTCCAACAATATAATTTGAAGAGAGGTTAAGTTTGTGCAATTGAGTCATGTTTCCAAGCTGAGGTGGTATGGCACCGGAGATTTTATTGTTGGAGATTATCAAGCTTCCCAATTTTCTAATTCACCCAATGTCGATGGCAGCTCACCGTAAAGTTCATTGTTGCTCAACTCAAGGTAATCCAAGGAGGGGTACACACCAAGTACATCAGCTATGTTTCCCTTGAGCAAGTTGTTTTGGAGCCTAAATCTAATCAAACTCGAACAATTTTTTAGGCTTCTTGAGATTTCGGTAAGGTGATTGTCTGCTGTAGTAAAATTCACAAGAGTTTGGCTACTGCATATTTCTTGTGGCAATTGGCCAACAAAGTCATTTTTATTTATATTTAGTCTTGTGAGGGATGTGAGACTACTCATCTCAGTGGGAAGAAAGCCTGACAATAAGTTGTCAGTAATATGAAGGTCTAATAAATTGGTCAATTTGCCTATGGACGGCGGGATAGGACCTGTTAAATGATTGCCTCCCAATTGCATTTTCGCCAAGGATCTCATTCCTCCAACTTCCGGAGGTATAGGGCCAGAAAGTTGGTTGCCAAAGAGGAAAAGAAATATCAAAGTACTCAAATTTCCTAAAGTTGTAGGGACAGATCCATTGAGGTGATTATTTGCCAAATTAAGGAGACGAAGAGACCCCAACATTCCTATTTCCTTCGGAATGGGACCAACAAGCGGATTTTCACTAATTACCATCTTCAACAAGCGGCTCATGTTTCCAATGGAAGAAGGAATCGAACTGTTTAAACTATTCCTCCAAATGTTGAGCAATTTTAAAGATCTCAATCTCCAGAGTTGAGTTGGAATGTTTCCTGAAAGGTCATTAAAAGAAAAGTCAAGATAAGTGAGCTTGGATAGGTTGCCAATGCTCAGAGGGATGCTCCCATAGAGCAAGTTGTTGGTAAGCCTTAGGGTGACCAAGTTGGGTAAATAGGAGAAATTGAGATGGTGAAGCATACCATATATGGCAAAATTCGAAAGGTCCAAGATGGTGACACTCTGGAAACGATCACAAACGATTCCACGCCATGAACAAGGGCTGCTTCCATTCCACGAAGACAAAGTAGAGCGGCTGTTGTTGTCTAGCTTAGACTTCCAATTTAGGAGTGCCTCCACTTCCATTTTAGAGGAGCTTCGTGTTGAAGCAGTGCACGACATTTCTTGCACGAACATGAGAAGAACATAAGCGAGGAACAATATTGAGAGTTGCTCTTTCTCGGAGGCCATGACAGATTTGGCTTCTTCTTTTTTTTTTTGGTGTGGGTGGCGCATTTGTGTTTAAATGGACCAAGTACAACCAAGGTATTTATAGAAGAAATTGGGACCATCAAGTGAACAACCAAGTCAATAATCTTCCGAAGTTTTATTTTGTTATGCTCATTATTCTTCCGTTTTATTTTTCGAGGCAATTATTTGGTGCAACAGCATGTATGTGAGATAATAAAGTTACCAACGCACTTGTGTTTAAATAAGTTGCAGATAAACATCCCTTGTCAATGACATTAGATGGTTGGCTGGCATTTTTCTTAATTACGTAGAGTATGAAGCTGACTCACTTTTTTCTTATTTTATTATACACTAACTCAAATTAAAATGACTTTTGTGCTTGAGAGTCTCGAGCACAAAAATGACATGTCCAATAATTATTTGGTATATTTTCGTTTTACTCTTCAGAAAAAAAGCTTGGTGAAATTATCAACTATAAAATCAGTATATCCCCTAGTATGAATAATATGATCTTGAAGACAAAGGTCATAGTCAACATGACATTTCAATTATTTATATTTTGATATCTAATTTAGTTTTCTTTCTTCATATTTAAAAAAAAAAAATTGATTATTTGGGCCCTTTTTTTTTTATTTTGTCTCTCAATTTGAGCTTGTAATAAGGAAATACAGAAGTAAAAAAAAAAAAAAAGGAAACATAATCAAAAATTGAATCCAATTTTGGAACTCTACCGATTTCCTCATAAAATTTTTGTGGCTGGCCTTTGACCGTCACAATTTCATTCCATAAAGATGGTCATGCTAGCCGCTTCCAACATATAACGTGTTAGATCTCACTGGTGTTAACCATTTTTGGCCCTTTTTTAATGTTTATATTTTTTTGTAATTATTTGTCCATTTTAATGAAATATCAATCTAGCATGAAACACTAGTCCAAAGCTAAAAATGGACATGATCCCAGAAAATCAGCTGAAATACGGCATCGATGCTGTGTACATGTTCTTGTTGATGAGTGCACAAAGCTAAAAATGGATATAATTTTGGAAGAATAATTTTCCACTCAGGTGAAACACAGCATTGAAGAAGATTGGACAACTTCCCCATATGCATGTTCCGTGAGTGTCGTGTTTCCCATTCACACAAGCTAAAAATGGACACGATCCTGGAAAACCAGGCGAAACACGGAGTCAGCATGGAGGAATCTCCGATGCCCCAAGCCGTGTTTCACATAAGAAGAATGGAATAGATGGTTTCGTCTGCATTGACGTCAAGCGTTTGTCCACATCGAGTAACATGTCCAGTCTTCTTCAGTGCCGTGTTTCACGAAGTGGAGAAATCTTCTCCAAAATCACCATCACTTTAGATGGGCGTGAACTATTGTGTCACTTTCTCCTCCACCACTTTAGATGGGCGTGAACTATTGTGTCACTTTCTCCCCCATCACATCTTCCGTCCTTGACGGATCTCGTATTATCCTTGCGGGAAATTTCCTTGACCATGCTAATGAAATAGTAATCACCTTTATAAGCAGGTAACATTAACTAATTGCGGAAAAAAGTACCAAAAAAGTCATAAATCCATTGCATCGGTACCAATTCAGTCATAAACTTTTCAATTAAACCAATTCAGTCCTAAACCTTTTTACATTAGTATCAATTAAGTCCATCCGACCAATTTTGGCCAGCCAACACTAACGTGGACGTCGACCGGTAGCCGGAGGCTGTCGTGTCAATTTTTAAATATTTTCTTGAATTTATTTATTTATTTAGTTATTTAGTTATTTAGTTATTTCCTTTTCTTTTGTCCCTCCTTCCTCCTTGGACCGTCGTTGCGGCGGCCGGCGAGCCTCCAGCGCCAGCGAGGGTCGCAACCCTCGCCCAACCTCGCCCAAGGCCGAGGCGAGGCGGCTTCACCCTAATTTGGGCGAGGCAAGCCTCACCCTGGCCTTGTAGCGAGTGAAGGCGGCCTCACCCGCGGCCGGTGAGGCCAATGCAACCCTCGCCAAGCCTTGCCGCGGGCGAACGACAGCACGCCGACCGGCGATAGCCACCTTCGCCCATGGCCCTGGGTGAGGCCGAGCGAGCGCCGTGCCCCTCACCGGTGGCTGGCGAGGGCTTAGCAGTCCTCGCCCAATGGCCGGCAAGCCTCCGGCCTAGAAGCCCTCACCTCCGCCCTGGCAATGGCCGCCATGGCCTCGCCAGCCGCAGGTGAGGCCACCTTCACCCGCGGCAAGGCCAGGGCGAGGCTAGCCTCACCCAAATCCGGGCGAAGCCGCCTCGCCGGCGACCCTGGGAGAGGCCAAGCGAGGGCCGCGACTCTCACCGACCACCGCCGGAACAATCCAAGGAGGAAGAAGGGAGAAAAAAAAAGGAAAAAGAAAAGAAATGAAAAATGAAAAAATTCAAAAAATAATAAAAAATTATCACGTCAACGCTGGCCGGCCAAAATTGCCCGAATGAACTTAATTGGTACCAATGTAAAAAGGTTTATGACTGAATTGGTCCAATTGAAAAGTTTATGACTGAATTGGTCCAATTGAAAAGTTTATGACTGAATTGGTACCGATGCAATAAATTTATGACTTTTTTGATACTTTTCCCCGCAATTAATTAATGTTACCTGCTTATAAAGGTAATTACTATTTCATTAGCATGGTCAAGGAAATTTCCCGCAAGGATAATACGAGATCCGTCAAGGACGGAAGATGTGATGGAGGAGAAAGTGACACAATAGTTCACGCCCATCTAAAGTGATGGTGTTTTTGGAGAAGATTTCTCCACTTCGTGAAACACGGCACTGAAGAAGACTGGACATGTTACTCGATGTGGACAGACGCTTGACGTCAATGTAGACGAAACCATCTATTCCATTCTCCCTCGCCCACTATCTATTCCAAATTACCCACAAGGACTTTCACAACATAAGGAAAACCCTCATTTCCAGCATTTAAAGCTATTGGAAAATGGTCCAAGAGTACATAGCATATCACTTAATACTCTGCTTCCCGTGTAAGCAGGGCGTTATGTATGAAGCACGAGATGTGGATATAAGCGCGTCAAAAGATAAGGACAGGTAAGAAAACAAGCAAAATAGAAGGAATAAGAAATAAAAGGAGCGTCAAAATCCACAATCGTGACCTTTGTTGTTATATCAAGACGTGCAAGTTATTTTCTTTCGAAGGCTTGAACTGTTTGAAAACAGACCAATATGAATATAGAGTATATCACTTAATATTGTCCATGATGAAAATTAAAGCCGCCTGGACACGACAGTGATCAACCATTCCTGGAAATTTACGATGGCTCTGGCCTCTAATCACACCTATGGTCATTTGGCATGAAAGTTTGTTTTGCGACTCTGGATCCCTTGTTTTCATCGATTGATTCGTGGTAATGTAGTTTTGTTACATACGTGGACTGCATGATTGTATATTAATGAATTCCAAATTGCTCAATGAATTCGTATAAATACAAGTACACACTCGATAAAGAATTTCACCCTTAGGGACCTAAGAATCTTGAGTTATGGGATGTGGAAGTCAATGACTCAATAGCATTACTTAAGGATTTTTTCTATGCTTGCGCGGACAAAAAAAAATGTTCGAACTGCTTTAGTTGATCCGACTTTTTGATGAAGTGCTCACAATGACTCTGCTTGATTCTCTTCTCGATATCTTACATAGTTTGCCGAACTCATATGGGCCATTGATAATGTATGCTTCTCGACGGGTACAACCAAGGAGAGACGATACATAGGTGAAAAGTCGAGTAAATCCACACGATTAATGGCTTCAGCGATCATGGCACCTCTCCAATTGGCTAAAAAAGAATGGGGACAATCAACCACCATTAATCGTGCCATGGACTGAACAATGCAATGGACCGTTAATCGGTAGTCAAAATTCTAAGCGATAGCATAGTCTTACTTACGAGCACTTATGAAGCACTTGTACATTTTACTATCATAGTCTCACTCTGAAGCCTTCTTTTCAGCAAATCACCAAGGTCACTGGCCCAATGGTAAGAGGTTTATCTATCCTTCATCAAATTACGTGTGAGTAAACCTATAAACAGCTTGTGCTACCTAAATGCAACATATTTCATGTGTAAAGACCGTTAGCATTATGGTGGGGTTGTAGTGAGGGGTTCGCTAACTTCGGACCCGTGGGTTGTGAGTGATATGAAATAGCCACGGCTCAAAGGGAACATATCATAACGAGTGCAGACCTCCTATGATAACGCGAAAAGAGGATCGTTATCATTGGTCGCCCCTCCACACTTCTTTACTTATCGAACAGAAAAAGCCATTCTTGACAAACAAAGGGTACTCTCTCCGCACGTTTTATGTCACCGAGGAAAAATATTTTTCAGACATAGGGATGCGCTAAGCCCGAGAAACCTCAGGCATGGAAGTAGAATAAAACAGTCAAAAGATCTCTTTTGGAATCAAATGTCTCTTCACTTCACCTTATTTTAATTTCTCAACCTTTTTCCTCGCAAAAGGAAATCATGGAGTTGAAGACGAGTGTACCTAGAAGTCCAAGCAGCAACGGACTGCTATTGAAATAAATTCAATTTTTTTTCTAGACTAGTAAGCTTCCTTTTTGCAAACTCCGGTCCCTCTCGCTCTCTGAAATAACTTAACTAATAAACCAACGATCATCAGCAAAGAACTATACTTCTTGCGACAAAAACATCGTGTATCTAGTATGCGTGGCCCTTTTTTTGTGAAGTCTTACTAGTCTTTTTCAAAGCAAAGACCGAGATGTAAGTCAACAACGCGAAAAATTCTAGGATGCAGGTGGTGCGCTCAATTCTCTTGACAACGGTGCTACTGAGGGGCATAGAATCGGACAAGCAACTTCTAGAGGAGGAAGTGATCCGGACTTAACTCCATTCCCCCTCAATCTCTGCTGTCAGAAATGGCCAAGCATTATATAAAGAATCACACGACACTTCATATGTAAGTGACCATGTCAAACTTATAACGGTGGCTAGGAGAACGAGCAAAATTAAAAGTACGAAACAAAATAAGGAGTGTCAAAGTCTGCACCGTGACCTTTAATTTGTTGTGAGATATAGCATTAGGTAAGAAGCTGAAGGGCACACTGATGGCTTACTTGTCACGCCCCGATCCTTGGGCACGCGCTCATCCCTCAACTAGTCGATATAATAGCGACGTCCCAGGACGCATCGTCGACCCATTCATTTTAATACGCATGCGGAAGCAGATATAAAATCTCCAGACAATAAAATAATGGGATAGAAAAGTAATGCCATATTTTTCAAACCTGAAAAACCACAACCACACTTTTATACAATGCAAACCATATAGTATATATTACAATACTATTAATAAAGTCGATTCTATCACAACATCAGATCACATCATAGGGTTTGCAAAATAGGGGTGGGGGTCTTAATTCTCATCGGGATCCTCCTCTGGGTCCTCCTCGACGATCTCTCCTTCTTCCTTACTCCAGCTAGAGCCCACTGCTGAGTACTCCGGAGAGTCAGGATCATCACCAAGCTTGGCATCCTTCGCATCAACCACCGATTCACCCCTGGGATCTTCTATACCCTTCCCGAACGCTACCTCCAAAACATACAAAGGTACATCATATTCCAATATAGGACCCACCCTTCGTCCATCATTGTAATGGCGATACCACGACCGGTATTTGTGGGGCACCTTTTGGGGTTTACCCACATCTACCCAAACAGTAGATTTCACCAAAACGTACTCCAGTCCTTCAGGGTCATGGTGTATCGGAATGTGATAACCTATCTCAGTGATCTCCTCAGGTATACCAAAATGCATGGGAGGGGCTGGCGGTGCTGCCATCTACGAGCCTGAAATGTTATCCCACAACGAGGTGAGACGACGTCTCAACGAGTTCTACCCCCTAAGACTCGATTAGGAAGCCAATACGCCCTAAGGGCTGCCTAAGCACAACACGAGTTAGATGACTTACCTTAGCCTCAGTTCCTTCCTACAAGTCAGTTTAATTCATAAACTCGCAATCATGACACTCAATCAATTCGGATCAACTCATCGATCAATCGACTCAGTCGATTACATATCATCACGACCCTTTCTTGGTCGGCTCATCTCATACTATCTATTCTCCAAGATGACATATCAAGTCACCGAGCCAGTACGATATAATGTCTTTCTCCGAGATGACTTACCGAGTCACCAAGCCGACATAATATACTATTCATTTCTCCAAGATGACATATCATGTCACCGAGCCGGTATAATATAATGTCTTTCTCCGAGATGACATACCGAATCATCGAGCCGACGTTCTTATTGTCCAACAATTTTTCACCTTTTTATTATACCTGATAAAATAGTCGTGTGTGGGCACACGGTTGGCCTTAGCCAAAATATAATATTTTTACTTTAGAACATCCCACCAGTTTCAACAGCCCATAAACATATTTTGGCGTTGTAAATCGATACTCGGTAATTTTCCAATTAATTTAGGAATAAAACCCTAAAATCACAATTAAATCAATTCAGCACAAATTAGAGCTCGAATAAATAAACGAGACAAAGACCACGAAATCAGCATAAAGTTCTGGTCATCGGTTATCCTGGTTTAATTTCTGGAAAATAAATAAATAATTAAATAATTACAGAAAATATTAAATAAATGCCAATAAATCCAACTTAGGCCCGTAATGCCTAATTGGATGCCGAAACGGATCCGGAAAATTTCCGAGACTCGTTCAATAAATACTAGAGTCTATTTACTCGCTAATTGCACTAACTAACCACCTAACATGCATCGGCAAGTAATTAAATTAACTAATCTAATCTAATCTAATCTATCCACCTAAACATGCTTTATTTAATCTAATCAACCCCTAAGCATTATTAACCTACTAAGCGAGGATTAGTGAGTTAAACTCACTTGTTTTGCGATTCGGTCGATTCAATTCGACGGGGACGCGACGAAGCTTGATTCCTCCCAAGGCGGGCCTAGCTTTCAGGGCCGGGAATCACCTCAAAACAGGCCAAACCCTTGCTGGAAAACCCATTGATTTAGCTTCTGTTCGGTGCTGGCTTAGGTGGTTGTTTGGGTGAGGCAAGATCGACGGAGGAAGCGGACGGGTTGCAGTAGCTCGATGGCAGCTCGACGGGTGGCGGGGCGGCTCCGGCGAAGGCTGGGATGCTGCAATCGGCTCGAGAAATGTCCTGGGCACCACGCATGGGTGGAACAACGGCCAAGAAATGGTGGAGGCGCACGCGGTAGGGTGAGACGATCGCGGGGCACGACGGGTGCGAGGACGGTGGTGCGGCGGTTCTTGGCGGGCGGACTGCTGCTCGTTGGCTTCTTCTGGACGGCTAGGTGTTCACACAGCAAGAAGGGAGGGGGAGAGAGGAGCTGGTCGACCGGTGCAAGAGAGAGGGGGAGAAGAGAGGAGACAAGAAGGGGGCCACAGGCCTTATTTTCCAATCCTTGGTCTCCTTGACCATCCTTAGCCACCAGCACCTTCCTTAGCTGCAATTCAGCCACCCATGCCTTCACTTTGCAACCTTGAAATGGTCCAAAAAGCCTAGGTAAGGGGGGCATACGAATTTCAAAGGTTTTCCTCTCAATTGGACATTTATTCTCACTCAATTCAATCCCATTTGGCCCTCATAAATTCAATTAGCACCTCAATGATCAAATTTGTATTTTTATCACCAATTGATCCCACTTGCTTTCCAATTTTGCTATAAAAAACGGTTCCTGCCTTTTTCTTGACAAAAACGGCCCTATGATGACTTTTTCCCAAAAAGTCTTGGGTTGCAGAAAAATCTTCTGAGACTGAGTCGACGTTCCTAGAATTTATTGTGACATGATAGACCTTTCAATTTCTGAAATCGGACTCAAATTCGCGGTTAATTTACATCCAGCGCAATTTTAGCGTGACCTAGGCTACCGGGTAACTTTAAAAAATTTTCAGTGCAAATGTCCCGTGGTTGATTTTCTTCAAGTCACAATAAACCCACTCAACACATTGGCGACTCTCGGTTGTCGTGAAAATCTCGAGGATTCAAATACGGACACAGGGTACCAAAACGATAGAAAAATCAGTCTAGTGCCGGCGGACGAGAATTTTCCAATTTAGTAGTGTCACCCACAATTGGTCACACATCTCAATCGAACCGACCTATCTCTAATCTCAAATCGATGTTTAACTGTGCCGTAATGGCCTCTAAAGATGGACACGGTCGAATAGCCAATTCCTGGTCGAATTCTCAAGTCTATTGAATTAAAATTCCTTAATTATTTCTCCAAATAGTTTAGTTATCTTGAGAGTGATCAGCTCTGAGAACAACCCCATAGGCGCGTCAATGAAATACCCGATTTTTTCAATAGAAAAGAGGATTGAAAATTTAGGATGTCACATTACTGCTCGTGAAGAGGTCGTGTGCGCTAGTTGTGCCTATGATTTGGTCCAACATGCGGCCATGCCTTGGCCGTGATCCAGGCCCTATCCCAGTGAGTGAGCTTGTGACCAGGCACAAGCAAGGCCTCAGAAAAAATAATGCTAAATTAAAGGTGTTAAGTGATATAAGTGAGACCGGGTAAGATAAAGTGTTGATATAGGTACAAACTGATTATATCGAGTAATGATGTGTAATGTTTCTATTGGTTAGTAAATGAATATGAGAAGAGAAATAGAGAACAGTGCACTCAGAGTTTATAGTGGTTCAGTTTGGTGTAAGCCTAAATCATTCTCTCATACTAATAGCTCACTGGCTGGATTCTGCTAGAAATTTTATTGAAGTTACAATAGAATGTGCATTTCATGCTTTTTGGTTTTTATTTTTGGAAATTCCGATGTTGTTTTGAGTTATATTCTATTTCTGTTTTTACGTAGGAATCGTTATCATTAATATGTAAGCCATCTTCAACAAGGGAGCAAGAGATGCAAAACAAAACAAGCACGAAATGCAAGAAATGCGCGAAGACCTATTTCTATGTTTTTTTCCCCTTTTTTGAAATGCCGATGTTTTCTCGAACTATACTTCGTCTATGTTTTTATGAAGAAACCGCGAACATAATTATGTAAACCAACATTAAGAGAAATTCTCCGAAGGGTCGTACAAGATCCGTCAGGGAGGGGAGATGTGACGGGAGGGGAAGTGACACAAAAGTTCACATTGTACTTGAAATGATAGTGATTTTGGAGAAGATTCCTCCTATTGGCGAAAGGCGGTATACAAGAAGATTGGACAAATTCCCCATGTACATGTAGCATAAATCACAAGTCCCAAGCTATTAGAAGATTGGTCGAACAGTACATATGACTTGACTTATTATTTTATACGTAGGATGTTACCTTTTCTTCTTTTTCGTTCGATTTTTAGGTCCTCTGGGATCAAAATTTGTTTTGCATCTCTTGCTCCCTTGTTTTCATCGATTGATTCGTGGTAACGTACCACGTAACTTTATCACATACGGGAAAACATGATTATAAAATATGAATTTGAAATTGCTCGATAAATTCTATAAATATAAGCACACACTCGATAACCGCTATGAACCTTGCTAATCCTGCTGATTGAGTTGTTGGATGTGGTAGTCGAGCATTTCCAAAGACTTTTCCTATGTTGGCACTCACGAGGAAAGTTTGATCTGCTTTAATTGATCCCAATTTTTGATTGGTTATTCCACAATGACTTAACTTGATTCTCTTCTCAAGTCTTACATAGTACACTAATCTCGTTTGGGGTGTTGATCATGCATGCTTCTGGATTGGAATCACTAAAGATAGACGATATATAGGTGAGAAGGGGGGAGAAATGACAAGAAGGTATCGGAATATCAATTTGGAAGAGATGATGGAAGCGGGAATTCATTTTGGTCATGGTACTAGGAAATGGAATCCTAGGATGGCACCTTATATTTTGCCAAGCGTAAAGGTATTCAAAGGGAGTTCTTTTGGCTTAAAATCCGAATAATATTCATTAATTGCTTGAATTGGTTCTTTCAAGCATTCATCGAAAAGGGCTTCGAATTTGATCAATTCAATTGACATCTCTGGAAACAAGATTTTTTCTTATTTTCTCATTTGAAACGGGCTCCAAGTTGTTCAAGAATGTGAAATAGTGGCGTTGAGTTTCTCGACCCTTTGTCTTTGGATTAGTCAGTTCTATTTCTCGATGGGAGAAGGGAAGGGATATAACTCAGCAATAGAGTGTCAAGATACGGTTCTTCGAGGGGGAGTACTATTGGTTTGCCTATCTCAACAAAGTCTATGATTGGTTTGAATGATATAGCCCATTTGTTCTTCATAAAGAATTCCAGCTATGAAACGAAAGAATAGAAAAAAGTACAATTTTCTTATGTATCCCTACCGCTTTATTTGCTCTGTTCTATTTATTTTATTTGTTCGCACAAATTCTTATTTTTTTTTGCTAAAAATCGAATTTCATAATATAAGTCTAAATCGAAAGTGTAAGTAAAAGAAATCTTTTTTTCATTTAAAGATTGATTATTACCCGATTTGGCAATAGTAAAAGGATTAGGATAAAATTTGTATCCCTTAAGAGCTGTACATGCATCTTTTGATGCATACGGTTCAACAAAAATTGCAAAAAAAAAAAAAAAAAAGAATCAATGTGTAGATTCCAAACCTCTTTCTTTTCTTTTCTTTTCTTTTCATAGTAGGGCCCTTTTCTAATCTAATTTTTGAATTTCTTATTGAAGCCGCTTTTTTTCCTTCCATTTTTCAAGAAAGATGAGTTTTGGTTTTGTCCCCGTTCCCTCCACAAAAAATCCAATAAACTTATGAAATAAACTTCTCATTGATGTATTGTTTCATCGAGATCTAATCCAAATCACGGATGTCATTTTCTTGTTCTTAAATGGGCCTTTTTTCAATTCTTTTAGGTTTATGCTCTAAAAAAATTAAGAAGCTTAATACAAAGGCGGAAAAAGAAATAATAATAACTTGGTCTCGGGCATCTACCATTATATCTACAATGATCGGCCATCCTATTGCTATCTATAATGGAAGGGGGCATTTACCTATTTATATAACAAATCGTATGATAGGCCATAAATTGGGAGAATTTTCACCTCCTATAAATTTCCGTGGACATGCTAAAAATGATAATAGAAGAATAGAATAGATCTCTTTTTTTTAGTTTTCTATATATAGAGAGTAAATGACCTTCTTCCTTCCATTTTATACTATTCACTAGTATTGATCATTGATACTAGAAAATTTCTTCGAAAATCATGTACTCTTTGATTAACTACTAGTTCAATTCAAATTTTAAAAAAAAAAAAAAATGTGTACTCATTCTTTTCTTTTTCTTTTGAGTTTGACCAACTAATAAAAAACTAAAGTAATTTGAGTAATTTGAAATTTGTTAGGTAAGGATTGGTTTTTTTGAACTTTTCCGTGTATTTTATTACATGTATAAATATAGCACAACAAAAATAGACAGAGATATTAAAAAAAATGGAATTATTTGACCAATAGATGTCTTTCACATTCAACTAGAGAAATGAATAACTTTTTTTTCAAATTTTTAATAGCGGTTCCAAAAAAAAAAAGTACTTTTGTATCAAAAAGACGTATTTGTAAAAACATTTGGAAAAAGAAGGTATATTGGGCAGCATTGAAAGCTTTTTCCTTAGCGAAATCTCTTTCTACTGGGAATTCAAAAAGTGTTTTTTGTACTACATATAAATAGTGAAACACTCAATTAACTAATCTTAATCTGAAAATGGTACCTTTTTTTTATTATTTCATCTATTCCATGACCGGAACAGAGGGGATACACATTACACCATGATTTTGAATCAGAAGAGAGATTTCAAGAAATGGTAGATCTATTCACTCTATCAATAAGCAAGCCGGATCTGGTATATCATAAGGGATTTACCTTTTCTCATGAGGGGCTCCATTGTAGAATTCAAACCTAACCATTAATTGCGCAGCGATGGGAACAATGGAACCTATGAATACATAAGATTTTATTGAAAAATGAATCCTAATAATTCATTAGGTGGGATGGCGGAATGAACTAAGGATCAATTCATTTATTCCGAGAATTCATGAGCTAACCCTACAAGTAAAATAGATATTGAAAGAGTAAATATTTGCCCGTGAAGGATTTTATTAGATTACTCAATCTTGTTTGATCTAATATGATAATATGATCAAAGGCAAAACAAAATAAAGATTCGTTATAAAAAAATAAAAATAAAAACACATTATCTCATTATCTAGAAATAGAAATAATATAGTATCTTATCTATCTTTCAAAGTTAGAAGAAAGAAGGAATCACTCGATTTGATTTTCCTAAATGACACAATTACAATATATATTTCTATCAATTAGATATTATCCAAGTGAATCCTTTTCGAATAGATACTTACTCTACTCTATTTATTATCTCATCAAAGTTGAATATTTTTCTAAGTTCATTAGAATAAGTTCTATTTTATCAAAAAATTTCCCTCTATTTTTGTTTGTTCACTACTTTATATATGTATACGTAATAAATATAAAGTAGGGGTTCTGATAAACCTGGAAAAAATATAAACTAAAGATAGTAATCTTTTACTAACGGGATCAAAAACCGGTTTTCTTTGACACAAGAAAGGAATGCAGAAAATTCCTTTCTTGTGTCAAAGAAAAGACTAAGAAGAAGAAGGCGAATAATCCTTTGTTTTCTATTCTCCACTTACTTCATGTTTAGTATCCAGTCAAAAATACTCCGTCCTCGAGCTCGAGGTTTTAATTTTTTTCATAATAGTACCCTTCGTTGACTTCGGCTTTACTAATAACTAAACTTGCTTCATTGAAACCCATCCTATTAGAAGAGGCAATATTAAAAACCACTAACTCAAAAGTTTATAGACTAATGAGAGTAGTTTGACCAAAGTAATCACTTGTCATGACATGTAGCCACAAGTTCTAACGTGAGAATATAAAATTACTAGAGAAATCAACGAGGAACGTATTCTAAGGGAAAAGCCTATAATTAATAAATCCATTATGAATCCGGTGAATACATAGTTTACATCGAATGTTTTTCAATCTTAAATTAGACCGAAGATAAAATTCACAAGTATTACCTCATAATATCGCATTCTCAATGCAGACTGCACTAGATAATTCATTCACAATTTTTCTCTCTCGTCAAACTCTCGACATCTAATCATTCTACTTCTCTTCCTATTTTTTTCCCTTTTTTTTCCCTTTTTATCCTTTTTAACTTTTACATGGTACATACTTCTCTTAAAGTCCAGAAGCAATACTTAGCTTCGTCGAAGTTTCTGTATGCTTAGCATAATTTTTGCATTTGGACATTGGACTTTTATGATGGAATTGAAAGGTAAAGTGTGAAATTAAGGGAGAAGAAAGTGGACTTTTGTCATGGTTCTATATGGTTTTTCCATCAAAATGATCTAGTCCACGTTAAATAATTCAATCTTCCTCCCTTCTCGTTCATATTATACTAATGGACTTATCAATTAACAATCGTCAACTATGAAATATATACTTATTGATCCACACAACTCATGAAGTGAAACAATGTGAAAATCAACGAATCTTGCCATTCAAATTTAACACAAGAAGAAGTAATCACTAAATAAATTAATGAAAAATACTAAAGAATACTAGAGATTTATGTGATTCGGTTTTAGTATTAATACTACTCAACAGAAAACAGCCTTTAAGAAATCCAATATAAATCCAAAAAATACAAAGCTTATTATCGCTTGAGTATTTCTCAATCCTAAATTATATAGAAGAAAATCACAAGTGTTATCTCATATTTAGTTCCAACACGTCTGCAATAGGGAATTCCTGCATGATTTTTTCCTTTTAATGTGGACGTAGAAAACTTTTTAACGTCCAGTTATTCTACTTCTCTTCCTCTTTTGGCCTTTTATCTTTTTGTTGAGCGCCCTGGCGGAGGATTCATAATTATCCTTGAGACACGTATCAATCTGCTATAGATGGCGGAAAAGAGAGAGATAGAGAAGCTATTGACCACTTTCTCTAAAAGTCTAAAAGCAATGCTCAGCTTTCTCACATTTTCTCTGATCTTTCTCGGAAAAATCTGATGTTGACCTCTCATAGCCTTTTCACCTGCACCATCGTCTTCTTGAAATGACTGCCAATTTCTTATTGCTTTCTTTCTCTTAACGTAACAAACATCTCTGCTTTAGTGCCATGGACGCGCAATTCTTTTCTCTGTTCACGCTACTGAACTCTTATATGCCTGTATTACGTTTTTCTTTTGGGCAATATACCTCGGTTCAATAAATAAGGACAGGTGAAAAAGAAAATTGCTCGTGATCGGGTTTCTTAGTTCGGCTAAAGGAGCAAATATGAATTGCTCCTGCTACATACATCATGCCATGTTCTTACAGGGAAAATAAGAATAATACTTCTCGCAAGTGGAGCAGGTTCCACGAAAACTGGCCTCCCAAAAGAAAGAACACGATTTTCCTACAGAAGTAATCTTGAATGAATCAACGTGGCGGGAGCCCTCCCTGTACCAGATATACTTACGATTATGTAGTATCAATACAGATACGCGACACGACACGACATGCCGACACGTTATTTCTAAAAAAAATAGAGAATTTCAACACGTTATATATTAAATATATATTTTTATATATAAATATAAAAATAAATAAATAATAATAAAAAGAGCATAGAATTAATTTATACTAAAAAAATTAATCCAACATTTGTTAATATCATTCATTGTCTTAATTTGATAGAGATTGAACGAGAAATTCAAAAATTATAAACACAAAAGAGTAAACTTGAAAGAACATGTCCTGTTTTCTTACACTTGTCGGAGATTAATGAAATTTCTTATAGTCCTAGGCAGAGTTCAGAATTCATGATATAGGCTGGCTTGGACCTCCTCTGCAAAATAAGGTTCAAGAAAAATGAAAATCCAAGACAAGAACTCGACAAAAAGAAAAGGAAATCACTAAATTAGCCATGGAAAATGTGAGAGATAACTCACAAGCCAATGACATAAACCAAAAGAGATAACTCGCAAGTGATGCCTGCAAGAGGAGGATAGATGCAAAAAAAATCACAACTTTAAGTCTGCGAGGGTGGCGGAGTGACGCTAGCGAAAAGAGGAGCATTCCATCGTCACTCACGGGAAGGTCAGAACTCAGAAGTGAGAAACTTGAGAATGAGAAATTTCTTCTTTCCCCTTTATTTTTGTTATTTCATTATTTTTCATATATTTACATTTTGACCATTCAAGTATTGAAAATTTTTAAAATTGACCCCATGCATGCTAGAATCGCGTGTCGGAATTTCGGACTCGCGTGTCGGGAAGAGTTGACCACATGTTAGATTTTTCGACACTTTTGACCGCATGTTGAAATGTGTCGGAGCGTGTTGGATATGTGTCGGAGTGTCGGACACGACACAAAAGCTTCCGGAGAGTGTCGGTGCTTTTTGGGTTATAGTTAGTTGGTAATAGATGGTGAGTTAGCCATGATAATTGCACTCAAGTGACCGTAGTTAGTCAATCTACACGTATCCATGTCTAATTATTCAACATGGATAATGTCTTTTACGCATGAAATGCACGGTGTTTTGTTCAATAACAATAATGATGAACACCATGTAGAAGCGAGGTCTGACTGTTGCTTGACATGCTCTTGTCTTGACTGGCGCACGAGCTGTTGTTCGTGCATGCTTCTTCATTAGATGAAGCCTGTAAGTCATTAGTTCGGCCAGACGGTATGCATAGTGGGAAAGACAGGATCATGACGCTTTGAACAACTTGTTATAGCCTTGAAGATGCGCTCATGTGAATTTCTTAGTATTCTCATATGATGACATACTAGATGTTTTTCTATAAATTTGTTGCAAGGTAGGTTCATACAAGCATGATTATGGAAAACGCAGCTTTAAAGATTGATTCAACATTTTTTTTAAAAGAAGTTTATGCCTTACTCCTTTGCTACTTTTCATAGAAATGCATTATGGAAGAAAAAGTTAATTAAATAACGAAAAATACCAAAAACATACATCACATTTCCCCAACGATAACTTACAAGAATCAAATACATACCTATTTTGCACATCCTCGTCAATTACTTTTGTGTACCTATTTGCGAAACTGCCATTTTTCTCCCAAATTTGCCCCATCTCGAAACCCAAAATTCTCACACCCACCCAAAATAAATCAACAAAAAAAAAAAAAAAAAAACCACGGAAAGCCTAAGCAAGATAATGAAATTACTTGTTAAGGTGGGGCCATTTAGTTTTTTCAAAGTAGGATTTTGCTTAGGGTATGTGAATATTATTTATAAAAGAATAGGTTTACAAGGGGTAATCGGGTGTTTTTGGCATTTTCCTATAAAATAAGTTACCGCTGCCAACGATTTTGTTAAAGGATCTTGTTAACTTACAAGAGAAACGGTTTATTGGGACTGGCAGTTGAGGTGTGATGCTCCTCTTGAAAGAGATTTCAAAGTGTGTGCTCAAGTCCAAGTCCATTAAACATGAGAACTAAGAACCCTCTTTAATCACGGGACAAATCACCTCGGTGTCCACTTCCGTCGACTGTATTTTTAATTCCCAAAAGTTTGTAATTATGTAAAACATTATGACGGTTCACGACTTGTAACACGTTGTTTGATTCATCTTGAAATTTTGATTTATCTAAGAAATGAGAGTCCTAACTAGAATTTTCACATGTGAATGAGAACTTTATTTTTTGAAACAACATGAACATTCTAAATTGTTGATCTTTTCTTTAAGGAATCGAGTTTGAGAAAGAAAAATTCTTGAGTCTAACTGCTGAAAATCATTTCTTTTCACTTATTGTGATACATCCATACACACACACAAAATAGTGCCAAGATCGATTCAAATGGGCAAAATGTATAAGCTCCAGCTGCTTGGAAGGTCGGGAGCCTCAACTTGTGCGACGACCTTGACCTGTAGTGACCCTCGACCTTGGCCTGATCTCGACAACCCTCGACCTATGCGATCTTGACCTTGGTGACCAATGACCTCGACCTCAAAAACCTCAGCAAAAGTGGAACATAGTGAGTCCATGAGAAAGAACATGCACAATGTTTTTAGATGGCAAGAGTGGAGTACACAATTACAAGTGAGGACAATATTGGATGAAAAAAAAAAAAAAAAGACATTAAATCCCACAATAACATTCCAAAAATGTTGAAAGTCAAGACAAATCCCCAACTGCCTTGGAGTTTCATTTTTCCAATGCCAGTATTTCTCTAAAGTGGTCCAAAAAAATTATCCAAACGCCCTAGAATCATGCTAATGAAAAAGTACTTGATTGGCACAATAATTCAAGTGAGAGGATTTGAGTTCACTAAAAAAATCGAGGAATTAATTAAAAAAAATTAAATTATTAGTAGGAATAATCATGGACTTATGAAAAGGCTTGTAATGACTCTACAAGAGTATAAAATTGTCCTCATATCGAGTAAAATGATTTTTTTTTCATTTAATCAAGTCAACCGACTTTCGAAGTCAAGCTCAATATTAGGTTTCTGTTGAATTGAGTGCCATGTGAAATGACATGATTGCCTATTTGGGTTAAATTGATGACATGGACCGCCAGATAATTTTACTTTTTCCATCTCGACAATGTAAAAAAGATTCTTTTTTTCATTTCTTGTTCCATTTTTCCTTTTCTTTTCCCCTCCTCCTCCTCCTCCTCCTTCCATGGCTGCTGTACTTCTCCCTCTTCCATGGTTGACCATCGCCATCATGGCTTTAGGCCACTGCCAAACCCGCCACACGTCCGCCACTGCTGCTATTGTCATCGCCCCTAGATTGACTCCCTTCCTCTCTCGTTGAGCTCCAATCGATCTCACATGCTTAGATCTGAGATCTACGCCTCAAATCAACGAGACAAATGGGAGGGAGAACGTTGTTGTTCTGATACATGAGTTATGAAGCTATCATCTGAACTTGTGACGATAATCCGGCCAAGCTCGGCAGTCTTCTATCTCCATACAGCATTGCTTCGTTAGACTTTAGCCTATTGTGGAAATTCCACACTGCTGCCTCCTATAGGAGTCTAGGCCATGGCGGTGATGGCAATGGTCACATAGAATTGATGCGGTGGACAGGGAGGATCCTAAATTGATTGGTCAAAGTTAGGTCCGATGAAAGCGTCCACATCAATGTCAAACCCGATCATGTGGATTCTTCAAGGCGGGCCACTAGGCCCATCCACTCCAATTGGTATTGAAGGACATTCTTGGGTGGGTTTGGATAAGCTATTTGCTTATTGTGGCGGGCTTGGTCAACAAAGTAGGCTCGACTTAAGGATTTTTCCCGATCTCGAGTCCAATCCTATCCACTGATCACTTCTCATCGACATATTAAACAGTCATCAATAAACAAAGTAGGCTCGAGTTAAGGATTTTACCCAATCTCGGGTCCAATCCTATCCATTGATCACTTCTCATCAACATGTTAAACAGTCATCAATGCCAAAATAACAATTTCTATTATGGTTCATGTACTAGGAAAGTATCCTATAGAACCCAATTTGAAAATAAAATTCGAAGGAAAAAAAAACAGTTTTGGTATTTTATTGACAAAGGGACGAATTAAATAGTGAAAAGAGAAAAGTTTATGTGACTGGTTATTAATTTAGCAGACAAATGCACGAAAGCCTCAATCAACAAATGAGATTTGTTGGCAATCTAGCTTTTTAGTGAGCTGAGGCTATAGTTAAAGCTGCTAGTTGAAAATCAAAATAGTCATACTAGGCATGAAGATGAAGGAGTTAAATGAAATACATCCTTTTTATGCGTATGTTTATAAAGTACTTCCTTAACTTCCAAGAGATGAAGATAAGCAAATATACCCATTCAAATGAAACGGTAAGTTCAATTAACTACTGTTATTTATTATAATTAGCCCTGTTAATTTTTCGTTTATTTCATGTATTTATTTATTACAAGTACAAATTAGGAGGATTACGTTATTTTCTCGCGTATTAATATAAAATTCGAAGTCGTATAGGATATTAGGAGATTGCAAAATAGGTTCAGTGGAAACAGGGTTGACCATAGAACCGGATCGGAAAAACGGGGTGGGTCGGGTACGGGTCCAATACAAACGAAACGGGGTCGGGTATAGGGTCCGAAAAGGGGAACCAGAAGGGTCGGTACGGGTCCAGTCTAATTATTTTTAGACAAATTAACAAAAACTAGAGTGAGGAAGACAGAAAAGAGACCAATTGATAATTTGTAGCATCTACCTATCACGTTTATTGAATCAAAGGATTCATAAGATAATTGAAAATGAGAGATAACATTGAATATTTTCATATAATCTAGAGACTAAATTGAATATGTGTAAAAAGTTCATCAACCACAATAAACAAATTAAAAGTTCATAGATCACATTTCACATTAGGTTAAAGTTTATGGACCACATTGATCAAATTAAAAACTCATGAATTATTTATATCAATTTCCCTTTATATTAGGGTTGAGACATATTTCCTAGAACTTTCTCTAGTTGAGTAATCTTTGAATAATACCAACCCTTGTTGTTGTTGTTGTTTGTTTATTCCATAAAAAAGAGATTACATATTAGGTTAAAGTTCATGAATCATTTGTGTTATTTTTTCTTTATATTATGGGCTTGAGACTTATTTCCTAGAACTTTCTCTAGTTGAGTAATCTTTGAATAATGCCAACATTATTGTTGTTGTTCTTTGTTTATTTCATAAAAGGTAGATTACACAAAGTTCCTGAATGATTTATATCATTTTTTTATATTAGGCTTGATACCTCTTTCCTAAAAGCTTTCTCTGGTTGAGTGTTCTTTGAATAATGCCAACCATTGTTGTTGTTGTTTGTTTATTCCATATAAAATAGACTGCTGAGTCACTACTGACCGACTTTCGCTCAAATTACGCTTGAGGCCTCGTTCTTAGGACTTTCCTACGGTTGCGTAATCTTTTAATAATGCCAACCAGGAAATTCACAGCTAATCAAGGTACCAACGAGGTATCCTCCTCGTTCATTCGGCTTTCCATTTTCTTCATCCCATATTCCCAATCCCCCCTCTCTTTCTGTCTTGACCACGATCGATTGTCCGTCCGTCCGTCCCTCTTCGCCTCTCTCACTCTGTATCCAGGCACTGGACGGTACGTTATCCGCTTACCATGGGAAAATTCGGGCAACGATTCTCATCTCATTAGTTTCATTGTGGTTGTTTCAGTTGTTCTTCTTCCGTTCTTTCAGCTTACTTTGGATGGTGACGAGGATTTTCACGCTCTCTGTTTTTGTGATTCGCAAACCGGATGTTCGACAAATTGCACTTTTTTTGTTCTTTTTTGGTTCCCCCGTTTGAAGTTCTTCTTTTTTACCCCTTTTCTTGTCGCTGCTATTGGGCGTGAACTGTTTCTGTAACGGAAAATCGAAGATAGATGTAAAAAGTTTTTTGTACCCAACATTAAAGGACTTGGGTTCACGTTGCTCTGAGTACTAGCGAAGCCCGATCATAGAATCCTAAGCAACATAGCTAAATTCGAATGTGGACATCCTGTAGCACCTTTGATTTCTTTTCGTTTGATAGTGTTTTTCATGTGCGAATCATTCAATCTCTCTAGCAGTCAATGGCTTCGTTGTCCTGAAATGTGGCTTCTTTGTAGTTGGCTCGAGGAACTAGTCCCGAGAAGCAAACATTGGTTGGATAGACACATGATTGGGAACCAAGCATTGCTCTATAATGTCACTAGAAGGGATATGAATAGATCCCTTTATAAATAGTCTCCAGTTGAAGTGGACACCTGGTTCGGCATTATCTTTACTTCTTACGCATGTGTTCTAGGTGGACAAGATCATCAAATAGCAGAGGTATGAAAGTGTTTGACGCCCATTGCCACTTGCAAGACCCTCGGATCTTGTGTATGGCACCGAAGTTAATTGAGTCGGCCCGTCAGGCTGGTGTAATTAAATTTGCAGTTGATGGGACGCATGAGAAAGACTGGCATCTGGTGAAGCAACTGAGCGAGGACTATCCTTGTACCATTCCAAACTTTGGGCTTCATCCGTGGTTTGTCGCTGATAGAAGCCCTAACTGGTTTCAGATATTAAGGGAATATTTCGAGGCCACTCCATCCGCTGCAGTGGGAGAGATTGGTTTGGACAAAGGGTCTCACGAGAGGGAGATCAATTTCAACGATCAGGTGGAAGTGTTCAAGAAACAGCTCGAACTCGCGAAAGAGTTGAATAGACCAGCATCGGTCCATTGTGTCAGTGCATTTGACGATCTGCTTCAGATATTGAAAGAGGCAGGGCCTTTTCCTGCTGGTATCATCCTCCACTCTTATATGGGTTCCGCTGAAATGGTTCCTCAATTGGTCGAAGTGGGAGCTTATTTTTCATTCTCGGGACATCTCATGCCCATGAAAGAGCAGACGGCGAAGAAGATGTTGAAGGCAGTTCCTTTCGAAAGGATTTTACTGGAAACAGATGCGCCGGATGCATTGCCAAAGAATCCTGCATTTTTTATCGATGATGATGTTCAGTGTAGTGCAGGTCCGGCCAACGGAGGATGCATTGAATCTACATCGCCGACGGGATCTCTGAATCATCCTGCAAACATTCTCGTGGTGCTTAATTATGTCGCATCCTTGCTAGACATGCCTCCAGAAGATCTTGCGGAGCTCAGCTGTAAGAATGCGGTGCATTTATTCTCCGACGAAGGTACAAAGCCGCTCCTGGACAATCAATAGTTGATTGCTGGGTAGATGGCAAGTTAGCCACGACAATTGCGCTCGAGCGACTGCCGTTTGTCTAAATTATCCAACATAACTACTGCATTTGACGTGTGAAATGTACATTGTATTTGTTTGATAACAATAATGATGAACTCCATGTAGGAGCGTGGTCCGACCGTTGCTTTACATGTTCTTGTCTTGACCAGCACGCAAGCTATTGTTCATGCATGCTTCTTCATTAGAGGAAGCCTGTTTGCCATTACTGCATGGTGGGAAAGACAGGATCATGATGCTTCGAACAACTTGTAATAGCCTTGAAGATGCAATCATGTGAATTTGTTTCTCATATGATGACGTATGAGATTTTTCTATGGATTTGTTGCAAAGTGGGTTCATACAATGCGCGTGATTGTGGAAAACAAAGCTTTTAAGATTGATTCAATATTTTCTTTGAAAGAAGATTATGCCTCTTTCGCTATTGATAGAAATGCATTATGGAATATAAGTAAATGAAATAAGGAAAGTTACCAAAAACATACATCATATTTACCAACACTAACTTCTATATCTGTTATTCTGAAAGTATCAAATACAGATCTAAGTTTTACTTCTGAAAACTATTTTGCACATTACATCAATTACTTTTTATGTCCCTATTTGTAGAAGTGCCATTTTTCTCCAAATTCACCCATCTCGAAATAAAAAATTCTCGCATCCACCTAAAATGAACAGATTAAGAATAAAACCACTGAAATGCTGATTCCAAGTAAGTAATAAAATGAATTTATAGGATGGGCAATTCGGTTTTTTCAAAGTGGGATTTTGCTTAGAAATATGTGAATAGAATTTACAAAAGAATAGATATATATAGTGGTGATTGAGTGTTTTGGGCATTTTCCGATAAAATAAATTATCGCTATGGACTATTTTGTTAAAGGATCTTGTTACATTAGAAGAGAAACGGCTTACTGAGAAAGACTTGCAGTGGAGGAAGGTGTGATGCTCCTCTCGGGGGAGATTTCGAAGAATGAGGCAAGTCCAAATCCATTAAACACGAGAACGAGAACCCTCTACAGTCACGAGATTGACCACTGCAATATCCACCTCAATCCAAGTCCATTAAACAAGGAAACTTGTAATTTTGTGGATTGGAATGGGTGAAATAATGACATTGAAAAAATTATGCAACATGTTAATTAATTTATCTTGAAATTTTGATTATCAATGAATTGAGTGTTCAAATTAGAATTTTCACGTTTGAATGAGAACCTTTCATTTTTTTTTTTTTTTGGTTGGGAAACAAATATGAAAATTCTAAATTGTTGATCTTTTTCGTTAAGGAATCGAGTTTGAGAAAGAAAACTTTCGAGTCTCATAAGTGAAAATCATTTCTTTGTAATTATTGTGATGTATATATGTGTGTATAGATACTAACAAGTAGGCCCAAGGAGTGCCAAAATGGGCTCCGATGGGCAAAGTGTGTAACCTGAAATTTTTGGCCCCACCAGCACATGGCAAGATTGCCAAACGCACTGCTTCAAAAACACGTAGGGATTGCATGTTTAGATGGTAGACCCTTTTGAGAAGTTATCAAGCGTAAGATAAGTATCGAACTGAATTTAGGTTGTTGAAATTGGCGAGTCCCGTGATAGTCTTGCGTGAGTTTTACCAAATGTGACGGTCCAAATTTAATTTAGTACGTTTACTCAAATTTACTAAATAATTTCTCATTTTTTTCTCGTTTGCCTCCTATAAAACCTAATTGATTTAAATAGCGGGAAAATTATATATAAAAAAAAAAAGTCATGGACTTATTGCATTTACGTTAATTCAGTCTTAAACTTTTCAATTTGATCAATTTAGTTCTAAGCATTTTAATAATTTCCCGATATAATATATCCAATAAAATTTTGCTAGAAATTGATAATGTGAGTGTTGAGCGTCTTATGTGATATGGCCAATGCTAATGTGATTTTTTTATTGAATTTTTCTTTTTTTTAATTATTAAGGGCCGGTAAGGGGTCGCTAGCCACCAATTGAGCCTCGATGACCCTAGCTAGCCACTACAAGAGGGTTGTGAGCCCTCACTAGCCACTAGGAGAGGGCTTGCGGCCCTCTCTCACAACCCTCGTACGACTCTCAACCATGCCAATCATGCTGAGAGTCGTGGCCCTCACCCATTGGCCATAAGGGTCGTCCAATCCCCTTGGATACTTAACAATAAAAATAAATTAAATTAAATTAAATTAAATTAAAAAATTTAAACACTGTCCACATCAATGTTGGTTGTACCACATAAGACGTTTAGCATCCACGTCATCAAATTTTGCCCAAAATTGATCATATGGACAACATTGATAAATTGTTAAAAGATTTAAGATCAAACTAACAAAATTTAAAAAGTTTATGAATAAATTGGCATGAGTGCAATAGATTTGTGATCTTTTTAAATAATTTTCCCTAAATAGTGGGTTGTGATAATCCCCTCATCTCATCGGAATCTAGTACAAAAAATACTAGTGATATTCTCATCAAACCATTCTTTTAATTTGTTGGCTATAATTATGCACATCTCTCACATTTACATTTAGTTAATTTTGTTTGTGGGTAGTGTTCGCACTAACAATTTGTATGGCAACGTTCCAATTTTTCTATTATTTTGTTCTCCAAAATAGAGAAAGAACATGAATCTGCTTGGTAATGTCACTTAATTTTTTATTTCCTGAAATAAAAAAGTGCACAAAAATAAATTTAAAACATAAACAAAAATACAAAAAGTAGTTTTTGTTTCTGAGAACAATTTTTATAACTGAAGTCATTTTTTTTTCTTTTCCTCTTTTCTTTTCTTCTTCCTCTTCTAATCAGTCGATGGACACTTGTCGCCCGCCACTGCTATCCGTGACCGCCATGCACCATCACCCGCCGACCCCCACTATCCACCACTGCTTGCTGCCCGACGACTGGCTAGAGGAGGAAGAAGAAGGGAGAAAAAAATCTTTAAAAAAATTACTAAAAATTTGAAAAAAATTCTATCTCACGAATAAACTTGTAGATCGTATCAAATGCATTTTTGTTCATTTTTTTATTTCGGGAATAAAATTTTTGCGTAATTACCAAACACGTTATTTACTCGAAACTATTTTAGGGAATAAAAATAAAAAAATAAAAATATTTCTGAAAATAAATTATTATTGAGAATAGAAATATTACCAAATACATCCTAAGTAATTCACCAATTACAACAGTATGCTTTTTTGGTGTTTAGTTTCAACTAACTTGGCTAACCTTTGGATTGGTTTTCCTAATCATTTTAGTTGGTAATGATGTGATGAATTTATAGGAATGTTGTTACGCAAGTTCCTGACAAAAAAGAAAGAAAGAAAATTTCGACGGAGTTTGTGGACGGCATGGCATGATTGCATCCGTACTTGAATATTTTTCAAGCTGAAAAGTCGATGCCATGTGTTCTAATTAAGAAAGAGACATGGCATGGAGAATTTATTTAATGAACTCAATACATATAGTAAATTAAATCTAGATTTTCAGATTTAGCGAGTCTCTCGTTAGATCTATCATTTTCAATGGTCAATTTAGTACAATTACTATAAAGATTTAAAAAATTCCCATATTGTGCGGGTTGATCGAGCAAGGCTAATGCAATGTTTTTCACTTTGTGATTTGTTATTGATTTAAGTTTAAATATAGATTTTCAAATTTATCGGTCAATTTAAAATTATTATAAAGATTTAATAAATTCCCAAAATTCGGGATAAAATTAAAGATATAATAAAATTTATCACATCATACGTTTGGTGTCTACTCTAGATATGATAAAGTTGGATATAAATGGATATAGACTAGATAATAATTATCCCATGGGGAATGTGAGATAACGGTGGATATGATTTTTAATATCCGTAATAAGAAAGTTTTTCTCAAATAACAAATTTCTTAAATTAACAAATTCAAATTATATTTGAATATAAATAATATTTTAATTCTAATATAAAATATTCAAAATAAAAAATAAAAATTCATTTTTAATTTAATCTTATTTTAAGTTATATATTCAAATTTAATTATATATTATAATATAAATTCAATATATAAATATATATTTTATTGCATATTTTAGGTGTTTTTGTATTTTAGGTATATTAGTACAATTTTCTATAGAGAATGATGGAAGGGGAAGAAAGAAATAAAAAGGAAATTAGTTAAAAAAGAGATGAAAATAAAATAAAATAAAATAAAAAAAATAAAATAAAAATAAAGTAGACAAAAGTGTCATGAAAATTTATTACCATCTCCATTTGTAAAATTCATGATTCATATAGGCGTTTATACCAAACAATATATATAATATGATATATATATATATATCTGACTTTATTATTGCAATCACCAAATAGTTAATAGGATATAGCAAAATTCACTGGATTTTATATCATATCCTATCTTATCTATTTATATTCTAATTAAAAATCCATACGACGAAACCTAGCAAAAATGATATATAAATTTAATATATCATGAAACCAACACTCACCTCTAGCTCTCTTTCATTCTCTCTCGATCTCATTTGATCTTGCGTTCATTCAGTTCGCACTCTCACCTCAATTTAGCTATGAGTTTTCTAGATTGTGTTTTTTTTCCCTAATTAATTGGGTTAAACATATAATTATTTTAGCAAAGCTACTATATTTATCTTGCATAGAAATTGATTCATTTGGGTGGGACTATTTTCGACCCAACCATCTATTTAATGGGTTTACATTAACTTAAGAGAACATTTCACCTTCTTACGATATTCCAATCACAATCCTCGTTACACTACTTTTATTTTCCGACATCAATTTCCCACGATAAATACTGCTTTTCTAATATGTCCAGATTTTTCTTTCTCTTTAAAAAATTTTGCGACAAGTCACATGCGTATGGAAAAGGAAATTAAGAAAAGAAAGGGGGAAAAAAAAGAGGAAGAAAAGAGGGGGGCGGGCCGCGAGGTACGATGCCACCGAAGCACAGCACGCCATTGCAACTTTAAAAAATAAAACATCCTCTCAGCCACGCCATAGCCACGCGTACTGATTAGCATTTAACAGAATATATATAGCGAGAATAAGGCCTTTCGGTATGGTGCTTCCTTTCTCAGGTCAACGGATGGCGGCGGACGCAGAAATCCAACTCAACGGGCGCGAGATAAAAAATAATTAGGAAAATGACATAGATGTCCCTAAATTAAAATTTAATTTGTAATGTAATTCTCTAAAATTTTAAATTATTTGATGTGATTCTTAAAGTTTGACCTAATATACAATATAAAAACTTTTAATTTCCAGAGATTAGATTGAATTCAGAAATATAATAATTCATGGACTAGATTGAACATTTACAATAAGTTCATAACCATATTGAATAAATTAAAAATTTAAAGTGACATTGCAAATCAAGTTAAATTTAGGTATTATATTAAACAAATTAAAATTATGGATTAGATTATATATTGGATTTAAGTTTTAAGATCATTTGTGTAATTTAACCAAAATAATTTGCAACACCTCCTGTATTTTTTTGGTTGAATGCAACACCTACTTCAAGACGACAATAAATAGAATTTTATGTGGAAGTTAATCGGTTTAGTATTTTATTATAAAAACCGCACCGACTACCGATCATTTAAATGGGCAACAAATGTCCCTCTCGGGTTCGTTTAACTAATCATCCATAAAAGGAGCCGTCTAACCATTATTGTTAGATAAATTTGAGTATCGACGTATCTTGCTTATAATAATTTATGATCGACCCATCCTTATATATAACCGCGATCTTATCTCACGCATATGGAAAAGAAGGAGCTTGCATCCAAACAAGGAAATTTTTTCATGACCGAGGTGGCTTAAAAATCTTTCAGTGAAAATCTTCTTTCAATACACGAGGCGGCGATCAAAAAGCTCGCGGGAAAAGACTCGCAGCTCATTTTCTCGATCACAAAAATCAAGGGTTCGCTTCAGTACCCGAGCATGGACAGATGGATGAACGCAACCTTTCTACTGCTGCCTTTCTACCATTAGTCGAGTCGAAAGTTTGAATGGTATTTTTACTATTTAGGGGAAATCCAAAAGAAGGCGGCGAAAGATGGAAGACGAGACGGCACCGCGTCGGTGCCGTTTCAAATAACTTAGCCGCGTCGAGGGGCTAGACCCCGTGGGCCCCACCCGTCGTCTTACGCGACTTGGAACCGGGAATCCTTTTTCTTTTTCTTTCTTTTTATCAGCAATTGTCCTCTTCGCACTCGCATTTCTCCCGTTCCCTTTCCTTTCTGTTTTTTAGATTCCCGTAATTTTCACCTTCGTCTCCCGAGAGTAAAAAAAAAAAAAAAAAAAACAATGAAGAAGAAATGAGACGACTCGCCCACCCAAAAAAAAAAAAAAAAAAAAAAAAAAAGTAAAGAAAGAAGAAGAAAAAGTCCAAAAGAAACTCATCGTACCTCTGCATTACCTTTGGACTAGCTGGACGCTCCCCAATCGAGTCTCCCTACTTCCCTTCTTCTTCTTCTTCTTCTTCTTCCTCTTCCTCTCGGCGCTGCACTCGCAGCTCGCGGTCGGAGGTCCGGCGGAGGCGCTTTCTCGCGGCGGCGGCGGCGGCGGCGGCGGAGCGATTGGCGCGGTGGGACGACGCAGGGATATCGCTCGACGTCTTCGATGGTGAAAGAGACGGAGTACTACGATGTCCTCGGGGTCAGCCCCTCGGCCACCGAGTCCGAGATCAAGAAGGCGTATTACATCAAGGTAAGAGCAACCGGCCGTCGTTTCTCGCTCGAGGCGCTCTGCTAGTCCAGCGGGGGGGAATTAGGGAAGTGTCGCGGCGTGGGGTATTTCTAGGTCTAGTTTCTTGCGGATTATTCGCGATTCGCGATGTCCGTGGGGTGGATCGGGCGGCTGTCGATGCGCGATCGCGAGAGCGTCTGGAGTGGTCTCGGATCTGTTGTGAGCGTTGGGGTTTGTCACGCCAGGTCCGCAGTTGTTGACTTTCGGTTTCTTGTGGGAATGGCGGTAGACAGTGATTTTTTTCCTTATCGTTCTGATTCTGTTTTTGCTTTTTCCTTTTATAATGATCAACTGGTCGCTTCCTCCGTAATTCATGGAACTATGTTCTGGATTATCGGTCTGCCTGGTCGGAAGTTATGTCTGAGTGAGATCGACGATGTTAGGTATAGTGTTCCAATAGCTGTCGGTATTGGCGATGCGGTGAAGTGCGGTATGCTAGGATTTCGGAATTGGCGTCTAGTTCTGGTTCTTGAAGATGATCGTTCTCCTTGTTGGCGAGTTTTGACTTCGGCTCGTAGTTTAAGAATTTGACACTAAACATGCTCGACATTTGTCTTTGACAGTGCTATCTAGTTGTTGATTGAGATGGAATAGTATATAAGCAATAAGCTGAAGGACCTGAATTTTATGTTTTGCAGGCCCGGCAAGTTCATCCGGATAAAAATCCCAATGATCCTAATGCGGCCCACAAATTCCAGGCAAGTCTGCATTTGAGTTGCAAAGTGGAAAATGTTGTATTTTTCCTTCTCTCGATGAATGAAATTACTCTTTGTTAAAAGCTAAATCAACCCAACTGAATGTGCCGCGGTCCTAACCTTTCCTAATTTGGCATAATGTTTCAATTAATACGAAGCATCTGCAATTGCGGAAGTCATTACCCATGCAAAATTTTTTACCTATAAAAAATAAAATCACTCGAGACATGATGTACTGACTTGTTTCCGAGTAGCCTGCTTGAGCCCTCTCCACAGAAGTATGTGTCATGCTGGTTTCATTTCTTGATTATAGCAAGAACCTTTCTAATTGCTTTTCCTGTGCTAGCCAATTGTCTTAGAATATGATATTTTGTGGTACATTCTATTCCCTGGATTTCTCCTAAGAGTCATTAGCAGCTCTAGTAAATTCAGGAATTACAGATAAGATTTCATTGAAACATAACTAGGTTTATATGTGATCTCAGCCTGGCAATTATTTTCAAGATTGTTAAATCAATCATGCGTCTCGTAGAGGATCGTTTGCATATGCTCAGAGATGTACTTCATAAACTTGTGGAAAGATTATTTGAGCTGGCTATAAAGCAAAAGGAACTGACCTGTTATGACCGGTCATACGAATGTGCGGAGCTTGTTATCAATTTCTATCTTGTATGATCATGTCCACTGTGGCATGTAGGTTTTCATTATGTTGAAAATTATGAACTTTCTTGGCAAAGTTGCTTAACAAGTCACCTTATGCCTAGGGCACTCATTTATAGTATCCCTTCATTAATGCATTTCGTAGAAAGGATTTTATTTGAAAAAACACTAATTAAGAATATTTTCGCTTGAAATATCTTAAGAAGTCAATTCAGCCTTTTTTTCCCACTATGCTCATTAATGGGCGTTAATAAGAGAATACACTTAGGGTGCGTTTGGTAAAAATTTTCAAACTCCATTTGGAAAATGCCATCTTTCACAAGGCTGAAAGCCCAAGGCAGGTTGGGGGCTGCCTTAGGCTTTTAGCCTTCTCGGCATGCTAAGCTAAGGGGGTAAATAAAAAAAAAATTCCCAAATTACCCTCGTTGGTTTTTCGTTTTTCTGGTTTTTCTCTCACTATTCATCTTCTTCTTCTTCTCCGTGAGCGGTCGCTGGTGAAGGGCAGGCAGTCGCCGGCGACTGTCTCGCCCGCCACACCGCGACCGCTGCACCATCTGGGTCGCAGCGAGGTGGGGCCTCATTGCGACCCAGATCTGGGGCGGTGGGGTTGCGGGAGGACCTTGCCGCCCCTGATCTGGTCGCGTGAGTCGTGTGACCTCGCTGCCCCAAACCTGGGCCGCAACAGGGTCGCTGGAGGTCGCCCGACCCGGGCGGCCTTCGCCAATGGTCTTCGGGGGTCGACTTCGGGGGTCGCTCAACCCCGGGCAGCCCTCCCCAGTTGTCTCCGGGGCTGCCTAAGCCAGATGTCGCCCACCGACAACAGATTTCGATCGCAGGCGGCCACTGCCCTTGCCAGCCAATTTTTTTTATTTTTCTTTTGATAATTTTTTTTTTTTATCACAAAAGTCCTTTTGTAAATATAGTCTTTCCAAATACTATTTGGTTCAAAGGTACTTCACAATAGACTTTGAGATTACAATTTAACAAACATAATTTGTATTATGAAAAGTCTCTTCAACCTAAAGTCCTTTGCATTTTCCCAATGGCTTTCCCCAAAAGTCCAATCAAACGCACGCTTAAAAGATCAAAACACTGAGCTGTTTTTTTCTCGGGTACGATGAATAGAACAATTACGATAAGAAAAACAAAGGATAATAAGAATTGAACTGAAATATAAGCCAACTATTTTGGTATAAAAATGAATACAGGAGGATATAAAAGGTGCATCAAGTTACTATGAATGAGTACCATAAATCAGTAACTTATTTAAGAAAAATTTTATTGCGAACAGGAAGCTTGTGCATGGTTATGCTACAAGTATGGTATATCGGTTCGTAATATACGTTTGAGTTTCCTGATTTTAGTGTTAGCCTTTTGTCAACTTAACCATGAATAGATGCTTTAGTGATTTTTTCCTCTGTAGCTTGTGTTCCCCTTGTGTACAGTTTTCATTTTTTCGTTCCCCTTGCATCCCATGTGTTGAGTTATCATGACCTCTTATCTGATTCCCTCTCTTTATATAGGTCTTGGGAGAGGCTTACCAAGTTTTAAGTGATCCAGCACAACGACAGGCATATGATGCTCATGGCAAAGCAGGAGTATCAACGTTTGTTCTTTTCCTTGGCTTAAATATATTTGAATGGAGATGATTGTTTCTATCAATTCTATTTGCATCTGCAAAGTGTTTAGTTGTGCTTTGGTTGAAGCATGCATATTGCCATTTGAGTAACGACATGTTTTTGTTTTGTTTGCAGTGATTCGATCATTGATCCAGCTGCAATCTTTGCTATGCTTTTTGGAAGTGAGCTTTTTGAGGAATATATAGGTCAACTTGCCATGGCATCAATGGCTTCGCTGGATATCTTTACAGAAGGGGAACAGTTTGATGCTAAGAAAGTGCAAGAGAAAATGAGGGTAATGATTTCCTGTATCTTGTATGACTCAGATCTCGATTTTACAAAAGAATTTGTGTTTTCATTTATGCTTCTTGCCTCCATTCATAACTTGTCTTGGAGCTTTAGAAATATGAGTGTTGGAGTTGTTGGGAAGAGTGGGAATATACAAATTTTAAGAGACTAACTGATAAGATGGAGCAGTAGTAGTGCATGCATATGGAATGGTACTGACTAAGGGGTTAAGAGAAGTTTGTAAATAATGGATTAATGTGGCATATTCAAATTTCCATGTGATAGTCCTGCCATAAAAGCTTGTGACTAGTGCGGCTGTTTCTACTATTTGTCTTGCTTGATATTCCACTGTTGTTGGGCCACTAATTTAAAAATTTTGCTTACAGATTGTTCAGAAGGAAAGAGAAGAGAAGCTTGCACAAACATTGAAAGATCGGCTAAACCAGTATGTCCAAGGAAACAGGGAGGACTTTGTCAGTCATGCTGAAGCAGAAGTGGCAAGGCTTTCAAGTGCAGGTTGTCTTTCTCTAACTGTATATGATTGCTTTAAGGCGAAAGATGATACTAAAACTTCCTCAGTACTCTTCAGTTCATGAATTGCACCCAGTCATGGCAAACTCAGTTTCTGGATGGCTGGACGAATTGGCAGCCGCAAAAAGGGCACTCTGATAGGATTTAACTGAACTGCAGCTGCAATTAAGAGCATATGGTAGATTAGAACCCAAGTGATATGGGTTAATAGTAGTTTCTAAACAAGATAATCAAAATGTTTAAGCATCTATTATTCCCAAGTTTAAATGAAGTACTCATGACATGTGATAAGCAAGCATTTTCAGACTCAATGAAAGTGAAATTAGGCTTGCTTGATAAACTTATTTTTGAAGAAAACTTTGTGAAGGTTCTGAGTCTGGTCACTTGGCATATCGTGACTTCTGTATTGAGTGTCTTTCCATATGATGATCCATGTCGCAACCTATTTGTTGTTGATGCTTTCCTTTGATTTGTGTATATTTTCTGGTATGTGCAGCTTATGGCGTGGATATGTTGAGCACGATTGGCTACATATATGTGAGACAGGCAGCTAAGGAGCTTGGAAAGAAGGCAATATTATTGGGAATGCCTTTTATTGCAGAGTGGTTTAGAAACAAAGGACATTTCATCAAATCTCAGGTCACAGCAGCTACAGGTTAGTGGATGTTTGTTGTCTTGATAAGAAATTAGCATGTCTTACACCATCTCTGTCATGCTGCACTCTGCCAATCGATTTTAAAGCATCTTTCTATCCTCCTTATAGTTTATATGTAGTGTCTATGCTTGAACTTCTTCTGTTAGAGCATTTATAAATATTGCTTCAATTAATTGCCTTGAGAATAGCATCTTCCTTAGTACTAGAGCACCCATCCTTTTTTTGCTATTTTTGGACATTGTACCCTGGAAAAAATGCCTAGTCATGCATGCTTCGCAGGTGGATGCTTCAAGAATATCCTTGTGTCTGATCAATTGCTTTTCCTTGCCATGCGGTAGGTGCTATTGCTCTGATCCAGCTCCAAGAAGACATGAAAAAGCAACTCAGTCAAGAAGGAAATTACACCGAGGAAGAACTTGAAGCATACATGCAATCTCACAAGAAGTTGATGATTGATTCTTTGTGGAAACTTAATGTTGCCGACATTGAAAACACTCTTTCCCGTGTTTGTCAGATGGTTGTATTGCTATACTAGTTCACTAATTACATTCTTCATAAGCTCTTTCATTTTGGTTGAAATTGTAAGCCATTCATGTTTCTTTCAGGTTCTTCAAGACCCCAATGTCAAGAAAGAGGAGCTCCGGGCTCGAGCAAAGGGACTGAAAACTCTTGGTAAAATTTTTCAGGTAATTTCCTTGCATATGATTTTGCCTTGGCTTTTTGCCTAATGGTCATGTTTTCAAATTGTGCCCAGGCAATTGCTAATTATGCTAATAAAGAATGATGCACCTTTCAAAGCAGTGATTACAATATTTTGGGATAGTTGCTGCCAAGTTTCTTTAATTAGTTGCTTAACGAGTGCTGTAACAGTCTTCTTTTATGCATTGGTAAGTGTCTGACATCTTGGTGACATGTTCTGGTTGCAGAGGGTTAAGTCAGTCAATGGGAATGATCCTGACTCTCTGCTCACTGAAAAATTGAATGGAAGTGATTCAAGTAATGACTCTCGCTCTCCCAATACGTCATCGACACCGAAAGCTTTCTTTGAAGAGCAGTCCTGTGCTTCACGTGAACCGCAGGTACTCCAGCTTGGAACTAATTTATTTAAATTGAACCATCATGTTATTTAAGGTTTCTTGCTCTAGGTTTTCATAAATTTCATTCAGCCACCTGACCACATGATGCATGCAAAGTATTGAAGGGAAGACTTTGAGAGTTTCGTATTCTATGGTTGCAATAACTAGTGAAAAACTCTGTTAGGGGAAAAAGAAGTAAATTTGATAGATGCCCAGCATATTTGTTTTTCTGCAGCTTTTGTCAGCCTCACGAGTATATGAGCATTCAACACAATATATGTAAACGCAAAATATTCATCTATGCTCAATTATGCCTTTAGAGATTCACATACAAACCACCCACAAATCGGTGCTTCTATTGATGCACTGATAAGCATGCTCATGGAATACTTAAACTTGCTCTTGCATGAATGGGTGGAGAATCCATTGGACCTTCTCTTTTGCTTAAGGCAGAGAATTCATAGGCCTCTATGTGATCATACCTGATTAAGTATGCCTTACGGAAGAGTTGACAGTTTGGCTTTGGATTGAATGTTCGGTACTCTGTCCGAAATTTTTTCGATAATGCTCTCTAATCTGAAGGGGAAAGACATTGTTTCAAACTAGATATGAAGGCGACAAACAGAACTCATTGATTCATATGATGCATGGTCATAGGGATGCATCTCACTTTTTTATCCTCATCTTCATCTACACTTCCCCTCTTTACTTAGTGTTCTTTTGTACTTGCTGGGTTGCAATTGGACATGCTAGAGCCCCTATGTGGAGGCCCCTAATATCAGCGGAACAACATTTAATTTCGACTTCCCCAGACCAACCGCACCACCTGGTGCATTAAGACATCCTTCATCAGGCAGGGATTGACATGGACGGTGAGAACACTCAAGTCATTTTCTCTATTACCACATGGCAGGTCGTTATATGGGGTATGGAGGGAAGGAGTTTTTTTGAGTGTTGAACCTGCATGTGTTGTAACGAGACGTCTGGATGTTGTTTTCTTCTCAAAAGCGAGTTCCATTTCTGGCCTCCAGCTGCACAGGCATTCTATGTATGTATTCATGTGGACAAAGCAGAAGCATATATATACAAGGGGATAGGGGGTGGTATTAGGTGTTAGTGTCTTCTTTGATCGTCATTAGAATGGCTGTGATTGGTAGCCTTGTATTTTGTATGTTGTAGTTTTTGAGAATGATGCTTTCGTAGTCACATTCTTTTCCTTTTTCTGTTTTTTTTTCCCAGGTCATCGCTCCATGGAGATTCATGTATTATTTTTTACATAAGATGGACGGATCGAAACGTGTTTGTAATATTGTTTGTCGAATGAACCGCTTGCCCAACAATTAGCTCACTAAACTATTCACAGCATACCCCAGTGGCCACCCTTCCAACTTGGAAGGGGAGGTGGGGGTTCGAATCCCCACCTTCTCGGGGGGTTGGGGTGGGGACGAATTAAGTTTCGGGAGTGGGTTTTGACTCCCACGCCCTCTGAGGAGGTAGCATTTACAAAAAGTCGAGAGTAAGAGTTAGAATAGGAGTAGAGTAGGACTGATAAAAAAAAAAAAAAAAAAAACTATTCACAGCATATGGTACACATGATCGGGATTTGTAAAATAGATATAATATAGGATCAGACCATTAAAAAAAAAAAAAAAACTATTCTCTAGTTTTGCTTTCGCAGTGTCTGTAGAATGAGATGAGAAAATATTCAGTGGTTTGCTATCACCATGTCATCAGCTGACGTGGCGAGCATTTTTTTTTTTGCTTCCATCCAATTATAGCTTGACACATAATTGTTGATATGGAATAAAATAAAAAATAGAAATTCTCTCATTCCACCACTTTCTCTCTCTTCCTCTGTTCCTCCTCCGTCCACACCACCTCTTGAGCTTGACCTCCACACTGCTTGTCGTTGCTGGCATCAACGTTGTATCCAGGCCAACTGCACATCCAAACCAGGTCACCCTTTCCGTCGTCTTCCTCAATTCATCTTCGGCTTTGTCTTCTTCGCAGCGTCTGCTTGTCTTCATTTTCGATCACCGATCAGATCTGGTCGCTTCGTCTTCTTGCTTTCACCATGGCTCTAGATATGGTCGCTTAGACTTTTAGCTGTCACTGTGGCTCTAGATTTGGTCTTTAGCTTTGTCTTCCACTGTTCGTCTTCCTCGATGCTCAAATGCGTTCGGCCATGAATGGCTAGATCTGGAGATTTGGAGAACGAGGCCAGCGATAGTGACGACAACCGTGGACGAAGGACATGGTCCCAGATATGGGGGTTGGAGAAACATAGAAAAAGACAGAGTCGGAGGGGCTGCTGAAGCTGATCGCGAGCGATGTTGGAAGGGGTCCTCCATCGTCCATGGCTACAAGCTTTGCTTGTCCATGGCTCCGAGGCACCTCATTCACAGATCTGGTGACTGCGAATCATCCATGGCCGCGAACCTTGACGATGAGGGTCTGACAGCCATGATGATGCGGAGGACTCGAGGATGGAGGTTGCAGTGGCTTGGGCAGTGGTGACAATCACGTTGGGGCGGTGGCCGCCATGGCAGAGGAAGAGAGAAATAGAGTTTTCAGTTTTTTGTGATTAATTCCACATCATCATACACGTGTCGAGCTGCTATTGGATGAGAGCAAAAAATGCTCGTCACGTCAGCTGATGACATGGTGAGAGTAAACCATTGAATATTTTCTCATAATTCATAAATTAGCATGTCGTAGCTCCATTGGATGGACTTAGTCGTGTTTTTGAATTATATTTTACCTTTATGTTATTATATATGTCATTTGATAAGGTGTTAAAGTAATGGAATATTCAATTTAATTTATGAACTATATTAATATGTTTAATCTCGTCCTTTCATTAATTCAATGCAACGGAATTTGTTGATTGATTTGACTTTAAATACGGCACATCTAAATGGTAAACTAAATAAAAAAGTCAATACGTTTATTCATGTAAGATATTCAATTCAAATTAGGATGTGATAATCAATGTCGTCAAATAACATGGATAATAATTTTTAAAAATTGATCAAATTAATATTGTAAGATCATTATATTTTAATTTGAGTATAATAGTTTACTTGGATAATTCACATGTTATGCTATTTTTTAATTCAATGAACTTGAATTAATGGATGGATATCATATGATATTTTAAATGGTTTAGGGATTAAATTAAATATTTATTACAAGTTCACGGGTATATTAAATAAATTAAAAATTTAGGAATGATATTATATACTGGACAAAAATTTAGGAATTATATCAAATATATTAAAAATTTAAGTGCAATATAAAATTGATGATATTATATATTATATAAAAAATTAGGAATTGTTTGTGTAAATATTCCGGTGTTGCGCCAGGGGACTGAGGCAGCACCATTAAAAAGAAGGGTTAATATCTTGCAAAACCCCAAACTGGAACACCTGTGACAAATTTACCCAAAACTATTTTTTTGACCACCAAAAACCCAAAAATCGGTATACCTTTGACAAATTTACTCCAAACTGATATACTTGTGACAAATTTACCCTATTTTAGTTTTTGTTAAATTTTACTATCACATTATTAAGTTAAATGACACGCGATAATTTACTAGTATACCAATTTGGGATTTTGTGTTCCGTTTGTCACAGTTTACAATTTTTGTGATTTTTTTGTTGTATTAATCTAATTTAGTGAAATGTACATTTGTCACAAATTTACCAGTTTTGAGTTTTTTTAGGTTGAAGAAATTAGTTTGGGGTAAATTTGTTATAAACATACCAGTTTAAGGTTTTTTTATGGTCATTCAGGATAAATTTGTCACAAGTGTACTAGTTTTAGGTTTTTCATGATCAAAAAAATAGTTTGGGGTAAATTTGTCATAGGTATACTAGTTTGGGATTTTTCAGGATATTCAGCCTGAAAAGAACAAAGTACAACTGAGTTTCCAACGTAGGTCAACCAAGAATTTAGATTGTGAACTACCAAAATGGTTGGGACCATCGAGTTGGTAGTGCGAAATTTACTCTGTTTGGACTAATTTTTTTGTAAATTTTTTCTTTGCCATTGGAAGTATAATATCCACCCATTTCTTTAGTGGCCATGGAAGTAAAAAGAAGAATAAATTTCATTCGTTAATCGTAAAGTCATTCACATTTTTTCATAACAACATTTTGTAAAGGAGTGACGAGAAAAAACTATATAAAGTTATGACAAGTTACGAATAGGGATCTATTTCTCCAAAATCCATGGATTACCCATAAAAAAATTGGGCCTAAGTCCAAAAGAATACATCAACTTTAGGTTGAGGGACAATTCTAACTCAAACTTTTTTTGTCTCGTAAAAAAAACACAAACTTTAAGTCGATGGATAAATATGGTTCAAACTTTTTTGTCTCGTAAAAAAGGATCAACTTTAGGTAGGGTGACAATTATGGCCCCAATTTTTTTAGCTTTGTAAAAAATCACAAACTTTCACATTTATCCCAAATCTAGTCCCTACCATTAATTTTCCGTTTGAAGTTAACCTTATTTTAGCAAATCTAGCCGTAAGATTAGCGAATCTCAGACTCCTAATGAACGATGGTCTACAACTTCATATTACGACAAAAAGACAAGTTTTAGTTAGAAAAATTCAATCTGGAGAGTTTTTTACTTGCTAATGAAGTGTCGCAAATGATGAGTAATTTCATCATTATTCTCCAAGCTATTAGGGATGTGCAAAGGAACTAGGACCTGCTCGGACTTCCGAGAATTAGATCAAAACCTCCTAAAACCGATGGTTCTTAAGGGAACTGGTCCAATCCTCGGTTCCCGGTTCCATGGGCAGATCCGCTCGCCCGCCCACCCGAGCCGGACATATTATATTATAATAATATATTAATTTTTAATATTAAAAATAATTCTGAAATTGGCAAATCTAAAATTTAGCGCTTCAATCTCCATCTTGTCTCAATTCATTGCTCTCTTATTCCATTTCGTCTCTCTCAATTCAAACTGTCCCTAGCTCCCTCTTCCTCTCCAATTCACTTTCAGATCTACTCATCTCCCTTCGAGTCCTAGTCCTGACTTGGTGAAACGGTGAGTCGATTCTCTTTTCCCCCCTCGAACTCGAACTCTCTTTCCATGTCGTTGCCATCCTCATGGCTAGCTTTGCATTCACTATTATTGTCTTCCTTGTTGTTGTTGGGGTTGTCCCGAATCTACCTTCCCTCTACCTCCTCCCCCTCCTCGAGCTTCTCCCCGTCGTCCTCATCTTTAAGGACAGGGGCGAACTCCAGGTCAAAGAGCGGCCCGTCCTCCCTATTGTCCTCCTCCTCATCAGTCTTGGTGGAGGAGCAGGAGTCGGCGGAGGTGGAGGCAGTGACGAAGATGGTGGTGGTGGCCAGGACGGAAGCGGCACGAGAGTCGTGGCCACCATAGTGCTAGTACTTGAGGAGGCTAAAAGCTACCATAGTCAGGAGAGCTAGTATAAGCAGATGTGGCGGGCGAAAAGGGGAAGGCCTGGAGGTTGGGCCGGTTCCATTGATCCACCCGAGAACCGGATTGCCGGTGTAATTTGGTTCTTGAGTGAATCCATGCAACTAACGAGCGATTCCCAGTTCAAATTTTCCGAACCGGTCCTTAGCGGGCGGTTCTCTATTCTAGGTCGAGAATCGCCCATTCAGACCATGCACACCCTACAAGCTATGGCTCAAACAGTAAGACAATGAATGGTGCTTTAAATCCATGGATTTATTGCTAAGGATGATCAATGGACCTAATTTAAGGGAGGCCATATTTAGAATTTAAGTGAAAGTTGATTTTTTTCGAGAAAACTAAAAGTTAGGGTCAGAATTGTCACTCAACCTAAAAAATCGTGATTTTTTATATGACAAAAAATAGTTAGATTAAAATTTATCACTCGACCTAAAGTTGGTGTTTTTTTATGAGATAAAAAAAAAATTGGGGTAGAGTTGTCCCTCGACCTAAAGTTGATGTTTTTTTTTTGGAATTAGCCCAAAAAAATTGTGGTTGATTGAGTTTCTTAACTATTTGTACCCTAGATTGGTTTCTAATGGGGAAATTATCCAATTAATCCAAAATTTATTATAGGAATGTCAATTCTATAATGAACTTTCCAATCTTAACAATTTCCTTCCAAATCCTTATTTTAAATTTCAATACAGTCATTTCGGTCGATCTTTGTCAAAAAATCGCTAACATAGTGACGTACCATGTATTCTACCAACGACAACTAGATCATTGTCTCAATAATTTCCTACGAAAATTGGTCTAAATGGTTGCAATGGAATTTTTCATAAAATGTTTAGGATTAAATTAGTAAAATCAAAGAGTTTAGGGCCAAATTGGAACTTGTAGAATAAATTTAGGATTGATCGGGTAATATTTTCCATGTACATGTGGCTCGAAATTTCGAGACGGGCTTGTGGCAAGTACATTTTACAGTTAAAAAAAAAAAAAAAAAAGCACCAAATCCTTTCCACTCTAACCAGTGTACAAAATTTGTTGGCGAGTTCAGAGATAGTATATGTACTTTTCGGGTCTGTTAGAGACAACGTCTAGAGAAGGCTCCGTAATAATATATTTATACGAGGATATTTTTTACTAACTACGCTTAATCTAATCACCCCGCGTTACTCCGTAAATAATGACCTTTAAGAGCAAAGCTCTTCGTACGGAAACAGGATCATGGTTCTTAATTACAGGATAAGCGTAGTAAATCGGTGTCGGTGACGAGGGAGCCGTAGATTTCACAGTAGAGAGAGAAAGAAGAGAGAGAGAGAGGAGGAGGAGGAGGAGGAGGTGGCAGGCGAGCGAGCACGCGCGCGCGCGCAGGAGAATCGGCGCGCCGGCGGCGGCGCCGGCTCCGGTGGAGGCCGCGGCGTGAGCGGCGACACGTCGCGCGTTGCGTCGCTCGCGGTCCTCCGGAGTCTTCCGCAGGTTGCATTAATGGCCGGCGCGAGGGCCCGTCCGAGTGTGCAGGCGTCGCCAATTTCGTCTTCGTCGTCTTCGGCGTCACTGTGTTGGCATTTCCTGCGCTGCCACCTGGTTCCGACTGGAGTTTGATTTTTTTCTTTTTTTTCTTTTTGTTCCTTTTCTTCCGGTTCGGTGCTGCTGCCTTCTTTAAGTTTTTAGCGCTTTAGCGATCGGAGAATCGCGGCGGAGGAAGTCCGGAAAATGGAGAGAGAGAGGAAGGCGTCGGCGGTGTCGGACGCCGGAGCTTGGGCGATGAACGTGATGAGCTCCGTCGGCATCATCATGGCGAACAAGCAGCTCATGTCGGCGGGTGGCTACGCTTTCGGCTTCGGTGAGACCTCTCTCGAGAGTTTCTATTTTGCATGATGTGCCCGCGCTTCTCCACCGAAACGCGTTCGTCGATGGATCTGACTCGGAATTCGAACTACCTCTGCTGCGTTGAGCTGCTCAAATTTAAACGATCTTCTAAGTTTCGGCCGTCCTAAATTTGTGACATGCTGGTGCTTGATGTGTACATGAAGTAGCGACGGTCGAATTTTGGCCCGCACAGATTGCTTTCAGTTTCATTTTCTACTAGAAATTGCAACGAAGGGTGCGTTCATGTAGTTTAGCACGGAGGAGATTCCGCCCTGTCTGTTGCCTGACTAGTTTTTCACTGGTTAGATGGAGAGTTTGAGGTCCTAATGTGAATGGAATCATTGGTGACTACGTTGCTCAACCGCTAGAAAGGTTTCACTCAGACTTCCGAGTCGGAACGGTAGAATGCAGATTCATCACTAGAATTTCGCGAGGATTTATGCGACTGTATATGATCTCTGTTTCCTATACATGTTTGGATTCCTTAGATGATTAATTGCTCTAACTTTATGTCTATGGTGTAGTCAGTAATATTTCTATGCCATGTTTGCCAGCGACAACATTGACCGGGTTTCACTTTGCCGTAACTGCATTGGTTGGTCTGGTTTCAAATGCTGCTGGTTATTCCACATCGAAGGATGTCCCCTTGTGGGAGCTTCTCTGGTTTTCCATCGTTGCCAATATGTCGATCACAGGGATGAATTTCAGCCTCATGTTGAACTCGATAGGCTTCTACCAGGCATGGACTATATCGTTAAGCTCTAGTTAATATATTTTTCGTGATTCTCACCTTTGTTCACCAATGGTACCATTCAATTTCCCGCAGATATCAAAATTAAGCATGATTCCAGTAGTATGCGTCATGGAATGGATCCTTCACAATAAGCACTACTCCAGGGAGGTGAAATGGTCTGTAGTGGTTGTGGTTATCGGTGTAGGTGTTTGCACGGTGACCGATGTGAAAGTCAATGCCAAAGGTTTTATATGTGCATGTTTGGCAGTCCTATCGACATCTTTGCAGCAAATTGTGAGTATCATTTCATGCTTGATGCCTATATATACCATCAGTCAAGTTGTTTTTTGATTTGTCGGACATTTGTACGCTCACCTATTTTCCATGTAGCAAAATTTGCCTTAAGCCATTATTAGCCCTCGATGCTTCACTGAGCCTTTGCTGCTTCATTTGATGCTGTTGTTGTTCCAGTCACATACTCAGAAAAGGAGCTATGCTCAATTTATTTATTTTTTGGTAAAAGAGCTATGCTCAATTTTGTTCTCTTTGGTTGGAAGGAATTTGCAAATTATGCAGAGAAGTTGAAGTTTACTTTAGTTGCTATATCACACAACAGATCATTCATCAGTTTGCGTTTGGGCAAGCTCTTGATGGGTTGTTCAAGCCCACCTGTAAGTGGACAGTTCATTTTTTTTGTGTCTTAGTAGATCCTTACTCTTTTTAATTTCAATACATATATGTTCACAGTCAGATTGTTTGGCGGCCTGAACCTGTCACTTTGGTTGTATTTTGGTTTACTTTAGATGGCTACTAAGCATGACGTCCATGCCTTTGAGCAGAGTAGTTCCTAATAATGTAGTGAAGTGTAAATTTGGACCTCAATTTTTGGCCAGCACCCACCCCCCCAAAAAAAAGGAGGAAAAGAATCTGGTTCCTCTGTACAAATTAATAGTGAGGTGTGATTGAGGCTTATGATCATTTAATGGGAAATGAGGTAGTGGCTTCAGAGTTTCAAATCCTCGTTCTTTTTCAATGCTGATTGTTGGCGTGACTAAAAGCCACTTTATAATGAAGTATGGGTATTACCATAGTGTTTGCAATTGTTTGACATTAGCCAATAAAAATTGAACATGTTCTACAGAAATTCAGGGGTCAATGGAACACACATTGTGGCTTCATGGTGATTGAGATTCCCAAGTTGTTGTTGGAATTATGAGTCAATTGATCTTGAATGTTGAATGAGGTCAAGTAAATGTGTGGCTCCATCAGAAAGTACTTGACAATGCTTCCAGAATTTACACCAGTCAAATGAAGGGGAATACACTTTTGTTTTTGACTTTTGTTGTACCTTTCATTGCACTGATTACGTGCTTGGCAGGAATTGATGGCGGTAAATTATGTCCAATCATTATTAGCCACTCTCAGATAATACCTAACAATGCCTTGGACTTTCTGAATTTTGGCTAGTAGATGAGATAAAGCTTCATTATAAATGTGCTTCCTGTCTTTCTTTGAGTTCCTAGTTTGCTTTGACAAGAAAATGAAGTCTAGTCAAATTTTTAGATGTACTAGAATTACTGTCATGAGCTCTTTCAGATTTTTATCCTCCGGCTGGTGAGTAGAATTGTCCATCCTATGTAATTCTGTGGTAACTTATCCGTAGGGGGAAAGATTAGCAGCTTTATCTTCAGCACTCCTTTATCAGGCGTTGCTTCTGCTTGTCCATACATCGACAGTATCTTATGGGTATTGTTGGTTGGGCATGACTCTTGTTGGCTTATTACTATTGTTCCTCTGGAACATAAAGAAATCATTGTGGGGGTGATAACTGCAACAGCAATGTACATGATGGGAGATTTCATGACTTCTATCCTCCTAGATCAACACACCTGTAACTTCTCTTTTCTATTTCTTTGTGAGACCACAATGTAGTGTCGTGGAATCATCTTCATTTGTGTGTGGTAATTGATATCACCAATTGCCAAAATCCATCTGCATGGTTTATGTAATATTATATTTATTCTGTATTGCGCTTATCACGCCTTGTTAAGTTCTTCATGAGAAGTTCTCTCATTTCTTCTGATGCACTTCTTGTTGTTCAGTCAATAGGTTCCTTACAGAAGAAGTACTCGATTGGATCTTTTGAGCTGTTGAGTAAGACGGCTCCAATACAAGCTTTATCTCTCCTTTTCCTCGGTCCGTTCATTGATTACTTTCTCAACGGCAAATCCTTAAAAGACTACAAGATGTCATATGGTGCTCTTGTAATCACTCTGTCCTAGCTCATAGCTTTGTTGCTATTATTTTATGCAAACCGATGTAACATATATATAGTTCGTGGCACATATTCTCTTTGTTCTAAAATTAGTTCGGACTTTGGACATATGCAGCTCTTCATCGTTCTATCATGCACGTTGGCGGTCTTCTGCAACATGAGCCAGTACCTCTGCATCGGCCGCTTCTCTGCGGTATCCTTCCAGGTCCTGGGTCACATGAAAACAGTATGCGTCCTCACATTTGGGTGGTTGCTCTTCGACTCTCAGCTTACCCTCAAGAACATTATGGGCATGGTCATAGCAGTCGTCGGCATGGTGATGTACAGTTGGGCTGTGGAGGCTGAAAAGCGGTCGAGCGCAAAGCCTGTAGTAGCTTCTGCCCAGTACAGCATCACCACAGAAGAGGAAGCCGAACTTTTGAAGGAGACCGCTGAGACAAACTTAGCAGCGAAGGACGTTGAACTTGGAGAGACCAAAGAAGGATGAGTTGACTTTATTCTTCGTTCATAGCTTTCGGGGTCTTCCATGTGTGATCCATCTGCTGCTGCCGTTTACTTTACACCATTGTTTTAGATCTAAATATCTGGTTATAAGATTTCCCATCTGTATACATGTGCAAACGACGGATGCTTGGGGCCAAAGGCTGCGATTGGAGGCTGGAATGTGAAAGACGAGGGCCTAGGGAGCAACGAACAACTAACAAGCGCCACGTGGCCCAGGCACGCTGGTTAAGAGACGGTTAAAGGTCAGAATCGCGAAAATGCATGTCAATGCCGTTTAAAAAATCGAACAATAACATATTCCAAGAGAGCATTATGCCTTTAAATCGAAATTCTTATATTTCCCGAGCATAATTATGAGGGCAATCTCTGACATTTTCCGTAGGAAGATACGGGAACCCAGCAGATCTACAAAATCAAGTTCATTTGAACGGAAGACTATCGCCATCTAAAACAGTATCCTTACTAGATCTGTACGTGCCTGCTTAACCAGAGATCGAAGATGACATACCTAGACCCGTAAGCTAAGGTCGAGATTACTGATCCTCCAGAGACAAATCGATCGGCTTATCATGCTTCTCGTGACGACTTACTAAAGTCTTCACGAAAATAGTGCAACAATGCCGAACAACAATGGGAACCTGAACGCGTCCAACAATATACGAGCGGTTTGACAAATTCATTTCATTGTATCTGTGTATACAATCACAACTTACAGTGGATTCTATGCTCACGTCGCGCGAGCATTACATACCGAGCGACGGTCAAAAAAAATCTCTCTCTTTCTACAACTTAACGGGGGGAGACGGGGTCGAGCCGTACAAAATCCACAGGCAAGCTCCCATCTCCTTGAGCACACGAAAAGAATGGTGTTCGGGGACCCGAAAAAAAGAATGAGGCCGAGATTCATCGAGAGCGATGAGGCAAGTGCCTGGCGTTCTTGGCGCCGCCGGCGTTATGACTGGTGTGGAACTTGGAGATGAGGTCGGGGAGCTCCATGTAATGCGCGGTGGGGTTGCTGGTCTTGAGGAGGTGGACGAGGTACTGGAAGAGGTCGACCTCGCAGGCGATCCGCAGCGCGCCGTCGTAGGAGTAGCCGAACTCCTCCTCCGACAGCCGGAGCAGGTTCTCGAACAGCGGGTGGTTCAGGTAGTTGGCCTCCATCTCGAACTTGCACGGGGCGTCCTTGCCCACGTAGACGCGGACGTGGCCTTCTGGGACGACCGCCTTCTCGGCATCGACGGTAGCGAAGCTTTTGGCTCCGCAGCACCACATTTTCTTCACTAGGTTGCTCATTATCGTCTTCGAGTGATGGACCTTTTTGCCTGTTCTTGATCCCTGTCTCTCTCTCTCTCTCTCTCTCTCTCTCTCGCTGTCTCTCTCTGTTTCTCTCTTGAACTGGCGATGAAGATGATGGCCGGGGACTATACGAGGGTTATTTATACAGAGGTGTATAAAGAATGGGGAAATATGGAAGGGGGGTATTGGTCAAACACATCATTATGGCGAAGGTACGGGTCGTATAATTGCATGAATGATATATTATTCCCACTTGAGAGTTATTCAAATGCAACTAAAATGGCAGAGAGAGAGAGAGAGAGAGAGAGAGAGAGAGAGTGAAGCCGCGGGAAAAACGGGCCGGCTCTTTTTTGGCTTTCTTTCCAGGAAACCGGGGGAAGCCAAGGGAAGGGAGAGGAGAGGAACTCCCATTGGAGTTTGCTCTGGAGAACAGCACGTCGGGTAGGTGGAAGTGCATTCAAAGAACCGAACGCGGTAGAAAAGATTCCAGGGTCGCCCATCCCCTCGTGTTTGATTGCTGTCTCGTGCATGACGTCTCTAAAGATCCTCCCTTACCATGCCAGGGGCGTGGGTGAGTGTTCGGGCCGTGTAAGGCAGGGTTCGAGATTTGGAGGTCACTTATTCAAATCTTACCAACATGTAAAAAATTTTTAGGTTGGAGTTGGATGCACAAGTTGAAGAATTTAATTTTACCGGGTTCGTGGAACTTATAAGGTATTTTATGGTTTGAAAATAACTAGGTCTTGCATTTGTGCAAATAGAATATATACAAAAAAAAAAAAAAATTCTTGCTTAACGCGGCCAATTAGAAATTTTGTGAGGAGAGGTTGAGCAACCAAAAAAATGTTTTGTAATCTCAAAATGCACTTATCGTGTTACTTGTAACCGATATTTTCAAGTTGAAACACTATTATTTTTTTTAGCACTAGCCACATATTCCGCTCAACTCTTTAAGTAAAGTGAATTTATAAATCACATGGGATTTATAATATATTCTTTTTGTTTTAGAAATTAGAGTTATTTCCCATGATCCTATGTTACTCTTCTTCCCTACCAGCTCCACTCAAAATGACCTTATGCCATAATTGCAATGCCTTACTTCGAGGATTTCCTCAATACTCCTCGGTATTACGCCAATGCATAGCCGGTCCTGACATCTTTTGGCTTATATGACAGGATCTGAAAATGATTGATATCATATGATCAAATAAAACACGTGTCTATATTTCGTATGAATAAAGTCATCAAATTTCTAGAAATACCTACACATTTTTCTTTTCTTCAAACTGGAGTAAAGACCTTATGTCAAAAGCCTTAAGTGTGCAAACTGAAAGTAATTCTTTTAATCAAAGGAGCGGGGAGTGGCAACAAGTACAGATGTATCCTTTGTGCGCTCCCATAAAGATGTCTTGCTGGCTTCAGTATGAAGTATAGCTTCGGTGAATTAGGGCTACTCAAGTTTATTCCAAACCCGAAGATTCAAGTTTAACGAGCTCACCCATTGGAGCCTTGTCAGCCTACCAGAAGCTACCAAATTCCCCAATGTTCACTCTATTTGGGGCGACTTCTACTTTTGATTTTTAATATTTTAGTTTGCAAAATTCAATCTTCGAGTTGTTTAACTTGAACCCCCCGAAACTTTTTAATATCGATAGACAAGATCAACAGAATGAGATGGGTTCAATCTATGGCCATGGTCATCAATAGACCTAAATTCGACATCTCCAAAGATTCTTAGGGAATGGATCCCCAACCCCTCGATGACCATTGTCCCAAAAAAAGAATAATATCTGACATATCGAACATAAAACTTTCTAAATTTTGTATATCACGGCGTTTTGTACAGTAATTATGAAAAAAATCAAGTCATTATGACTGGATTGTTCGTCTATCGATGATTTACGGAACCGCCACTGTATTTGAGCAAAGCTACCCCTACATAGAGAAAACTCTTCTAACATTGTCGCTCTCGCTCTCAGCTAAGCTTGAGCCGAGGGGAGCCGAGCCAAGCTGAGCCGACCCGATATATTAGCTGTGGAAAAGCTGTAGTTATGCATCGACTGGGAAGAAAGGAATACAAACAATAGTACTAAACACATGAAGCTGAGATACTTTTCCACACACTTTCCCATAAAGTAATGGAGTTGCAATTAATTAATACCAACTATCTTACATGCATCGACTCATATATTAACTAATCCACACATTATTATATAACATATATATATATATATATATATATAAAGATGCAGAAAGTCAAAAGTCAAGTGGGAACTCTGATCGCTCTGTCTTTCCTCTCTCTCTTTCTCTGTATGGAAATAGCAGTACGAAGGAGGAAGCTTGATACGGAAGTCAGGCCAACTACGAAGCGCGTACAGTTCGGACTCCTCGTCATCATCGCCGTCATCATCACCTGCAATTATTCGGGTGAGCGTCGTTGCTCCATTGGCCGCGGTGAGAGAGAAGTACGGAGAAAATGCCATTTCCATAAAAGAAAAGAAGAAAGTTTTGGATTTTTAACTGCTTTATCATCATGGGTGATGCAGGCTTTATCAAAAGCGGGTCATCGCCCCCCATGTGAGACTCTTTCCATTTTTCATGTGCGCGAATGGCTTGTTCTGCGATCCGTCGGATAAGGGGCAGGTTTTCCTTTTCTCCGCAAATGGTTTTTTCTGTTGCGATGGAGCGATCGTGATTGTCACGGCGCCTTGAGGAACCCGTCTAAACTTAAAGTCTAACAATCATTGAGATGAGAGTTCGGGGGGATAAAGAAATGCAGAAGCCGTACGGATAGCGATGAGAACGCGGGAACGGACTCGGTCGAGATCCATTGCAGATGGAGAAGAAGAAGAAGCCATGATTAATGTATTCAATTAAGGAATCCGTGAACTGATAATGCCCTCCTCAATAATGCACCGCGCAACTCGTATCTGAGAAACGAGCCGTGTGTTCCGTACGTAAACAAGAACACAACGTCCGCAGTGCGCTGACAGAAAGATTAGGTTATGTTCGACTTCAACAATTGCGCGAAGCTAATTTTACGGCAATCCAAGGGAGTCGACCCCACGGTTCTAATACCGATCAGAGCAGCTCGCGTACGAACCTTTCGGATACATAATGTGCGCTATCTATGCACATCGGATACGGTACCCTCTTTCTTGATACTACGTGCTATTTTACTAATACGACGCAATGCATCTGCGTGGAAGCCTGAAAAATTTGTGAAGCGAAGATTCGATATATGGGGCAGCTCAGGAATTTTGAGTGTGCTCATGATTCGCTGAACCATTCTAACGATAATAATACCAGGTGCACCCGTTAGTCCATGAGCTGGAGTGAAAGGCCCAGACACCTCTTTTCTTCCATAGAAACTTCAAGCCCATGAAATACCTTGTTTACCTCATAAATCAGGTAAGGCGTGGGCTGAAACCTGAACGGTCGATCCGTGAAACGGGCGGATCGAGTGAAAAATGGTTGGACCGAAATAAGTTCATTTAACTTGTTTTGACCCTATTTTCATGCAATGCAAATCTAGTTAATACCCGAACTCGGCGTGTATTGTTAAAACTTTTCAATATTTAATCTTTATGAAAACTCATACCCATACTGAAGTAAGAGTGTAGGTTGAGCAAGCGTAAGATTTAATGAGGATGAGAAAGAATGAAAATAGAGAGTCATAGAAGTAGGCTGGGATTAAGTAAGTCGTAAAACCGTTTTGACTCATTTAACATCCATAATATATGTAAATCCATCTATGATCGATTTGCTTAATATAACTAATCCATTTATGATTCATTTAATATCTATATGAATTAGGAAATGGGTTAATGACCCATTTAGACAAGTCCGTGTCTTCAACATGGAATTGCTTGCTTTTGGTTATAAAGGGTATCGTAATCTTGTGTGATACGCCTAATTCACTCATATTAGCTGCATCCAAGTCTACATCGTTGAATTCGGTCTACTTCTCAAAACTAACCAAATCGAACCACACCTGTCGTGTCTTTTCCCTTTTACTGTCCTTAACACCTTTAACATTGACAAGGCATTACTCCAATTTTTCTATACATTGTAGCTGTTTTGTAAGCTTCTCTGTGTTGCTTGTAGCTGGCGATCATTAAGCTTGGACTTTAGTTAACAATAATTGCCTAAGAATCTGGAATCCAAGTGTTTCCTTCATCAGAATGCGACAAAAAAGGAAACTCAGATTCAAGTGTGAACAGAATTAGAAATGTCAAAATGGGTCCCACTTTTTAACCACTATGTAATAGGGTGGATCACACATAGATTCGCCAAAATTTAATAAAAGGATTGTTAGAGCTGTAAAGCCTAATTAAATGTGGATTTCAATGGTTTTAGACTTTTACTTACACTCAAACCACAGCAAATCTTTCTTCTAGAGTCTCTTCTCACTCAACCCACGTCGCTCCTCTCGCCCTATTTGTTGCAGCTCTGACGACCACCTCCTCCTTCTCCTCTTCTACTTCGTCCCTCTCTTCCACATTCGCCGCCAGTTTCCTACCAATCTTCGTCTCTGTCCTCTTCTACCTCCGACAGAGAAGCTGCTCAAGCCATTCACTTGAAAAAGGTAAATTTTTTTTTTTTTCCATTCACGATAGGGAAGTTCGACCGAGAAGCCGGTCGAGCCATTTGCTTTATTAGCGGTATTTTGATACTTATTTCGATTCTTCATATCTCTTAAGATTATACATATATCTTCATTAATTGTGTATATTCCTGATTGATCATAATTGATATTATATTTATCTCATTACCTTAGATAATCATCTAATAAAGTCGATAGATAAATACGTGTACTTTTCACTATAGCATGCACAAAAATATATAGAAATACTATATTTTTATTTTATGCTTTATTTCAACATTATTATTAGAGCTAGACCATCTTGAGGTGTGTCGGGTAAGTACGTACCTGGAGCACACCTCTTATCTGGTGTCTTTTTCTTTCAATAACGACTAATATTTCTCTCTTGACTACAATCACCGAACTTGTCCATCTCATTTGATGGTGACATCAGTAGACTACCATGCAGTCTCAACTTGCTGTTGCATCACTTGAGACGCAGCCATGTTAGCCGCTTTTGCCGTCCTCGTGCTGTGGTCATGTCAGCCTCTTATGTTGCCCCTATTTGCAGCCGCGTCAACCTCAACTTGTTATTGCGTAGCCTGTCGGACTAATTTTTTTTTTACCATCAATTGATCGGATCACTGATGTATTCAAACTCCAATTGAAGTCTTATGCATTATCTTTAGTTTGAGTGGATATTACTGATATTATAATATTTACTTTGATTCTCCATTTCTCTCAAGATTATACATATCTCTTTTGATTGTGCACATTCTTGATTGATTATAATTGGTATTATGTTTATCTCTTTACCTTATGTAGTCATATAATAAAACTTATAAATAGGCTCGTGTAATCTTTACCATGACACACGCAGAGATATAAAAAAAATTTCAAATTTCTACTTTTTGATTTATTTCTTATTTTGAAAATGAATAATTACACAAATGATCCTTAAAGTTTGGTCCAATATGTAACGTCTTTTCTGAACTTTTAATATGTTTAATGTGAATTTTGAATCTTAGCTAAATGTGTAATGTTGTCTTTAAAATTTTAATTCTTTAAATGTAATTCCTGAACATTTGATAAGTACTCAATCTAGTTCTAAACAATATGAAAATATTCAATATCATTTTTTCTATTAATTCAAGTAAACAAAATTGAGTAATATAAACATGTGAAGAAAAGTTATCTCCTAAATGAGTTTAATTATTAGTGAACGTCGACCTAGATATATATGCTAATTATTAGTTTGCGTTTTAGGTCGTCGTCCGTAGCTGATTTGATTATATATTCGTGGGTGCAGGACGCGTGATGTGCTGTTTCAGTTACCTTCTGATGATGCCTTGCTTGTGCTCTCAATGGATTTTGGCCGCCCAATACAGACGGAGAGTTACGAGGAATTATGATCTGGAAAAGGATTTCTGCGGCGAGGCGGTAGCTCATAACTGGTGCCCGTTTTGTGCCCTATGTCAAGAGTACAGAGAGATTGAGTACAGAAAATCACATCCGGGTCCCGATATTATGCCTGCTCGGATATTTTCTCAGATCGAATATGAACACGAGGCAGCAAACCCTTTCCTACTATACTAATGTGATTTTACTGTGTAGGCGGCCGTCGAGGATATAATTTCGAAGAGGCTCGACCGACAGATGAGGGAAGTGCAACTAACCATATAGTCGATGCCCCAGCTCTTAGTGTCGATGAACCGGAGGCAATAATGCATAACTTTGGTTCCGAATCATTCACCAGGGAGGGACCCCATGGATTAGTGTACCATGGTGTTCTTAGAAATGGAAAACCAGCGACCCTGAAGAAGTTAGATTCCACTGAGCTACCAGAACTTGAGTTTTCGGTTCAGGTTTATGCTGATACATGGTATTGCGACATGACTTAGCTTGGTTTCGCAACTTTCTGGTATAATTCGTTCTTAGGTCATGCACTTCTATGCAGGTAGCCATGGTTTCAAGAGTGAAGCATGAGAACTTTGTTAAGCTTCTTTGTTATGTTATTTGGAAGCATAAGAACAACATCCTCTTTAGGGAGCAGAGCTTAGCCATCCCAGCAGTGAAGAATCAGCTCTTTAAAGTCGTCAGAGACAAGACCATCACTTTTAGGAGTGTGGATGATACATTTAGAAATAGGAGGCTGCAGCGTAGCTGGGGTATTGATCCGATTATCTTCTCTGCTGGGGACTCTTCTGTTTCTATAGGGCCCTAGCTTTTGGTTGCTGATTGGATGCTCTCCCTGCATGTGGCTAGCTCCTTGGTGGTTCTTCACTTTTGTCGTTGGTGAATGCGGTCTGAGGTTGTGGGGTCCATCCGGCCTTGTGCGGCCTAGTGCTGCCTCTTGTTAGTTTTCCTTTTGCCGTTGTTTAGGCTGTTCTGTGCTTGTTTAGGTTCGTTTTTGTGTAGTCTTCTTTTGCATTTGGTTCCCTTTCACTCACTCTGACTTGTTGTCTTGTTGAGTGCAAGTTTTGTGGCGCCGGATCTTGTGTATAGTGTCGGTTTAAAGCTCGATATATTTTTACCCTTTACCAAAAAAAAAAAAATTCCAGGGCAGGGGGATGAAAGGGGTGCGCAGCAAGGTCCGGTCCTGTCTTGGGTGCAGAGAGTTAAAATTGCCGTTGGAGTGGCGAGAGGACTTGAATATTTGCACGAGATTGCGCAGCCTTTTATAGCTCATCGTAATATTAAGCCCAGAAACATTCTTCTTTTCGATGATTATGTTGCTAAAATTGTAGACATTGATTTTTCTAGTAAAGCCCCTCTCCTGGTCGCGGGTGTTCATTCCGCCAGTTATCAAAAGCTCCGGAGTAAGCTCTTCCCCGTATCATTACTCTTTTTCCAATCGAACTCGTATCCTAACTTTGCTTCGGTCCTTTTATCTGCAAATCTGATTTCCAATTAGAAAAGAAAACCGAACTCGAACTCTTAATCGGTGATTTATCTATGCCTTAAAAACTAAGCGAAGATGCAAATTGTGGCTAAGTGAAACTATTACAGGCATTCCTGAAAGTGCACCTCCAACAGCAGACTATCTGCTGTAACTCTTTTTATGCGGCAGATGCGTGATGACAGAATGTCTGAACTTGAACAGTAATGTGTACAGCTTTGGCATTGTTCTCCTAGAACTCTTGACTGGACGTAAACCTGTCGATCATACAATGCCGCCTAGACAGCAAAGCCTTCTTGAATGGGTAAGGCCTTCACCTTCAATGCTGTTTCGCATCAGCAGATTTAAGTCTAGGTTTCGACGCCTTCAAAGAATATTTTCCCGTCTCACTGTCCTGATTCCGGTGCACAAACCTTTGATTCAATCGGGCATTGCCCAAGCTCGATGAAAAGGAGGTGGACCAGTGCGTGGATCCGAGGCTAAATGGAGAATATCCTCCAAAGGCAGTAGCAAAGGTAATGAGCATGACTTTGATCTATAAGACATCCTTTTCGCTTGACCTTCTGATCTTGGTTAGACGTGATACGATTTAAACAAATGCATGGTCATTGCCCTCGCAAAAGGATGGAGTCTGTAACGAGAGCTCTACACACGGATTAACCGTGTTTTCTCACCGTTTGTGACGAGCTTTCTTGTTCTATTTGTGTTGTAACAGATGGCTTCTGTAGCTGCCCTATGTGTGCAACGTGAACCCGGTCTCCGTCCCACCATGAGTATTGTGGTCAAAGATCTGCATGGTCATTGAGCACGCCCTCTGCCCCGGCGGCTTAACTCTAAAACATGTAAACCACATTCAATCCCCGAGTCTGGCTCACGCTATCTTCTGAACTTGAATCGTTCCGGCTATTTTTCTATGTAATGCAATGAACCAATTTATTGATCCCAAAGGGTGTCCAGATTGAAGGCTTTGAATTTGAATGTATGACGGCCTCAGTGACTAAGGCATCTACTTCTTTGTGATGAATTTGGAAGCACTTCGATTCAATTATGAGTGAGAAGGCTTACATTTTGTATCCACTTAATCTTGCCATGGGCAGCCTCTGCAAGAACAAGCAGGGCAAATCCAGGACAAACCAAACTCAACTTTCCTCAAATATCGCCAGCAAAAAAGAATGTTAATCTTCTTCTCTAGGAAATTGGGATTCAGTCCTACTTTTTTCTGTAAGAACAAGCATTGCAAATCCAGGACACACCAAACTCAACTTTCCTCAAAATTCTCCAGCAAAAGAGAATGTTAATCTTCTTCTCCTCTTGGAAATTGGGATTCGGTCCTACTTTTTCTTCTACAAGCATTGCAAATCCAGGACACACCAAGCGCAAACTTTCCTCAAGAGTTCTCCAACAAAAGAGAATGTTAATCCTCTTCTTCTCTAGGAAATTGAGATTCAGTCCTTCTTCTTCTGTAAGTTCCATTAAATTCGACAGCAGGTGAAGTTGCGAAGCATTAAAAAGCCACTTGAATGAGAGCAAGACATGCGGAATCTTCGTTTTCTTTGGGTGGAAATGAGCTTCATGAACAGCTCCGTTGCAAGTCTTCTGCTCATAATTTCTTGCAGGGTTGCAATGATAATACAGCAAGCGAGGGCTGGTGAATTTATGAGCTCTTGGCAGCCTCGCTTTGAAAGAGGATGACGTGAAAGAGGCCTGAATATTCGAAATCTTTAATAGGACGCGAGTCGACGTATGCGCTAGATCCTAGCGAGCGATTGGGGGAGCCATCCACCAAGAAATCCACTCGATCTAAAGGTATGTGCGCGCATGCGTGCGAGATCGATGGAATAATTTCTCCGAATAGAGATCAACCCAGGACAACGTTCATTTCCATTTTACGATCCTGACTGCCTTAAACATTAATTCTTTCTTCTTTACTCCATATTCAATCTTGCTAGACTCGGGCGCACTCGGCTTAAGAAACTTTTTCTCACTTCAGATTTGGACAATTTTGAGAAAACACTAGAGGAAGTTATTGTTTTATCGATTGCTTTCATTAAAAAAAAAAATCAGAATATTACTGTTGCGCAAGAATTGGATCCCCCGACGAAATACTTTGGACCAAAAGTCATTTTTCAGGTTTTTCGGACATGAAATATCATAGGCAAAAAATAATGACTACCCTACTTTAAATAGAACTGCACAAATACAAACTATCCCAAAATTTAATGAACGGACATTAAATTTCATAGATAAGAAACAATGATAGCCTTACTTCAAACAGAATTGCACGAACACAAATAGTGCTGAACTTAATGAACTTGAAAAATACAACCACCTTAATAAAACCGAGTGTAAGAAAATTATGCTGGAATCTAATCGACGACAAAACTTGAGATCATAAAGATGTTACACCGGAATTTAATAACTAACACGGATATAAAACTGCAACTAAGAAACTCCTTGGAATTTAATCGACGACGCAAATTTGAAAACTAAAATTACAGAGTAAAAAAGTAAATATAATTGAAAAATAGAATATTTGTTTGTTTGTGCACAAGGGTCCAAAAACAAATAATGGTATTTCATAAAGGCTGTGATATAGCCATCTTCTATTAGATCTCCTGCAAATGTAACCATGTTCTCTCAACTCTGTAAATCTCATGTCTGTGCTCTACAAGCGGTTGCTCCCTTAGAACCGCGTTTTGGTTACTTCATGACTACTTCCATTGCCTCACTCTCCGATGACTTCACGTCTCCAACACGGCCGGGTCCATGTGAAAATAATAGTCATGAAAAATTCTGGTGGCTAAATCGCGATATTCATCGAAACAGGGGGACTAGAAATCATATTAGTACAGATTTTTTTTTGCATAAAAAGGCCCCTTTCTATATAAACAAAACCCGAGCGGCAGTCCTCGCTCTCCTCACATTCCGGGCTTCTTCCGCGAGAGAGAGAGAGAGGAGAGAGAGTGAGAGAGACAGCGACCGAGACGAAGAAAAGCATCCCTGGTCGTTGCCCTAGGAACACCAACCTGCGGGAACCAGGTAAAGCTCGCCGGAATTCCACCTCTGCAAAATTCTCGATTGTCGTTTCCTAATCGGATCGGGATCCCACAAAAGGAAGCTACTTGCTCCCGGACCCGTTTCGATTGTTGGAAGGATCCGGTCAATTCTGGTTCCCCCGGGGCGGCAATGCGTGTCCCCGATCCTCGCGTCCGCTCGCGGGGGTGGTTTTCGTTTCTTTGTATGGGAGCGTGCGTTACGTGCGATGACGACGATGCCCCGCGTGTTTTGTTGATTAGTTGATTATTGGGTCGATTCGGTTTCGGCCAATCGTGGTTGATGCGGCTCGGTTCGTCTCAGGTTGGCTTCGGGTCGGGTCGTCGGGCCTATGGTTTCCTTGCACGCGCTGTCGGACGGTGAGTCCGGCGGTTCTCTCCCTCATAGGAAGCGGCTGAGGGTATCGAATTCTGAGCGTAGATATGTGGATTCGCACGTGTGTATGGGCGGTTATGGCGGTCCCGTTTCTCCGGGCGAGCACGCGACGGAGGGGCGCCACTCGTTTCGCGGGTACTTGGTTTCTTCCCTTTCCGTTATCCTGCTTATTGTTTTATTTGCTTGGCGTGGTTCTTATGGTGTGTTTTTTTTAACGCGTTAGGTGCTCGAGCGGCATTCATGGTACGTCGTCTTGCTGCGACATGGAGGAAGAAACCGCCATGAACTCTGCGACAGAGTCCACCTTACAGTCAACTAGCAAGAGTGATGAGACCTTTGCTTCGTGTAACACTGGGGTTGCGTCGTACATGAATAAGAGTCACGTGGTGCATGCGCAAAATGCTTTTGTCAGTGGGTGGATGTACATGAACGAACAGGGGCAGATGTGTGGTCCTTATATCCAACAGCAGTTGTTTGAGGGTTTATCTACTGGTTTCTTACCCGATGAACTACCTGTGTACCCGGTGTTGAATGGATCATTGATAAGCCCTGTACCCTTGAAATATTTCAAGCAGTTTCCCGACCACATTGCTACTGGATTTGTTTACTTATCCACTAATCCTTGCACAACTATGTTGCCAAATTCGGTAACCTCTTCAACCAAAGGTTCCCTTATACATGAACAAGAAGGTCTTTCTGGTTATGGTAACTTAAGTTTTCAGGTTCAATCCCAAATTTCTATTGGCCATGGTAGTTCTGCTAGCCAGGTGGTAGCAAATTCCGGAATAGCTACTCCAGCTGCATCGTTCTTGGAGCTGGTATTGATTTCCTTTCATCCTATGCTTTTTCTTTATTCTGTGCCTGTGTTTCTCTAGACAACAGTCGTGTTGATGTGAATTTTTTAGGGCACTTGACTTTCGTGCAGACAAATAATTTGCTATGGTTTTTAGATGTGCTTGCCTTTTCCTTTCTAGGATAGGGAGGCTCCTTGTTGGTTGGTGGAAGATGATGGAGGGAGGAAGCATGGGCCACACCGTCTTTCAGAATTATATGCTTGGCATTTTCATGGATACCTGCAGGGTTCTTCAATGGTAAACCATACCTCTGAAATTTATCAAATAATTTCATGTCATGAATCTAATCCCAGGAAGACCATTAGGATTGTCATGATGAGTTGTGTATTGGTGAAGCATGTTTGATGCATTGCCATGAACAAGTCGCTGTCCGTCGTGATCTACTTCCCACATGTATTATAGTTTTCTTGCTTAACATTTAATATGCCTGGATCTGGTTCCCCAATCGATAGGCACAGTTGGCTTCAAAGCGGGACACATAAGCATGGAATGAATGAAATTCTGGGTGGGCCTGGAAATATTCTTGTAACTTGGGCCTGGACAGTGCTATAGAAAAATATGAAAAATGGTGATTGATTCATCTGATAAACTGTGGAAAGAAAACAGCCATCTGCCAGATCCCCATGTCCTCCCCCTTCCCCCCCCAACAAAAAAAAAAAAAAAAAAAGCAAATAACATGGGGTAATTTTGGTGGAATGTTCGGGAAAACTAATGAGCCTGTAGATGCAATTAATTTTCTTTTGGATCCAAGCGGCTTTGGATCATTAATTAAGTGCTTAAATAATGTCCTTGTGATATGATATTCTAGATAGAGAGGTCTGAGCATATAAGTTTGAAATATGTTTGTTGTTGCTAGCCTATTGCTGGTATCACACGCATGGATGGAGAAAGGGAAGAATTGCATGTCAATTTCTGAGGGATTTCTCTGGTTAGTGACAATTTCAGTAGATGCATGCACAAAGTGTTCTTGGAGCACTTTTTTTCTCTATAACTGTTGAGTCAGGCACAAATTTCCCCTTTCATTGGAGAAACTACTTGCTGTGGGCTTTTGGCAGTTTATGCTGTCCCTCATACACATATTAAATTATATCATTTAACAGGTCCAGGCATCAATGATGCTCAGCTGTTTAGTGTGTGAGCAGAGATTGAAGTATGTTGTCTATATTTTGATGCTGTGATTAACATTCTCACTAGAATCAGCACATGGGGATCAAAATTCTTTGTTTATTCTGGGTGCATTCTGATTTTGGATCGTGCTTTCATGATTTCTCAATTCTTCCCCCTCTCTTTGCAGTATCTCAATTTAATTTTCATGTCATGTTGTCATTCAAAGTAGCCTTTTTGCTTTCCATGCCAGGTATATCATATCAACAATAAGTTTAAATGCTCTTTGCTATCCATCATTAATGCATGGAAAGCAGAGGACACGGTGGTGATAACTCATCTAATGCTCAAGTTGACGAGAGTAACTCTGCGCTAAGCTTCACATCAGATATTTCTGGAGCATTTTCTTTGCAATTGCATGGCGGTGTCATGAAATCTGTTCGAAGAGTGCTGCTGGATGAGATCATCAGTAATATTATTGCTGACACTGCAAATATGAAGAAAATGCAAAGAAATCTTAAGCTTGAGTCTTCAAATCAAGCCAAAGGGACTCACCTCCTTGACGTTGAAGAGGTAAAGCATACAAATAATAAATTCTGTTCAATGTTTTTCACCAAACTGTATTCTGATATTTTATTCATTTAATTGGCAGCCTGAAATTGTTAATCAGAGCGTATGCTCTGTGGAACCCGTTTGTGGGCTAGGAGTCTGTGGAAATATTTCTCATCGGAAATGCACTGAAGATCCTGCACAATCTCCTGCTCGTGATTGTGAATTACATGCCTTTGGCATTATATCTGATCAAAGTTGCATTGCTGAAGTTCCTGCACATTCTCCTAGGATATACAAATCTGTTGGAGGCATTGAGAATTTTAATGCTTCATGCTCAGTTGTATGTGGAATGCTTTTCAAGTATTGCATGGAAGTGGCCTGGAATGGTATCTTTTATGATACCATAGCAGATTATGCCACTACTTGGAGGAGGCAAAAGATCTGGTTCAGTCAACCGAGGTTAACCTTCCCTGGCAGCGAGGGCGAGGAACTTATGACTGTAAATGTACTTCTGTCAGAATCTTTCTTAGGGTTTAATTAGTCTTATAATTGTTCTTGTGTAAAATTCTTGTCTTGTTTTTTCAGCAGTCCCTTTCTGAATCGCCAGCTGTGGAACGAGATGCTGATTGCCCTCCTGGTTTTGAGTCTGTGAATATAGACACAGATGGACGGGCTTTTCTTGTACTTTCTGCTTTACGAGGAGGGAGTTCATCTGAACATAGGAGCTCTGTTGAAACAATCAATTGCATCCAAGAAAGGGTTGAGAGAGAACTGCATGCGGATGCAAAGAATTCTTTGGTTGGATATGCCGGATATTTTATAGAGGAGGAGGTCAGCAAACTAGTTAGGTTGTCAGAAAATGACCCATTTCATGAGGTTGGTATAATCATTAGGTCGTCTTCAGAGTCAAGTTCCTCTCTTTTATGGAGTTGTGTGTGTTGCATTGTTGGTGCAAAGTTTGTTAACACTTCGCCAATTTGTGATTTTTCTTGATCTTATCTTCTGCAACTGATTCTAGATTGACTTCATTGCAGGAAATTTTTGAGACTTTATCTCAGTTGCATTGTGAATCCAGTTCATCCGACTTGCCTACTGATTCAAGGTCTGATAATGTGTTGATGACTGCTGAAAGTTCTCAAACTCCAGTGGAAGCAGTTACAAGCTTTCGTGAAACCTCAATGGACAATGTTTCTCGCATCTTGGGTTGTATTTTCACAGAACTGTGCACAGAATTGGGTAATGTGATCGTTGGCCAAGAAACAGATGAGCCTCCACCCCCTGGACTTGATGACAGTATTAAAAGTTCCTTTCCATCTGGTCTACGTAAATTCCAGCCTGTACAGTCCAAGGAGCGTATGCCTCCGAGGGCAGAATATACTTCCATGGCAATGTGCAGGCAGAAGTTGTATGATGAGGTGCTGGGTGAATGGAAATTGTTTTTCCGTGGTTCTCTTCAGCAATTTGTTATATCCTGGCATGATTCAAAAAACCGTAGATTTGATAAGGTAAATACGAATGTATCAGGTGTCATATCTTAAATTGTTTGACTGATTTGCTAAATTTCTCCTTCATGTTTTGGCGGCATTTGCTTAAAATTCTTTCATGAACATATATTAAGGTTTTCTACTATCATTATTGAGAGGGGTGAGGGTTTGAAATTCTTTCTCTTCACGTATGTTGTTCGAATCTTTTGCAGGACAAATCTTCTAATGTACATAGGGAATGTGCTAAAGATGAATCTGCTGTAGTCAAATCAGAAGATGGTTCAAAGTCTTTACAGCACGGCCAATATACATATTTCCGGAAAAAGAATCAAGTAAGGAAAAAAGTCAGTTTATCTTCTCAATCTGCTACCATTTCTGGTGCTGGTTCAATGAATCTACAAGCAGAAAAGTCGAGGGAAGAGGAATACTCCAAGGATACTGCGCATGTTAAAACTACAGCTGTGGTTCCTAAAAAGAGAAGGCTTACTAAAGGGCAGACTGAATCACCTGCTTGTTCAAGGTCGTTTCAAGCCACTTTGAAGAGAGGCTTGCCAAGTAAGAGCACACCAGAGAAGACCTCGAGATTTAAAAAAGTCAAGGCTTCTGTGACCTTTAAAGGTTTCAGCTCTTAATGTGTTAATATTTTTATACAAAAGCATGCTTACGTATACATATTATATGTAAATTATCTCATGATCACTCTTTAATATGTCCTTTATGTTTTTGTTATGTAGAGGGCGAGGCTTCGGAGGGTGCTATAAAACCTAAGAAAACAGAAGTTGTAAATCAGCCGCAGGAACTTGAAGATAGAGCAAACATGAACATCAATGGGTTGAGGACCAAAAGAGTTGCCTCGGCAAATTATTCAAAGAACATGCAGAAATGTTGGTATCTTTATAGCAATTGTCCTTTTCATCTTCCACATTTGTTTCCTACCCTCACATTGATAATTTCTTCCTGAATTAGTGGTAAAGGTATCATCAAAAATTAAAAAGAAGCAGGTGATTGATCATTACTTGCCCCATCCTGAAGAGGTCTTGGTGCCAAATGGTGTCTCAAAGAAAGCACAGCGGAGACAGGATGGGTTGCAGAAGTCCAAGTCCAGTAAGTCCAAGACATGTAAGCCTTGCCCTATTTCTGATGGATGTGCACGATCTTCAATAAATGGGTGGGAATGGCATAAATGGTCAATGAAAGCAAGCCCTGCTGAAAAAGCTCGAAGCAGGGGAGTTAAACATATTCAATCAAAGAAAACAGGCTCCCAAATTAACACATTTCAGTGGTCAAATGGTAAGGGTATTTCTGCAAGAACAAACAGGGTGAAGATGCGGAATCTTCTTGCTGCTGCGGAGGGTGCTGATCTTCTTAAAGCCTCCCAACTAAAGGTGCGAAAAGAGAATTATCACTTGCTGTATTATATTATGTTCTTTATTATTTACTATGTGCATGCTGGTATTTTTCAGGCAAGAAAGAAACGTCTGAGTTTTCAACGAAGCAGGATACATGATTGGGGTCTTATTGCCCAGGAGCCAATTGAGGCAGAGGATTTTGTCATTGAATATGTTGGTGAATTAATTCGTCCTCAGGTAATTTTTAAGACCGTTCTTGGTATCTGTTGCAGTAAAATCACCTATTTTCTTATTAAATTGTTGGTTGCTAATTTTTATGTGAACTCTCTCGCCCCCTGCCCCCACCCCCCCCTCCCCCAACCCGGGCGGTTGCATCCGTATCTTACATCATGCTTTTGTATCTCATAGGTATCTGATATACGTGAACGGCATTATGAGAAGATGGGCATTGGCAGCAGCTATCTTTTCAGGCTGGATGATGGTTATGTGGTCAGTGAGGCCAAATTATCTGATCTTAAGATAGCTAAATGTGATATTTCGTTCTTTTTTTATCTTCTATTTTTGCTGTTGAGGCTGTTGTCTACAGTTTAGTTTCTAATAGAAAACAACTTTTCACCTTTCCAGCCCATCTGATCTTCATTCTATGCATGCTTTTTTCTTTTTTGGGAATTATTTAGTTTGTAATATAGGTCAGGTATATTTCAGATTATGCTATTCTATTTTTGTTCCTCCATCTTTCCCTCAGTGGGTTGGTTTGATGGATGACTTCTTCCAGAGCCAAAATTTGCAATTTTAGAATCTGCAATATGTTCCCTTCTCTGTGGAAGGAGGTAGGTTAATGCTGTTTCATCAACTGCAGGTCGATGCTACAAAGCGTGGTGGGATTGCCAGATTCATAAATCATTCTTGTGAGGTAGCTCCATTTATCTGTGTTAGTTAAGTATTATATGCACGAATGATGATGATGGGTTCCAAGACTGATAATTTTTTTTTTTCAGCCTAATTGCTACACCAAAATCATTAGTGTAGATGGTCAGAAGAGGATTTTTATATATGCAAAGCGGCATATAGCTGCCGGTGAAGAACTTACTTACAATTACAAGTTTCCTTTGGAAGAGAAAAAGATCCCCTGCAACTGTGGTTCTAGAAGGTAACACTTCTTAGTTCTACATGTCTTTCTTTTGCTAATAACTTTGTTTTGCTTTAAGCGCGGTACTTCTCTCTTAGAATTTGTTGATTTCATTTATTTATTGGCTTTAGCTTTAGAGGACTCGTGGGGCTGCTGTTTTAGTGAACTCACATGCGTATAATCAATTCTTTAGTTGAAAAACAGCAGAGATATGAATTAGAAAGCTCATGCTCCCTAGAGTCCTGAACTTTGGAACTACTATGGTGGTGTTGACTTTGTGACTTTATTTCCTCCGTCCAGGTGTCGTGGATCATTAAATTGAGATCCGTTTGGAGTTGCTCTCTGTGGTATGTCTCACATATTTTCTTGACGATGTTGTTCATATGCAACAAGCATTTTAATCGCCTTCCTGGTCCAGAATTATGTCAGGTCTGTCCCATCGGCTCCCTTTCAAGTACGCATGGACATGGCTTGCTTTCTTCATATTGTACAGTCAGATATTGATTTATACCAAAGGTGTGTGGATCTTTTTCATGCTTCTATCTTTTCTCTGGCTTGTGTTTCATGATCCTTAACATCTTGTCTTGTTCTATTAGGGGATGCTTCATTGGTTGGAAAAATATTCTTCGTTTTACTCTTGTGTTTCGTGATCGTTAATATCTGTTTCGTTATGTCACAATTATTCATTTTTTAAATAACATTTCTGCATTGGGTTGGGGGAGCCATGATGTTTCTATTAGTTACTGTTCTTTTATATATTTTCTAAGCTTGGGGAGCTTAGGCCAATGAAAAGAAACGGCTGAGCTTATCCTGAAAAAATAGAATTGGGGGTTTCACTGAAAATATTCATTTCTAATCTATTGAAGCTTTAATGGAGATGGTCAAAAGGATCTGTGTATAAAGTAGCAGCCACCTCGCAGTATGTGATCAAACAATTTTCTAAGATTATCTCATGTACTATGCTTGTTTTTAAGGGGACTCGACTATCATTTTTTATTGTAAAATAAAATAAACCTGCATTTTATATCCTGAAAATATTAATCGGTGTATCTTTGTATTTTTCTATGGCGTTACTGATCCAAGCTTTTGACCCAGGTCACAGACGCAATTGCTGATGAAGGGCGAATGATGTGATCATGGTGATTCTTCTTACAGTGACATTCTTGCTTAGATTTGAAAATAAATATCTAATTCATGTCTGTCCTTGTAGATATTTTTGTGCGGCAGATGAGTTTCACCTTGTAGACACTGTAAATTGGTATATACTCTTATAGATGGATCTCTATTTTTTTGTACAAACACGCTTTTATTTATTGCTATAAGAAAGGTGAATGTGAGGAATATTGAAATACACTGGTAACTTCTAACTTGAAGCAATTATAGTGCTCCTCTTTGATCTTCTGTGTGACGATAAATGACAATTGCGTGATGCTATTAGTTTCTGAATCATTATTGGTTAATGGTGTATTGAAGAGATGCAATCAGTTATATTATTGCATTTACTTGCAATTCGGAGAGATGGATCCACTTGTCAATCGTGAATTTTCTAACAGTGTCGTAATAATGCAATGGGAGGAAGAAACTACTGAATCTGTTGTGATTAGTTACTTTTTGGTTGGTTGTTACTTCCATGTATCCTCAAAGGACATGCTACATACATATACATGGGCACATATCAGGAGGCTTTGATTTGAGAGGGATGGCTGGTCAGTTTGACAGATGAAAATTTCAGGCAGACTGAAACCAACATGTTAGGGTCATGGCCGTGGTAGTGTCAATGATTAGGTGAACATAGACCAACTTTTCCACTCGTCATGCCTTCTGGCTAAGATATTTGTGCGAGTTAAGTTGAGAATATGTTTGATTTTGGCGACCAAATTTTAGATATCTGGTAGCTTATGTTAGTGTTTCTGTGAGATTTGTGCGTTGAAGTCAAGCTTAATAGTATTATTAGTAGTAGAAGATTTTCAAGCCATGCTCTGCGGGTCGGGGTGATGTTTATTTGCCTTCCTCTAATCATGTTTCACTTTGGACTTGTGATGTTTAATTCAAACTAAATGTTTTGTGAGTTGTTAATTATCTTCCTTCTTTATTTTTAATTTTGTATGGCTGCAGGTGTAAGTCCATTTAGGATTAAGTGCCAGAGGTCAGAGTTCTATTGATGTCTTCTGGGTATGTAACTGTCTGCTCCACCTCCGCATCCACATCCTTTGACATAAACGCAGGTGTGTTTCCTTTCAGTGCCATGCTCTGTTGGGTTGTCTTAATGGTAAAACATAGTTCCCCATAAAAAAACCGCGAAAGGAAAAGGTTGTGTGATTGATCTAACTCAGCCTCTCGGTTCAGAGCCTTGGAGAGGAAATAAGGAAGGAGGCGGAAACAAATGTACGATGTTGCTTAGTGGCACGGAGATGGTCCAGATGGCGCGACATCAGAGATTTTTGGGTTCGTTTTATGAGAGAAAAATACTTGAACGGACTGACTCCATTCTCAGGGATAAAACTTAGTAATGGTGCTGTCGGCATGATGATAGGCTAAATTGGCACTATCCATGGGACTCCATGGAAGTCGCATAAGGGAAGGGTAAGGCACGTGTGGTCAAAATCCCGAAATCCCACTCTTCTTTCGCTATCAAACTATTGAAAATAAATGCAAATGGGTTTTCATCAAATTGCTTGAGCGTGGGAGAAGGGAGAGTACGTTCTAAAAATCAAAATGAAATTCTCCCCTCCTGAAAAATTTAACGGAAGAAGTCATTTTTTACTATGGATGTCCAGATGTAAGTTAATGGGGTTCAGTGGGTTTGTAGCTTTTGGCAGTATCCCATCTGCCAGAGTCACTGTAATTTTCCCGGCAACTGCTTTCCTAAGCCGGAGGTGAATTTGTATGCAGAGGAACAAATATTTGGCATTATACTCGATTAATAAGTGGTGCAATGGACCGAGCCGATGGCATTGCATTGTGTGAACTAGTGGTCTTTGGATCCAAAGCTCTTGATATTTGACTGGCTTGAATCAGTAGAATGCATTTAGATAATAATGTTGATCGACCGCAATCGATCAAGAGATGCTTGTAAGATCCATTCGTGTGGCATCTAGTGCTGACCTACTATCATCAATTGGACTCAAGTTCCATTCTTTGCTTCGCTCCCCCCACTTATACAAGAAAAGATGTTCACTACTGTTCCCTGGAAATAGACTTTTTTGAGAAGATATTGTTTACGCCTGGACTGTTTTCTTCATATTGGAACCTTGGGTTTGGGAGCGATTCCAACTATAAATTTCCAATTTTCAAAACAGAAACATACTGGGGCTTAAAAGACAAGTTGTGACAAAAAAGAAAAGGAAAGGAAATTCCCTAGGATTGGTCTTGTTGTCTTGGTTTAGGAGTTGTCGTTCTTCCTTTTCTCGTGCAGACTTGCTTCCTGTCCGTACTTGAGAATTTGATGAGCCATTTGAAGGTAGTCCGATGGGTTTCTAGGGAGTCAAGCTTAGTTGACATAGCTTGGTCGCTTGGATCCAGTACAAGTCTTAAATTTCCTAAAGATGATGTGTGATATGGTCTCTTTCTACCTTTGTGAAATGATGAGGATTTTGCTTACTGGTTGTGCTGGGGTCGTTGTTTAATACATCCATCCCACGAGATTTTGCCTTTGGGGCTTACTATCTTGATAATTATCCGCTTATGAGGCGTGGGAAACTGCAGCGACTTGTGGGGATTAGTTGGGTGCTCTAGATGTGTAAGTTACCTAGAGAAGATCGTAGCATGGGTGTATGAGCGAGGAACAATGATTTAGGATGTCTAAAAAAGGGTCAAGTTCATGATTTTCGGTCGAGCAGGTAGGTTTTTTTGTTGCTGTGCTTTCAGTTTAAGTAACTCCGCCTGTGTTGTTCGATGTTACACAGCCGGTCCCAAGCCCGGACAAAGGAGGAGGGTGTGTTATAGGATTTACATTTTTGTAGAGCCCTGCCAATATGATATCAATATGATATATACTTAATTGGCCATAGGAAAGTTTGAATTTGTCACACGGTTTCCCCTAGATAATTACAGCTTATGGCGAAAAAAGAAGATAAAAATGAGATAAAAGGGAGAGAGAGTGACCTTAGATTTTTCCAGTTCATGGGCCTACACACCATGATTTTCATTCATTCATCAAGTCTCTTTCTCATGACCACATTATCATTCATTAGCATACAAACTAGTCATTGCATGTGCACGATAGTTTAACGGGACCGTCCCAACCCAAACTACAAATTTCGTGATGTTTCAAACCTCTAAGGACGTACATTCTGTTCTGGTATCTACTTACCTTCTGTTGTACATCTTTTTGTACGCACACTTGCATGTGTTACCTAGATTCAATTGTGGAATCCTAGATGAGAAAAGTCCAATAGGTTTTGATCTTCAGCCCTCCTAGCCCTTCAAATTAGAATTTCAACAACTCGGGTCTCCAAATCACAAAATTAATAGGACGAGTCTCGGGTGCCAGTTGAGAATTGGGAGAATTTAGTCAATGATTAGGGATGACATTTGACACCAGAAATTCAGTGTAGTGGCCTCATCTACTAAAGGGAGCAACTTTCTTTGGTTCAGTCTATAGTATTGACTTCCAAGGATCGTTGTGGGTCAACTCCAAATTCTATGCTTGGGTTATTTAATGCATACTAGTCCTCAGGTCAAGTAGGTCACAAGGGGAGATGCATGTGATCCTATTCCTATGGTTATTTAGGTGCTTCGAGCATGCATGTTGTACCTATAGACCAAATAGTGTCTCCAATTCTAGCTTCCACGAGGTTCGTCCGTGCAGCTGACTTTTGTTTTTCTTCTCCTTCCTTAGGTCAATCTAGCTTTAGCTGACCAAGTATGGCTTCTAGAAGATGCTTCACAATTTTGTAATTGTCACAAGCATTGTGCTGACGTCATGCCTATGGTTTGTTCATTCTCAAGTTTTCATCTGTGCTTAATTTGTCATGCCTATGAGACTCAAAAACCAGAACTTGTTTTGGTTTGCTGGGACGATGTCGACGGCGGATTCTCAATGCTGTACAGCAGAGCCCCGAACCGCAATAGCGTGGTTTGCGCTTGATTCGTTTGCATGTATCGGACCTTCGGTTTGTGAGTGCTTTTAGATTTTGCGAGTTGCTTGCCTTTTTAATGCCAGAGAATGCCTCAACATGATGATCAATTAAACTGTTGATTCGACCAAAGACTGCCGAAACGAAAGAAAAATTTGGAATTGGAAATGAAGGGGGTTGATGTAGTTTTGCGTACGCGAGCTTATACATACCTCGACCCGGTAGTTCTTATGTTATATTGTTGATATCTAGAAGTCGTGACGATGTAAAGACTCCACCGAAATTTGTATAGCTCTGATGAGTCCAAAAGCTTGAAATGAGTTATATGTTTTCCACAAATTACCGGGTTATATTAGGCAGCACTAATGTTGGAAGTGACTCTAAAACGAACGAGAGTACGCCCTCTGCATTGTGATATGGTCATTCTTCTCTTCCTTGGGAGCATATTCCATTTCTTGGTGCACAATATGGATAGGGGATAATGACACAAATAATTATATTGTGATCTCTGAATTTAATTTTTATTTAATGTGGTTCATGAATTTTAGTCTAATATGCAATAATATTTCTGAATTTTTACTTTGTTCAATATGGTCTATAGACTTGAATTAATAGAATGACAATATTGAACATTTTTATACAATTCAAATACTTAATTAAACCTTTATCAAAAGTTCATGGACCATATTGAATAAATCAAATGTTTATGAACCGCATTGTATATTAGACAAATGTTTAGGAACTACATTAAATAAATTTAAAGTTTGGGGACCACATTGTATATTGAGTCAAAGTTTATGAGCCATTGGTGCCATTTACCCTACTGGAGAACATAATCTAACCATCGTGACGAAGTCATTATGCATGACTATCATATGTTTTCAATATCAAGCAATCTTTTTTCTGCAGAGAAAGTCGAACGAATGTAGCCAATAAACATCACAAACGCATGCTATACAATAGTAACTGCCTTTTGTTGGTGATGTGCAATACTACCGAGTCTTTCATATTATTTCTCCAAAGTCGGAAAGGAAAAGAAGAACCTCACATGATTGGCATAAGCCCAGCCGTCGTTTTCCTTCATCTTTTTTCCTGTGCAAGCCCTCCTTTCTTATGGATGTTGTTATCGGATGCCTCGAAACACTTTTTAAGCATGCTTAAAAGGGAACGATTTGGTTTCCACGATGCTAATTGTACATACACGAAAGAAATCGCCTAAGCGACCTCGCGAGTTCTCCTAAAAATATTGTTTCAAAATTGGATAGATCTTTACTATGAACTAATAACTATAGAATTAATAACCAACTCATTGTTTCATATTATCTGAATAGAAAAAAGCAGGCAAGATATGATATATTGGTCATATCATCGTAACAACTGAAATCTTTCTTGAAAATTCTTTTTTTTTTTTTTTTTTGGTTGTGTTTTTTGGGGGCCAAAATTGATCATGTCTGAGTGTCCCCCTTCCATGAGCATGCCAAGTGCTTGGAGCCATGAATGCACATGTCTCTGCCCACTTGGATGGATTTGTCTCCCACACAAATTTTCCTGGAGAGGATTCCATGAATATCCTATTACCTCCCTATCTGCCTTTTCCCATCTTTGACCCGTCTGGATTGCGATCCCCTAAAAGCAATGAAAGAGATTGTAGACAATACATCCCCCACTCCAATAATTCACTTTGCAAAATGTCTCATCTACATCTCGCCCACCATAGATCGAGTGATCCGAGTCATAAACTATGCGCACTACACCGTGGGACTTATCAAATGTGTGAGTTCCGGATCACTCGATCCATGTCACATTCTCGCGATTGTCGCGGGGCGTCTCCCCACCACCACCTCCACAAAAAGGGGAGGAAAAAAAAAGCTGAGGAAGCAGGGAGGGAGGCGGCACACACGATAACATGAACTCGGAATGCACGAATCCCCTTCTTTTTAGGCTTTTTTTTTCTTCTTTTCTTTGTTCCTAATGAACTTTCTATCCGTTTATACATGGAAAAAGCATCCCGCTTTACTCAGTGGGCTGTCTTTCTTTTTGACATATTTGTGCCGCTTTTCCCTACTCGAGAGGACAGATTACACTGTTCGGATGCCTTATTTTGTACATTACACATGTAGCGATGCACATGTACATGTGAGCTTTGTTGTGTGGGATGAAAAACCTCCTCAAATAACGTAAGAGATGAACTGAGGATTGTAGCTTTGCACATGATCTTGAGAGGAACCCCTGGCTGATCCCATGTTCTGGTCCCACCGCTGTCTGAAAAAAAGAAGAAAAAAAGAGAGGATTATATCAGCAGATTTGTCCGGTGCTTATCAGGCATTATTAATAATAAAGGTGCAAATATCACTAAAAATTCCAAAGCAGTATATATATATATATATATATATATATATATATATATAGATGTCATATTGGCTCCAAACTAATTTTTATATCATAAAAATTCATAAATTGATCATTTATGCCATATTTACCATAAATTGGTGCAACCGTGCCACAATTATCTCAAACAATTTTTTACATCATGAAAAAATCTCAAAATTAGTACATCTATACTATGTTTATATCAACTCGTATTTACTTAGAAAATCTCAAATTTAACACGATTTGATGTAGATATAACACAAATATACTAGTTTGAAATAAATATGTTGCAAATATATCACCTCAAGAGTTTTTATAACACAAAAATTCATTGAGTAGATACGATACGGATAAATTAATCTGAATTTTCTTTACGGTGATAAACTTTTCAAAATATTTCTCATGTGAGATATTATATTTTATTTCAGCGCACACAACACTTTTCTCGATCTCCATAAAATCACCCAAAAGCAAAAGGCAAAAGACAAAAACAAAACAATAAAAAAATTAAAGGGAAAGGAAAAAAAGGAAGCCTAGGAAAAGCATTTCTCTCTCTCTCTCTCTCTCTCTCTCTCTATCTCTCTCTATCTTTTCCTTTTCCCCAAGTCACACTCACTTCAATCCTTTTTCTCACTTTTGTCTCTCTCTGTCTCTCTCTCTTACTGCTATTATTCTTCATTAATTCATTATTTAAATTCCCATTGAATACCTGAAAATGCCATTTTATTTTAATAATTCCCCCCTTTATATAATATATCTCTCTCTCTACCCCTCCCCCTCAGACGCAAAATCTTCACAGTGTCAGCTTCTTCTTCTCCACCTTCTCCTCCTTCTTCCCTCAGATATATCCCTCTGCGACGTCGAATCTCCACGTTAACCTCTCTCTCTCTCTCTCTCTCTCTATCTCTACTGAGCGAAAATGGCGATCGCCTGCTTCTCGCGGCAGCAGCAGCGGCGGCTGTCACGCTCGCCGGAGATGACGCCATGACCGAAAGCCGCCTCCCCGAATCGCGCGCCGTCGCTTTCCCCCGAGAAAAAGGACCTTTCGCTCGGACCGACTGAGTTTTTCCGAGCTCAGTCGAGTGAGCGGAGCGAGTTGCATGGGATCGGAGCAGAATCGGTTCCCTCTCCAGCAGCGGCCGGAGCCGGTGAGTGAGCCTCCCTCTCCCCCTCCACTTTTCTCTCTCGTCGTGGATGTGAGCTTGGAATTGTTCGGTTGATTGTGCTGTTCTTTTTATTTTGCCTGCGGTTGTTCCGCGGTCGCATTCGCGGTTGCTTTCGTTTTCGGATCTGATCTGAGGGAGTACGCTTTTTGAGAAGGCTGATCTTCGGTCCCTTTTTGGTCTCGGAGACTGTGGTTTGGATCTGATGTCTGATGGGATTGAGTTCGTGATGGGAGTTGGATGTCGTCTAAAAATAGCAAGGATCGGAACCGATCGTGCTCTGATGGAGTCTTCCACGTGCTGAGCACGTGGGGTACTGATTGTGACCGCGACCTTGAATCTGATTCTCAATTTGATGTACTCATCTGGGGCTGTCTTTTGTTATCGATGAGCTCGTGCTAGAAATTCGGCGGAAATAAGGGTGGGAGATCGGTGTTTGTCTACATTTCGCTTTCGAGTCATTGCTTCCATTGTCGTTGTTGAGGACTAGAGATGATCTTGATCTAACAGCCGACAGTTGTCTTTTTGACGCTAGCGACACGTTGCCGAGTATTTTGGACGGTGGGGAGGAAAATAGGATATGGCTTTCGGTTCTCAGGTAGGTTCACCCCATGGTGTGTAGGAGCCATTGCATGGGTGGACCACTAAGGACCTAGCTTTACTTGTGGTCTACTGTATAATGTCAAGCCCACTAAACAATCTTTGAGCATGTGTAGTGCAGAGTGATGTCACTAGAGAATGATGGATTTGTTTGGTGAAAAGTGGCGGTCTACTTCTTTTAAGGAGAGTCTAAGACAGGATATGCTTGGTCAAATGGTACTTGTTCTTTCGTTGGAGTGTCTGAAGGATATGTTAAGCAGTGAGGCGACATTAGAAGCTTACTTGTGTTCTTTCACCATATGCTCATCCTTTTGCATCCGTGTCTTTTGATTCTGGTGTCCGTTTACCCGATGATTTTATCTTGTCTCGTATCAGCATAGCTAGCATAAACAATGCTCAATTTGACCCAAAAATCACATAATTCGCACAAGTTATCTAGTCATAGCTATGCAATATTTGTGCTAGTCCATTGATTTTCCACTCGGAGATGTAGGCGCTGGATGCTAGTGACCTTAAGTCAAATTGTGGTAAGTTTGCCATACCAGATTGAAGTACTGGATAAAAATGAGTGATTCCAAGAGTGTTTGTCTGTTTGGCTGGTTGGTTCTAAAATTTAAGATATAGATGTTTCAGGGATCCCAAAGTACATCTGCTATGTGCACAACAAAGCGTCTTCACGATGTTCATGCCATTGTCCTCAATATGACTTATTTTGTTAGATTTCTCGATCAAGAATGGGAACTTCTCCATCTGAATTCGGTAGCATAATCATCTCCCTATGCTCTTATTTTAAAGGAGGAGCTTAAAATCTGGTTCTATCTAGGTTGGGTCAAGATCCATATTTAATCCATGTGCGTGGTAACAGTTGTCTTGGAGAATAGTAAAATTAGATGAACTTCAAGTGTGAGACATAGTGCAGCTAGATCTGAAATGCTTTTTTGACTTATCTTCTATCTCGTGCACAATATATATGCTCTCATTTTTAAATTCAGCAATGCCCCTTAGTTTTCTTTTAGCCATCCATGGAGTGTGCCTTGCAAATTTTTTACCTTGAAGGATGGCCACATCCATCTGAACTCCATGGTTAAAGCACTTGCAATATCAGATGAGACCTTATTGAATTTGATAATGAAAAAGGAAACTGAGATTATGGCCTATCTGTTTACAATATCTCATCCTATTTTGTTTCTAATTTTGCTCCGTCAGCTGAATTCAATCTTAAAATGCTAATACTTTGGATTGACAGCGAAAAAGATGGGGTGGCTGTTGGGGTGCTTTCTCTTGTTTTGGTGCTCAGAAAGGTGGGAAGCGTATAGTTCCTGCGTCTCGTATTCCCGAGGGCAATGCCTCAGCAGCGCAGCCAAATGGACCCCAAGCCGCTGGCTTGGCCAACCATGCCACTACCATATCTCCCTCTCTTTTAGCTCCGCCTTCTTCTCCAGCATCCTTTACAACTTCTGCTCTCCCTTCGACAGCCCAGTCACCTAATAACTGTTTCCTGTCGTTGTCTGCCAACTCCCCGGGTGGCCCTTCATCTGCAATGTTCGCTACAGGACCATATGCTGGTGAAACACAGCTGGTTTCCCCTCCTGTTTTCTCGACTTTCACAACCGAGCCATCTACTGCTCCTCTCACTCCCCCACCTGAGTTGGCTCATTTGACTACTCCCTCTTCCCCTGATGTTCCTTATGCTTACTTTTCATCTGTAAAAGACATCAAATGTCCTGACAAGACCAGTTATGTTGCTTCACATGATCTCCAGGCCACATACTCGCTTTACCCTGGAAGTCCTCCCAGTGGTGAGCGTTTACCATCATCATTCCCAGAACGTGAATTTCCTTCACAGTGGGATTCATCGGTTTCACCCCGAAGTGATCGGGGTGGTTCTGGAAGAGAATCTGGACATAGCCCCACTGGTGCTTCTAGAAGTGATACAATTTCTTCTGCCCAGCTACATTTGCTGAATTCTATTTGGATCATAATCCACCATTTCCTCCTACTGGTGGGAGGTTGAGTGTTTCCAAGGATAATGATGCCTACTCTACAGCTGGAAATGGGAATCAGAATTGGCAGAGTAGTAGAAGCCCAAAACAAGATGCAGAGGAAATCGAAGCCTACAGAGCTTCCTTTGGGTTCAGCGCAGATGAAATAATTACTACGACCAATTATGTGGAAATTGCTGATGTTACAGACGACTCATTTTCTATGTCACCTTTTCCCTCCAATAATCCACCCACTGAAGAATCTACACATGCTGGACTGCATAGTGAAGGTCAAAAGGTGGAGAAACTCGGCACAGACTTTCTGCCCTTCAAAAGCATTAAAGCTGACCAGGATGTGCAACGTGATCTACTAAATTCGCATGATACTTGGAAAGGTGAGCTTCCTAAGTTGGTTTAGTAGGTATTATGGAATTGGAAAAGAAATTTCAAAATATCGTATAATTAACCATTATTTTCATTCTAGATATTCATAGGATTTGCTCTTGGTGATTATAGTTTTGTCAGCACTTTGCTTTGCAGTCACATGGTACTATGATTTGAGTCAGTCTCTAGAGGGCCAAGGTGCTTCAATCAAACTTGCTTGATCTATTTCTGTAGATTGATCTATTAATATGCTTAAATTTAGGGAAACTATGAGTTAAAAGGCTGGGACGTCTGCACTCAAAGCATATTCATTTGAAGGACACATTCATCCATCGGAAGATCCATTCAGATAATTGTGGACAATGAGCCTGGATCTGAGGATGGTCTTTACATGGAATGTGCCAGAAATGTCCGTTGTGCAATACCATACTTCTAGATTACTCCTGTTTGGAAGCAGATGCTATATTTCTTAACCAGCACCCTTCTGAAAAGTAATGTTTGTGTAGCGTTCCTCCCGCTCTCTTTTCCTGGAGGTGCTTACTTTCTTCCTTGTACTGTGCAGATCTTAACTCATGCAATGTCTCTGGATCAAGCACACCCGGTACCCATGTTCTGACTGATGATGAAGACATATTTGCAAGGATTCACTTACCCAAGAATGGTCGTAAATATGAATTAGGCTCTTCTATGTCTGATGCAGAGATTGACTATAGAAGAGGAAGAAGCTTGAGAGAAGGCAAAGTAGGTTTCAGGTGGCATGGTTGAGCGGCCGTCAAACAAGTAGTTTGTCCTTTTGTATTTATATGCAGGTTTGTTAAAATTTCTTCTGTCTGCGGATGCTGTTAATAGGCGCAATGTTGTAAGTGTAGCTAAAATCTGTCTGGTGGTTCTTGGCTTGGTCTTTCTGATTGGGGAGTGTAATTCTCCATATTCCTTTCTTGCTTCTTCTGGACAAGTTATATGGGAGGCATTTTACGCGTAAGCTTTAGTAAAATTTGTTTGAGGGAAGTGACCAACGTTGCGAGCATATACCAGTTATTTGTTAGATAACGTATCCGTAGAGCAGCTCAGTACCGAGCTTTTCTTGGTCTGCTAGTTTTGCTTGTAAATTGATGCTGTAGTCCAAGCAGCACGAGCTTGAGAAATGCATATGTTTGCTTCATAGTCAAGCTAATGCGTCACAAAGTCTTCTCTATCCAGTATTCTCTGCAAATTTTTCTCTTATTTTACATTTCGACCTAAGCTAGTTTGAGAACACTCAAAAGTGGACTTTTTGGAAGCAATCAGTCTTCATGGAAATTAGAGGGCAGAAACGATAGGATATCACAGGCAGCCAGGAATTTCATTCGTCTGTACCTGATATTCTGAAGTGATTAGATATAACATCAACGTGTCTTGGCCAAGAGATTGATTCTTAACGCCGGTTATATCCCACTTAACGTGAAGATTTCAGGTCTTTTCAGATCGGGAGTCCTTCAGTTCGGGCAACTGAAAATGTACGGGTACGTTTACGGTTTGGGTTGAACCGAACAGAACTGAAAACACAAAAAACTAAAGGCTAATGTGCAAAAGAGAGAGCCCAGTTCCTTCGAGGTTGGGAGGATATGGAGGGATGATGCCCAGAGGGAAGCCATTCTGGAGAAGCAAGAGCTGGTGGGAGCAAAAGAGCTCGACAGTGTTGCCAACAGGGACAGGGTCGCTCGGGACCAGCTTTGCGGCGCCATCAAGGGCTTGAGGAGAGGCAATGATGTTGAGGTCCCAAAAGGCCGCGTCCATGGCCATCCTGAAGTTCGCCATTTTTGGAGCAAACTCAAGTGGAAGCTAAGCTTTGTGCGCAGTGTGTCAGTGCGCTTTGACTGTGCTATGTCGTTTTCTTTATTATCTGTGAGCGAGCGGCAAGATTTTCTTTTTGAAATAAAGAGGGATGAAGGCTGGGTTTTGAAGGATTTCCTCTAGGTTTTGTGAGCTTTAAGGATCTGGTCGAGTCGCTCTTCCCGTAGTTCCCTGGCCCGCCAACAACGCCTGCTTCCACAAGCAGCTTCTCCATAGGCAGCCGGCGAATCAATGGCAACAGCGAAGGGTTTGGCTCGGAGTCGGCAAAGATGAGGTCACGGCTGAAGAGAGGGAAAACCGGGCGGATCTGTCCGTTGTCAATGCGTCATTATATCGAGACTGGCAATTCGCGTGGGTTGAATTAAAGCAAGCAAATCGGAAGTCCGAATCTACACCATCTTCCTTGGGCTGTGGCTTTTGCTCTACAGAGTTGGTTTTGCGACAGACCGACCAGGCTTCGCTTCGACTTCAGAGAAGTCGATGGCGAATTGGAAAAATCCTCCGCCAATTTGTCGAAAGACTTGGAATTTTTGTGGTCCATTAACGAGGTTTGGAGGGAGAGATGGATACTGCTTGATACCCTCTACTTTCTGAAAAATCAATGCTCCCGTGCGGCAAGGAATGGGCCGAGAAAGACACACACCAACCCGAACCGTTGTATCAATTTGGATTATATTCGGGTATCAGGTTGATTCAGGTCACAAGCAACCTTTTTTTTTTTTTTTTTTTTTTTTTGGGTCGGAAGGGGCACAAGAAACTTCCATTCTTCATTTCTGGGAAGATACCCGACTCAACCTGAACCGTTGAACATTGGTCCTGATGTGATGATGTATCTTGATTCTTAATTCCTGCATGATTGGCTACAGGGTGGACAAATCCAGAAATTCCATCCTAAACGGTCCAAAGTCATGGAATAGAAATACCACCATTTCAATTTCCAGGATCAGACTTCAGAATTGACTTCAAACAATAGATCACCCTTCAAAATCAGGCAAATCAGAAAAGCACGACAGTAAAGATGCATGATGGGAAACTTTCCAACATCTGCTATATAGCCTTCGGGAGGTCATTTCAATGGAATCTTAACTCGATAATAACAGTACATAGCTATGCTGCATTCTCACTCATTGAAGCATGATCATCCAAGCGAATGCATAATCATTCACCCGTGTCAAAATGCTCACTTCCCGCACACACTTAAGATCATGACACATGCCACAATAGTCATTGCAGAACAAGTTGCAAAGTGATCATTACATTTAGCAATTGACATAAACATCAAGCAAGAACTCCATCCCTCTTTCAGTTTACTTTACACCAGGGCAAAACCAATTGCTAAATCAAGCCACCTCATATTCCATTAAGAGTTACTACCACAGACCGGGCAGTGGCATGGTCTCTATGCTCACAAAGCCATATTCCCTGAAGCACAAGAGGAGAAATGATTAAGCAATTTCATACACTTGAAGATGAAATAAAAAGGCATGATTTTGGGGGCAAAACTACTCTTTACAACCTGCCAGGTTCCCATGTTAAGCTTCCCATTTGTAATTGGTATCCTGTACAAGAATGAACATGGTTAATGCAACAATAACATAAACATAGCAGCCCCATTAAAGTTACGGAATCAAGTCATCTTACGTGAGGGTACAGCCAAACATGGAAGATTTTATATGAGCTGGCATGTCATCAGGACCTGCACAAGGTCCAAAGTCCAATGTTAATGTATTCTCCTATCCAACCACAGAAAGAACCAAGTGGGAAGATTTTGAAACTAGTAGTTGGCCACATAAACTCATGGAATAAGATGATATACAAGGAGCCACATGGAAAGACAAAGTGATGAGCACTGGAAACCATCAAGGGTGAAAATGGTAAGAAACAGGCTGAATCCAATACAGTAACTTCCTCGCTTCATTAGAATGAAAAACATATTCAATCATGAGTCAACGAAGTGCTAAAGAGTTGAGAGTGCCTTTTGTAGGCACTGAATGACAACAACAATACACCACAACAAGACTCAGCTCCTACATGATAAGAGAGCCAGATGCGCCACATGATGATACTTTCTCCTGTCTCAGACAAAGTGCAACTACTTCCCAACCGCTATAGCAGATACATGCCTTTTATTATGTCAAATGACCAGTGAAGAAGCCATGCAGCAAGAAAATAAGCCATATATGTCTTGTTCTAACCTTTCATGGCGATTTTAGACCCAAATTAAATTACTGCCCAGAGATGAAGAGAAAGAAAGGTGCTAACATGAATGGAATGATAAACAACATTCTGAAAGATGCAAATTTCAGACTTACCCTCAATTGTATGCTTCCAAGGTGCAGATCTACCCTGAAAATTAAACCCACAGCCAAGGAATGAATCAATTTAGTATTTTCAAAGGAAATAAGAGAAGCAGCGTGGCCAAGCGTAAGCAAACCTCAGGAACTATCTTGTTGAGAAATGTCTCCGTATCATCCCTAACATCTGAGTCGTAATTCTCATTGATGGTAAGAGATGCACTTGTGTGCTGCACTGCAAGATGCGGATGACAAGATTACTTTAGCCCGGTTGACAGCTAAGCTGAGTTGCTGTGGAATAAGGAAATGAAAAGATGAAGATGAGGCTTAAAGCAACTTACGGAAAAGATGTGCAAGGCCACACTTGAATTCTGACAAGTCTTGTCCAATTTCCTTCACAATCTGATATGCAATTGCAAGACCAAAGAAAGACTCAATGATGGCGGCGACAATAAAAACACATACAATATGGTCAAAACAACTTTTCAGCAAGAAAAAAACCTTTACAATAATCCACAAGCAGGAACAATAGTCCAAGTGATCAAAGCCACAACTAGAACACATTAACAATTAATCTAGCAGAATAATTATTTGTCCACACAGGAAAATTATTATGAAATATGAAACGTCTTCAACATAACATTCCCACTCATTGAATGTGTGAATTAATGTGCCAATTGCGCTGCTATATAGTAAACCAAAATTGAAGGAAATACAGCTCCATGGGCTGCAGTAACAAAACCTTTCACTTAACTTTTTATAATATAGATGAGCATATAGATGAGCTCTTTGCTGCAACACCTTCATGCGCTACCATTTTCTCCAGTTGCCAACAAGTTATCATGTAGGCAGCAAATGCTGCCCTTGGGCAAGTATCCTTTGTCATACCCAATTGGAAAAAGATGTTGTCCCAATGCATTTCAAGTAATTGTAGTAAAACTAACACCCGCCCTATTACCCTTTTGCTTTTCCAGCAATATAAACATATTTAAGTAATTGTCATTCTGTAAGAGCGCGATGAAAACACAGTTTCTGTATTTCCTCTAAACAAAGACGATATTGAATCTTTTCTTTCTGCAGAGCACGATTGGTTTCTAAGATGGCTTCCGACTCCAGGCCTTTCACTAGTCAGTCCCGGTCAAGCCCCAAGTTGCCATGGGAGGATCTCTACAGCACTTCTTAAACATTTATAATCACATCGAATTGCTCCATTACATACCCACGCTAAACGCCTCCCAGTGGAAAAAACATAATTGCAATGAACAGAGCAAGCAACGCTTCCCTCATTCACGACTCCATCGACAAGGCAAAAGCAAATCCACACGCTCAACTTCCAATCACGACAACACCCATCGGAAATCAAACACACCGACGAGCCAGTTCAAAACGAAATCCGCAGAGCAACAACCCCCGCGGGAATCGGCCATTTCTAATCAGTCCGCGATCTCAGACCACCAGAGAATCGCGAACGGCAAGCAAAGCAGAGCCCAGGCCAAGGCTCGATCAGGGTCGACGGGGGGTTACCTTGGGAGTGACGAGGTGGCAGCCGCGCCGCTGCGGAGGCAGGGTGATGGTCTTCTGGGCCCACTTGGGGCCTGACGCCGCCATGGAGCCGGGGTCGCTGCCGACGGCGGTGGACGGCGGCGGGTTCGCGGTGTACAGGGCGCGGACGCGAGGGGCCGGAGAAGGGGAGACGGGCTTGGCGGAGAAGAAGAGGGAGGGGGATTGCATGATGGGGCCCGGCGAAGAAGGGAGCGGCGATGGCGTTTTGGTAATTATGGCGAGCCACGGTACGAGGAACAGGGTCGGGAGTAACAGGAGGAGCTCGGACCAGATTTTTGGGGAAATTCGTGTTGGACGGGCTTCGCGACGCGCCCGAGCCGCTCGTTCCGCTGGCGTCCATGGCCAATTGCGAACGAGTGGCTGCAATGCGGCCGACTAGGGTCCGGTCCATCGTCCTTGGACGTGTTGAGGGCTAACGACTTCTAAAACCACATGCGAAAACAGACTCGAATATGATATAACACCGATTGATTCAATATTGACAAGTATTAATTTGCTTCTTGTCGGTTCAGAGGAAAAGAAAAGATGGAATGGATCTCAGAGGCATGCACTTGAGGGCAATCGAACCGATCAAATCTTCCATTCGATTTAATTGAGGACATTTTCAGTTCAATCATCAATTCTTTCTATTCTAATCTTTATTTGTAATTGAACAAAACCAAACATTTGTTCAATTCTATGTTTTCAAGGAATAATAAGAGAATAATGTTATGAAGTAGCCAAAATATTTATATAAATGACAAATGTGTGGAGCGATTTATTCGAAGGAAAATTGGGACTCTACTATTACGCCATGCAATGCATAGATAGGAGAAATTTCAATCAAATGTAATGTTAGAAAGGACAATTATTACTTTTTTTTTTTTTAGAAAAATCACCTAGATAAAAAATAACTTTTTAAAAAGTGATAAGTCATATCGATGAAGAAAATTAGTTAATAGGTGAGATCATAAAATGTTTAGGCATGTATTTTTGTTGATAATAAAAATATTTTTCATTGATTAATTTATAAAAAAAAATCGTTTCTTTAAAAATATATGTTTAGATATGGCCATGTTTCTCAGGTGGAATCTACGTTAAAGTGTGGTTTTAGGCAAGTGAATGTGTGCGAGACCTTGGACGCTGTCACGTGGGCATCACCGCCGTGTAAAAAGCCAGATGGTTGACATGGCAGCATCACTCTCCGCGCAAATGGAGAAAATGGAGGTGAAGTGAAGAAGATGGCGGGAGTCAAACGCTCGATCCTCGATCGCCCGTAAAGGAGGTACCCACCCATCTTATTCGCTAACCAATCGAGCGTGAACTCCTGATCCCTTTTGTCATCTCACTTCCTTTTTCTCTCGCCATGGCGTGGTCAAAAGTCCGTCTTCCAGTTTTGCCGGCTGCTTGAGCATCACCTGCTCGACGAAATGCCCATGCGAGACGCGAACGGTAATCATCTTCGTGCCCAGTCCATCCCCGCTCCCGATTTGATGGGCATTCTTTCTTTCTTTCTTTTCTTTTAATCTCGTAAGGGGTGCATGAATTGCATGGTCCTCGGCTTTTGGTCTTATTGTCAATCTTCTAACACGGAGGATAGTTTCTGGAGACGAAGGGAGGAGAAACCCATAAAGAGATTGAATTTGCATATAGTATCTTGACTCGCTATGTGCACGTAATTTTGTCCCATTGTCTTTCTATAGCTCCAGAGTGTGCATGTGAGTGCGCGCCTATGGACCTTCGTGATCGAGGCTGCAATGCTGTTGTTCTCTTGTTCTCTCTTCTGCATCCTTATTGCTAAGGCTTGCACTTGTCTGTTATCAAATACTTCTCAAGCTGTCGTTGTATGGTCGAGCATGTAGGTGTGGGCTTGTTTCTATGTGCGGCACGTGCGCCTTTTCAGACATCTAAGATGATAATCCTCTGCAGGTTATACACCGTGGCACGCGTAACACGCCACCACTATAATTCATTGGTTCTTATAAAGTGAATATGATTGTGGGAGCAAAGCAGCTCTACAGGTCTTCTCTTCATCTTGGCAGCCTCGTCTTCAACTTTTCTACAGTACGATCAGTTTCTTCCCTGCAAAGTCTCGAGGAAAGCTTGAAAGCTGCCATTCAAGCCAAAAACTACCAGCATATACCAGACCTTCTCAATTCTTCCCAAGACCAAAATCCAAAACTCTTATCTTTTCTATCAGATTTCCCCCGGAACAACAGAACCCAAATAATAGATGAAATTTTACAGTCTTTTGTCCCTCTCAGACCTCGTTCTAGGCTGCGGGCCGCATACTCCTGCTTCCTTTGTTATACCCTTCAAAGTCCTGATCCCTTTCCTCTTGCTCTTAGCATCCTTCAACGTACCCTTCGCTCCGGCTGCATTCCTGTTCCCCAAGCCCGTTTGTTCCTCTCATCCACATGGTTGGAACAGCTATCCCAATCTCGTTCTGTAGCTGACATTTTGTTAGGTATGAGGTTGATTGGGTACAGTCCTGATTCAGGCACTTGCAATTACGTTATATCATCTCTTTGTGCTGTTGATCAATTAGAAGAAGCAAATGAAGTCCTGAAGGGAATGACTCAGGCTGGTTGTGTTGCTGATTTGGATAGCTATGGTGCAGTAATTGGTGCAATGTGCTCTGCCAGAAGGACTTCTGATGCTATAGAGATGTTGAAACAGATGGTGGGGAAATTTGGGTTGACACCTAGGCAAGATATGGTGGCAAAAATGCTAGCGACGCTGCTTATGACTAAAGAGATTCGGAAGGCAGTGGAGACTATAGAGTACTTGGAGAGGGAAAATTACCCTCTCAGATTTCAATCATATGAAAGGCTGGTAGAGGGATGCTTGAAGTGCCACGAGCATGTTTTAGCAGGAAAAATGGTCATGGCAATGACAGCCAGAGGGTTTATTCCTTACATTGACATAAGGCAAAAGGTAGTTGAAGGTTTAGCTGCTCATGGGGAGATGGACCTTGTTCGTGCCGTGAGACAAAGATTTGTAGAGTTGAGATCGTAGTGCCTTCTGCTGGAAGCGCGTGCATATTTGATTTGCCATTTTGACATTGGCAGTGTCTTTCTTCCTTTTAGTTGCATAGATCCGATATGAAGGCAATTGCTGTTATATTCTTTTCAGATAGTCAACAACGGAAGGCAGGCACCCTCTTTCAGCGGTATCAATTTGCAGCATATCAAACGCTAATGCGGCTTGGCAAATCTGTAGTTTCTTGATAACATGCCAATTTGTAACTCCAAAATTACACGGGAAACTATTGTGTAAGAGTGTGGCTGAAATTTTAGAGAAAATGAAGTCTCTCTCTCTCTCTCTCTTTCTCTGTGTACATTTGTTGTGATAATATGACGTGTACCTTCTTCATATATGCGATTGATTCAATCTGGGTATGAGGGTGGGAGTTAGGAATTTCCATAGTTAGGTCGAGGCGGATCAACAAACCAGGGGGAGCTTTTCTTTGGGTGTCCCTCGTTTGCATTACATCCTCCTCTAAGTATAAATTGAAGCATTCTTCCATGCTTTCTTGGTTCTCTGGAGGCTAAATTTAGATGACTTAGGCAAGGGCAAGTAAGTCGCAAACTTGAAGTATTGTCCGGGGATTAACTGTTTGTTTGGTGTCTTGCCATTAAAAAGAAGTGAATTTTCAAAGAGACACGGGTCACAACTGAACAGTGCTGCAACTAAAGTGCGGGAAACGATCAGGAATGCACCTACTCAGCTAGACGACTCTTGACAGTTCCCCTGCTTGTCTCCTAAGTTTGCCGACCGATGTAGGTTCAATACCAGAATACTATTCGGCTGAAGAAAAAGAAGCTGAATTGGGCATTGTATAGTTAAAGCGACCGTGGAGAGCTTTTGATAAGGCCATTGATTTGTAGGACAATTCATTTCTTTACTCATGGATGAGTAACATCTATTATCCAGCCGAGGGTTACAAAGCCACATGTTTTGAATGCCAGATAGAGCTCCTGTTAAGCAAAAGAGAGGATCTGGAATTGAATCGGTGAGAACTAGTTTCACCTTGTCGGAGATAGATTCTTGAAAACCGAACCGATAATCAAACGATCAAATATCGAAAATGAACACGGAAACGTGCTCGGGAAACATGTAACACTGATTGAAAGATATATCACGGAGACAGACATATCTTATTTGCCATAGATTAAGTACCGTTGCTGTCTTAGAGGAATCGTTTCAAGCCCTGGAATTCCGTTCTTCAAGAGAAAGTAAACCGTTTCAAAGGGAAAGAAAAAAACATACTTTCTCTTAAAACATTATTTACATTCTTCCATTTTATTTTATTTATTTATATATTGCAGTTATTACAATTATTTTTTCACTTAGAAAATAACTACCCATTTCCTCCTATGGGCCCTTCTCTTATGTGCTGGGTTTGGCCCAACGTGGGCAGACAGGCTTGACTTGGTCCATCAAATAAAAAACCCACCACATCTGATGAAAATAAAACAGCACCTTGCCCTGGATTTGCTTGAGATAAGAAAAAGCTTCCAATTCTGAAGTATCTGTCTGGTACCAAGATGTAACAGTGGTTTATATCTGGAACCTCCAGCTCATTGTTGTCTGGATTGATGCACACACAAATCAAAAGGCCAGATATCAGACCCACATATCCATTCGATATGAAGACTGTCTATGTTGAAATAATGCAGCTAGAATGAATATCAACAAAAGACCATCTGGCTTGATTTCTAAAAACAACTTCAGATCCTCTCCGATCAAGAAAGTTGCAAATCTTTAGGTAGTTCGGGTCCTCTTTTTGCGTATTTCAGGGCTGAGCTCTATTGTAACCTGAGTTTATAAAGTATAAATTCAAGCATTAACGCTACTCTCAGCGGAAAATACTTTGCTTGATGTTTACCAGCAGTATATGATGACAATAGTGTTAGTCAAGCTAGCTCAGCGTGACTTCATAAAACATTACCATAAATCATGTTGAGGACTTGAAGTAGCGGTAAATGCAGAAGGAGTAGCACGTAGTACAACTTCAACAGCTTCAAATTGTACTGAAACTAACATTAGTATCGACATAGTGATTCCTAAGCATTGCGTTTAGCAAAATCCACTCATGTTTCTCTGTTGGCCCAAATGACAAACCATCGGCATTCTCAGAGTTTGCTAAGCTCTCTAGGAAACTCCTCTTGAAATGCATCAAATGCGAGAAACTTGATTAGTACTCTCACCTGTAGCAGTGCCAACAGGCCAACTAACATCAAGAGAATTTTCACGAAATGAATGCCAATCGTACATTTCAGGTGCTTGAAGTCCATCCTTCGGAACAATGATTGATTTTCTCGGGATTTGATTACACATGTGCCGTACATTCGAGGTCTCCTGCAAAAACCAGAATTTTGGCGAGTTTTGAAGAGAATCAGATACCAGCGGGTATACACACCTCATTCCCTTCACCATTTTATCAGCCTCACTTTGCCTTGCGTGTTTATGATATTTAAGCGCCAAGTCAATCTGGAATGGAGGCCCAGAAAGTACTATGTTCAGTGCTCAGTACAATCTGCGGCACGGATTTGTACATGTTCCAAATGTATCATGCATCCCAATGACTGATTTTATGATTGTTGTCTTAAGAAATTACTTTTGAGGCTTCTAAAGTTCAAAGTCAACATGGCTTGGCCATGAAATTCAATTGATAAGCATCGGATAGTTCTGTTAAAGCCCAATGCCATGTCGAAGACGCGAAAATGTCAATGGGACTCGGAACGAAATGTACCATTTTTAAGGAGCATTTTGAGAAAGTGCAGGTCTGTCGGAGAGCAATTTAAGAAGCCTTTGAAGGATGTGCAGATCCTAGAGTGACCTGGTTATGCGACATTCCCCTTTTGTAGATGGTTCATGTGTATAGTCCAGGATTGCTGGTACAGCAGTTGAAGAAGATGTGTGACGTTGTGAGGTTGCTAGGACGGACAGCAGTGAAAATGCTTTCAGAACATCTGAGTCGATCCTGAGCTCACGTCTCTAATGGTAGGCCTACAAAATAAGACCTCCAAGGGCAAAGAGACACAGTGATGAATTTAGATGGTGCCAGCTCTCCGAAAATTTTTACATCATTGCGGTCGACTCTGTATCAAATCATAAAAAGATCTGGAAACTCAACTCTTTTCATAGCGTCTTCTCCGATGTCTCTTCTAGTCTTCCTCTACTTTAATCCGGTTCCCGACCTTATAATCCAATCTCCTCGCTGGAGTAACCAGAAGCCTTTGTCTCCCATGTTCAGACCACCTCGAATGAGTTTCCATCATCTGATTTTCGATTGGCAGAGCACCCACCTTTCTTTGTATAATTCATTTCTGACCCAACATTTCCTCGATTGCCCGCACATCGAATGAAGCATTCGCAACTCTGCTACGCTCACCTTGTTGCCCATGTTGGTGCTTAACCGGCTAACATTCTGCACCATAAGATTGCACTAGGAATGGTTCTATAAGGAATAAAGCCTGGCTAAACAGTTTCTCGAGGGATATTATTTGAACAGCAGCCGGATTTCAGGTGCAGTAGTTTTGCAGAAGCATAACAGGAGACACATCATCAAGACTAGAAGACAGATAAGTATGGAAGGGAATTAGCCGAAGGTTCAATTTTGTGAGTATGGCACAGCCACTTCAATGGACTCAGAAGTTACTTCTAGGTTTTAGGTACTTTGGGTTAGATTGACAGATTTTCTATAAAGAGTTTCCTAGTTCCTAGGAATCAAATCTTCATGATGTAGACAATAAATGCCATAGTAAACCCAGCCCTCTTTTTTGTATAACCAAGCTCAACATAACTTATGGAGCTAATACTATTTGGAACACTGATTAGAAATTGAAAATCTGATGGGAAAGAGTCGACATTCTGGTTCAAAGATCGTCTGTGCACATCAATCTGAGATCACACTGCGCAAAATTTACATAGGATTTACACATTTCTAGTAAGACAACAATTGAAGTGTGCCCTTGATGATAGTCTTAGCTCAAAGCAAATCCAATTAAATTCCCTAAAGAATCTCGCACCCTCACACCTCTGTACAAATCGCTGCTCATGGCTTATTTTGGCAAAAAACTAAGAACAAATACATCAATCTTTTGAAGGGTTACATACAGTCACGGTATTCATCAAATCGGCACTCTCCCTCTGGCTAATTCTCGGTCAATCACATACCGAAATGTCGAATTATGAGGCATCCAGTTGATGGACTTATCGATCCTTCCCTTCATGCACTTTTGAATAGTTTTCTGCTGGACTTCCGAGAGGCACTCATTCACCACCTCTAACAGCCCGGGCATGGTAAGCGACATGTCTTTCGCAAAGTAATAGAGGATTCTCGGGAGGAAGATCTTCGATTCCTTGTGGATGTAGACATTTGCTTGAATAAAATCCTCTTTAGCAAGTTTTAAATCCAAGAATATATTCTGTGCTGTATAAACTCGAACCTGCCGTCATAGTGACCAGAGTTAAGATCTACTAAAGGACTGAATCACACTACTTTGTAAGAGAGCAAATGATGATACCGGTGGGTCGGAGTATGCTGCTGAGCATAGTGCAAAATGAACGAGCGGCTCAGGATATTCTAAAGCATAGAGATGTCTGGTACTGCCTGGCTTGTACTTTCTTCCTGGAGTAAACAGCGTTTGTAGCCACTGAATTCACAAATAAAAGTTAGGAATTTTGATGTTACTGTGCTTGAAATGAGTTCTTAAATAACTATACATCTCTGTATCCAATGCAAATGCATGGATAGGCTGATGTAAATGCATGGATAACACCTAATATAAAGATTGCACCACATGTAAGGAAATCATACCGGTGCCGAGTGACTTGATCGGATTCCTAAAATTGCGCTTTGTATGATATAGGCATTAATGCAATGTCCACCCACATTATAAGCCGCCTGAAAAATGAAATTGCATGATGACATAACATAAACTGAAGGCACCATTCCACCTGACAAATCTCTGGAGCACAATCTCACCTTCATTATAGTGGTGCTCTTCACACGCCCGCCCGTTCCATAAGCTAAATAAGCCTGCAACAGATATACCAAAACACGCAGTGACGTGTTCAAGATCAACCTGGTTAGTTGAGCAGGAAATAAGATGAAGGAAAGGAATCTAATTGCTAAGTCATGAGTAAAAAATTAGTGTCATTTCAAATTGTATCTCTACTGCACTGTGGAGCAAACAAGTACAAGGAAGAGCAATACATGCATCACCAGGGCATTGTGAATGTTGATCCAGAAAGCAAGTTTCTCCTCGCGCTTCATCTTTCTTGGGTCAATGTCCTCGAGACAACGAACCAATGACCTGAGTTGGTTAGAACATAGAAAAATCAGTTTAAAAAAACAATTTTCACAACATATCATGTGCAGAGATACTGTATAACTGGATTAAAAGAAAAAGGACATGCTTGGTTTGTGAAGTCAAAGCCATGCTATTATGTCATTATTATTTTATTAGCCATGAACCACCTGAACTTTTGCAGCATTGTAGCGGCGAACTTGAAACTGTTATCATCCAAACAGATCTTGAAAACTTCTACCATATCGCCATATCTCCCACTCTCCTCTCTCAGTCCCTGAAGTTGATGCACTGAAATTTCATCATTCCGAGATGGGCTCCAGCTATCTCTGGGGTTATGAGAAGAAAATATGCTCGAGGAGGACAAGGAAGAGGTTGGTGAAGCAGATGGGCCAACTTGAATGTGAGTGGGATCTGCAAGCTTGCTGTATATTGAAGATATGCATCTCACTATATCCTCAGAGAGTCTCTCCGGAGTTCTGAGAGAGATGTCTCTGGCTCCGAGGTGATCTGCGAGGCTCCTATGACCAAAATCAGCATTTTTACGGTCCTGCAAAATCATTCTCCCATATATAAATATTGCAGATAAGGAAAAAATATATTAGTAGTAAAAGTTCGATGCAAAATAGCAACTTGAATGCTCACCCGAGCAGATATTGCTTTGACACTTGAAGTGCTGCTCTGATTATCTAAAGAAGCCCAGCAATGCGCAGGGGAAGATTGGAAACTACGCAGGACGCCATTTTGTCTAATGTGTGGCTCCGATCTCTGCTTGAGTTCACTAGGCATTTTCTGCGATGGTGACCTAGTCTTGCTCTGCAACTTTGTTTCTGAGACTTTTGCTAGAGTGGATATATGCTCTTGAAAAGCTGTCCTATAGCGTGAAAGAAGATAACGTTCCAAGTGCATAATTTCAACCTCAAGTGTGGCAATCTCATTCCGTAGTTCCACAGTGGACTGCAGTACAAATCCAGATGTGGGTTGGTAAAGAATCGTGTAAACAGCCTAAGACAATCAACAGAGTAAATTCCTTTTACATTCTAAAGACAGTTTATCAATGCTGTTCACAACGCTTCACTCATATGTAGTTACAGAGACTATGAACAACAAGTACAAATTACAATAACTACCATACTATACCTGTTGACAAATAAATTTATATAGCTAAAGAAGGATAGAATGAGAACCTTATGCGATGGAGTGCCATTAGAAGGAATATATTGTACAGAATCACAGTTGACTATCTTTTCAGCATCCCAAGATGTGGATGTTTGTTCAGGTGAAGTCCTCTCCAATTGCACAATCTGGGTCAAAAGACACAGCAAAGTGATTTACAAATAGAGGTTCTGTAGTAGTCATGCCCTATGTAAAGTCTCAACTCTCGCAGATGTTATTGGTCTCGCATGCTAGATCAATAAACAGAAGTGAAGGTGTAGCAACCAAAGCAAACGGCAGGGTTCTCGACTAGCAGGTGAAAGAATTGATATGAAAAATACATTGCTGATAAAGTTAAATAAAGGTAGGTATCCATAGTCAGTACTTATGCTAGGGACTCCTTTCAGTGGTAAAGCAGAGAGTGCGAAAATTCAAGTGGCAAGGTTTCAGCTCAAAGGTTAGCTTTAGTAGCAAGCCAAAGCAATATAATTTTAAGTTTCAAAATCCATGGTGAAATCGCCCTCAGTCAAGGTAAAACAAACCCAAGATTGCTCAATCCGCATGTAAGGGATGATAACAGGAGCGGTTTTGGCCGGCAAAGACCAGTTTGAAACCGAACTCAATTTGCATCATCTGATCTTAAAAACCTCATTAGGACAGACCACTAAGGTTGAGCAATCCCTCATGAGAAATCAACTACCGTTCGGACTTGCATAGTTAATTGCACAATTCTTTCAGAAGTGAGACATATTGATCTATTCCGACGACTATGGGCACGACCTATTGCCAGAATATGCACGTCTGACTGTTGACTGGAGCTTACGAACTAAATACTCCCATGGACAAATCAAGAAGAGGAAAACTCAGCACACGTTCTTGCATGCAAGTTCTTAAAAAAGTGTGCAAATTACTCACAAAATTAGAAGTGGAAGTGAGCCTCGGCGATGCATTCAGTATATTCTTGTAAATCCCCTTTTCTCCGGCACTGCAATGTGCCATCAGTCAGCGTCTCAAGCGAAGGTCATAAACGAAAACATATGCATCTGACCCTGTAAATCCTTATTGAATAATCTAACCTTGGAGAACTTAGATGTGAAGGAGAGAGGAAAGCAGAAGAGGAAGTCCTGCAATTCACGCCCAGCATCATTCTATTTCGCTCGTGATTGTCCTGTCAAAATCAGAGGAAATGTTGAGCCACAGTTGTGGAGCTAAAAAGGCCAACAAAGACAGGAAAGCGGGATCACGGCTTCAACTATTAATGTCGTTACCTCGTTAGCTGCTAAAAGTGAAGACATGAAGGTTGAGTCCATTCATTGTCAACAACTCGAGACCTCACAGAAACACTTCTTCAGGTCCTGAATATATAATATCACCTGCTCGAGCATGAGCAAGAGGAGGAAGAAGAAGATAATGAAAACAAAGTGAAGTCAAATAAGCTGACATTGCCCTGTTTTGCAGCAAGATATGGGTGTCCGCAAGTAGCAATCAGACAAACACTCACCAAATGCAGAATGCTATTCAACAAACAAACCCTCCAAGCATTTAAAATAGAATTCCCAAGAGAATATTTTGATCGAGCAGATGAACGGCCCACTTCAAGATATGAAGTGGGTGTGCTCTGTTTCCTCCGGAAAGGGATAGAAGGGAAAAAAAATAGGGGAAGAAAATGGGTTTGTTTAAGAAGGCGTCTCAAGATCACAATCCTGCACAATCTCTGCAAGTAGGGACAAGGAAAACAGAGAGAGAGAGAGGTGCTGTTGGATGGGGCATTAAGAAAAACTATAATGATGAGTCATTGAGGAGAGCAACTGTGACTGTCTGAGAAAAGACCAATAATTAAACAAAGCCCCAAATACTCATTAGATTAGGTGGTGGAAAGTAAGCAGTTCATGATTACGACTAGCAGAGACAGAGAGAGGGAGGGCCAAAAAGGCAAGTACTTTTTGGTTCTGCCCACCTTCTCCACTTACAAAACCCCCTCATGCAAATTTTCCTTACTTCATGTACAAGAACAGAGACGATGTACAGAAAGAACTACTCCTTTCTTTCTTCCACAGCAAGAACTAACAAACAAACAAACATTAATCAGCTACGGTGGCCCAATCCCAATGCAAGCCCATGAAATTAACACCACTCGAATGAGAACAGAGAAAAAACTTCAAAATTCAATGGACGATGAACACGCTGCAGATGCATGGGTGAAGAAAAGGGTGCTGAAACTTGGGAGAGGAATTGACCAGATGCTAATCTTTCATCAACTTACCAGCAACCAATTCTTGAAAAGTGGTTGTTGGGTATAAAGGTGGGAAGAGAGGGAGGGAATAACAAAAAAAAGATCTGCAGCACCAAGTACATTGTTTTTTTCTTGACACCTGTATCTGGTGCATTAAATGCTCGGGGGCTCAGTGAGTAGATCCAGAGAGGCCTTGAATTCCTCAACGCAATTCCCCCCGGCTGAAGTATCCTCGCAAGCTTGCCCTACGCTAAGCATGACTCCACCTCGGATCATGGTAAAAGGCCCAAAACCTTTAACTCTTACTTTTCTTGATCTTTTACCATCCAAAACAGGAAAAGAATAAAAAATTTATCTAACAGTATCAGTAAAATTGAAAAATAATCAGGGAATAGATTTGTAATATAAAAAATATATATATCTCTAAACTAAAATATTCATAAAGTTATTATCTTGAAAAGCTGGGTTAGTGCGGAGTCAAATCTCAAACCGGAAGTGTTAGGCCTTGGATTTTGTGAAAGTGTTGTTTTACTGCTGAGGCACAGGGAGAGTGAGGGGTTAATACACTTTCTGACTTTTCCCTTCCACCGCCCGGGTCTGACCGAGTGACGCAGAAAAGAAGATGAGATTCCACGTCCACTTCCTAGCTTCCGCGGCACTCAAAATCTTTTCATCCTTTTCACTGGCAAAAGGACCCGCCAGGTATGGAAAATGTAAAAGGCGGCAATGTCCAACATTGAAGTCCTCGGTTCCTGAATAATTTGTTCTAGCCCCCTTTATTAATGGTCCCCGAATTGATACCGTAAAGCATGGCCAGCGGCCTCCTCAATAGGGTCGAATCAGGGCGGGTTTTTGTGAACGAGTCCGCGGTTGACCCGTCAAATATCCAATGTAATTCTCAATGGATAGCCTGCCGTACTTATGTGTAATCAATGCATTACAAATAATAAAAATGTTATATATTTAATATGAGTAACAAGTTTCTGCGAATATTCATGATTAAATCAGAAGGAGTTAATTCTTCAATATACTAATTAGATATAAAAAGAAAAAGAGAAAATACGACAATAATTATCCCGAGTCTCATTTTTCTCCATGTAAAACAAATCATCTCCTCAATTCCATTCTCATGATAGAATTAGGGAAATCTCCACGGCCATCAATGCAGAAGCTGAGTAGTCGTTGGGGAATTCTGCTTTATGCAATGGGGATGGAGGTCAAAGCGTTGACCACTTGGATCTTGAGGTGATGGGGGGAGGTTTTCCAAAGGTCACCAGCCGTAATTCCGTTAAGAAGGTGCGATTTTTTTTCTTTTCTTTTTGGGTCTAATAAAAAGGTGCGATTCGCGGGACAAGAAAAATGACATGCTAACCGAACTTACGACTAATCAACAGATAACGTAAGAACTGCCGACAAAACACGCTTGATGTGAAATAAAGAATTGTTTAATATATATTATATATGAAAGCCCCATGAAGAAAAGTGAAAAAAATAATTGGGTCTTGGCTTTCGCGAGGGGGGGTCAGACCGCACGTAATGATAATGGGGCCAATAGATGCTCTGACGCCATTTGTAAATGAGAAGGAACAGAGAGGGTCAATATAGTCAATTCACCTGCTTATATAATAATAATAATTATAATTATAATTATTATTATTATTACTATTAATTCTATTATTGTACTAGAAAGTGTAGGGGGGCGGGCGCTCGTAAGCGCATAACGGCATTTAATGGGCGGGAAAAGGTTAGCGCGGGTATAGATTCGCCCCGCTCGATGGCCCGGTCTGAGGCCCACCAGATCTGGGCCTAGGCCCCGTATGAGATTTTCCCTTTTTTGCATGGTGGAGTTAATACTCAAAAATCACCATCAAATGCTTTATGATGGTTGAGATAGCAATTCCAAAGGAAGGGATAACATGGAATTTTCAACTCAAAATATGTTGGTCACAATGATTAGAGAAGTTATTTACATTTCTATATGTAGAGAAAAGAGATAATTAGCTAACTGCATATAGAAAGAGAAGTTAAGAGCATGTTTATTTGCAATTTTTCATATGAATCCATATTTCAACACTTGAGTGTTGTCAAAGTCTCGAGAACGTACTGTTCGGTGCCTTCATCTTCACATTATCCGCATGATAATGGGCTAATTGTTCTCGAGGGTAGCTAGTTATAGTAAATTCGAATAAAGCAAGGTTAAATTTTTGTTTTCCTATTTTGGTAGAATAGCCAAGGTTAAATTGAGAGGGCATGGATGTGGTTAATTTAGGTCCACCAGCAACCCATTTTCTTGTGAATGGCATTTATGAATGATTTTGGTACAAGGAACCCAAACTGGGCCTTATTTTTTTAGGGGACACCCACGCTTGCCATCAAAATAGGGCATTCCCTGACCTCAAAACTTGGGACCATATTCATTTTTTTCAATTTTCATTCTTCATTTTTCATGTGATAGGAAACTTCATCGACGGGGACCAATATAAGTTCTGGGACTCGTGATTTTGCATTGGTGGAGGTAATTGCTTCCAGTACAAGATACACATTTGTGCCGGTACTAAAGAACAAAACCTAATTTATTGATTTGATTCTATTAAGTAGTACCTCATTAAGTATATTCAGTTTGTAATAATTCAAATTTTAAAGCATTGATTTCGCCCAGCATGAGAATAGTCTGAAATATTGTTAAGTTTTATCAATAAATTACTTAATTTTAATTTACGGGACACTCGTTAACAAAATTCCTGTTAATTTTGATAAAAATGACTTTTGATGATTCTCTCTCTTCTTCTCTATATATATTATATCCCCAAAAATAAGCTTAAGGAACCCTTCTTTTTTTTTAATCGCCTCCTTAATCTTAAAAATTACGCCCCGCCATTTTCGTGCACGCATGGCAAATGAAGGACAAGTTTGCGTGCTGTCAGATGTGAAACCCAAGGAGGAGTAGCTAGGGTTTTTCGCAATCTCCACGGCCCATTAATTTACGTCATTTTCACATGCTCGAGTAATGAAATGGATTCCAGGACAGTTGACGGCTTAGGTTCAGGCAATAAATATGGTAAAAAGGGAAATTGAATTAGCTGAATTGATTTCGTGGTACCTCACCTACTTCATTTAGCTCATGGACCAATTTAACATTTTCCCTTTCTCTCTCGTTTTCTTTTTGTATTTGGAAACGAAGTGTACCTTATATCTTTCTTTTTGTAATGGCCAAAGTGGACCTTGTATTGAGTACGTATGACCCGAGCCTTGGGCTCTTGTAATGATTCTAAACTCTAAAAAGCGGGTTTGGTTTCGTTTTATATACAAAAATAAAGTATAGGCTTCAACTCACCTCATGATAGAAAAAAACAAAAAGAAAGATGCTTTTGTCGCGGGCCAACACTTGATATCGCAACCGTGCAACAGTTAGGCTCCATTCGAACTCATTCGCCCCTTAGGAGAATCAGCTGAGCACCTGAGCTTAGCCATCCTCTCGAACCGTCACTTGCTCGTTTACTTGGCCTTCCTCGGATCGTAGACGGAAGGAGGAGTGTACTGGGAGAGAATGTTCCTCTTGCTCTCTTTTGTTGGAACTGTGGGATAATCCAAATGGGGGAAATAAGGCCTCCATATTTACTTAAGTTCCTCTAATTACAGTCTGTAGATTTCTCTTTGATTTACTTGTGAAGATCCGATCTCCGTATTTACCAACCAACCCGATTAAATACAAGAATCCTCTAGAATACAGTTATCCATTTCCCATAACATATTTACACATGAAACCCTAGACCTTAAGGTGCTCCAAAGCTTTGCCCGGTCGTCTAGGCTATCTCCTCAGTTAATTGGGCCTTGAAAACCTTTTGTCTGTGAGACTTGTGTGCACATGATACACGAATCGCTATGCTCCGAAAATCCAAACCCTACAACGAGCTTTATGATAGGCTAATGCTACAGTCCATGGGCACTAAACTCCGCAAACTGCAACATATAGCTGATGTAGAGAGCCAGAATAAATTGTACATTAGATTTAGACATATCATGTCGCATAAAGAAAAAGAACACATTACATGAGTCCTACATAAGTAAAGTTGAACCGAGGCTGTACATGTCTAGGCACCAACAAGCATCTATGAGCTAGAGCTATGATGGAGCACTGAAAATTCCAATCTCAAATTACATCTCAAGCCATGCACACACTCACCGCTCCTAAATCAAAGATGAAGCGGATATAGCCTCTCATCCAATTGCAAACTTCTCGCCTTCCATTTATGTAGTCAATTTCTGCACGAAGAGGACTATCAGTGCATCTCGATGTGTCTCGCACCACCATTTATAAGTTCAAAAATTTCCTTGGATGGCTTACCTTATAGCAATAAGTTGGTTCCATTAGAATCTTGCCTAACACAATGCCAAAGTGGAAAAAGCTACTATACATATTTATGATCTTCCCCAGACTATGCAATTCCCTAATTAGATCCAAAACGCACTCTTTCTTTCTTTCTTTCTTGCGTTTTTTTTTCTTTTGGGTTCTAATTTTCTGGGTCGGTATGATTAAGGACTTATCTTTTCAAAATAAGAAAAGCAGCCCAATTGAGTCAATGGATCGATGAGTGGTCCAATGAACTAAAAGCCCAAAAACTTGGTGAAACACTTTTTTTGAATTGCATGCCCTCTCGCCCCTGATTTCTCCGGTCTGTCGCCTCGGGCCAGGCTTCTCAACAAAGTCCGAAGAGCCCTCAATGCTAACTTGCTCGTAACCAAGTAATTTCAAGACATAAAGTACTTGTCGCATCGTTCTCTAACGCCTTAGTTGTATACTCTATACATTTTTTTTTTTAAAATGAAGCTATGATTGAAGTCAAGCAAGGTGTATTGGTCAGAAAATGAAGAGTGAAATGAAATAAAAAGAGGGTCCTTTCGATCACAACGTGCTCGTGCAGCTCAGACAGGTGAAGCTAGATTGTATCTTCAAAATCTCATTCATGAGGGAAAAAAGAATATAAGATAGGTTAGCATACTCATTCTTATTGGATTTAGGTAATCGGTATACTCATTCTTATTGGATTTAGGTAATCAGTAGTAGTCAAGAATAAGACGAAATAAGATATTATTCGAGACATGTGTTCACATCTTGATCATGAATAGAACCAATCGATGTAAATCGATCCAATTGGGGAGGTTTCCAATCGATAAGAAAAAGAGAGAGGGAGCATTCCTTTTTCCTTGTCTAGCTGTGCACGGGGTGAATCAAAGAATGGGACAAATGCAAAAAGGAAGAAAGAAAAGCAAAGGGGGCGTGGGTGGTGGAGCCAAACATTTGGGTGGGAAGAATTAGGGCTAATTAGCTCGTGTGCATGTCCCGTCATGAGCATGCTCTTATCATCTCAAGTGTCAATTCTTGAATTGTTATTAGGGTCTTGTTAATGAGAACACTCGTTAAACGCATTTAGTGAGTAAATATTCAATTTTCAAAGCATTAACAATGCATTTGATGACAATCGTCAGTGTATCAAAAGTCATATTATTATTTTATCTGATTACTTAAGAAATAATTCGTGACTCTTTTCAATAAAGTTATAATTATCGTTGCGATTTTATAGGGGACAATGACAAGGAAACATAGGTCCCTCAATTGTAGGGAAGTCGAGACAAAAAACCAAAAAGAGGAGGCAACCACAAGTTGGATGTTGTTGGATGTCATGGTCACCGTGCATCAAAGTTCAACTTCAAGCTCCATCTTTTTGCACCATTATTGCTTCATGGACCAGTCAAACCATTGAGCCCCATGAGCATGACCTCTGAGCTTTTTTGATGGGCCTGAGTTCACAAAACAAAAATAAATATAAAGAATTGGAGAGGTGGTCACATATCACTTTGCAATGATCCAATGGAGTGTGCAAACGATTCAACAAAAAATTCTGGTCATTTTGAATGGTACGATCATTTTAGGGATTAGCACATGAATGTCGGATGCTTACTATTTGATAACCATCTTATTTTTTTATTTTCCTATTCTTTCATTTATCGGATCATCAAAAGAATAGAAATCTATTTGAAAACATCAGCTAATTTTTTTATTTCCGGAATAAAAAGTAACCAGATTTGGAATGGAATCAATAAGTGAAAGAAATCTACTTCTTTGTTCTTAGGAACATAAATAAAAAAATTATTTCCGAACAAAAATTGTTTCTAAAAACAAAAATATAACCAAAGGCACCCTTAATCTGCTTGACTTGAACATTTGCAATTCATTTGTCAGTTTGCCAAGACTAGAGAATTGTTACGTTTACTTGATCTAGAATTTTCTCATTCCTTTCTCTCTTTTTTATTTGGGATAAGTACATTGGAGTTCTAAAACTTATTACGAATGTGCAATTGAGTCTTACAATTTTAAAAAAAAATGCAACAAAGAACTTTTTAAATTGATCCAATTGAGCCATTTCGTTGATTGCAATTTTTAAAATTCTTATGATTCGATTGCACTTTTGTGACAAAGTTTAAAATTTGATTATATTTTTTGAAAGTTTTAAAACTCAATTGCGCTTTCACGATTAGTTTTAGGACTTGATTGCACTTTTTGAAAGTTTTAAAATTTGATTGCACGTTCGTAATAAGTTTTGAGATTTTCAATACGCTTACCCCTTTTTCTTTTGCTTCCTATCTCTTCTTTGGTGATTGTAGGTAAAGAATCGAAGATGGGGTCAGACTAGAAATAAAAGCAAGACCCGTTTAAAGTGACTGCCCTCCCCAACTCAATCCTCTCTCTTTAGGCACATCAAAGCAGGAAGGGGGGGACAGAAAGAATCGACAAATGTTAACTTCAATGAATCTTTCGCAAGATTTTTGCCCCTCGTGTGGTGGGGGATACAGGCATTTGCCCCAGACAGCTGAGCTGAGCGAACGCAGGACGAGACCTTTCGATTGTTTTGTCATTTTTGTGTTGTCACCTTTCGATTTTGGCATGGGAAACGATCGATTCTTGAGGAATTACGGGTTTTTAATTTTTTGAGGATGGCAAGGGAGAGGGAATATCTTTGTGCCGCGGCCTTCCACTTCAGATGCAGCAAAAATAGGAGTCAAGGAGAGCTCAACAAGGGAACAAGTGCTCTGATACATCTCTATCCGCTTGGTGGGACGAGCCCAAGATGGGGGCCATCTTCATTTTTTCCTTATGGAGTTCCATCTATTGAATCCTTCGCCTTACAATTGTAGTATTTTCATCCGCATTTTCTTATAGTTATCAAGACACAAGACAGATTTCAGAAGACCTTTGAACTATCTCGAAATATTATTTTTAACTTCTTCGTGGTGCTCGACTCATGCCGCCTGATCTATCATTCCCACCCTTCTTAACCTTCTCACCCTTAATTTTTGGAACGACCGTCTAGATCTAACCTCCAGATTTGGGTCCATAAACAATGACCATTGCCCTATGAACTTTGGCTTTCACTACGACTCGCGTGGAGATAATTGGCTAACTTTCCAAAATGTTAGGTAAGTGTTCAGGAGCTGATCAAGCCAAATGATTTCAAAATTCAACTTGAGCTAGCTTAAACAAGGGCATGTAGTTATAGTTCCGCTCATCTATTGGGCCCCACGTTGCCCAACTTTAAAAAATACTATGTTTTTGTTCAATGGGTGACCCTAAGCAACAAGTTACGGTCGGGCTCGGTGGAGGATTAAGCCTAATAATTTTCTCTACCTATCTCAAAATTTTAATATGCATGGGAATTGATTTTATTTCTTTCAATGATAAAGAAGACCACCTCTGTAGATTAATTTCGAACTTGTGAAATATCTCATTAATTTCATGGCCTAGGCGAATTGTAAGTCGAAATTGGAGCGAGTGGCCTCCAAAATGAAATTCTTAGCCCTTGATAGGGTCTAGCTTGAGAAGGTAATTTCTTCTTTGGGGCCAAGAGCCTTTCATAATCTCGATTAATGTGAGTTCACTTCACATGCATTGATGGATGATGTATGTCTTATGTAGTGCTTACATAATTTAACTGTACACATTTCAACAGCTTACATGCAATGGGAACCGCCGACAATTACTATTTATTCGCAATTTAGTTAAAACTGACTTAAAATGGTCCTTGGTTAGCACATAATTATAAAAATATAATCAAAGCTAAATTGGAATCTAAAGCCGAAAAAAAGGAAAAAGAATTTTAAACAATTGGACATTTTCTTTTCTCATTGCTCTACTTCTTCCCCCTCGTACATCCCAAATTCATTGAATTCTAGAAATTAACATAAGCTCGAACGGCATTCGAATTTAAGCTAATTGATAATTACAATTACATCGCACTTCTCACGTCCTGAGAAGGAAAATACTGAGCTCCTGCCCATAACTCCCCACCGGATCGATCATGTGAAAACTCTCCGAGTCCACTGATCCGATCACCCGCTCGAAGCTGGCCCGCAGATACAAGAGGTCCCCGTCGCCGTCGCCCTTCTCACTCTTCGCCGCCGCCGCCACCGGCAACACTCCCGCGCCGACGGAGACCGACCTCATCAGCCTCAGTACCGCCGCGTCGCCCGCCGTCATCCGCCGCCTCACGGCGAACCCGACCTTCCTCCCGTTGCAGTACATGGACCAGACCGGCTCGCTGAACAGCGCGTCCCCGCCGCGCCGCCCCCGCCGCTCCTCGTCCTCCGCCGCCGCGGCGTCCCCGGCCTTCCTCCGGCCGCACTCGAGCGCGATGCGGAGGAGCCCGTGGCGCATCTCGCGGGCGAGGTAGGAGGTCGGGACGGCGAACTCGAGGAGGAGGGAGGGGCGCGGCGCGGGTGTCGTCCTGGAGGCAGAAGCTGACGCGGCCACGGCGGTACCCGAAGAAGGTGCCGGTGACGACGGAGGAGCAGTTGGCGGAGGACTCGGCGGAGACGCTGAGGGAGTCGGAGTCGGAGGACGGGGAGGCCTGGAAGCCGCAGCAGCAGGGGACGACGCACTCCACGAGGGAGCGGAGGGAGCGGCGGAGGCGGACGTCGCGGCCGCAGTCGACAGCGGTGGCGGTGTCGATCATGTGGAGGGGGCCGGTCTGGCTGCTCAGGTCGATCATTCTCATGGTGTCCACCGGAATGCGAGCTCGTGCTCCTTGATTCTGCGCTTTGGAGTTGTGCAGACGAGGAAGGACGGGGCTAGGATTATAAATAAGCGGGGTGGGGGGGAGAGAGGGAATGAGAGGTGTAAAGCCTATCAATAAGGGGAAAAGAGTGTGCTAAAGTGGGCCGAGGAATCGTGGGCAATAATTCTGCCCACGAGGGGGCCTTTGTGTGGGCCCAATTTTCGGAAATGCCCGGTTGGGAGGGGCGGTACCGGCGGTCGGAAGTTGGGGCGAGCATGGGAAGGGCGGTTCGGTTTCGGGATGGCTTGGCTTCAAGGTTGTAACTTGTAACACGAGGGCAAGCCTTGAATCGACGGGCACTGGAGGATCTTGTAACTTTTTCAATTTTGGGTGATCTGGTTTCAGGGTTGAGAAGATCAACCTGAAGTTGCCCTGAAATTGATGCTTAGGGATCATGTATCCAAGTCATTAACTTTGTTGTGTCTGAGTTAGTAGGCACAAACTCCCATTTCAAGTTTATATCGACTCGAACGATTTAAATGACTTTTCAATAGTCGTGTCTATTTAAAGAAACATACGAAGTTATTTTAAAGAAATAGATTTCTTTGAGAGGAGGTCTTACAAAAAGTTTCTGAATCAGTTTCACGAAAGGGTAAAACATTTCTGAGTCATTCCAAAAATTACACGAAGGGTTCCAAGTTAGGTTGGATCCCTACTGGTCGACGTGATTGCATAGCGACTCATGGATCGACACGCGGTATGGGAGCAGAAAAAGTCCAATTTATCTTTTGGCGGACGAATCGAATTCGTCAACAATGGAAGAACAAACACGAAAGCCAGGAAGAAATCGCAGCAGAAACGAGGAAGACACAAGCGCAACAAAAAGGAAAAGAGAGCTTTTGAAACCTTTTGAAAAAGAGTGTTCGGTTTCAGCGGCAGTGGGTGACAGAGTGAGAACTGGATGGGATGTCCATGCGAGGGAAGCTAGCAAAGAGCCGAAGGGCAGCAGTGCACGAGAGGGAGGAGGGGCAATGATGAGACCCCCGCGGTCCTTTCTGTCTCGCACTTTTGGTTCACCAATGATGTTGACGCTCGCACATTCCTAGGCACATTGCAGAAGAGAATCCTACGCTTCGGTCTTTGGTTCCATACGCACCGAAGCTACACGGGCTCACGCGATGAACATTGAGAAGAGGAAAAGAGCAGCAACCTACGAGGTCACCTCGTTGGAAATAGGAAGGATAAGGATCCCAACCATTTCGAAAGGCTATATGATCTGAGGCTTAGTTAATCACAGCCTTGTTCACTTTGATCATAGTAAAACCCTTGAGGCCGAGGTATGGTGGGTTATAAGCATGTTGTTGTAGTAAATCGGGGTGAACAGTGTCCATACAACGAAATTCTTGTAGCGTCAAACAATCAAAAGATGGGAAAATTCATGTCGAGAAATGAGATGGAAAATTGTAAGGTCTAAACATGCGATTTATCACACCATGCCTCTACTTTTACTCACTCTCTAACCATTGTCGGCACCCTATCTCCATCACCCCACTCCCCCTCAACCCCCCCCCTCTCTCTCTCGGGCATATTGGATTTGAAGTCGTGCACCTAGGGTATATTGGAAATAACCATGGCCATTAGGTAATCAATTATTTAAAAGAGTTTAACATTGTTTAGAGATGGGATACACTACGTCATTAGATGCATTCCTTGGCAATTACATATATGAAAATTATAAACTACAAGGCACAGGAAGAGAGTCCTAGCAAGTGAGAGAGTAACCAACAGACGTTCCACATAGCTGTATATATAAAAGATAATCAGAGAGGATTAGGTGCTACGAGGGTTTCCACATCCCTCAAAATCATGTTGGGCCACCCCTTTTGATCGAACAGAACTTGGATTGATGCACGCGTTCTGCTGCCTTTTCCATCCCCCTCATGATTGAATTAATTATTGCCAACACTAACACCCACTTCCACCACAATTCTTGAGAAAAAAGCTGTATTTGGGTCAAACCGCGAGCCTTTTCTGGCACAACTAATCTTTCTTTATACATCCATGAATTTCTCAGAATGCAAAATAAAGCTCAGCTAATTAGATCCAAAACACTAAAAAAGCAGTCGTCTCTCTCTCTCTCTCTCTCTCTCTCTCTCTCTCTGAATAGCAATCATGTGGTGCCCCGCTTTTGATGCCTGTGCCTCACAAGCGCATGGGAATGTGGACATTGATGGGAGTAGCAAAAGAAGTCATCATGCTGTACATGGATATATCATAGTCCTTGGAAGATGCATATGTGCAGGTTGAAAGTTCTCATGCGTACGTTGTTCAGTAATGCGTTCTGTGGGTTTCAAGGTTCTTTAAATAATAAAAGTTTTAGGGGGAATCAATTGCAAAAAGCCATTATTCTTGGATTTATGAGAACGGTCATGCCATTTACATCTGCATACGTTGGCTTTCCAGTCCACTACAGAATACTTTAATTTTGGATCAATGATTCCTTCTTGATCTCCGCATGATTAAGTACAATTTCTTTTGTTGTTTATGTGTCGTTTTAAGTAATGGGAGTGTGGAGGGGGTCACATCGCATTGGGGCCATAGATTGGTAGGTTTTAGAGACATGGGGCATTGTTTTTTTGAATGATGGATGCCATCATGGAAAGAAAGGTTTGCCAAATAAGTGGTGTCATTATTCCTCAATCTACCTTTAAGAAAGGAGATTAGTGTTGATAATTAAAGATATTCTGCTCTTTGTTAGTGCTTTGATCATATGTTTCCAGCAGGGGTTACTCTTTAAAGGGATCAACTGGAAGCCCCAAGAGGATCAGGGTCTTTGTAACGAGGGCTTCAAAATCAAGCCTGAAATTCCGAGTTAGAGTTTTTTTTTTACTTGAGAGCTAAGAGGCCCCCAGCGTCTTTTTTGTCTCCCCATGTTAGGCCCAATGTCTAGGGCTTGAACATTTAACGTGAAGGTGGTCTGTAATTATGCATAAAACATTCTTGAAAAAAAAACAATTAATTTTCTACGGTCCTAGGTTTTTTTTCTCTAATCACGCTTCTGATTGGCGGACTACATATATGTACATCAGTCACGTTTAATTTTGGGCTACACTGATTAAGAAGTTTTCTCTAATCGTCATTTTAGTTATTAGATTAGTTGATGTCCACAACTTGTAACCCACCAATCAACCAATCAGAAGGATGGTTGGAGGAAAACGTGGCCCTCTATTTTAGTTAAGGGCCTAAAATAAACGATGCACATACTCTATATACCAATCAAAGACGTGTGGAGATTTCCTCCAATCATAATATCTTATTGATAGGTTACAAATCATTGCATCACCAACAAAAAAAGAAGACTTAACTAAAATCATATGTGGGTGATAAACCTCAGTTAACTCCAATAATGACTTGGTTAGGACCATGATAATCTGATGGAATACCCACAACAGAGTTCACCGGAGTCATACGAAGCGATGCACCAGAATCTGCATACTAGAGATTGCCATGCCCGTAGACATTAAGGTGGACACAATATGCTCATAGCGTGGCCCAAGTGCACGCAATGCCAAACATCACGAGCTGCTATGCGGCGAGACTATCTGCAACATGTTTGGTTTCCTGTAAATAATTCAAGGCCTTGTGAAATCTCATGAAGGCAATTGATGATGCTGTGAAAGATGCACAAGGATGTTGCGCAGTAAATTACAGAGACGTGAAAATTTAAGAGATAAGAGAAGACGAGGAGTCGTCCAATGCCTAGTCCTGTCTCCCAGCACTAAGTAGCCTCATAATCTCCAAAGGCTGACTTCCACTGCTAAACCAAAGTAGATTCCTAGTTATAAATTCTTGACAGCAACAGCAGCAAGCAGGTGCATACGACCTCCCTCTCCTAAAACACTGCCATTTTGTGTTCACAAGAGTATAAAACCTCCCTACATACAATACAACCCAGAAGCTCTCTCAGACATTGGCAAGTCTTAAGTACAAGAAACATGAACCTTATAGCAATAAGCTCTCGGTTTTTCCCTGTCCTTGTCAAATGTTTCTTTTCCTCTCATTTCGGTTTCTTGAGCTTTTATCTCGATAATTATCACAAACTTTGGAGTAGCCCTCAACTAGTCATGACTTCTTCAGACATTCCCAATCTCGTACAGTTCTTCATTTGGCAGAAATCACTCGACATCAATAGATTTACTTTCCTTCTCGGTACCAATCAGCTTGATCCCTTTCAAATGCGGCTTCACTCAATTAGTCGCTGCTAATCTTTGAGTTTCCCTTCGTGGATAGACCGAATATGGTGATGATCTTCACATGATTGATTGCCAATAGATAAATTTCATGTTGAGCTGGTTCTTTACATGGTCGCCGGTTCTGAGCTATCAAGCTATGCAGCTTCATAATTCTTTCTTGATTTGTTAAACAAAATTCTTGCACTTGATTAACAAGCTCCCTAGCGTCAAGTCTTATTTTCCACACATAACTTTCGCATATTTTGACTTCTCAAAAATAGTAATTTTGAGTCACAATATCATATGCCACTATGATGTAAATATGATGTAATGCTATGACCTACATTTGCAACACTTACATTTAATATCTCCTTGCAACAACTATGCAAGTGATACGATATGTCGTTTGGTCATTATCAAGATGATCGAACAAGAGATCCAACACCATGAAACTTAGTCATGAGAGAACACTGCGCCGAGCTTCACTTTGGGCAGCAAACAGACGCTCAAGCACCTCCCAAACGTCACGTGCACGGGCGAGACCGATGATATTATGGCGTCCAAGGTACTATTGACAAACCATGCAAGTGTTGTTTAACCGTGTCTGAAGTGACATCATCAGAAAGCTCTGAAACTGTCGGCACTGGAATAGGTGCAGATCCCTCAACAGATCTCCATAATCCACTGGCAACAAGTAGAGGTCGGACCCGTGCCTTCGAAGTAACAACAAAGTCGTCCTCGTGTAGTTGAATGGTGACCTTAGATAATGTGTTCTATAAGGAAGGGGTCAATTTCGATTGTAATGATTGCTGAAATTCCGATACCATGTTATAAGTCAAACATCAATCTTGAAGTGCTCTCACTTGCGTTTCATGAATGAAGTACCCGTATATACAGGAAAGTTATGGTTAGTTTGTCAAAAAAGTAAAATGCAATACAGATGCAAAAGATTACAAATAAATATTTAACCAAATAAATCCAAACTACATATTTATTTGAATTACAAAATCAAATATGAGTGTAACTAATTTTGACTGGACGAAGATTCGGTTGACAAACACAACCCTTTAGAAAACAGGTTCTCTCACTTTTGTATTTAGTGTTAGGGGATAAACGGGGGGAAATGAATGATATGAAAAGCATTTTTCTAAAAATGATTGTTTGTATCGCTTACAAAAATTTGATTCAACGAAAAAATGTTTTCATTGTCCACGAAAATATTTAGATTTAAGTTGTTGTTAATGAATATATTGTTTTATTAGATACAATGTTTCGATTAATATGAAAAATCATTTTTAGGAAAATTATTTTGCAAATCATTTATTTTTCATGAAATAAAAAGAACCTTAGTAACTGTGCCAACCATGTACTCTTCTACTGTTCATTATAACATGGAAGTTCCCTATGAGTGTGTTTCTAACATAAAATTCAGGCATCTCGATGACCCATTTGCTTTTTGGGCCATATGGCATGAGCCAAGGATAGCATGTATCTAATTCATCCTCTACATCAATAGGATCCCAATGATCAAGAAGGCATTTATGAAAAGGTTGAGTTTGACCTATGTATCTTTTTCAACTGCTGTTCATCGCATTTCAGTTTAGTCTTGATTATTGACTTCAATGAGTACTAAGTATCAACTTTCTATTTCCATCACATGCGTTAATCTTGTCACCTAATTTATGCGGACTTCCTTCCTCATAACGAAAAACCTCAAGATGATAACTGGTGATTACTATATATGTTGCTGTCACTTGAGATACCATTCACCCAATAAACTAAGGCCAACATCTACATCTACCGCGAAATATTTCAGAGCGTTCAACATCAACTCCAGGAAAAAAATGATCAAACTTAGGGACTAATCGGTCATACATTTCCTCTCTCGCTGTAAATCAACGCGTGGTCATTGTACATACATAAACTTTTTCAGCTGGTCTCATCCGGAAGCGCACGCGTAGGTAGAATAGTTCACGATCTTCTATCATCCTCACTGAGATAAACAGTTTTTAAACACGAAGGAACGACTTAAAGCTCATGTTTGCTATGACTTGGATCGTAAACCTAATTTCTTGGCGACCGAGTAGTACGCGGAAATCTCAGAGATGGCATGCGCAAAATGTGCACCGCATGGACGCCCAAAAAAATGAAACGACGACCCGTTTTGAGCAACTTTCACATGCGGTTGTCTGCGGCTTGATGGAAGAACTTATTCGGTAGGAAGTGTTGGGCCGACCACGCCAAGCCATGCAACGCAAGAATCGGCCCCGGTCTAGTCAGCAGTCAGCTATCGTTCTTTGACCTTTTCGTTAGTGGGCCTAGGGCGATGTCTGGCCCGACACGTGTCACAAGTGGGCATTTCTATACATCCAGACATATCATGGTGTCGATACGGATAGGTAGGGGAAGATTTTTGTCCGGGGTTTCTGCGAGATTGATTGGATTCACATTGTTGGTTTGCTTTGTGTTTCGTAAGTCGTAGTCATTTGCCTGGCGAAAGTCGGTAGAGTCTCGATGAATTGATGCCTCTCATGGAAAAGGGAGTAGACTTGGGTAAAGTTTGGCACGAAGACTAATGTCTTGGGCGCACAACGAGCGATAACGGAACATGTATTCATCAATCCACAAACGCGCATGTAGATGCGCATGCTTGCGGTAAAGAATTTTTTTTTGTCTTCTGTAAAACTACGAAGAAAGCTGTATGATAAATAGGAAATGTAGAATGAATACCCTACTAACCCCAGGTGCCATTGGAAAGCCCAAATATCACCTTAAACGGTAAAGAATTTGGAAGAATAAACAAAAGCCTATAGTACTGTGAAAAAATTGACTTAAAAAGAGAAAAGTGACTCAAAACACGCCTAAACAATGGATGTCGATGTTTGAAATGCATGCAAACAGGTTTCGCAAATTGATCATAACAATAGTGCTTGGATGAGCTTTTCGAATTAGTATGGTGGGCCTCGTAACTTTTAATAGATCAAAAGTTATGTCCTTTCTCTCACGCGTTGCCAAATTATCTTCTTTGTCCGCATCTTGGATCTAATTCTGTTCACTTGCTCTAGAAAGTCAGTAGGAATTGTGTCCGCGTCACTTGAGATGCATGTTTTCACATAAAAACTCGAATCAAGCATCATCGCACTGTTTATTAAACAAAATTTTGAAGTGTTCTTATCAATAATTTCTCTCCAATTTGATTTAGTGAGATGCATGAACGGCCATATATACGTTGCAATTGATTGATCAACGGAGTAATGGGGTACCTTTGCCAAGATGCATGCAAAAGGTACATGCACGTTAATAATGCGTTAGCCTCAGATTAATTGGGTTCGATGCGAATCCTGCCATGTCCTTTCGAGTCTAAGGGTCCATTTCTACGCTAGGTGCTTATGCACCATGCACAGTGCCACAACATTGATTAGACGTAGCAATTTCAATCTTGGAAAAATATCCCAATTGGCAATTTCAATCTTGGGCAATATATCTCAATTGAATGGATGTTCATAAGGCCCTTGCATCATCTACTTTTAGGCACGGTAAATCGCATGACACCGCAACAAACTTTCCCATACTTGACCTAATCAAAACCTCGAATCTTCGGAAACATATATAAACAGTGTCCGTTCCCCTCGCTCCCTTATCAATGCACGATTATAGGGTAAACGCTCGACGTACGTGCACATCCCCAAAGTATATATATATAAGATCCCGTTGAGACCATGGGTGCCTTTTAATAATAGATGGTTGGTTCGTAGAGATTTCTTTTATGTTTCGCCATGCTTTGTGGAGGCCATGCACGACGGAACCTCAAGCAGAGGAAGCTTCCGAAGATTCCCTTTCTGCCACCCCCCCGCACATAGAATACCACCTTCTCTTCTGTCCCCCACCAACATCGTCATGTGCTCAAACCCGGTTTTCATTCTCGCAATCATTCCCAGATTGGCATCCCTTGAACGGTACCTCTTTACCTTTCACACGAATGCATAGGACGATTTGCGGGGAGATTCTTTGAGAAGTTATACATGGGAAAAAATCTAGTGCCGTCCTAGATTGACCATTATGCAAGCAGGGTAGGGCATAATCTCACCCGTGCAGTGTCCAACTTAATCTTGATTCAATTCACACATCCTTTGCTCAAAACTTGAGTCGAGATCAATCGGCCGAGTATCGAATTTTGTGATCGAGCTTGAATTGAATGGGAAATCGAGACACCTGAGGCAGAACTAAGACTTAGCTCCATAACAATCAAGTCGTAACTGAGCTCGAGCTCGGATAGAGTAATTCGTCCCTAAATCTCTACATATGTCTTCTTTAATGCTTCTAACAATTTTTACTGCTATCGAGTATCTTCGGAAAACAATAGGCGCTCGATGAGCTAGGTTTCGCAGGCATGTCGAGCTGAGTTTACACTTAAAATTAGGCGAGAGCAAGATTTGGAAACCCCTTTTTCGAGCCATACGGAAACCCCTTTGGCAAGCCATACTATATTCGTTGATGAAAGAGCAAAGAAATAAACAAAGCGAGAGGAGGCAAAGAAATTGAGACAAAACTGATAATCTGAACACACTTTTCAGATCTACATGACTTATCATCAAGCTCCGAACCAGCAAGGAAATACAAACTCAATCCGCTCGTTTGATTTTTACATGGAGAGAGCATGTCTTATCTTCTGTTTTTGCTGCATCTTTTTCTCTTCTATAGCAAGAATTAAACACAGGGAAAGTGGTATGAACAAAAAAAAAAAGAACGAAGAGAAAAGGATCCAAATCGTGCAAACACGAGCGGGATGGAGTCATCATAACCCTCGATCACCTCCAGAGACTATTCTACATCGCGGAGCCTTCATAAATCGTGCTCAGCTTCATCCTAAACGAACGAACCGCGAGCTTCATTCGCTTCGAAGATATTCTCTGCACCTTCCTCATGGACCCGGATCGCGAGAGGCTCGCCCCGCGGACGCTCTTCACGTCGACGACGAAGCTCTTCTTGACCTCGAACTCCCGGCTCCCGTATCTGAGGTCGCCGTCGTCGCCGCCGCGGCTAGCTCCACCGTCGAAGTTCACCTCCAAGACGGGAGAGATCTGGGTCTTCCTCCGCCTGCGGCCGCCGCCTCGCCTGGCCACCTTCTGGAGGGCGACGCTGGCCTTGACGGCGAGGGCCGCCATGTCCGAGGCCGTGACTCGCTGCTGGAGCTTGGACTCGGGGAGGACGAAGTAGATCTGGTCGGGGGAGAGCTGGTCGTCGGGGCGGAGGGCGGGGACGAGCTCCTCGTAGTACAGCCGGTCGGAGTTGCACAGGAAGCAGGGGAAGGAGGAGGAGTAGGTCTCGGCGTGGAGGACCTGGGACACGGAGACGGGGACGCGGTACTCGTGGAGCTCCCCGCTCGCCGAGATCACCTTGGCCGTCCGCGACGGATCACCGGCTTCTTGAGAGAAACAACCACCCATTTCCGGCGAGGCGCAGGTGAGAATTCCGTGGAGAAGATCGAAGAGAGAGAGAGAGAGAGAGAGAGAGAGAGGTTGGCAGGGAGAGACGAGACGAGTCGAAGTGAAGGGCGTTCTTCGGAAGAGAATGAACGCGGTTCTTATCAAGAGTCGTGGCCCGTTCGGTCTTGTCCGGATTTGATTCGTTATTTTAAGCGGCACCATTTGATTATTTTAGCCACCTATGTATTGGACCTATTCATACCAGCCAAAAAAGACATTCACCCTGAAATTAACTTTTGAAAAAATCCATTTTCCATATCACGTGATTTTAATCAAATAAACGGGTCTTACTTCGTCTAAACGTTAAACTACAAAAGAAAAAGAAAATAGTACTATTAACAAGAATTTTTGAGACACCGATCGAATTAATTAAAGTTAGATGTACTTGGAAGCCATTTACTTTACGCCAAATTTTGGGAAGGCAACAGTGAAATATATTTAGTTTTTTCTCAACTCATGAAATGAAGTCTTTGCTGTAGTTGTTTTGCTCAGTTTTTTTCCAATTGAAGTACGGTGGGGCAACGCAAGGAGGTCGTCACAAAGGAATTCTGCCACGGAGAGAAGGCTTGACTTTCGAGGGCCATGTGGTCATAATTCCATAAGCGATGACGTTGGTTTTACGGCGACAGGCGGCGGTGGAGGCTCGTGGTACGGTCCTGCCAGCCACTGAAATGGGAAAGGTTGACGTGCAGGGACACGTTCTAGTGTGTACGCTCTCTCTCTCTCTCTGTCATAATACATACTGCGAAAAAAACTCAAACAATTCGGATACTCATAATATATTTATCTCAAAAAAAATTTATATTAATATATCTATAATAAATTAATTTTTTAATTAATTTTTATTAAATTTTACTTGTCAAATTATTGAGTTCGATGAAACATAACAGTTGATGAGTATATTGATTTGAGATTTTATCATTTATTTGTTATATATATATATATATATATATATATATATCGGTTTTAAAATGTTAATCGGTGTAAATTTTTTATAAGTGTATCCGACTTGAATTTTTTCATGATATTAACACACCTTGATATAATTAAATTGTAACATACCTATGATGAGATTTACGTAACCTTTTTTTCTGGACCGTCAAATATGATGAGATTTGTTACGTGGTCGACCTTCTTTATTAGTGGAGATTTATAATTTGGCGTGTACAATATGCACGTATGATGATATTTCAAATCGGGGCGAGTCGGCATGGGGCAGGGCAGGTTATCTGATGTAGACGCGCGGGATTTCGCCAGGAATCGGAATTTGACTCGGGTGTGGTGTTGTTTTTTCGTTTCGCATGCTCTGCACTTTTTCCAGCCGTTCCCATTTGTAAGGTGGTTCCGGGTTCCGGCTTTGCAGCCTATTCTTCTAGGTAGTACCACGGACACACAATACTGACTTTCGCTTATCTATTTAATGACTTTTTTTTTAAAAAAAAAAAAAAAAGAAGATAAATATCGAGCGATGATAATTTATGAAGTATTATCATATGCATTTTGAATGTTTAAATCTTACTATTCAAATAATGATTTTTACGGAACGTATAATTTTTTACTTTGGAATGTCTCAAAAAGTGTTATTTCTAATTATAATAAGAGAAATGATTTGATGACCATTTTTAATTTATCGTGAGAAAAATAATTTATTTTGAATCATAAAAATCAAATAACAGATAATTATAGATAATTACGGATCCACCTTTTCAAATTCTTATTCTTACAGTAGGCCAAAAATTATCATTCTAACAAAACCCTTCTAATAAAACCTTAAAGAACACTTTGTTAATCTTTCATTGTCCAGGAGCTCGTGATGGAGGACTTTGCTGCATCCATGAAGGACTTTGGATAAGATAGGAATAGGCAATCGGAGTCTATGACTTCTTTGAGTGTTAGTATAAGAGTTCCATGTCTGTAACGAAATATTCGATTTGAACTATGACTACTTCTATTTTTGAGCATTATATCATTGCACTACCGCTCCACTATGATGCTAAAGGTAGTAAAGTTGGGATTATCGTACGTCACGGCACGGCCGAATCTATGATGCCGTCTAACCAAGTATTGTTCAAGGCCAGTGAGCGACCAGGAGAATTGAACGTGTTATTAAGTGTCGCAAATCACTTGGGAGGAACCCTATGTCACTAGACTAATCATCGCGGTTGTAAATTTCCTAGTGTCGTGTGTACATGCGAATACTCTCACTAATGCACCGTATGCATTAAAACTTCAAGAGGAGAATTTTTCGTTTGCGGAATTTTATGAAGATTGAAAACTAAATGCAAATCCTAACAAGAGTATATAGCGACCCATGATAATAGATGGGCAGCAACTTGTGGAATTACTTTTCTGGGGATCGTCGTCGTTATCACTTCGATGAGACGTATAGCGTATGTAAAAGTTGGAGCGATCAAGCAGGCTGTCGTATGGTCAAATTTTCCATTCAAATGACTCCACATATGAATTAATGTAACGATGAAGATCGACCCTTTATTAAGATTTCATGAGCCATGTTTTAAGGCAATACCTAAAAGTTGAACGGTTCAGTTTGATCTGATTTCGAAAGAAATCAATCAAAATAATATGATTTGGAAAAATTCAAACAAAACTTAAATAAATAACTATTTGAAATTGATTAGAATTAAATTGGATTTTTCAATTCGGTTGTGGGACTGAACTGAACCAAACTGACTTGGTCATCTGTTTTTTTCCACAACTTGTTATATGATAGTATTGCATTATAACAAGAAGTATAATAACTGTTGCAACTCAACTTACATTTAGGTCTCCGATTTGGAAAACATGAAAACATAACTTATAGAAAAACAATTTGGTTTGGCGGTTTCATCCTATTTGGAAATAATTCAAATCAAACCAAATTGTCAAATTTTAGTTTGATTGAATTTATGAAACGAATTAATATCACTTTTTCAAATCGATTGAATTGACCATTTCAGCCCGATCTAATTTGGTTTGGTGGTCTGCATCGAACCATTGTCAACCCTAGCAATGCCTCCAACTCATACTTTGATGATTGAGGTTATATGTACAAACAACATTGTTTACATCTTTGTCTTTCTTTTTCATTGACCTCTTTTTCCAACTAGGAACATCATCTTGCAATGTCATATAGTGATTGCAAACTCATAAATCAACCCAATTTTCCAATTAGAGGAAAATGACTTTCCTTTTGTTTACAAACTCAAGAAAGCAACCCTAATTTTCAAATGGAGAACTGAATTTAGTAGGAGGCCAATGTTGATATTAATTGCCGACGAAATCCTTTATGCCCCTTTTTTCCCTTCCGCTAGACAAAGTTGCAATAAATCTGTGACTCGTCCTAGGTTAATTAACCGCAACATATATATATATATCGGGCAGTCTAAGGTCTTAGGAGTGGAAAAAGTTTATTTACGTCAAGCAGTGACTATCTATCGATACGCAAGTTTAATTAGTCTGTCCATCATTTTTGACGAAAGGGTAAATTTGGAAACGTGCGTGTTATCGAAACGACCTTGCTAGAAGTCTAAATCAACGTTCGCTTAGACTAATAAATAAAAACCCGTAAGGAGTTATATTTTTATTTAAAGATTTACACTACCAATTCTTACTTGGTAAAATGGGAAGCCTATATGACGATAAAAAAAAAAAAGCTCTAAATTGAAATTATTTTCATGATTTAGAAAAAATGATTAATAACCTAAGCCTAACATATTACAAATCTATCTCAAATCAATTTTAGATCACGAAAATCCCGAAAATAATACATTTGTGATAAATTTATCCGAAACTAATTTTTCGATCAGTAAAAATCTCAAACTAGTACATATATGACAAATTTATTTCAAATTGATGTGGAATTCCATGTATATTTATTATGTCAATTGAGTTATTGTCATGTATCGCCTAGCATAATAATTTCGCGGATAAATTCGACGAAAGCTAATGGAGGGCACATATGCCACGAGTGTATCAATTTGAGATTTTTGACCATTCAAAAATTAATTTGAGGTAAATTTATTATAAATGTATTAGTTTAGAGTTTTTTGTAATCCAAAAATTAATTTGAGATAACTTTATCACAAGTGTATCAATTTAAGAGTTTTTCATAGTGTTAGCCCCTTAAAAAAATGATATAGAAAGAGAGTTAAGGCCATGATTGTTTATGGTTGTAGTTTTTCAACGTACGAATGATAGCAAAATATATTTAAAGCAAGATACATTTAGTCATTTTCTGCTTTTAATGTACTTATAGTTACTTTTGTGTGTTGGTCTTAGACTACGGCTTATGCACAATTGTTAATGTGATATCAAATATTTGATTAATTTACTTCAACTTGCTAAGATTTTGGTAAATGCATTTGTTATGTCGGATTCACATTTGCTTTATTTGATTGAGTGAATAAATTTCTGAATAGAAAAAAACCCACAACGGAAGTTAAATATGTCGAACAAACTAGAAACCAACGTGTATTTACTCGATTTTAAGTGGGAAAAAAAATCATTTGATGATAGGGTAAATCAATTAGATATTATATATGGAGGGGTCCTTTTCAAACGTCGATAACGATGTCATAAACAAACAACCCCATCTAAAACATCCTATTAATGGATCTTGACTTTGACACGTTAGGGCGGTTTTATCCGGACCACATTCGATCACTTCACATCATAAATCAGTCCATGATTTCGCTCCACCCGATATTTTTCTCTAAGGGAAGGTCATAACTCGCCCACGTGAGACTGTTCGTACCACGAAACTTCAAAGGGCCAGAGGTTGGGCAAAGATGTATAATCAATGAAATAATTTATTCATTTTCTTAGGACATGTTCCCAGCAAATGCACTTGATCAAAGATTATTGAAATCCCGATATTAGCTGTTTTCTCCCTCCTATGTTTGCGAAGACCAGGCACTAGCAGACAGTAAGCACATGATTTTTCTCTACGTTTATTGGCCCCAAGATCCGAAAAATGAAAAACAATGATATTTTGTAGGTTTTTCATTTTCCTCGTAGTCGTGATCTTTCGTGTCGCCGTCCTTTTCTGGAGCACAGATTTCTCTAGCTAATTGGTGGAAGAAGAGGACTCTCGATCATAATTTGCCGTCAATAATACCGATAAGCTTTTTGCTAATGTGAGAAATACAGGGGACTTACATTTTACTTTGATCGTATAGATCTTATAAGATGTTCGGCGAACGTTCCACGGCTGTAGTACTTAGAAAGGTGCCATGCCAATCTTTAAAGGGTTGCAGCTAGGAGCATGATGGATTTGAGTTGAGTCGATGTCAAGTTGAATTGGTTCAATACTAGAACTGACCCGACTAGAATCTTCAAGCTCTAGCTCAACACAATTGGGTAAAAACTTTTACTTAAAACTAGAATTATACTTGGTCGTATATTTAATGCACACTAATGGAAAGATTAATAATTTTTTTAATATTTTTTTTTATGGACAGTTAAATGTGCATTACGTAAATTTAAAACATATAAAAACACAATTACTCGATTAGACTTGTGAGCTTCTCGAAGTCTAGCAATTTCAATTGTGAGTTTGACTCAATTAAGTACTTGAGTATAACTAACTTCGATGAACTTGCAAGTCAAATTTAAATAGCTTAAAGTAACTTAACTAGCTCAAATTAATGCTGGTGGCTGACATGATATGCTAACAATATTATTACATTTTATGGTACAATTACAACACAATGCGTCTTCAATGCGATTACAGTTGTACCAATTGAGATACTATTAATTTGTACGTTTTAGCTACGGAAGCATCTCATTCAAAGACAAGTGGTTCTCAAACTCACGTTTGCTTGTCGTTTCAACATATAATGTCGGTTTATAGCATTTGATATTCTCTCATCAGAAAATTCCAGTATTCTCTCTGTTGGAAGAACTGCCTACATTATCATTGGCATTTCCAATCTTATTGATTATTATAAGCAATAAAAAATTAGAGACAGAAAAAATATCATTAGCCAGTTGCATGACATGATTCGACATAGGCATCTCATGTCTCTCGACTTACTCAGAGGCAGTTTCTGACATGTATGCAATTAATGAGGTTTTGGGAGACATTTTTATGCCAGTACGTGTAGACGTTGAGTTTTGCATCTTTCGCATCCAATAATTAACAACGACAATCTCTTATTTTTGAAACTACCCTCACGTGGAAAAATTATTGAAACAAGTCATAGATTTATGATTCTAATTCAGTCATTTTTCAATATGGCTAATATAATTCTAAACCTTTTGACGATTGTTTGATGTAGCCAATCCAACTAATTTGGATTGAAAAATCGTTGACGTGGTAGTCCAATCAATTTTGACCATCCAATATGACACAACTAATATTAGTGTAAAAGGAAAAAAAAAAATATTGGATGTAACTGTGATGCCACATCACTTTCGTAATAGCTCAATCAGTAAGTGACACACGTCGCTTACTAGGCTCATCTATACCCTCTCTCTCTCCCCCCTCGACGCACTCATGGATGACGCTCTGCTCTCTACTCACGGGAAGAGTGAAAGTCGTTGAATGCCAAGTTTAGGGTCCGATGGAACTCAAGCCCGAAGAGACTTGATGAGCCGTCGATTCCACCAAAGATTGACTCGTCACTCAAGTCAAGTCCCACGAAGAGGTCACCCTTGCACATCATGCTGCTTCGTGAATCGGTGCTTGGGTTAACTTGGAAGATGCGGACGTTTTGAAGGTGAGGTTGTTGCTCAGCTTGAGCAAGAGAGATCTCTAGTTAACGCTGAGACACTAGGTTGAAGCTTAAGCCCCAACAACATTGGAGAAGATGAAGATCATGAATATTGCAAGAAGAAGCCTTGAGGTGATCGATTTGTTCATTGAAAGAGGCTGAAGAAGAGGGTGGGAAGAGGGAATCAATTAAACAGAGTTGATACTTAAGGAGGAGTCGTCGGACAAGGTGGAGGTGGAGGTGGCGGCGAGAGAGAGTAGAGCTAGGTCGTGAGATGGGAGGGAGAGAGGTCGCGTGAGTAGTAAGCGGAGCGTTGGCCATGAGTGAGTCAGGGAGAGAGAGAGAGACTGTGAAGAGAGTAGAGATAGATGAGCCTAGCGTCGCTCACTGAATGGGCTATTGCAAAAGTAACGTGGCATCACAATTACACTTAATATTTTTACTATGAACAATCTCAAAACAAACAATGTCGTTTTGAGTTTATATTTTAATTTCTTTTTTTTTCTTCTTATTTTTCTTCTTCTCTACTATTCATCTTCTTCCCTCTGTTGGAAAGGTTCGATGGAGGTTGTTGAGGTCTTTGCAATGTTGGCTTCGTTGAGGTCAATAGGCAATGATGGTTTTATTAATTATTGTGATGGGCCTAAGTTGGCCCGTCCGCCCACAAGTTGCCTAAAAGCCTCGCCCACAATATTAGGGCACATGAAGGCGTACGTTTATTTTTGAGGAACGTATATAAGGGATGAAAGAGAGACGAAGATACCTTTTTGGCATTTTAACGTACGTACGTCCTCTTCCTCTCTCTCTCTCCAAAAAGAAAAACAAGAAAGATAAGACGACGTTTTTCTTCCCTTCAAGACGAATTGGCGTCATCGGATCGAACGGGGGCCAAATTCTCTTCCTCTTATCGGCGTCGGTGTTTAATCTGTGGCTAACAAGGTACGCTCGATTCCGTGGTGTACTTTAGGATCGGTGATACATGTGAATTTCCCGGGCTTGTCTTCCGCATTCGTTTTAGTGGTTCGATTTAGTGTCGAATCCGATTTTGGGAATCCGACATTCCCAACATTGGTATCAGAGCCCTAGTTCATGTTTTCCCGACCCCTTTTCATGTTTTTGATTGATTTTTCGCGGAATTATTCGGCCGAAACCTATCGGGGCGAAAAATCCCGACACCCGAGCACTGTTCATCCATTTTTTCGAGTTTCCGTAAGTCGAAATCAATTTTTGATGGCATAGGATGAAAGATCTCGTCGAGACGAGTCCGTCGACGGGTCGACCGCCACCGGGAGACGCCGCACGCGCCCACACGCGCGGCCAGAAGCCGCTGCGCGTGGGCGCCACGCGCCTGAAGCGCTGGCTCGGGGAGCGCGTGCGCCACACGCGCCGGTCGGCGAACCGGCACGTGCGCGCCGCCGGCCGGCGAACCGGCACGCGCCGGCCAGCGAACCTACGCGTGCTGACGTCACCGTGACGTCACGGTAACCGCCGGGATGACGTCATCGATGACGTCATCGCCGAAACCGTTGGACGGCCGGTCACCGGCCGGCGACCCGACCCGACGGCGACCCGACCCGCATGGAAGCCAGGCGCATGCCGCGCACGTGCCGGTCGGTTCGTCCGACCCGGTCCGACCGGCAAGCCCGACGACCGGCAACCGTTGACCGTTGACCGTCGTTGACCAGTTGACCGTTGACTTTGACCGTTGACTTTGACCGTTGACTTTGACCGTTGACTTATTTAAAAAAAAAAAAAAGGGAAGGAAAAAGAATGTGTTTCTTTTTCAATTATGTCTCTGTGGATTATATGTGATCCCTTTTTTTGTTCTGCATTTGTTGCAGGAACAATGCCTCCCCTTAGGTTGCGCACACCTATTCGCGCAATTACCGACGAACAAAAGGAAAGGCTTTCAAGGTTGATAGCCGATTTGAATAATTATCGATGGGAGAGCGGGGACATAATCGATCATGTACTTGAAGTCAACGGGAAAATTCAAAAGGTCATATGGAATGGTCGTCCCATGCCACAAGCTCGAGATGGTGCGATTTTTCATGAACACTCTTCCACCCGAATGGCAAGGAGTGTTGAATCGCATATGGGATGTCAACAAAGCCGCTTCATATAGGAGTATTGTGATGGCTTTTATAGATGATTATTACCTGATTGTTACAAAAGAAAAGATCATGAAATTGAACAAAAAAAAGGAGCTTTTCCAGTTCATATATTGACTTGGGTTTAGATATTTCGAGCTGTCTTTCTTTTAGTATACTTTATGGATACTTTATGTAAACGTTTTACTACCTAGTTGTTGTTGATGTAGTAACTGATATATAAGTTGTATTATGTGAAAGCATTATTATTCTATTGGATGTAAAATATTATTTGCTTTCTGTTATTGTTGACTGCTGTGGGTAGTTCATAGAAGTTTTTTTGTAGCTTCATAGAATTTATTTTGCTTGGACAATTATATTAATGATAGTTTTTAAGTTAGGATTTTTGGAGGATGATTGGAAACGTAGTGACCTTTTGATTCTGAAACCTTACTTGAAATTGTTCATTAATATGATGGGTCTGTGCAAAATGGATGCATAAATGATAGGCATTAATTATTCGTGCATATATGTCTCGATGTGTTCAGATCAATGGCTTCACCACAAAGAGCATAGTTGCCGAGCTGAACAAAGGTGAAAAGCTCAATGGCGATAACTATGAAATCTGGCACATGAAAATCCAATATGTGCTGGAAGAGCAAGAGGCACTAGAAGCTCTTAACCTAACCATGGAAGAGCCTGAAGATGGAAACACTGCACAACACAAGAGAGATAAGGATGCATTTGCTGCATGGAAAAGGAAGAACTCTCTTGCTCGCATTACATTGCTGAGTAGCATGGAAAATGATGTTATGCGAGAGTTCAGGCGTTTTGTGAATGCCAAGGAAATGTGGGAAGCGTTGGCGGAAGATTTGGTCATACTTCGGTGACCAAACCGAGACAAACACTATTAGGTTTGACTCTTACAAGAAGCCTCATGGTCGACCATGAAGCAACACTTGAGAAAGATGTCAAACATGATAAATGAGCCGAAGGATGCTGGCCATGTCCCGACCGATGAGCAGCAAGTGCAAGCGGATCCGTTCCTTGCCTCAAAGTTGGGAGCATATGAAGGTGCACCCGACCCACAATGAGAATATCAAAGTCTTTGAGGATGCAAAGTGCGCCATCTTGAGCCGGGAAGAGGACCGCCTCCCGCGGCTAAGCCGGCCGAGATATATATAATGCTGGTTCTAGCTCAAATGGAGCTTCGGGCTCCAAGCGCAAACGTCCCGACCGGTTCAAGAGGTGGAAAGGCAAGGGACCAAGTGCTTCAGAAAGAAACCAAAGGTTGACCAACATGAAAGAGGAAAGCGTCCTCGAATGAAGAAGCTGACAAGGGTAAAGTGTTACAATTGTGACAAGAAGGGTCACTATGCTCGCGATTGTCGCGAGCCAAAGAAGGTATACACCCCTTGTGCTTTTAAGAACTTTGCCTATGTGTCAAGTTCTGTATTTTTGACTCGAGTCTAATCCTTTGTGGACTGTGGATTCGGGAGCAACAGACCATGTAGCGAAGGATAGAGGATCCTTCGTGGAATTCCGACGAGTACCAACCGGAACTAAGTGGATCTATGTGGGAAACAACTCCGTAGCCAAGTAAAAGGAATTGGCACTGCGCAACCGAACATGCGTGGTGGACGCACTTTGTTCCTACATGATGTTTTATATGCTCCGGAGATTCGTCGGAATTTAGTGTCTGTTTTAGTGTTGGTCAAGTTAGGTTTTAATATGAACTTCCATAATAAAGGTGTGGATTTGTTTTTGGATACAAATTTCTATGGTTGTGGTTATTTTTTGGATGGTTTCATTGTATTAGATATTGATTATGTTAATGCAAATGTTTGTTATTCCCTACTCACGTCTCCTAATTCATATGATAATGATGTGAATGTGTGGCATGCTAGACTTGGTCATATTGGCCAACAACGTATGAATAGACTAGCCAAAGAGGGCTTGTTGGGCAACATTGAAAAGTCGATTTGCCCATATGTGAGCATTGCCTAGTAGGGAAAACGACAAGGAAACCATTTGGAAAAGGTAAAAGAGCTGAATTTCCTCTGCATTTAATCCATTCGACGTCGTGGTCCAATGAATGTGAGAGGAAGGCATGGGGCTGTTTATTTCATCACTTTTATAGATGATTATACTCGATTCGGATATGTCTATTTGATTTCTCATAAATCTGAAGTATTAAGTTGTTTCAAAAGGTTTATGAACTTGGTAGAAAATCAATTAGACAAGAAAATAAAAGCATTGAGATCCGATCGAGGTCGAGAATATTTATCTGATGAGTTCAGAAAATTATGTGATGAAAAAGGAATAGAAAGACAGTTGTCTATTCCATATACTCCTCAACAAAATGGTGTTGCGGAGAGAAGAAACAGAACCCTACCGGAAATGGTTAGGTCCATGATGGCGCATGCTAACTTACCTATCACTTTTTGGAGTGACGCGTTGTTAACTCGCTACCTATATACTTAACCGGTGCCTTCCAAATCGTTACTTCCACTCCATATGAGTTATGGACAGGTAGAAAACCGGACTTAAGTTTTCTTAAGCCATGGGGTTGTGCTGCCTATACTCATGAGCCCTCTCACAAGTTTGGGAAATTGGGTCCCGAGAGGAAAGAAGAGTATTTTCATAAGATACTCCGAACACTCGAAAGGGTATGTGTTCATAGGTGAGCAGGAAAGTGGGAGTATAACTGAATTTGAATCACGGGATGTCACATTCTTAGAGAATGAATTTCCTAAGAAGGGCGAAATAGGTGAAGATTACTCTCTATTTGAAATCTTGGATCAAGATAATGATATTAGTGGAGTTCGTCCAAGTGGGAGTAATATGAGAAGTGATGAATTGAATTCAACTCATTCTCAATTACAACCACATGATGAGACGGCATCATCATTATCTAATCCTAGTGGAAGCATAATGGGGAATGATGTACAAAGTGTACAATCTCCCATACGGCGAACAAGTCGCAAAAGTATTCCCCGTCGACGTTTTGACATTGAAGGGGAAACTTTTATGATTGCCCCACAAGATGAGGATGAGCCAAGAAATATACATGAGGCTCTAAATTGCCCTAGTAAGGAAAAATGGATGCATGCAATGGGAGAGGAAATGGAGTCGATGAAGTCAAACCATGTTTGGGAACCGGTTGATCTTCCAAAAGGACGCAAAGCTATTGGGAACAAGTGGGTTCTCAAAATAAAGCGTAAAGGCGACGGCTCGATAGAGAGATATAAAGCTCGCCTTGTGGCGAAGGGGTATAATCAACGGAAGGAATTGATTATGAGGAAACATTTTCTCCGTTGTGAGATTTACCTCGATTCGCATTATTCTGGCAATAGTGGCAAGTATGGATCTTGAATTACATCAAATGGATGTAAAGACTGCTTTTCTCAATGGAGAATTGGATGAGGAAATATATATGGAACAACCTGTTGGTTTCATTACAAAAGGCCAAGAAGAAAAGGTATGTCGACTTTTGAAATCGATATATGGCCTTAAGCGATCATCAAGACAAAGTGGTATATACGTTTTCATAATGCCATAATGGCATATGATTTTACAATGATTGATGAGGATCATTGTGTATATATCAAAAGATCCAAAGATCAATTTGTGATCATATCATTATATGTTGATGATATACTAATTGCCGGAAGCAATATGGAGTTTGTTAATACCATCAAAAGTTGGTTATCTTCCAACTTTGAGATGAAAGATATGGGTGAGGCTGCATACATTCTTGGAGTTAAGATTTCAAGAGATCGTTCGAAGAGGTCGTTATCTCTTTCGCAAGAAACATATATAAATAAGGTTCTTGAACGATTTCGTATGCAAGATTGTAAACCTATAGACACTCCTATTGCAAAAGGTGAAGGATTGAGCCATAGACGTGTCCAAGGACTCCACAAGAGAAGGAACAAATGAAACATGTTCCTTATGCTAGTGCTGTTGGGAGCTTGATGTACGCTATGATGTGTACAAGACCCGACATATGTTTTGCAGTTGGAATGGTGAGTAGATACCAATCCAATCCGGGTCAAGCACATTGGAAAGCCGTTAAGAGAATACCGAGGTATCTCGAAGGGAACTGCGATTACAAGCTGAATTACCAAGGAAAGGATCTCGCAACTTGAAGGTTATTCGGATGCTGATTGGGGAGGAGATTTAGATGAAAGGAAATCTACCTCTCGGATTTGCTTTCTTCGAACAATGGCGCCATATCATGGAGCAAGAAGAAGCAAACGTGTATAGCCTTGTCCACGATGGAAGCTGAGTTCGTGGCATTATCGCAGCGGTACAAGAAGGAGTTTGGCTTAAGAGATTTTTGGATCATTTAGGTGTTATTGAGAAAGCTGCAAATCCATTATTGGTTAACTGTGATAGCCAAGCAGCTATAGCGTACACCAAAGATCCAAAATATCATGGTAAGACCAAACATATAGATACCAAGTATAACTTTGTTAAAGATATGGTTGCACGAAAGGATGTGAACTTACAGTACATATCTACGCATAGAATGGTAGCAGATCCTATGACAAAGCCAATACCTAGAGATGTGTTTTGTGGTCATGTAAAATCTCTAGGATTGCGTAGAGTCGATGTACTTGGATATTGTAATTTCCCCGAGTTGTTCACATTTATGAACTTGTATTTTTCATTATTAATGCCTATGAATCTTTGTTTGATCTTTATGCATCTTAATGCTCAGTGCATTACATTAAGTTGAGAAAGTATGTCGGACAGATATAAGATTGGCCCACTCACACGGGTAATCGCCTCTATTTACTATGTGATAAATAGAGATGAGACGGTTTTTAAGCTTATTATCTAGGTGATAATCGAGAGCTCAAGCTTAAAATATATATATGTCGCCTTAACTAAGTGTTAAGATGAGGACATGATATGTACTATGTCCGAAAGTAAAATACCCCACATATTTTACTTTATCTGTCTAAGATGCCGATGTGAGTTCGATGAATTATGTGAATGAGTAGATATATGAACTCAAGTTAGACATTGGGTATGTCTGAACTATCATCTGTATGGTATTGAAGGTGTAGACATACGCTCCATGGGAAAGGAGTTAATACCGTAATACGTATTTCATACTACGTATGCATGAGACGACCAATAAGAGTGGCAAAAGTTCGATCTCAACTTTTATGCCGTGTGAGACTCTTGAGGAAAAGAGTTCCTCAATTTTAGTGCCCTCATGACTTTTACTTATTCTCAAGATTTCTATTTAGTGTTTGCTATCTTAGGATGTTGCCAATGGTCATGAGTTGATTCGATCTAATGGGACATTTCTAGAAAAGCAAGCTGAACTGAAATTGAGAGTTTGAAGGAAAGAGGAAGATCGAATTTGGAGAATCACATTGTGGTTTTGTATTCACCGGTCGACCAATTATGACTGTCTTTGGGATAATCATAATTGTGAATACAATATATATATATCATTGTTTAAAAGAGATCAAGAGAGATATAAATGTGATTGATCGATCTAAGGTACTGCATACTAAATCTACTCAGAGTGTGATGCCCATTATGAGCTGCTATATATTCCTAACAGATGTATGGCAACGAGCTCTCAAAGTATGCTGGTCGCACGGATTATTCACCGGTATGAATGTTGAAGAGAGGTAAAGAGGATTCTGTTCGGCCCACCATGTGCGAGTGGGAGATGATGGTTTTATTAATTATTGTGATGGGCCTAAGTTGGCCCGTCCGCCCATGTTGGGCCTAAAAGCCCGGCCCACAATATTAGGGCCCATGGATGAAGGGGTACGTTTCTATTTTTGAGGGAACGTATATAAGGGATGAAAGAGAGAGATGAAGAGACCTTTTTGGCATTTTAACGTACGTACGTCCCTCTTCCTCTCTCTCTCTCCAAAAAGAAAAACAGAAAAAAGCATAAGACGACGTTTTCTTCCCTTCAAGACGAATTGGCGTCATCGGATCGAACAGGGGCCAAATTCTCTTCCTCTTATCGGCGTCGGTGTTTAATCTGTGGCTAACAAGGTACGCTCGATTCCGTGGTGTACTTTAGGATCGGTGATACATGTGAATTTCCCGGGCTTGTCTTCCGCATTCGTTTTAGTGGTTCGATTTAGTGTCGAATCCGATTTTGGGAATCCGACATTCCCAACAGGCAATGGTGCGGATGTAGGGATCGTTGGGGGCAGGGGAGCAAAAGATGTAGAGTAGTTGCAGACGAACCTCCATTAATGGAGGTGTTTGAGCTCAAATCTAGATCGCACAACTCGGATTTGAGTCACATGACCTCAAATGTGAGGTTGTGCCCCTCAATCGCTGGTGGTGATACTAATGGAGGTCACGGCCTTGGATTTTGATAATATTGGTAAACCATCGGAAGATTAGATTAGAGTATGATTTGATTATGATTTGATTCTGCCATCGGAAGATTAGATTAGAGTGGTAGATATGATTTGATTCCGATTATTCCAATTGTAGATAAATTGATATGGTCAATCTGTTAGATTAGATATTCGGAATATAGAATAGGAAATCTAGTTGTCTTTTTAATATAAATAGCATAATGTATTGTAGAATAACAGTGTGTATTATGGCTTTCACTTAAGAACATTATTCTCCTGGGAAATTGATCTTTGAATCGTTGTTTTCTTGAATCCTCTTATTTTCTTCATGGTATCAGAGCTCTATACCGAGAGCCAGTTTTATCATATTTGTCTTCATCCTTTTTCTTGAGTTCATCTATTCTTCATCTACACAATCATGGCGGAAAACCCAAAATTGAGATACTTATACCCGATACACGTAAATCTCTCAAACTTTCTAAAGGAAATTTCCTTCTATGGCAGACGCAATTTCTTCGCTTCATTAGAAGCTAGGATCTATTGGGTTTCATCAATGGTTAAATTCAACCTCCACCATTCATAATCTTACGCACGGAAGAGGAAAATTCTGAAGATGTCCTTAATCCGAAGTATCAGCAATGGTATCGTACGGACCAACTTGTGTCGTCGTGGATCATTGGATCCATGTCTGAGGATGTGCTGTGACTCATAATCGGTCTTGAATCGGCTTTTGAGGTATGGAATACATTATGTAATCATCTTACTCAGAGATCTATGGCCAAAGAATTTGAATTAAGGGGTAAGCTTCAATCTTGTCAAAAGCATAATAAGCCCTCAACCAAGTATTTACGTGAGTTCAAATTGATTTGTGACCAGTTAAACGCGATTGGGAAACTGGTCGATGAAATCACAAAAGTCTTCAATGTTTTAAAGGGTCTCGGAAGTATTATGAGACGTTTAAGACAACTATGTATTGTCTCAAACCTGAGCCAAGCTATGAAGACGTTATTGCTCAGCTCGAGAGATATGAAGCGCGACATCAAAATTATTTGTTGAATCAAATAAACCCTAATATGGCATTTACTGGTGAAAAGATTGATCAATTGAAACTGAGTAGTAAGGCTGATTCGGGTTCATTTAATTCAACATTTGCTTTTGCAGGCCAAAGAAATTTCAACAGAGGTTTTGAAGGAAGATGTTTTGAAGCAAGGAATGGCAGGTTTAACAATAGAGGAAGAGGATATGGTTTTTGTGGAAGGAGGTTCAGAAATTATCCCAGATCTCCTAACTATGGACCCTCAGTAACTTTTAGTGATTCATCTGGTGGTTATCAAACTGGTGGAAATTACATACCAAATTCACCTTCTCAAAATCAAGGCTTTCGATCCTATACAAACACTCCAACTAAGGTTGCTGATATAAAGGAGTATCTGCCTGTGGGTGGTAATTCTGCTTCGGACAAACAGTTTTATGTGAATAATACGAAGCTTCAATGTTAGATATGCAAGAGGCCGGGACATGACGCTCTATGTTACTGGTATCGCTTTGATAATTCTTATCAAAGTGAGCTGATACCAAATGCCTTAGCTTCTCTTCACTTGGAGGATGATCAAGGATGAGATTGGTTCCCGGATTCTAGGGCAACAACCCATATCACATCATCGACTGGTAATCTCAATTCTCTCTCTTTACTATGGTTCAGACAAGGTAATGGTAGGAAATGGAGTTTGTTTGCCCATTGCCCATATTGGCTCAACATCTTTATCTACTGAACTACATTCATTTTCTTTAAATAAGGTTTTAGTGGTCCCGGAGATTAAGAAAAACTTGATTTCGGTGTCTAAGTTAACTAACGATTATCCCTACTCACTAATCTTTGATGAACTTGGTGTATCTACTAAGGACCATCTGACGAAGTTAGTAATCAATCTAGGAAAGAAATGCGGGGGCCTTTACAAGGTAAATCAGGCACAAACACAGATGTGGTACTCTCAAAGGTAGCAGATCGTCAGTAATGAAGTTTGGCACCTTCGACTTGGGCATTCAATCTTTCAGATAATAAAGTTTTTGGAGAACAACAATCATATCAAATCTATAAAGGTGACAAAGAGAATATGTGAAAGTTGCCAGATTGGAAAAAGTAGCAAGTTGCCTTTCAATATCTCGAAGTCTCTAGCTAGTAAACCACTTGAGAAAAATCTATTGTGATGTGTGGGGGCCTGCCCCAATAGACTCTTTTCAGTAGTATAAATTCTATGTAGTCTTCATAGACAGTTTTCATGATTCTCATGGGTGTATCCAATGAAGAGAAAGTTTGAGTTCTTTTCCATCTTTATCATGTTCCAAAATCTTGTAGAGAACCAATTTGAAAGTTGAATTAAATCTTTCCAATGCGATGGTGGAGGTGAATTTAATAGCAGCCAATTTATTAATCATTTGAATGAGAAATGAATTGAAATGCTGGTCTCCTGCCCATATATGCCGGAACAGAATGGAAATGCCGAGAGGAAACATCGGCACATCGTTGAGTTGGGTCTTTCTATGCTCTATCATGCACGAGTACCATTGATTTATTGGGTTGATGCATTTATGACTATCACATTTCTCATCAATTTGCTACCATCACCAGTGTTGAGAATGAGTAGTCCGTTTGGCAAGCTCTTCGGTAAACAGCCTGACTATGGGTTTCTTCGAGTCTTAAGGTGCGAGTGCTATCCACACCTTAGCAACAAAGTTTGATCCACGCTCATTACCCTATGTTTTTCTTGGGTATAGTCAGAGACATAAAAGTTATTGATGTCTTTATCCGCTAACAGGAAGGGTATATGTAAGTCGTCATGTGATATTTGATGAGACGAGATTCCCATTTTTTGATAAATTGGGGACCTTTTTCCTAGGCATTCACAGTTGTATTAGACTTGGTTACAGGGGGTTAAATTCTTTACTAGATAATTTGGAACAACAGTGAGTGAAGGGCAAACATCACAACACCCAAGCATGGGATTTCTATTTGATGATAATAGCTTTGGACAACAAAATTATGAGCCACCTAATGAGACAAACATGCATCAACCACAGTTGGGTTCACAAGAACCATGCATAGACTGTGAAACACATCAAGAAGCAATAGTCTCTGTCTCAAGTGATTTACCAGTTCCATCCACTCAACAGTAGTCTACTCACCCAATGCAAACAATGTTGAAATCGAGAATAAGGAAGCCCAATCCGAAGTATGTTCTCTCCATAGCCCGTGAGATTTCAAAGGAGCCGAAAACAGTTAAAGGAGCACTAAGTCATCCGGGTTGGAGGAAAGCTATGATAGATGAATTGGAGGCTCTTGAATTAAATCAAACATGGGAGCTAGTACCAAGATCTTTAGATATGAATATCGTCGGATGTAAGTGGGTGTTCAAAGCCAAATTGGATGTGGAAGGAAACCTTGATAAACTAAAAGCACAATTAGTGGCGAAGGGGTACCATCAAGAGGAAGGTGTTGATTTCGTCGAAACTTTCAGTCCTGTGGTTAAATAGGCAACCGTGAGAATTTTTCTCTCCGTAGCAATTGTTAAATGATGGTTTATCCATCAACTAGATGTGATGAACGTGTTTCTTCATGGGTCATTAAATGAGACAGTGTTTATGGAACAACCACCGGGCTTTGTGAGTTCTACGGTGGCTAACTCGGTTTGTTTACTCAAGAAGGCATTAATGGCTTAAAACAAGCTCCGCGAGCTTGTTTGAAAAATTCAGCAACTTTTTGTTGGAACGGGGATTTCATTGCAGCTCTACTGATCCATCGTTATTTGTTCTTCACACGGGTCAACACACCTTGGTATTATTATTATACGTTAATGATATAATTTTGATCGACAATTCATCATCCCTACTTCAGGAATTAATAGAAGCTTTAAGCATAAATTTTTCTATGAAAAATCTCGGATGACTTCACTATTTTCTCAGTATTGAAGCCAACTTTACTGGTCCGGTTCTATTTTTAACACAATCTAAATATGCTGGTGATTTATTGCAGAAAGAAAAAATGCAAGATAGTAAGCCGATTGAGACCCATTGCCTATCAAAACTCATCCAACGGTACAAGACATGGAACCTTTTCATGATTGTTGACACCTAAATTTTGGCAACCCAGTCATTGATTTTTTGCATAAAATTAGGGATTAATTTTAACTCCTAAAAAAAATGCATTAGAACAAATAAAAGGAAAAAAAATGAAAAAATGGGGAAAATCAATTTGATTGATTATGCATGAAAATTTGAAATTCTGATAAAAATTCGGATTTTGTTAAATGCATAAGCAATTTAAAAGTCAGGTGAGTAAAGGGCAAGAATTTTTACAAAATGGAAAAAATCGGAGCAAAATCGAGCTGATTGCGAAATCACAGTTCGATTTGCAAAATTGATTTAATACAACAGAATATGGAAATTCGAAAGTTGCTATAAAAAATGGCCGTTTGGAAATCACTATAAAAAAAGTCACAATTTTCGTGACCGGGCAAATGGAGAAAAATTGAGAGAGTAAAAAGTTCGTGCGAAAAGATTCGGGCAGAGGAGAGAATTTTCCTTCGGTTTGTTTGGGCCAAAAATTCATGCGAGGAGGAAAAAAGTAAAAAAGGAAAAGAGTGCAAAGCAAAAAACAGCGATGAGGAAGACGTGTGAATAGACGTGAGAGAGAGAGAGAAAGAGAGAAAAAAAAAAAAAAAAAAAAAAAAAAAAAAAAAAAAAAAAAAAAAAAAAAAAAAAAAAAAAGAAAAAAGAAAACAGGGGCTACAGCGTCGTCTTCTTCCTCCCGACGCTGCCCCCTATCTGCGTAGGCCGTGCCCGCGCCGTCCGCGCTGCTCCGCCGTCGCTCTACTAGCAGATCCTCTCCAAGCCACCCTCAGCCGGCCTCCGAGCACCACCGCGCCTCCGCCACCGTCGCCTCGCCGGACTCGCCCCTGATGCGCAACAGCACAGCCGCCGACGCTCGCACTCCTCGCCACTCCGCTCGCCGTTTGCCACTCCTCGCCGCTCCGCTCGCCGTTCGCCGCTCCTCGCTGGGCCATCCCTGCTCTGCCGGTCGAGCTCCCCTCGCCAGCCACCGTCGCTGCGCCTCCACCAGGTCTGAACCCGAGCGGACAGCTGCCCCTTTCGACCCGACGCCCCTGCAGCAGCCCTCTGCAACAGATCGCGAAGCTTGCCGCGGCGACCACCCTCCATCCGGCGCCGACCGCCGCTGCTTCTCCGCTCCAAAATCCCTTAGGTGGTTTATTTTTATTTTTATTTTTTACTTTTGTTTTATTTTTCATTTGTGTTATCTTACTTTATTTTGTTTATCATTGTATAGTTTGAATATTGATAGGTGATTTTCAGTTTATGGATATTGTAGACATTAACCCCAGGGGTTTTATCCAAAATTATTATAATTATTAATTTGATCCATAAAATATCGGATCATTTTTTTAATTATATTAATTTTTTAGATTTGTTAATAGTATTTTAATTGTTAAATCATTATAATTATTAATTTGATCCTTAAGATTTCGGATCGGATTTTTAATTATTTTGAACTCTATGTCGTGATGTTTAGGGTTAGAATAATTGTTAATTTAACCTGTGAGACAACAGGTTATTTTTTTGATTACTTTAATCCTTTATTTGTTGAATATATTGATTGTTTAGATATAATTGCTTGTCTTGGAAAAACACTAAAAAACATAAAAATCAAAAATCAAAAAATCAAAATTTGCATTGGAATGAGCTGATTTAGTAAATTAGGATTGCACTTTTAGATAATTTTTGGAATAGATTAGATTGGATTTAAATATTTTTTTTATAGATAAGGGCTTTAATAATCTTTGCATATTTTAATAATCTCATTTTTCTAAAAGAATAGTTTTCTAAGATAGAATAGGGTTTAAGTCAAATTAATCCCTAAATTAAATTAGAAAATTATTATTTTTAGATAGTTTAATTAGGGCTTTTATTAATTCCGAATTTCAATAAAAAATACAAAAATATTAGATGCATGTTAGTTAGTTTGCATAATAGGTTCATTTAATTAGAATTAGGTCATGTAGTTAAAATGCATGTTTTATAATAAAATTCTAATTTCAAGAAAATCCAAAAATAATTGCTTGCTTTGTGTGTTAATGCTTTTGATGCAATTCATTTATTTATCATTTTTTTAGTAGTGGATGAGCATCTGTGTGGTCACCATATTTGCATGATAGTAATTTAGGTTAAAATAAATCTTAGCTGCTTGCAAAAATTTTTTTAAAAAAATAAAAGAAATGGTACCGAAAGGGCATTAGAGAAATCTAGTGTAATCAAATCCCCGTATCCAAAATTTCTAGTTCGTAGGAGTAAAATAATTCTCTCATTATTTTACATAGGTGTCTAATCGACCTACCATAAACTGATTAGTGGCGACTCCTAGCTAATAATCTTTTGCATGCTAAACACTTGAACTTTAAGTCGCAAATTGGTATGAGCTTGGGAGAGCCCGAGCTAAGTTTAAGACTTAGCAGTCCATTAGCCTAAAACTTAGGGGTGCACCCAAAAAATAGGTCGCGACAATGATCCTCACTCTTTTTAAAGTCTTGCGGGTGGATTACAATATCTCACAATTACAAGACCAGACATCTCTTATTCAGTAAATCAAATATGTCAAAAAATGCATTCTCCTACGAATTGTGATTTCAAGCTGTTAAAACGGGTGTTGCGGTATGTAAAAGGAACTCAGCAACTGGGGCTTTATCTTCACTTTAAAAACACATTAAATTTATACGGGTATGCGGACTCTGATTGGGCTGGCTGTTCTAAGACTCGAAGGTCAACAACCGGGTTTTGCACTTCCTTGGGATCAAATGTAATTTCATGGTCCGCAAAAAGACAAGCAACAGTGTCAAGATCATCAATGGAGGCTGAATATAGGGCATTGGCTTCTGCCACAGCGGATCTTACATGGGTCTCTTTTGTATTGAGAGATTTGGGTATTCCGTTCAAGGGGCCGACTTTGCTTTATAGTGATAATCGCTCAACCATTTCATTGACAGCGAATCCAGTCCTTCATGCAAGGACAAAGCACGTGGAGATTGATTCTCATTTTGTTCGAGAGAGAGAGTCGCTTTCAAGTTACTTGAAGTCCGCTATGTTCCTGCTACTCATCAACTTGCTGACATATTTACAAAAGCTTTACTGAGCTTTGATCATTGCAGGCTACAATACAAACTAGGACTAGGTTTTCCACCTATTCCTAGTTTGAGGGAGGCTGATAAGATTATAATATTGGTAAACCATCGGATGATTAGATTAGAGTATGATTTGATTTTGCTATCGGAATATTAGATTAGAGTGGTAGATATGATTTGATTCTGATTATTCCAATTGTAGATAAATTGATCCGGTGAATATGTCAGATTAGATATTCGGAATATAGAATAGGAAATCTAGTTGTCTTCTTAATATAAATAGCATTATGTATTGTAGAATAATAGTGTGTATTATGACTTTCAGTGAAAAACATTATTCTCTTGGGAAATTTATCTTTGAATCGTTGTTTTCTTGAATCCTCTTATTTTCTTCAGATTTAAGGCCGCACCCCTCAAATCTAAGTTCATGCAAGAGGAGGCTTGGATCGTCGTGGTGGAAGCTAGCAAGGTGGTGATGGATGGAGGGCTGGGAGGCGGTGAGGTGGTGGTGGAAGTTGAGTCACGAGGTTTAGTTGATTGCGAGCCTGAATTGCCTGGAGGTGAAAGGAACAAGAGAAAGGGAAAAACGGAAAAAAGAAAAAAGAAAAATAGGGAAGAAAAGAGAGAATTTAAAAGTTACTTAAAACAACATCATTTGAGTAGACGTGCGTCATGTCAATTGCCAGCTTGAAATTATGAAAATATTTAAAATTACATTGAATATACTGAAAAGTGTATGACTAAGTTGATAGTTGTATCATTAATTTAGAAATTTTTGGACAATTCTCCCGCACAATGACCCTTCGTATCGAGAGTTGGTGGGAAAAAAATCCAACCTTCCAAGAGATCAATCACTGATTCAATTTTTGATTTATTGTGCTAAGAGGGAAACATACAAAAAAACAAAAATGATAAAACTATTGTATTTTTGCTAATTCACTCATAAACCTTTCAATTTGGTTGGAAATCGCTGACGGCTGACGTGAATGCCGGTAGCGCCACATAAGATGGTTAACATTAACATTGACAATTTTCAAAATTTTTAAAATTTTTCAATTTATTTTTTTCCTTTGTTTTCCTTTATATTTTTTCTACAAAGTTTGGTGAGAGCTAGTGACCCTCATCGGCCACTAAGGGAAGGCCGTGAAGCTCTCGTTGGTCGCAGGTGAGGGTCGCGATCATGACCCTTACCCAAATAGCCACTGGGTGAAGGCCACATTGATCGGTGACCCTGGCTCTCGTTGGGCTTCGAAGGAAAAAAGGAAAAGAAAGAAAGAAAAAGGAAAAAGACAAAAGAAAAATAAAAAAATTACAAAAAATTCATAAATTCTAAAAAAAAATTATCAACGTCAATCTCGATTATACTACATAGGATGGGTGCCATCCACATTAATACTTTCTAGTTTAAATTGATCGGAAGAACTATATTGACAAATTATCAAAATATTTATAACTAAATTAGCCAAGGTACAAATGTTTATGAGTGAATTGACATAAAAGTAGTAGGTTTAGTATTAATATTATTTTTTTGGGTAATTTTTTCCTGTGCTAAGATGTAAATGGTGTGCATATATAGCGGATCTAAAGTCATTACTTGATGCTTGACCGTATTGGCGAAAAAGTTTATTGGAAAAATGATCAAAGCTCAAGGCCAGTTACGCTAATAAAAATAATAAGAACATTTTGAACACGCTTGGACTTGTTTGAGAGAGCATCTTAAAACTCTAAAGTCAAAGTTTATGGTGTTTGATAACACAATTTGAAAAATTTTGATGCGAAGTTTTGTTTTAAAAATGCTCAAACTTAACGCAAGCCCCTTGTTTTGGGCCTTTCTTTGGGCTTTAGCATTTTTGGTTGCTATATTGAAGGGGTTTAGCAATTTTTTTTTCCTTTCGGTCTTGGCCTCACTAATATATTAGGATTCATGTTTTACCCCCTCTATTCCCGCTCCCATCATTTCTCATTTAACCCTTCCTCGCGCGCGCGCACACAGATGGAAAACGAGCAAGAAAGAGTCAAAGGCCAGTGCAAAACCCGAGGAGCCATTGCGACGGGTGCGTGTAAAGGGGTTCCAACGCCTCAAGGCCCTTGCCGCTGGCAACCGTAGAGCCGAGTTCATCATGCGAATCAAGGTCGAGGATCCAACCTTCGACGTAGCCGAAGCACAGCGGAGAAGTCATGGGCTTCATCATCGAAATGACGGCCTCCCTGCCTGCCTCGACAGTAGCGGGGAGGAGGACTAGACCAACGTCGGACCTAATTGCTCCTACGATGAAGAATCAGGAGGTCAGCGTTGGTTTGAAATTGTTTTGCAGGAAGAGAAAGTTAAGAAGAAGAAGACGGAGAAGAAAGGTCCGGAAGTGAACAAGTCCGCGCCATGTTCGCTCTCTACAGCTGTAGCATTGATGGGGAATTAAGAACTCCAATTAAATTGTATTTTACAATTTACAAGTTGCTTTCCGAAGTGTATTGCAAACAAAAATTTGCATGAAGTGAAAGTCTTTTAAGTCAAAGGGCCCTTTTCGTTTGGGTCTGGGAATATATTTTTGGGAAAATGCAAATATCCTAAGGCCAAATGGTCAGTCACTGACCAATTTTGGCTGGGGGGACCCTCAAGCATCGATTGGGTTATGCAAATGTCGTCTAGGTTCCTACGACCTTAGGTGGCAGTTACCGAGGTCTTGCGGCAGTTACCGAGGTCTTGCGGTGGTCACCGAGGTCGTGCAGCCCTCAAGTGGCAATTAACGGCCTTCATCTACCTCCTCCATGCGAAAAATTCAAAAAATTATTAAAATATTATTTAAAAATGTTAACGTCAGTGTTGGCCGCGTTATTTAGGACTGTTGGCATCCATATCAGCGATTTCCAGACAAAATTGGTCAAGTGGATTACACTGGTACAAATGCTAAAAGTTTAGAACTCAATTGGTAAAAAGAGAGAGAGTTGATGATTGAATTAACGCAATTGCAATATATTTATAACTTTATTTTAGTAATCATCTCGATTTTATAGTGGGTATTAAAAAATCTAGTTCGATGGATATTACAAACCCTTCGATTCAATTAATCTTCACAAAAACATGCTAATTGCCTTGTCCAAGCGTATCATGCAAGGCTCTATCGACAGGTCGCACGTGGTGCCTCCAAGTTTTTTTTAGGTTGAAAATACGATTGATATTCATCACTTAATCAAGTTAATTGCAAATACATCAAGAGCATCAGCACATAGTAAGTTAAAAAGAGGAGGCCGGGGATTGGTTACCCAATTACTAGGGAGACAATTCATGCGTCAGGCTTTGGCTAGCCAATCCACTGTTCCATTTGTCTCTTTGCTGCAATGGGCCAAAGTAAGGCCCAAAAATTCTTTCATCTTGGTCTTGGCCCAATCCACCAAAGGCTGTGCTTCCCAATTGAAACCTTCTAAAGTGAACACGCTTTGCACGAGTTTGATGCAGTCAAAATGTACTTGCGGCTTCAGATTAGATTTGGTCGAGAGGAACTTGGTGGAGAGGAATTCTAGGGTTTCAACGAGCGCCAAAGCCTCAGCTTGTTCCGCTGAGTTGATTGCCATCATTCTGAAGAATACATCAGTTACTCTGCCGAAGGAGTCCCGATAGATGTAGGTTACTACTGCTCCTTTATTGGAATTGGTGGTTGGAAGAGCTAATATTACGTGTGAAGGAGGCGTCTCTATTGATCTTGAGCATTCTAGGGTTCAAGGGTCGCCATTTTTGAGGTGAGTCTTCACAGCTTGGCTTTCCTTTTGATTTTCGGTTCCAAGTCACAAAACTTTCTTGTAATGTTGAGGCTTTGAATACAGTATGATGTGGGCTTAGGGGGTTTTTCCTAAAAGATGAAGTGATTTCTATCCTTCTAAATACACCATAGGCGATCACAATATGGTGGAATTGTTGTGAGCTCCATGGGTTTTCTTTCACATTACACAGCCACTCATCGAATTGTGTTAAATCCATTCTTGTTATTTTGATTTGCAAGGTTTGCTCGCTCTAAATTTGAGAAGTCCAAGGACAAAGTAGTAAGATGTGCTTAATCGTTTCCACTTCTTGGTTGCAAATCGAGCATATGCGTTTAGGGACTATCTTTATCCTGTACAGGTTTTCTAGTGTAGGCAAAATATTCATGCGTTCCATAAGAAATTTATAACTTTAGGGGTTGTTTTTTACTTCCATTCATGCTTCCAGAGTCCTAGTTTAGGTTGATATGATAATGTTGGTGTTGAGGTGTGTGGGCCGCGTGATGTGTTTCTATTGCTGAAATATTTGCTTTTCACTATATAGGACCTCGATTTGTTGTTTTTCTAGACCAATCTATCTTATGTAGTTGGAAGGCCCATAGGAATAGCAAGAATTTCGGATACTCACTAATCATTGAACATGGATCTTAATAGAGATTCTTTTCACTTTGCCGCTTCCATGTCTATTAAATCAACCACTTTAAGTGGCTCATTTCTTGTCGTTGGACTACCGATAGGTCCATTCTTTAGCCATTTAGGACGCGCATGTCAACCATTCTATTTTTGTTTTAGAACTATTTTTCTATTCCAAACCTATTTCTAAAATAGAAATATGTTTGATAAAATTATTTTATTTTTCTATTTCTAGAATAGAATTCTACGCCAGAAATATGTTTGGAATAGAAAGCAGAAGTAAAATTGTTTTACTTTTCTATTTCTAAAACAGAAATGAGAAATAAAAACTCTTCTCATTATTTGTTATCGCTATTATTTGATTGCTCATCTGTTGTCGCAGGCCACCGTTTGCAGTCCATTGTCGCGATCACTGGCCACTGCCGTCGGTCGCCCCCATCGGCCGTCGGTCGCCCCCATCGGCCGTCGGAAGGAGAAATTTTGTGTCATTATCAAACAAATTTTTATTCCAAGAATAAAAATTTTGTGTTGTTACCAAATACGTATTTTTGTTTAGAAACTCATCCAAGAATAGAAATAGAGAAATTTATTTAGAATAGTTATCATTCGTGCCCTTATCTTCTCTAATGAATTTGTTTTTCACTATTCCCAACCGCCCACATAATTTGAGGAGATATGGCATCTCTTCCTTCTATAAGGCTTTGCCAGCCCCACGACAGATGAAAACCTTTCTTGGCTTGCCAAAAAAAAAAATGTGGAAAGAAGAGTCCCTTCATAACTTGACTCCAAAGAGTCTCCAAATGCTGGAAAATTCGCTATGCTTGTTTCCCAAGCATAACTTTGTTTAATGCAAGTAGATCCCTAAAGCCAAGACCTCCTTCATCCTTCCTAAGCGTCAAAACTTCCCATTTTCTCCGATGTAAGCCAGGTGTTTTGTTGCTACTTCTCCACTAGAAGTTGGCTATTGTCTTCTCAATGGTTTTACAAATTGAAATTGGGATTTTAAATACAAACATCACATATTGAGGAATTGCCTACACCACTAATTTAAGTAGTATTTCATTCCCGACTTTTGACAGCAAGTTTTCCTTCCAACTTTCTAATTTTATATTAACTTTTGTAAGAATTTAGGCAAACACTCATTTCTTTGAGGCACCCAAATCCGACGGAATTCCTAGATATTTTCCTATTTTATCAATTTCCGAGACTCTCAACTCAAAGCCATATTCCTCCTCAATCTTTTTGGATAGCTTTTGCTTAAGTATATTCCTAATTTGTTCAGGTTTATAGCTAGACTAAATGCAATATAGTACTGGCGTAGGATAACCGCCAAATTTTGACATTTTACTATTGTATCATCCAGGAAGAAAATAGAATTATCTACGAATAATAGATGTGAAAAAGTAGGAAAATCACTATCTAGTTTAATTCCACAAAGCATACCTACTGCTGCTGCTTACTTTATCATATGAGAGAGGACATTAGCTGCTACATCCCACTGACTTGTAAAGATTTCTAAAGCAGTTCCCCGTCATCTCCTTAAGATTCTCCTCGTTTGTCACCCAATCCCCTTCAATGTTCTTTAACATGGAAATTCGGTTTTGAGTTCTTCTTTGTATGGTTATTGCATAAAAAAATTTAGTATTTCTATCCCCTCATTTTAGCGAGCTGATTCTAGATCGGATTTCCTAATATATCTCCTCGTCACCACAGAAGTTCAATCTCTTGCCTCCAAGTTAACATGAAAAGAAGATGATAAGGGATTTGGAGACAACATTTACTACATTCAAACTAATCGCTTGTGAAAGTAATGTTAAAAGAAAAAAGTAGAAGAAGCAAACATTGCAAGCATGAACAACCGATGCTGTTGATAGATGGGGAAAAAGAATCCTATTTTCCTCAAAAAACACAACACATTTTTCAAGAAAGTAAGCATAGACAATTAGAATCAAGTTCGCAAACTTTTCATGGAAAATGAGAACGAAACGCTCCTTTCTCTTTGTACTTGGGCGCATTCAAGATTGGCTCTCCCATCCCATTTTCATTAGACCAACTAAATGCAAGTTGAAAGCCTTTTGGTAATTGATTTATGGAGATATGGCCCAATAAAGAAGCCCAAGACATCAAAGAGAATCCAGTCAGTCATTTCACTCTCTCGTGCCAGACCCAGATATCACTGCATGCTTGAATTTACCCCCAGTCGATTATCTCCAGCTATCCAAAGCTCAAGCATGTAGATTACATTCCCCTGTTCCGACCAAAAAGAAAAATTTGTACTCCACATTATATCTTCTTAGAATCTTGGATCACGTGACTTATACTGGGTTTGGGCCAGTAACTTTTAGCTGATCATATCAGGTTGGCCCAAGAATGTACGGGACCGAAGGCTCTGAGTGGCCCAAAGATATGTAGTGTCGACAAGAAAATGAAGCAGCAATATAATGCGGGCTGGGCCTCATTGCTGAGTTATTTTTATGATATATAATAAAAAAGGGCCTCTTGAATGGGTTCTGAAAGGTTAAGCCTCGTGGGTTGGTCTTATGGAATTCGAACGAGCTCCAACCTTAACGAAAAGGCCAACGTGCGACAATTGAGAAGATGGAAATATAGAAAAGAACTGTCGCACGTTTCTTATCTAGAGAGCTTTTTCAGCTTGCATTTCTTATGTAAAAAGCAAGGCGCCTAAGTGGAGGTGGCTCTTAATATTTTTTTTATTAATACATCATTTGGTACCTTTACTTTATTTTTGCCCTACCTAATGCCCCACGTGAGGCCCGAATTTCACCCTCTGCACCCCTTGCTAAGTGTGGGAGGGGCAATTAGTGTAGTTACCCCTCCGACCGTTAATCATGGGAACCTCACACCCATTATAAAATGTCCAATTTGAGTTACGGTTATTAAGTGCATTCGTAATTGCACGAGTTTGTTAGTATAGCTCCATCCACATCTCAAAAGTTAGGAAATTCTCTCCAAATGAAGTAGCAAATGCCCAAGGCATAAGTTGACTAGAGGTTAGTTCACAACGTAGCCCAAAATTGTGACATTTGAAAGACAAAATGACCCTTTTATCAGTAGCTATGCTCGGTATCCATCATGTTAATTAGCAAATATTAAATTGAAGAGAGATATGCCGGTGCAGATCCACCATTAAGGACAAGTGGCACGAGATATAGAATCGAGCCTTTCCACGAACCCTAGAAAGACACTTTATTTTGTAGACCCAATAATCGAAGTACAATTTGCATAAAACTGAATCAAGTGAGCTCACTTTTATCTTAGTCATTAAATGATGTGATTCTGAGATGGGGCATGTATGATGTAATAACTAAAATTGAGTGGGCCGACAGAATATGTAGGACTCTTTCCCAGAATTGATGGACTCGATGAGTTGGATGGGTATATATGAGGGCATCATATCCGGTGCTCATTAGATATTATGAAGGTTCACGTCCCTCCCTCCACCACAAATAAATTGGTCTAAAAAAGCTTTTCACCATGAAAAGCTTTGGAAGTGCCTTTTTTATTTTTCTTTTTTTTTTAACCCAAGCCAAATGTGGAATTGAGACTCAGAATAGGCATCGACATCAACAGATAAACCACTAATTATGGAAGGAAACCGTCCAAAAACTTAATTCATCCTCTTCTGGACTGCATTTCATCTGTTTTACTTACCTTCCGTTTAATGTAAAGGTACAGCTCATTCCGTTTGCATCACTTCACATTTTGTTGCAAAACGGTACACATTTCAGGCTGAAATAAAGCTATAACGTAGTCATTGCTCAAACTTAACTCTCGGGAGAAAAACGTCATGGGTTGGCTCAGTAACCTCACGTGGGCTTCACTCGACTTGGCGAACCTCACATGATTCAAGCCCATAATCTCGAGATGATCTAGTTTTTTTTTTTTTTTTTTTTTTTTTTTTTTTTTTAACCTGACTGAGACGGAAAGGTGATTGATTTTTTTTCCACCAATGCATAGCTGCGCTGATTGAGGCCTGACCTCCTGACCCCCAGGTCAGGGTTTCGACTCCCAGAGTCCGTCACAACTCTCAGAGCAGTTCCGTGATTTAAGTGGGAGGCCCCGGTGGTGGGTTGCTGGGCCAGTCTCTCCCGAGGTATAGTCGGTGCTGTACTCCCATAAGGTGAGTTAGGCTGGATCCTCGGCATTAAAAAAAGAAAAAAAGAAGGTGATTGATTTTTAACCTTTTTCCCTCTTAAAAATAAGCATGCCTATATTCTTATAGGAACCAGATTCTTGGTTCTAGGGTTTCGTTGCTTTGTTAGGACTACATTCCTGTTCCCTCTTTCGCAGCGGGGCTAGATGCGAATGTCGACACCTAACATTATTCCGTCCTCAATGATAGTTCTCCCTATTGTCCTATTCCGGATTAGTATAACACCTAAGCATGATTAGGACTACAAATGGCGTAGCACACTTACTTTTAAGTACACCATCGTTTACCTCCTCTATAACTAAAACTTCAGGTTGACGGTCTGGGTCTGGTTTGTCCAGCTGCATATTTTATGGTTTAATCATATGGTCGGTGGAGTTAGGTTATAGTTGGTCGAGCTTGTGAGCTGTCCCAACTATAAGAAGTCAACCAAAGTACAGAAAAACTAGATCAAGAAGTACGTCAGAAGCAATAATGGTGTGCTGCTTTCGAAAATTCTTATAAAAAAACACACCAACATTTCCTAGAAATTGGTAATGATTTTAAATAATTTGGGATCCAAAACAAAATGTCGTCAAGATGTATCAACTGATGAAAATGTCGTTTGTACCATGCATCTAGTTAACTTAAGCTTATCCATGTCCATAAATATACACAACACATTTATTTGCTTTAAAAGTGGTTTTTTATTTAAATGTAACCATGCACTATCAAACTACTTTGTACAATGTACAATCTTAACCTAAATATATATGTCTGCAAAATCTTAACTCAAATATATATGTCTGCAAATACGACTAAATCGGACTCATTTGACCAGTCAAAAGAGAGATTATAGAGCCCGATCCAAAAGAGAGAGAGGGAGTATATCACACAAAAGTGACATTATATGACATATTGATACAATCTCACCAAATAAATTAAGCGATTTTATTATTATGATCTCCGTGCATATTATATCTCGATGTCGGACAACTAACCCACTTGATTGCCTAAAAATTCAACACCAACCATTACATTTTCTACAAGTATTGCTAAATAACCCAGAAGAAAAAAAAAGGAATTGTTAGATAATGTAGAAATTTCTTTTCTTTCCCCGAAATTTTCGTAAAAAGAGAGAGATCTATGCTTTGGTAAAGGCGCAAGTGATGGGAGGACTTGGAATCGAAGCAGTGGCGCACGAGGTCCACATGAACGAGCCTCTTGAGTGCACGTCTCTCTTAGTTTCTTCCTACTCCCCTTATTTTCGGTCAAGCCTTTTGTCAAAACGAAGCACATCAAAACCCACATTGCCAACACATGCTGCCAAAAGCTTGGAAACGCACTATTGTCTCCTCCTTGTCGTAATGTAACTAAGAACCATTAGGATTTGAGCAAGTGCTGAACTTACCCTCTTAATTCTTCACTTCAATTTTTACAGAATTCACGCTTTTGTACTTTGCGCCGTCGATATTGATAGACTCCACATTAGATCCATATAATTTAAGTATTGAGATGAGCTGAGTTCAAAAGCCCTCGACGGATTTGATAATATCTCAGGGCGATATAATGACTCGTCTGATGTGTGAGGGCGACCGCCATGACGGGGCCTTATCAAGTTCACACCGTCTCAACCACCATTAGTTTATTCGGTTGTGCTCCCCTTTTTTTAAAATCCTATTATCTGCCTCATTAATAATTGAAAGGTGCTATTCAAGGTAATAAGATATACTCAAATGGAGGAGAATAAAGACGCCATTATCCACACCACACATTATGCCGCCACCACCACCTCCCTCTCTCACTACATGCCAAAACTCTCTCTCTCTCTCTCTCTCTCTCTCTCTCTCTACGCACACAAAATTTAGGGAAAAGGATGGCCAGATTAACATGGACACTTTTGTCCACGTCTAATTCTAGGTGTTCATGAGGAGTGGATGACCCTTAGCTTCACTTGAACTATTTTTCTTCGCTTTGATAGGAAGCTATCTAGTCTTTGCAATAATTGAAACCCCAACGAGCTCCGACATTAAAGAACGTAAAATATGCAACCAATAGTTGTGACATAATATGACCAATCAATCGTCATTGTACGCATGTTATGTATCTCATTTCATTTGATACTATTCGTGTAGTGATCTCATATTTGATCGTTCGGCTCATCATGAGTCACCTACATCTTATTTACTAGATCTGTAAATATCGTACGTTCGAGATGTCGACATATCACTTCTTTCTAACAACCTACTTAAAACTAAGAAAGGGGAGGCTTGTGGCTCTTATTAGATGCCTTCAAGGGGCTTTAAATGGGGACATCATCTGTTTATAGTAGTCCTAAGGGTAAGTCTTCTAACTCACTAGTTCTTGATGATATCGACGTAATCAGATAACGTCGCGCATGAGATAACCCATCGTATATTTATACATGTGTACAATTAGTGTAATACAAAACGAGAAAAGACAATTCGAGATTCCCTCAAAATCGATGTGATTTTCTTCTAGAATGGCTCGGTGGCATGGAAAATAATCGACCGTTCCTTTTCATCAGGGAGACGACATGGGCGAATTTGATGAAATGGTCCAAACAGATCCGACGTGATGAATTGCTCCAAACAGATCCGACGTGGCATACGCAGAAGGGACATCAGCGTGGACGTGGCACCTCTTGGTGGCATTTCGGACTTAGCTCTAACTTGTAAGCATCTCTCTCTCTCTCTCTCTCTCTCTCTCTCTACCCTTAGTTTTTTTTTGACCTTTTTCCTGGCGGTGTCCCTATACACTTAATTAGCGTTGGCTCTTAACTTGTAAGTTTCTCGAAGGAGTTGAACATCTAGCCATTGCAAGGGTCAAATCAACCTGGGGCTTCCAGATAAATCGAATTTTCACGCCCGGCCCTTCAAATTATACACGAGACAGGCAAATAATCTCATGTAGCATTAACCGCTATTCTCTTCGCACGTGAAATTATCAAAGATACACGAGAAAATTTTCAATCTTCAAATGCGAACTACATATAATTTCTAAATTTAAAAACCTTGCGAGGTGCTGTCTAGCCACCGGCGAACCAAATGAACCCAAAAAATATAAAAAGAAAAGCCAGAGAAAAAAAGGGGGTGGGGGAGGAGGGAAAGAGGAAAGAGGCGGCAGCACGCACGCAGCCTTTTCAGATTCCTCACGGCTCTCTCCCTAATCCACTTGTCTATTGCACTAATCCAATCATCTACCGAAGGAGACGGCCACAATGAGAGGGCACGTCCCCGTCACGTGTCCCCTCAGACCTTTCCGAGCTTTTCTTCTCTCTCTGCAATATCGACGGATTTAGCGAGACCTCGACCCTCCCATCTTTCCCCATAAAGTCGAATTCGATAAATCATTCAGTCGCCCCCACCGACTGCAATCATGCTTCATCGATCGAAGCTGGGACAGGCCGTGTGACCACTTCGGTTTTTTTTTTTTTTTTAGTAGCTCGTGATCAGGATTAGGTGATAAGCTAATTCAAATCTGGACGGGGGTTGTCATTTTAGAAGGGAGAAAGCGATCGGCAGGGAGAGAATCTGACAGCCCTGGACTCGCCAACCTATCAAGCGAATATCAGCTGTTGATAGAAAGAACAAGGATGCTGTTCTAGTACTGTGAGCTGACCCATGATTGAAGTGGGACCTAAAAAAAGACGAGAGATCCACCGAAGACCAACTACCATCTCAAAGAACAAGGCAAAAGAAACATGGGGGCAGATTCAAGATAAGGAAAATCCCACTTCATAATCCTATGACATCAATCAGTTTCCACATCGAACCATTGAGTCACATTAAGCGTTCTTCACATCGATCGACATAAACACTTGCAAGAGAACTAGCATTCCCCAGTCCAAAGTAGAGCACATGCGGATACTAATCCTAAGCATAATCCGCGTTTTTCCCGCCTAACCCAGCATTGTACCGACTGTCGAACACAACACGGGTCCATTGCGAAACCAATGCGAAACCGAACACGGGTTTTCTGTACACATATCAATATGCCACTCCGTTATTGCAAATCACGTTTGAACATATCAGGAGTCATATGATCAGTAGTAGTACATGGGACATATGTACACTTCATATTTCTATAGATTTTTCTACCTCATGAAACCAAATCCTATGTAACAGCTAAAAGAGGTAGAAGCCAGATCCTTGGTCCACATATATACAACGAGAATAGGCACAAACTATGTCCAATCGTTCACCAAATATAATATTTACAGCTGAAGCTTTTGGCTATACCGCATTTCACTTTGCATTCTTGTCATTAATAATTTATCTTTCTGTATTCGTCCCATTGACTCACTATACAACTGTAAACTAAGAAAAAGACCTGATCTTCTTTCTTCTTCTTCTGTCTTTCTTTTTCTTTCTTTTCATTTTTTCAGAAAGGAGCGCGATGAGGAATGCCCTTTCTTCGCCTGGCATTGCTGTGATTGTATATTGGCGGAGTGCTGGGAGAAATGCTTGCGGGGGCGTCATCGCCGGACCAAGTCAGCCTCTCTCCACTGTCCATCTTATTATCGGTAAAAAATGCCGTCCCATCCATCAGGCGGCCGAAGAACGGGGACTTCCGAGGCTTCTTCGGAGTCGAGGACTCGTCTGACTCGAAGTCGCCGCTGAGCGCATCCCTGCCGTGCTTGGGTTTCAGAGTGAAGGTGAGGTTGGGATCATCGCCCCTCTTCATTGCATTGAGCTGCAGAAGAAGAAAGGACGGATTCAGATGAAATGTCGAAACTTTGGTCAACACACGCTTGATCAGAAACAGACGCCATGCCAATGTGAATGACTTGAAAGCAAGCAAAATTCAGTACATTCGATCAGCAGAGTAGGTGAAGAAACATTGCCACAGAGACAAAATATCAGTCAAAAATGAACTTGCACTCAATTAAATTAATAAGAACCAGAAAACCTCGGCGGTTAATCCAATATACGCCACAAATTTTGAGGTGATGCAACAATCATTCATTAGTCAAACTAAAACAAAATCGATCAGAAACACGCAAATTCAAACAACGAATGAATGAGAAGAACTTGTCCATGAATCGATCAATCATACGACCCCCCAAAAAATGTACTTCAATCGCAAGGAAGGAGGATGAGAATCAGACGAATTTACCTTGCAACCCAGAGAACAGAACCTGAAGGAATCAAGGAGGCTTCTGCAACAAATCTCGCAAGTGTTGGTGACCCCCTTCCCAGGCCTGGGCTGCGGCCTCTCATTGAGGAACACAATCTTCGCGCTGTTGATTATGTACGTCTGAACGCACGATATGTCTATGTACCTCTGAATCTCATTCACCCTCACCACGTTGTGGTACGAGGATCGTCGTATCTGCAAAAACAAAACCCCCCGAAACAGAGGACTCACAATCCCGTTCGATCGAAAAGATGGATTTTTTCACAGGCAATCCGGGAAAAAGGGGTGATTTTGAACGATGACGTGCCTGAACGACGCGATGGTCCCTGTGGTGGACGAGGCAGTAAGAGCAGAGAGCATTTCCGACGCAGTCCAAGCAGAACATGTTGCACTCGCTCTTGTTGGAGTCTCCGTGGACGGGACAGGGCACGAAGTAGCTCGCCCGGAGCATTGGCTTCAGCCACGGCGGACCCAAATCGTCGTTTCCCATTCTTATTACCGGGCTCACCTGAACAAGCAAAACCGACCGGAACAACGAAAATCAAAACCGACCCTTTCACTTTCTTCTTCATCACGCAGTCGAGATGGAAGCACCAAAAACAGAGGGCACAGAAAGAAAGGCAGCGGCAGCGGTTACCATCACTTTCTCGTGGTTGGTCTTGAAGACTCCGATGCTCTGCAAGTGGCGACGGATATCGAGAGCCACCTCGTCCGGCTCCAGGACAAATCAACCCAAGTTCGTCCCTTTTTCTGTCGACCCACCTCGAGAAAGATTGGAACTTTTCTCCTCTGCAAATGCACCAGGCTCTACCCGATCGACGCCAGCAGCCAGGACTGATAATTTGGCAAGAGGAAGGGACTAGAGAGACACAGAGAGATAGGGAGGGAAGGATCATATACCAGGGGGAGGAGACGAATCTATGAGGCGGTCAATCAATAATTCATTCCTGGGTTTTTTGTGTGGGTGTTTTTTTCGAATTATTCTTTAATTTTTTCCCAAATTTATTTTATCTTTTTTGGTGTTGGGCTAAGGAGGTAAGGAAACGTGCCATGTTTTCGTAAAAGCGGAGCTCATCGACGGGGCTCGAATGGCGACAGCAAGTCGATGAAAAGATTCTCACGTTTTCTTGCCCGTCCGATCGAATTCGCACCCCCGTTTCATCGTATTTTTCCTCTTTCCGGTTTTTTTTTTTTTTTTTTTTTTTGGAGGGCAGGGATGGAGTTGGGGTGCAAATGCGGCCACCGTTGACCGGAGAAGCGTGTGGCTGAGGGTACGGACCCTGTGATCGAAAGGGCGGGATGTGGGCCCCCCAGGTTTTGTGGGGGGCGCTGTGCGCATGATCGATCGGACAGAGGCGACGCCGCCTTTGGTGCCCGTTTCGTGATTTCCCCCCGTCCGACCCGGGGGGGCCACACGTGCGAGCTCGCTTCTCCTTTGG